>JARQOC010000002.1:130634230-131234230 GCA_033576535.1 Allobates femoralis | reverse complement strand
ACTAAAGTGTCACTCATCTCTAATTCTAATTGTTACATTTTTTTGGTGCAGATTCATAACAATTTCATAATTTCTAGCCATAAATAACTGATGGTTAGGTTATAAATGTGTATATTCTGGGGAAAAAAGAACTTATCTTTGACATATGTGTTATGGGTGATCAACTTCTTATTTAATGGACTCAAGAGATTGTTGAATGCAAATATAACTTAACTACTAACAAACCTAAATAGACTTGTCAAAAGAATTTCAATAAATACAGTGAGAAAAAGTGTGGATGACCATTAAGTAAACAGAGAATAGATATGAACAGAACTGTGTTGCTTAATTGTGCATAACTGTAACATTTTTGTAGTGGAAACAAAAAAAACATAAAATAGGAAATAATTAAAGTCATTGGTCATTAGAACAAAGTATAGACAGAATTTTTTTTAAAATTATTTTTCTAGGTGCAGGAAGACCACAAAATATAACGAACACCAAGGAAATTGAGTGGTCGTCATGCTAACAGTTATTGTATAACTAATAGTAATGGTGGGTTTACACGTCGCGATATCGGCGTCCAACTCCGATCCAACTCCAACCAAAATTCACATGGTTCGGGAGTTGGACCCGATATCGTTCGTGCGTTGTACGGTTTGAACGTACAATGTGATGCTGGAACGATGCCAAAACGATATCGGGGTTGAATGAGTGTGCTATTCAACCGCCCGATATCGGATGGTTGTTGTAGCAGCATCGTCCCGTGTGACAGCCCAACTACGATGTGTATGCCCACGTCACCCATTCACTCCCATGTTAAATGGTCGTTCCTGGGTTGGGGCGTACACATCGTCGGGACGTTGTATCCCGATATCGGGTTGTGTAAAACGGCGATGCGATAGGGGGAAAAGCGCGCTAAAAAAGCGCGCTCCCCGCGTCGTTGGTCCCGATATCGGGACGTGTAAACCCACCATAAGTTCTCTGCCCAAAGTAGCCAATTAAAAAGAAATTCTACCAATAATTATGTATTTGGTTGTACAGATGTGTTTAAAGGTTTACATACCTTGGGAGATTTTTTGCTTTCTTGGACTTTTTACAGAGAATATGAAATGATAACACAAACATTTTTTTTCCACTTATGTTTGGTGGTTGGGTGAAGCCATTTATTGTCAAACTACTATTTTTTCTCTTTTTAAATCATAATGACCAAAAACATCCAAATGACCTTGATCAAAAGTTCATATACCCCAGTTCTTAATACTGTGTATTGCCCCCTCTAACATCAATGACAGCTTGAAGTCTTTTGTGGTAGTTGTGGATGAGGCTCTTTATTTCTCAGATGGTAAAGCTGCTCATTCTTCATGGCAAAAAGCCTCCAGTTCCTGCAAATTTCTGGGCTTCTTGCATGTACTGAGCTCTTGAGTTGTCCGCAGAGTGGCTCAATGATATTGAGTTCAGGAGACTGAGATGGCCACTCTAAAACCTTCACTTTGTTCTGCTGTAGCCAATGACCAGTTTCACACATACAAATTATGTACGTTTTTGCCTTAAATCCGTTTTTGGGAACATTTTGGAAGTTTTTTTTTCAAAGTCTAAAAACGCATATGTGTTAACGCATGTGTGTGCGTTTTTTTTTAAAAACTAATGCGTTTTTATGCAGCAGCCCAAAAACGCTGCTAGCTGCGTTTTTGGAGTGCTTTCAAATAATGCATGCATTTTTTTTAACATGGGGCCCTATGGGAAACGCATGCATTAACACATGGCACATATAGGCACCCGTGTTAACGCATGCGTTAACGCGTATGCGTTTTTAATGAAAAAATGACTAAGTCCCAAAATTTGCCAGAAACCTCCAGGACCTCAGGGAACACTATTGGCACCCTTAGAAAAATGGATCAATTTTTCTAAGGGCTAAAAAAACGGATTTGTATGTCTGAACCTGCCCAATGATAGGTCAACTTGGCCTTGTGTTTTGGATTGTTGTCATGTTGGACTGTCCAAGTACGTCCCATGGCTGATGAGTGCAAATTTGCCTCCAGTACTTGCTGATAACGTGCTGCATTAATCTTTCCTTCAACTTTGACTGTTTCCTTTGCCTTTGTAGATCACACATCAACACATCATCAGCGATCCACCTCCATGCCTTACAGCAGGAATGGTATTCCTTTTATCATAGGCCATATTGACACCTCTCCAAACGTAACGTTTATTGTTGTGGCAAAACGTTTAATTTTGGTCTCATCACTGCAAATTACCTTGTTCCAGAAGTTTGTAGGCTTGTCTCTGTGCTGTTTGGCGTACTATAGGAAAGCTACTTTGGGGCATTTATGCTGTAATGGCTTACTTCTGGCAACTCGACTATGCAGACCATTTTTCTTAAAGTGCCTCCTTATTGTGCATCTTGAAGCAGTCCTGTATTTCAGGTGATACCTGAAATACCTGATCGTGGTTTGGTTTTCACAGAGCCCCTGATTTTACATTTGTTAATCACAATTTGAACATTGCTGACTGGCATTAGCAATTCCTTGGATATCTTTTTTTATCCCTTTCCTGTTTTATACAGTTCAACTATCTTGTCCCATAGATCCGTTAACAATTCTTTTTCATTCCCCATGACTCACAATCCAGAAACGTCAGTCGCTGAATGAAAGATACAAGAGTCTGTCTGGATCCCGGAAACTCACTCAGCATTTATGCACATACATTGATTACAAGCAAACAGGTCACAGGTTAGGATGTTACCTTTATTAGCTATTCAAACCCCATTGTGTCAACTTCTGTGCATGTTATCAGGCCATCTGGTGATTGTGGCTGATAACATGCACAGAAGTTGTGATTTGGGTCTTTTGGATGTTTTTAATTGTCATTATGGTTTGAAAAGAGAAAACACAGTAGTTTGACAGTAAATGGCTTCACCCAACCACTAACCATGAGTGGAAAAAGGTTTTCGTGCTATCATTCATATTCTCTGAAAAAGGCCAAGAAAGCAAAAAATCTGTTGGGGTATGTAAACTTTTGAGCACAACTGTATATTCAGTATATGGCCAAAAATGTTTTGCGAGTGGACCAATGGTCATAAGAAAGGAGTCTCCTAGGATATATACAACTTTTCTACTTGAATTGTTGTGACAATGTAAAAGTCTAAGTTTATTTTTTTTAATTGTAAGACACAACTGTTAGTATGTCAAACAGGATTGTGTCGTAATACCATTATCTAATCAAAAGTGGGTCAATCAGTATTTGATATACAGCTAGATTCCTGGGTTCAAATCCCACCAACAACAACATCTGTAAAGAGTTTGTATGTTCTTCCTGTGCTTGTGTGGGTTTTCTCAAGGTTCTCCGGTTTGCTCCAAAACTACAAAAACATACTGTTAGGAAATTTAGTTAGCTTCAATGATCACAGTGATGATCATATCTGGAAAGTGCTGTCCAATTAATAACGCTATATACAATTGAAGCCAGAAATTTACATATGCTACCGGTATATAAAAAGACACAATTGCAAGCTATTCTCACTATTAGAGATGAGCGATGTTCGATTCGAAATGTTTGCCAATCTCAAATTCGAGCTGTTTTCGGCGGTGTTCGAGTCATTCGACGAATGCGAACAATATGCTTCAAATTCGGCAGTTCGAGGTTAGGTTCGATAACGCTTCGATCACCAAAAGATGACCCTAACCCTAATACTGTTAATGAATGTTAATATCCATTTGACAGCTACTTCAGACAAGTAGGGAGTAGGGAATAGTTGTAAATATCAGCCCTTTTGAGGGTTACTTCATAGAAGTAGGGACTAGTTATAATATCAGCCCTTTTGAGGGCTAGGTTAGAGCAGTTCCTATTACTTTTTTCCAGGCAGGTGTATGCCAGTGCTGTGCAAGTGTTTTTCACAACATCTGACCAAATCTAGCTCAGGCAATTCTTTAGGGCAGGTAGTGTAGCACTGCTGTGAAGAAAGCTACACCACCTGTCTTTAGTAGCCAATTTTTTACTGCAGCTAGTCCAGGCAAATTTTTTGGGCTAGTAGCAGTGTCAGTTAGACAGTGGTGTATAGTCCACTTGTGAACCAAGCTAGACTGCATGTCTAGTTCAGACTAATTTTTAACTGCACCTAGCCCAGGTAATAGTTTGGGCCTAGTAGCAGTGTCATTTAGACAGTGGTGTGTAACCCACTTTTGAAACACACTACACCACCTGTCTAGTTCAGAATAATTTTTAACTGCACCTAGCCCAGGTAATAGTTTGGGCCTAGTAGCAGTGTCATTTAGACAGTGGTGTGTAGCCCACTTGTGAAACACACTACACCGCTTGTCTAGTTCAGACTAATTTTTAACTGCATCTAGCCCAGGTAATAGTTTGGGCCTAGTAGCACTGTTAGGCCAGTCAGTTCTGCTCGATTTCCATCCGAATGTTTTTTGCCAACAACTGCAGAGTTTCTGATTTGTTCACATACAAAATGAGTGGCAAAAGGTCTGCTGCTGGTGGAAAGGGAATAGACGTGGTGGAAAGGGAAAAAAGGTTTGTGTCCGTGGGGTAGGTAGTAAAGCAACAGTAACATCTGCTGAAGAAAGACCATCTTCCAGCCAAAGTAAGGCTGGGATCACACTTGCGTTTTTTTAATGAGTTTTTGGAGACCTGCGTTTTTAAAAAAGTATATAAAAACGTACCCATAGGCCC
This sequence comes from Allobates femoralis, assembly GCA_033576535.1. NCBI lineage: Eukaryota > Metazoa > Chordata > Amphibia > Anura > Aromobatidae > Allobates > Allobates femoralis. Next base: position 131,229,568 of record JARQOC010000002.1, on the reverse strand, counting down.
CCATGTTAAAAAACGCATGCCCTAATAGCAAAAACGCATGTCTTAATAGAAAAAACGCATGTGTGACAGTACCATGCATTTTTGTGTGCATTTTTGCAATTATGTGATTAGCTGACATCAAAAACGCATGCAAAAATGCATGGTACATTAGTACCATCCAAAAACGCATGCGGTTTCTAAAAAAACGCATGCGTTTTCCATAGGGGCCCATGTTAAAAAAACGCATGCGTTTTCTAAAAAATGCATGCATTTTTAAAACAGCACTAAAAAGCTCAGCTTGCACTATTTTTTAGTGCTGATTTAAAAACGCATGCAAAAAAGCAGGGTGCCATTAGACACCTTAAAAAACTCATGCTGAAATGGAAAAACGCATGCAAAAACGCATGAGTTTTTTTAAGTCACTAAAAAAACTCATGCCAAGTGTGACCCCAGCCTAAGATGTCTACGTCTTTCCATGGACAACCTGATATAATCCCTTTCATACGGATATGAGTCAAGCGACGATCGCTACCATTTGTAGATGAGGCACAAAAAGAGCAGGCGCTTGAATGTATCGCAAGCGCTTCATCAAGTGGGCTCTCCTCCACCTCAACTTCAGCATCACAAATACACCAGTCCTCAGAGGTGTCACCCCAATCGCACTTGGTTCTTCACAGCTCCCAAGTCTCCAGCCACCCGTCTGAGTATGGGGTAAGATAGATGGTTGCGTATGCAGAGGTGTTCACTCATACTATAGCCTGGGAATCAGAGGTCTGCTCCAAAGCTTCTGTGAGTCCAGATGAGGAAATGATCTTCACTGATGCCCAGAAGCTTTGTGAGTCGGATCCATGCCCAGATGAAGAAGGTTCTGAGCAAGCATAATGTAGACCCTCATTCCCAAACTGTAGATGCTGTTGGTGGAGACAATGAGGAAGATGCTGATGAGACTGAGATACCTGATTGGAACGACATTTTGACTTTTTGGTCAGGGCAGGAAGAGGTTGGCTCTGAGGACTACGGGTGTGAGAACACACAGGGTGATCGATGAGTGGCAAAACAGGAGGTGGAGGAGGATGCTAGTGATGATGAAGTTAGGTTGCACCTTCCTTGACAGAGAAGGAGTACTGGAAGCACTTCAACAACTGCATCCTCAACCACAGCTATGCTTCTGAGCAGAAGTCGTGGTGACTCTTCTTCAGGTCAAAATGGGCTCTAAGCCTTGACTAGCCTGAGCCTTTTTTGAGATCGCAAAGGATGAGCCAACTAAGGATTACACAGGGGTAGAAAAGTCTTTGCGGATTCATGTTCATCTTGATGAACGTTAGTCTGTCTTCATTGTCACTGGACACAGCCGCGTGCGCTTATCTGTCAGCACACCACCAGCAGTGCTGAAGACACGTTCAGAGAGAACGCTGGCTGCAGGGCATGACAAGATCTCCAAGGCGTGAGTGGCGAGCTCAGGCCATTTTTCCAGATTGGAAGCCCAAAATGAGCAATGGTCCAGTTCCACAGTGATGGCATCGATGTTCTCTTGGAGATATTATTGTACCATCATCTCTAGGCGTTGACTATGTGTCATACTTCTTGTCTCCTCTGGCCTTGCAAAGTGAAACGATTCCACTTAATTACTGTTATGGTATGAGTGATGACTCAACAGTCCCATGATTGGCAAGTTAGAACTGTGAGATTCACTATGTGCACCACTGGTGTTTTGTGGAAAAGCAGATCTAAGATTCTGTACCAGCTTCTGCTGATACTCCTGCATGCGTGAATGCCTTTCTGTGGCAGGAATTATTTCGTCAAATTTACTCTTGTACCGGGAATCTAAGAGTGTGGCAACCCAGTAGTCGGCTTTATTTCGAATTCTGACAATCAAAGGGTCATGTTGCAGGTAGTGCAGCAAGAAGGCTCTCATGTGTCTTGCGCATTCAGGAGGCCCAAGACCTTGTTGTGTTGGTGGCGGCGAGTTAAGAATCATGCTTCCTTTCTCTGCCCTCTCCCCCCAACCTCGCACAGCAGAAATGTGATCAAGGTCTCCCTCATCTGCTGAGTCGTCCATGCCCATCGCCAGTTGGTCTTCCATTTGTTCCTCAGCTCCTGCACCTTCCTCAACAGTTTGGCTGCTACCATGCGCCCTCGTTAATCTACCTCCCCCACCTGCCACCTTGGTACTGCCAACCGTCTGGACCTTGGAGATCTTGTTATCCCTTCTGCATACGACTCCTCCTGTACTTCCTCCCCACCTAACTCCCAATACTGTTTAAAGTGTGCTGCAGCATGTAAATGACCGGAATAGTCATGCTGATTGTTAGAGAATGGTCAGCCATGATGGTTTGTGTCGGCCATGTTGTATCATCTGTAATGTATTCTTGTGATTTTCACAAACTAGAGAGAATAGCTGGGGCTGTTAGGCCTCCAGCTAAGGAAAAAATAAAACAATGATCTCAGAGTGATTAGCTAGCAGAGAGAAGTTAATTAGATCTCTTCTATGCACTCAGAGAAGCTGAAAATAATTATATTTAAGTATATTGTGAATTTTTCATTATTTTCTGTGGTGAACTGTAGTAGTATAGGCAAAATAGTAATCCAGGTACGGTAATTAAAAACAGACCTTATTATTTGTCAATGTTTGAGTTGTGTGTATTTGCTTAAAGCTATAATGAGATTAATATGTATAGATAAGTTTAAGTGCAGAACTATAGCTTGTAATGTGATTAGTAATGATGTATTTCTATTGAATTTGATGTTCTTTTCTATGTTTTTTCTATATTTTAAGTGTAACTGTTTTAGTCAGCAAGATGAAGTCATCATATTTCATCATATGAGCTTTCCTATTGAGAAAGCAGGTATAAGAAGCCCCGACTCAGGGGATCGGGGCCCAGAATCACAATATCATCCTGTGTGCCGGACACCTGCGTGTGTCCTCGTGCCTGTCATCTTGATTCCTTTCTGCTTTGTCGTACATCTCTGTATCAGTCCAATAAACCTCAGCCTTTGGTTCTGAAGACAAGGACTTGCTCCCATTCTTTCTTTCACTGATAATGGCATCGTCAGCATTAACTGTGCAGAAGGGTGCATAGGTCCTTGATCTGAGACCACTCCAGCAGCGAGATTTGCCCTACCTCTGGATCTCGTTGGCCCAGGTTATGCATCATAACGTATTGCACCAGGGCTTGTCAGGGCTGCCACAGTTGCTGCAACATGTGCAGAGTTGAATTCCATCATGTCGGCACATCGCATATCAGCCGGTGTACTGGCACGCCTAACGACTTCTGTAGAGATGCAAGTCATTGAGCTGCGGGATGTGAACGGCGGGAGTTAGTATACAGTGACCGTGCCCTCTGCAAAGCCCAACTAAGCCGGGATAGTGGGCTAAAAATTGCTGGACAACCAGGTTCAAGATGTGAGCCATACAAGGCACGTGTGTCATATTGCCCTGGCGAAGGGACGCACCCAGCATTGCAGCATTGTCGCACATGGTCTTCCCTGGCTGCAGGTTCAGTGGAAACAACCATTGATGAAACTCGGTCTCCACAGCTGACCACAACTCCTGAGCTGTGGGACTCACATTTCCCAGACATTTCAACGTAAACACTGCCTGATGCCAGCATAGTAAGGAGGTGTGCAGGATTTCTTCTGCACAGTTAGAACGCGGGTGACATTACCAGACAGGCTTTGGGTGCAGGTGGAGGACTGAGACGAGGTTGAGGAGGCAGAAGCAGTCGAGGAACTTCTACATACAGAGGATTGACGCACAACTCATGGGGACAGCAAGATTTGGACAGCAGCCCCTTCTCCTGCTGCCACCATAGTAACTCAGTGCCGAGTCACCGACATGTAACGCCCCTGTCCATGCTTACTCGTCCAAGTGTCTGTGGTGAAATGCACCCTGTCACACACAGAGTTTCTCAAGGAAGTGGTGATGTTGTCTGCAACATGCTGGTACAGCGCAGGCACACCTTTCTTTGAGACGTAGTTGCGACTGGGCATCTGGTACTGGGGCACTGTGACGGACATAAGGTCTCGAAAATCCTCTGTGTCCACCAGGCGGAAAGGCAGCATTTCTGTAGCCAACAGCTTGCAGATGGTGAAATTCAAACCTCTTAGCTTTATCATGGCTAGGAGGAAATGGTCTTTCACTTGTCCACATCTGAGGGACCGAGGGCTGGCTGCTGTGCTGAGACGGGGTTGAGTAGGGTGTCCCCGGCAAACTGCTGGTCTGTGAGGAAGGTGCAGGCAGAGATATTTTGTTGCCTTCATCCAAAAGTGGTGCTCTCGATGTCTGACAGCGCTCAACACCAGCAAATGTTTCCACTTCCAAAAGAACTGACGACCTGCCAATCACACTGGCTGTTGTGAGTAAAGAGGTGGAAGGTCTGCATCCAAAAGCATGTGTGACTGCTGTCCTCACAGTCACAGAGGATGAAGAGGCCGTGGATGCACTTGATGGGGCAGACGGTGGTGGGCCCGGCCCGCTATGCCGCATTGTAGCACAGTGAGCTTCCCACTGCGACTTTTGCTTCATATCCATGTGACGTTTCATGCATGAAGTACTAAAACTATTGATTTTTAGGCCTCTACTTAGATTTTGGTGACAAATCTTAGAGATAACATGGGGAGACTAAAGGCTTGTTGATTTTTTATTCTGCTTCATGAAAGTAACCATTTTAAGTTTGCAACTGTGGGGCAATTGGTGCCACTTAAAGGGAACCAACCACCCCCATTGACCCCCCCCGGACTATTAATATCAGTCCCTACACACAGCACATACATGTGCTGCAATGATTTTTGCTAAAAAAAAACGGTTTTTAAAACTTAAGATAATGCTTTTGAAAGTTTAAAACGAAGGGACGGTTGGGCGTTACTTATCTGTGTGAAAAGCCGGGTTGCAGCTGTCAGTCATCCCCCCCGTGTCCCGCAGCAGCAGTAACGGCCAGCCCTTTTCAGCGTCACAGCCCTGTGCACGGGCTCGCATGCCCGTGCACACGTCATCAGCTACAGCCGGGTTGGGAGCGCGCGCTCTGACTTCCTGCGCTCGGCTGTGGAAGTCAGAGCGCGCGCTCCCAACCCGGCTGTAGATGATGACGTGTGCACGGGCATGCGAGCCCGTGCACAGGGCTGTGACGCTGCAAAGGGCTGGCCGTTACTGCTTCTGCGGGACACGGGGGGGATGACTGACAGCTGCAACCCGGCTTTTCACACAGATAAGTAACGCCCAACCGTCCCTTCGTTTTAAACTTTCAAAAGCATTATCTTAAGTTTTAAAAACCGTTTTTTTTAGCAAAAATCATTGCAGCACATGTATGTGCTGTGTGTAGGGACCAATATTAATAGTCCGGGGGGGTCATTGGGGGTGGTTGGTTCCCTTTAAGTGCTGTCTGTGTCCAAATTTTTGGAAAAAATGGAGCCTCTTGTTGGAGTCCTCATGCTGTGTTTTACGTGATTTTAGAAGTGCATGACATGCCTTTATCTGTGTCTCCTCCTTCTTTTACTCGTCCAGCTCTTTTCTTTTTTACATTTTTATATGTACTTGTCACTTTTTCCATGTGTTTGTTGTATCTTCTGAGTAGTTTGTCACATTTTGGACACCTTAGAAGGTGTTCTCTTTGTGTTTTCTATGTGTTTGTACATTTGCACTTGCCTGCCATTGTTTTCAATGGTATTCGACGGTGTTCGACGAACATTCGACAGATACCCCCCCAATTTGTCGAATCAAATCGAATTCGAACACTAGCGTGGTGGGTCATCTCTACTCATTATCTGACATGAAATCAGAATAAACCTTTCCCTTTTTAGGTCAATTAGGATTACCATAATTATTTATATTTGCCAAATTTCTGCAAAGTTAAAAGTTTACATACATTTCATTAGTTTTTGGTACAACTGCCTTTAAACTGTATGACTTGGGTCATAAGTTTTAGATATCCTTCCACGAGCTTATCACAATAGTTGGTAGGTATTTGGGTCCATTGCTCCTGACAGAACTGTTGTCACTGAGCCATGTTTGTAGGTCGCCTTGCTCGCACCTGCCTTTTCAGCATTGCCCATAAATTTTCAATAGGATTGAGATCAGGACTTTGTGATGGCCACTCCAAAACATTAAAAATCTAAACATGAGAGACAAAACAGAGCGATGAAACTTAATACCCTTAAGATTGCATGTGGTCACCTGGGCCAGTTGTGTAAACCCACAACTAGTGTATGCGTTCGTATAGCTGCTGCTGGATCCGCCCGAGCTGCACCAATCCTCTGGAATGCTCTACCCCAAGAAATCAGGACTATCCACAAATTGCATGGCTTCAGACGATCCCTAAAAACACATCTTTTTAAGGCAGCCTATCATACTCCCTAATAGAAGTCCTTTGCACTGTAGATAGTGAATGGGCTATCTCTCTTGATATTACTCTTCTACAAACTCCACCAAACCAAAAAGGTCTACACAGATTGTCTGATGACCATTCATGTAAGCTTATTTCTATCCCCCATTTCCTCAAGATGCCTGGAGCATTAGTGTAATAAGCCCCTGTACCTTGTGCAACCCCTATCCCGTTGTAGATTGTAAGCTCTTTTGAACAGGGTCACCTTCATTTTTTGCTTTATTTATTGTATTTTCTTTTTTACATTGATTCTATGCCTATTGTTTTGTTTCCAATTATTGTACTGTATTTGTTCTGTACTGTAATTACTTAAGCTATTATATTTTCTGTACTCTAACCCCTACATTGTAAAGCGCTGCGGAATATGTTGGCGCTATATAAATAAAGATTTATTATTATTATTATATGTAAAGTGGGGTTTATATAGAAATTCAAGTAATAGTGCTCCTACGATCTGCGCTGCTATTTCAGGAAAAAAGGACTACCAAGGTCTTGATGCAATGGTGTTTATTCCCAATGCGTTTGGGTGCTGTCCCAGCTCCTCCATCAGGGGTACCCGTTTTTATATAAAACATTTTTATATCAACTGAAAGGGCATTTGGGGATATCACGTCTTCCAACAGACCCTAGTTAGAGGACAATGAACTTTTGACACTTCTTACATGAACTGTCTTGCAATGATTTATAGCTTTCTACTCTCACTGAGGAATTTTCAGGTCTCCACAAGCTACTAATCATAGAACAATAATACAATCGGTTCCTCTTATCTCGGAATTTTGACTTTACTTCTCCAACTCCTCTCCCCCTCTCAAGCATGACTCTGCTATACGTCACATGGTGTATTTACTGCATCATCTCCCCCTGCTTATGTATATTTGTGGGTGTCTTCAGAATTTGTTTCATTATCAGCCTGATGAAGGGGCCATAGTGTCCCGAAAGCCTGTTTGCTTTACTTACCATCTTTTCAGTTAGCCATTAAATGGTATGAACCATTGAGGACTCTCAGATTCCAATATTTTTCTATCTACTGGCTAACACGGTATAAACATTCTTTATCTCATCATATGCCCACAGTCATTTAAAAAACCCATCCATGTACTATCACAAAGCTTTGAAACCTTTCAAACCTTATACCTATTCATCCAGCACCCGCTCCCGCAGTGCTCTCACAGAAGCTATATGGAACACATGCTCTATCTGCATCAAACTTTCATCCATCCATGACCTTTTTATCACTAACAAACTCTGCTTCCTCAGTATCACCAAAGCCTGGCTCACTCCCTCTGACACAGATTCTTGAGCTGCATTTTCTTATGGTGGATTCCATCCCACCCCGTTCCAACAACAATAATGGTATAAAAGTTGGTTCTCTCCAGACAGGTAACTGCTCCTTCACCTCAATCCTAGTGCCACCTTCTTTTACTCTCCCCTTTCTTGAGGTGCTCTCCATCTGCATTTACTCGCTCCTCCAAACTCAAACTAGCTTTTAACACACCTCAGGGACAGCCACCACCTTCCTTGACCACTTTACCACCTGACTAACTCATTTCTTTCCAATGACATCCCCACCATCATCATGGGTGACTTCAACATCCCCATTGACACTTCCTACTTAGCTGTCTCTAAACCTTTTTCACTCACTTTCTCCTTTGGCCTCACTTAATGGTCCTCCTCAGCTACTCGCAAAGATGGTCACATGCTAGACCTCATATTCACCTACCTCTGTTCCCTATCTACCCTCGCAAACGCATCTATTCCCCTGTATGTGTGGCGCCCACTGGTCGGTGCACCACAGTAGAGGTACTCAAGGAAGTAAAGAGGCTCAAGGAAAGTAACGAGACAGTGAAAGAAAGCAGATGGTACTCTCTGGGAGCCTCAAAGAGACATTATTCTCCTCAGTGACTACCCGGTCAGCTGGCCTCTAAGAACTGTGTGACTATTAACCCGTGTTAAACTGTGTTATTCAGCGACAAGTAAACACCCGTACAGAGTCATACAGCCTCCGTGTCTCCATTATCTGAGTCGCTGCACTACCCATACACAATGTTCAGAACCACCACAACAAGTCCTGCCCCGGGGACTCCGCTCCACCTGCAGGGAGCTGCACTATCCAAGCTGCCATACCATCGCCCTCGGAGGTCTAACGATCATCACCAGAATCTGCAGGTGGCGTCAGGACAAACCTTATAAACTTTTATTTCTCCCATTCATATTCCCCTTTTTTTAAGTCGATCACCAGGGCCACGGGTCTGGGCAGGCCACCAGTGACATCCCTACTGCAGCAGAGGGCCCAGACACCCGAGTTCCCATACCCTGGGGTGTGTCATTACTTTCTGGCGTCACAAACAGGATTGAACCAACCCGTACCTAACGGGTATTGTGTGGCTTTATGAACTTTAAGACTCGGCCTAAAAGAACTTTCAGTCGAAAGAGAACCCCAAAATGGCGTCTTAACCATGTGAAGGACAATGTGCAGGTCCGGGGTGTGCCTCAGCCCCTTGCCATGGGAGGGCCTAAACAGAGGCGCGAAACTGTTTGCATGCCCCGATTGCCATCACACAACCAAGGGGGCGGGCCAAAGACAAAACTACCCCAAAACTAAAAATGGTGGCAGGGATGGAGCAACGCAACGGAGGTCCAGTGACCAGGAACTGGAGCCAGGAGCAATAGACCGATCCACAGTTGATTACCCAGTATCCACTGAGGACTCGCCAGCCAAGATGCAGCCCATCATCACTAGTGCGGAAGTCGGGGCAGAGCAAGATGACCCTGAGGCCCTACCTGATGACAGTGGCAGCGAGACCAGAGCGGGGTCCGAGGAAGCTGAGAAGCCTTCCAGCCAGCCAAGCTCCAAGGAGGATGACCAAAGAGGCAACATCGAGGAAGTCGGGGCTTCCGGGCTCCGCGAAGTGTGGCGGGGGTCCCAGCAGCACGGACCGATTGAACAGGTTGGTGCAGCTGTCATGACAGGTGAGCGGGATCCCTACCACAATGACCGGGTTAGCTGTGAGCAGCACGCAGGGCCGAGAGGATGGTGTGCCCTGTGTGTATACAAGTGTGCGGACTAGAGACTGTTAAAACCTAGTCATGTAAATAGTTTTCTAAAGACTGTTTTTCTTGCAACTCATAGACTTTCATGAGGACTATGCGAATATGTGTGTGCCTTAAAGCAGTCCAGCTGTGATAAAGGACGCTGTGCGTAGTGCAAGAACAATTATTGCTGGACTTGCAAGTGTGAGCCTGGTCTGTTACCTGTTAAGCTAGAGACTCTGATAACATGCTTAGATTAGAATGTTTGCAACGTTCCCGGACGGGAAGAAACCAAGTATACTTAATGTTATTATTAAAAGTGTTTTATTGTTGTATTGCATATTAAAAGGCTCTGAACAGGGTAGGGGTAGAGACATTTGAGGACAAGTGTGTTTCACCAAGGGGGAATGTGGCACCCCACTGGTCAGTGCGCCACAGTAGGGGTACTGCACCCACAACAGAGTGTGCGGTATTCCTGTCACTAGGGGAGTGTAGCGTCAACCTGAGGCTCTCATTCTGCATTCACACACTTAAAGCAGGGAACTATAGGGATAAATTCTCTGCTGAAAGACCCAGCCCCAGTGGGAGGAGTTTCAGGTTAGAGCAGTGTGCGCACGGGAAGCAGAAGCAGAATGTCTGTGAAGAGAAGCAGAGAAGGACCCTTGAGAGGACACCACAGGGAGGGCCTTCAAAAGGAGCAGGGAACTCAGACAGCAGGAGAAGACTCAGTGCCAGACCTGCTCCAATCCAGGGGAATCCTGGTCTTCGACATAGAACCGGCTCTGAGTCGCGGTGCAGGAGTCTATCCCTGAACCGTCAACACCGGTAGGTCGATGGCTTAAATATAAGCCCTGACTACCCTGTCCAGAATGTGCAGCCCCACCAGGGACACCAAAGAGGGGTGAGTCCCTTAGAAGAGAAGAAGGGTACCCTAGAGCACCCCACAGGCCTGGTAGACAAGCGGGCTGTGCAGGGCAGCGCAAGGAAGTAAGGAGGCTCAAGGAAAGTAACGGGACAGTGAAAGAAAGCAGATGGTACTCTCTGGGAGCCTCAAAGAGACATTATTCTCCTCAGTGACTACCCGGCCAGCTGCCCACTAAGAACTGGGTGACTGTTAACCTGTGTTGAACTGTGTTATTCAGCGATAAGTAAGCGCCCGTACAGAGTCATACTGCTTCCGTGTCTCCATTATCCGAGTCGCTGCACTACCCATACACCATATTCAGTACCACCACCACAAGTGCTGTCCTGCCCCGGGAACTCCGCTCCGCCTGCAGGGAGCTGCACCATCCAAGCTGCCGTACCATCGCCCCCGGAGGTCTGAAGCGGCGCTGGTGATCATCTTTTATTAACTTTTATTTCTCCCATTCAACTTCCCCTTTTTTTAAGTCGACCACCAGGGCAACGGGTCTGGGCAGGCCACCAGTGACATCCCTACCGCAGCAGAGGGCCCAGACACCCGAGTCCCCATACCCTGGGGTGTTTCATATGACCACAATCTACTCATATTCTCTTCCCTCTTCTTTCTGAGTGCACAATCCCCACTCCACAAACTCACAGAAATATCAAACACCTTTTTCACACTCACTCTCTGAGTCCCTTCTCCATCTTGCAGACATAGCTACCTCAGATAATTCAGATGCTGCTGCCACTTTATATAGTTCCACAACTGCATCCTATGAATAGACTACTCCTCTTACACATACCAAAGCCCACACAATTAACAGGTAACCCTGGCACCCCAATCTGACTAAAGAATTGAGGCAAGCTTGCAGGATTGCAGAGTGGAGTTGAAAGAGATCCCATTTAACTGAGCACTTTATAACAAACAAGCAGTCCCTCACCATGTTCGAGTCCAGATTCACTGCTGCGAAACAAACCGATTCTCATCTCTCATACCCTCCCTGTCTCACAATCCTAAACAGCTATTAAACTATTTTAATTCCCTCCTCCTTCTCAGTCTCCTCTTATCTTAGCTGAAGACTTTGCCTTATTCTTCAAGTAATAGAGTGATAACATTGAAGAAATCTTTTCCCTATAGTCCCCAAAACCCCTTCTCATAACTATCCAGTCCTCTTCCTCCAAAACCAGTTTCTACGCCATGAAAGAAGTTCAATTTTACTCTCTACTCTCCAAATCACATCTCACCACCTGTGCACTTTTCTCCTCAATTTCTAAAACTGATCATCGACAAAACAGAATTCATCATCTTTCCCTCATCTCACTCTACCCCTCCACCAGTCCTTAGCATTAAAGTCAATGGATGCTCACTCTCCCCAGTCCTGAATGTTAGCTGCCTTGGGGTAAGACTTGTCGCTTCTGTCTCCTTCAAGCAACATATCCAAGTCCTTTCCACCTCCCAACTGCAACTCAAAAATTTTTACCTTTCATTCCTTAACCAAGAATCTGCAAAAACATTTGTGCATGCCCTCATGTCCCGTCTCAACTACTGAAATCTCCCGCTCTGCTGTCTCCCTTCTAACACTCTCCCTCTGCTCCAATCTATCTTAAAATCTGCTGCCTGACTAATCCATCTGTCTCTCCTCTACTCCCTGGCCTCTCATTTCTGCCAAACCCTTTTCTGACTATCCATTGCCCAGAGACTCCATTTCAAAACCCTAATCAGGACATACAAAGCCATCTGCAACCTGTCTCCTCCATACATTTGTGACATAGTCGCTCTCTGCTACCTAAATGCAGCCAGAAATCCTCAAAAGATCTCCTTTGCTACTTCCCTCTTATCTGCTCTTCCCACAACTGCATACAAGACTTCTTCCATGCATCTCCCATACTCTGTAACTCTCTTTCCCAACACATTAGACTGGAAATCTTCAAAGGGAACCTGAAGACCCACCTCTTCTGACAAGCCTACAAGCTGCAGTGATCCTCAGTCTACTAATCCACCACTCGACCAGCTCTACCCTCTCCTAGTGTATCCTCACCCATCCCTTGTAGACTATGATCCCTCGCGTTAAGGAGCTCATAGTTCAGGGAGCATATACAAGCTATCAGGATCCCTTTAAATCCCTGCATCATGCTCTGCTTCCCAGATTCTGCACTAGAGATTGCACTGAATGGCTAAGATAAGGAATTCGTGGGCTGTAGACAGATATGCAGTCAGTGTTCCTGAATACTTTACTGTGTTTATGAGTCTACATTTTGTGCTTTCTAATATTGTTAGCATATACAGTTGTACCCAAAAGTTTACATTCCCCGGCAGGTTTTTTGCTATTTTGGCCTTTTGCTTTCAGCATGACTCGTAATCCAGAAACATCAGCGGCTGGATGAAAGATGCAAGAGTCTGTCTGGATCCCAGAAACTCACTCAGCTTTTATGTACACACAATTATTACAAGCAAACCGGTCGCAAGTGAGGATGTTACCTTTATTAGCCATTCAAACCCATTTGTGTCAGCGTCTGTTCATGTTATCAGGCCAAAATCCCCAGGGTATGTGAACTTTTGATCATGGGCATTTGGATGTTTTTTGGTTGTTATGATTTAAAAAGAAAAAACACAGTAGTTTGATAATAAATGGTTTCACCCAACCACTAACCATGAGTGGAAAAAAGACTTTTGTGTTATCATTCATATTCTGTGAAAAAAGGCCAAGAAAGCAAAAAAAATCTCCTGGGGTATGTAAACTATTGAGCACAACTGTATTTGGCAGTGCACTAGAAGTCTGGTACACATGTCTTTGTAAATAGCTATAGATTCTTTACTGGTGATAGAGGGTACAAATATACTGGCGGTAGATACATCGGGTTGGACAGAAATGGTAGTTGAGAGCATAAGTATACAGGTGTTCTTTCTTGCCCTTTTTAATATATACTGTATGTGTGCTATTTATGATACATGTGCTTTCTGATATTCACATAAATTGATAAAGGGTTAAAAAATGGAAGTGTCAGCTTTTGTCAAGTAACTACAAACGTGAAAAGAATTGGTTATGGAAATGAATAATTAAAGTACCACTACAGGGTTTATTGTATTTATTTTAGCGATGGTGTAATGCTTTAATTCAGAGTCACCTGCCGCCTGTCTTTTATTCACTTTGCACTGCCTTCATCATTTTCCTGTTGGTCTGCGGTGAATACTGACCTGTCGGCAGCTCCAGTGTTTCATAGAGAGTGCCAGAGGTCACTCTTCAATACATTCTCTATGAGAGCCTCTTTCTGGCTTTGTTCTGGCTCTCATAGAGATGCATTGAGCGCCTGGGATGTAACCTCTGAATTCCGGCCAGTCAGAAGCTATGGATACAAGTTGACGCCACGGAACTGTGGTGGGCTCGGTAATGTATGAAAACATATAGGTGGCAAGGGACTATCATTTAAAGTGAAGTGTAGTGGTGCTTTAAAATTAATTAAGCCAATCAGAGCCTATTTCTGTGTGGTTTAACTTAGTGACTTTACAATGTAGGTGAATCAGGGGTGTACTGGCAGACTCCAGAGGAACGAGCAGCCTTTTAAACATTTATATTGGCTAGGGTGTGCAATCCATAGTGTTCTATTAAAATCCCTTAATCACATGCTTTGCAAAGTTTTACAACTTTCCATGCTATGAAAAAATACTGTCTTTTAAAAAAAAAAAAAAAATCTAGTTACTCTATAAGTAACATGGCTAACTCATTTTGAAATCAATGAACAGAATATGCGGCTACTTGGGGTAATATCATAACATTAGGGGACACAAATTTACCACTCAGTGTCTAATCAATATGGTCATAAAATGTAATAGTGAAACTTCAAAGGTCTATGCAGCAATGAATGAGAAATGGGTGGATAACAGCACATGATCAGGAATTATGTATATATAAGCATAAATGCTGTGTCCAAAACGCTGCGCTGTACAGTACCAGCATAGTGAATGGAATTCCCTACTGCAGCGTGACTTCACCTACAGGGCGGGCTGCTGTGCTTCTGTATCTTTGTAGAATGTTAATTTCATCCTGCGGAGTTGGAAGAGGTCACCATCGGGTTAATGCAGGGAGAAGCCGCCCTACACCCAACCGCAGATCGTGAGTATAGGGCGGCTGCGGTCACCCTGCGTTCACCCACGGTTACCCGCAGATCTGGAGGCACTATGTCCAACAACGTTGTGTGCACATACCCTTATGGCCGCTTTACACGTCCCAACATCGTTTCGATATTGTATACAATGGCACGGGAGCGCGCACTTTTTTTAGGCTGAAATCCAAGATCGAATAGGAGCTGTCACACACGGAGATATCGGCAGACAACACAACTGCGATGTCTACGCCCCCTTGTACGCGCGAACCAGGGAACGACCATTTAACATGGGAGTGAATAGGGGAAATTGTTCTCCAAATCGTTGTTGGGCTATCACACAGCACGATCCTGCCAGATCGTCCATCCAATATCGGGCAGTTGGAGAGCCTGCTCATTTCTCCCCCGATATCGTTTTGGCATCGTTCTTGCATCGAATTGTACATTCACACCACACAACGCACGAACGATATGGGGGCCAACGCACGAACCACGTGACTTTTTATCGAAGTTGGACGACGATATCAGGATGTGTAAAGCGGCCATTACTGGGGATCCAGACAGCAATACCACCTGTATTGTCCTTAACCTAGTACTGACATAAAGTATCACTGTTCCCGCAAATCAAATTATATTGTTCTCTCTAAACAAAAATTGAGCTCTCACACCAGTGAATGCATGTATGATTTGTTTTATTTCTGCATTATTGAGACTTTAAAGGCGTCAGTTTTCAAAGGGCATTTGTGCAAGATCCCTGAGCTTGTGCAACTCTGGACCTTTTCAAAAGAAAACACAATGATAGCTGATTCGATACAAAGGGTTTAGTGCCAGTGATGTGGAATGACTTTAAATATGAAAAAGTACACAACACAGTTGAACAAACCAAATAAATATACAATTATATGTATGAATGCTACATCAAAGTACTAGTAGTAATTATTTCTACGTCTGAATCCAAACGCCTCTGGACAAGAATATATTTCGATATTTAGAGTTATGATATGAAAATAAATAATTTATTAACAATTCCTAGGATCTAATTTTGGCTCAGACATTAACTCTTAAAAATATTGCACAAAAAGTATGCTTAATTCTTTCTTTTAAAGAGATATAAAAGGAAAATGTTTTGAGATTGAGATTGAGGAATTAGAGGGGTCCTCCAGGAATATATATATTTTTTTTTTACTGTGGGCCTACAGACTAACAGACAAGGTACTCGCTAGTTACTTGCCTGTTGTCCCAGCGGCTTCCTCTAATGTCACATTCACGAGAGCAGCAGCTTCTCTTCCACTCTTCTCTGTTGATGTGACGTGACTGCTGAAGTCATGAGTATCGACAGCCGGCTTCCTGCTGTCTATTTGCGGGGAGCTGGATATCAATCAGAATGATATTGGAAGTTATTATGTGAAATTATAATATTGATGAATGTAAAGGGCATTTTTTTACCTGCCAATTTCACATAAGAGAAGCACCCAATAACATTAATGCCTGTAAACACTGAGGACCTGATTCGTCAATAAAGGCAACTTTCTCAAAAGACTTGATGATGGGACATGTAGGCATCAGATTCTGCTGTAGCTATGTGCCAACAACAAAAATAGTGGTGCAGATATTTTGCCATCAGAAATCTGCACCTGCAGAAAAAAATGCAGCAGAAAAATGGCTGTGCCAACAATGAACATTTTTTGCTGCGGATAAGGTGCGTTTTCTGTCTTAACTTCTGTTCCTGACTTTACCAAATTCATGTCTATGCTCTGGGAAGAGAGAGAGAGAAAGAGAGAGAAAGAGAGGGATTGAGAGAGAAAGAGAGAGAGAGACCAGAAATGAAATGGAACATTATGCATTGGGAAGTGCTGTGGTTTGGTGGGAAAATGCATAGCAATATTTGACATGCTGCAGATTTTCTCATACATGCAGCATTTTCGGCACAGGAAAAATGCAGCGTTGGCACAGGTCTTCTGAATTCACATAGACTTTGCTACTACACTGTGCTGCACATTTTGTTGCAGATCTGCAGCATATATGCACCAACCAAAATCTGCACTATAGCCGCACTGTCGGCACATAGCCTAAGAGGCGCATTTCCAACTGGAGTAATGAATGTAATAGCTCATCATGAATTAGGTCCTGTCCCTGGCCCCACCCTAGCTACACCCATTTTGGTGACACTAGAAGAAATTGACATAAAAGTGGCAAACATCGGAAAAAAGTGTCGCAATAATAAGTTTTGCCGAAATTATGTGACTTCAAAGCTATAACATCACTTTTGTGGCATAGAAGCTTTGTTGAATTGGGAATAAGAAGAAAGTGCGATGCAGCTCACCCACATTGAATCAACCTGAGAAACCTCGTTTCAGATAAAGAAAAACACACGTGATTATTGGGCGCAAAAGATAGGAATGTTCAGCCGATTATTAGATAAAGAATTAGAAAAAATATTTGGGGTGAGATTTGAATAAGATATATCTACAAGAAAGGACTGAGATCAGTTGAAATTACAGTGATACCTTGGTTTTTGTTGACATCGGTTATTGTTGGTTTCATTTTTCGACAATTTTTTCAACGAAAAATGTGTCTCAGTTACCGTTGTTTTTTGACGGTACATTGCTCCTAATTGTGCCATATAAAATGTGATTCCCCTTTTAAAAAATAATATGTGAACCTCTCTCCCCTTCCATACACCATAAAGAGGGTTTATAAAAATAAAATATATTATTAAATGTTTATTTTTTTCTTTATTTTTTTCTTTAAATTAGTGTTTCATATTCCTTTTATAGTCATGTCTGAGAGTTTCCAGTATTAATCGATATCTTTATCCACTATGAAATGTGTTTTTTTGTAGGTCTTTTGCAGTGTCTTAAACAAATTAATTGATTTTACATTGTTTCCTATGAAAATTGTTACCTCGGTTTTCATCGGTTTCGGTTTTCGTCATAGGTTTTCAGACGGATTATCGACAAAAACTGAAGTATCACTGTATGTAGGAATTAATCAGATTATTTTTTTTCTATACCACTGGGAATGTTCTGTTTAATTACATTTTACAAATAATTTTTTTTGCAATTTTTTATTGGATTTCCCTATCTTTTCCTTTTGAAGAATTGGGATCTGAATTTCCACCCACTTCTTTCAATATTTCCGCGCATGACAAAAAATGGCAAGGGAATATCATAAATATGACACTAAGTGCAATTGCCATATGGTATTCATGGGAAAGAAGCGGTTCAATATCAAAATATTGACAAATCGCTCCATTATAACATTGACGTATGAGAGACGTGGATATATAGACTTTTCTCTTTCTACTTAGAAAAAAAACTTTTGATGAAAAACATAAAAATTAAATAAATGTGTTTTTTCTTTCAGATTCTTCATATTAAGCAACCCCTTCTAATTTACACGAAGACGTGTTGAATGACAAATTTAGCATTTTTCGTATTCTGTCTAGTGTTCTTTTTAAGAATGAATACAATGTTGAAAATTTTGTACTAAAATATATACTAGCTTAAATATAATCAGATAAAAGAATAAACCTTGCAATCTTGATGTTTGCAAAAAGTGCAAGAAAATATACGGATATTCCGTAAGTAAATCTGTATCAACAACTGACCTTTGTAGGCGTTTGGACTCAGCAACAGTAACAGCCTTACAAGCAGCATATAGATAGCATTTCCTGCTTTAACAATTAAGTGATGCAAACTCAGACTTTGTTCCGTTTTCTCCGGTGTTATGTACCAAATTTACACTGCTATGTTTTTAAATATTAAAGTATATATATATATATTTGCTGTAGTTTTCAGAGTATAACACGCACCCCAAATTTAGAGGCGGAAAATAGGAACCCAAAAGAATTTTTAATGTTACAATGGGAGTTTGTCTTGTACTCTTATAGTCTGTGTGATAGGCTAGGTGTAGCTTACCAGGGAGCAGGAATGGCGATGCTGCGTTGGAGCAGGATCACAGGAGACAGATTTGCTTGTGCAGACAGAAGGAGGAGGCATGACTGGGGCAATGCTGTGGGTCTTGAGATAGAAGGAAGGGGTGCACCGGCGGTACAAGGCAGGTACCATTGATTTCCCAACGATAGATGAGATGGACTTAAGTAAAATGGTGCCAGAGCTGGCACATGTGCAGATTGAGCTCTTATTATCCGGCAAATAAGACACTCCCCCACTTTCCTCCCAAATTTTTAGTAAAAAAAAGTGCGTCTTCCAGTCTGAAAAATACAATATACTACATATATATATATATATATATATACACCATGTTCCAAATTATTATGCAAATTGGTTTTAAGTGTCATAGGGTTTTTTTGTTTTTTTTATCAATGAAACCCATTGATGGTATTATGTCTCAGGGTTCTTTGTATCACTGAAATCAATATCAATCTCAGATATCTGTGATAATTAGTTTGGCAGGTGAGCCCAATAAGGAAAACTGGGTGTTCCACAATATTAAGCAGGCCACAGTTTTCAAGTAACATGGGAAAGAAACACGATCTCTCTGCTGCCGAAAAGCAACAAATAGTGCAATGCCTTAAAAAGGAGATAAACTCATGGTGTGGCCACCATCTTCCCCTGACCTCAACCCTATAGAGAACCTTAGGAGTATATCAAGCAAAAGATCTATGAGGGTGGGAGGCAGTTCACATCAAAACATCAGCTCTGGGAGGCTATTCTGACATCATCCAAAGAAATATAAGCAGAAACTCTCCAGAAACTCACAAGTTCAATGGATGCAAGAATTGTGAAGGTGATATCAAAGAAGGGCTCCTATGTTGGGATGTTTTGGAGTTAAATAGCTTTTTATTTAACTGAATGTGACCTCATAATGCTGCAAATTCAACAAATGAGCATTTTCAGTTCTTTCAAACATATCAAATGTTTAGAAACTCTACTGTGCCTGATAATTTGGAACAGTACATTTAGAGGTTTTTTTTAATTTTGAAGATTATACTGTTATCATTGGTAGGTTTCTTCAATAAAATTCGATGTTATACTCTAATGGGTGATGACTTTTATTACACTGACTGTCATTTGCACCGACCATTTAGGAAAATCAGAGAAAAGGTACATTTGCACAATAATTTGGAACATGGTGTATATTTAAATATATATAAATTGTTATATATATATATATATATATATATATATTATATCCCTCCCTATTGAAATAAGAACAAAGTGTGTGTATATATATACACACGCACTTTCATGTAACAAAATATAGGCATCTCCATATATACATACAAAATGTCGCAGCACTACAATGGCGATGTTACATTGGAGTGCTGTGACATTTTGTATGTATATTACTACATTTTAAGGATTGTTGGGGTCGCTTTGCACCCGGGATAGCCAGCTAGCAGTGCTGCTCCTGTTTTTTGCATACCTCTATATATATATATATATATATATATATATATATATGTATATATATGTGCATATATACATTTATACACCATTAAAAGGTGAAAGGAAAAGAGAATCAAGAGTATACAGTATTACGGAGATACTGACTACCATCTGGTTGCCACCGTTATATATCTGTCACTTATTTTACTGAGGCTAAATGTAGGTTTGTGGATCATCCATCAATTGGATTGTATTGGATATATGTTTTAATATTTCTTCCCCATACAGTTCAAAAGTTCTATTGAAACATTCTTTTAGTAAGACCTAGGGTGAAACGAAACATACAGAGAATAAAAATATTTGTCAGACAGTTGTAATTTGGTCAACCACTCTGGTGCTGTCTAGGTCCACCATTTCAACACACTCAATCTCTTCCCGATTTTCTTGTGTCTTCTTTTCTTTCCTTTTCTTCTTTGAAGGTGGGACAAAAGTAAGCATTACTGGTAAAATGGCAAAGCAATGAAAGAATGTGACAAATGCTATTAAAAACAAGCACCTGAACAGTGTACGGGTCAAATTTGAAGGCACAGCTGCAAGAGGGATCAGACCAACAGTGTAACAGAGGTAACTCTGTAAAATGGCTACCCCATGTACTTCCAATGAATTTTTTACCCATTTAGTTCTTGTGAATTCCCTTCCTAAAATAAAAGTGGATATCAGTGGTGCACAGTTGTCTATAGTGTAATTAATTCCATAGGTAAGACAAAGTACTGATATACAGTCCAATTCAACTTTCCATAAAGTCATGAATCCAATGACTCCAAACTCAACAGAGGCCACAGTTAGAGTAATCCAAATGTTGATGATAGAGCTTGCAACAAGAAATGCAGAGAAAAAAAGCAGGAACAAAGCACTTATGCAGGAGTTCTGCAATGGAGCTCCCACTGAAGAAGCATATCTATCCATGTAGACAAAAGATGGATTGAAAACAATAAATTTTACTTTGGAGGTTAGAGAAAGTTTCCTTAAAGTTTCGAGGAGATCATAAAGTTCTTCCCTGTTTGTTTCCATGGTCTTGGCGATCAAGAACATCCTAGAAGCCACCACGTCAACTTCATTGTTGTATTTTTTGGGTATGATAATGTCTTCAGAAAAATGTGCATAACGTGGATTTTTAAGAAAAGAATACCGTAGTATATCTGTAAAGTTCTTTTTGGGTAATCCAGTAGACATGTTAAGTTTTCTGAGATAATTTAAGTAGCTTTCAAACCAGGATATTCTCACAAAACCTTTTGTGTACTCAAGAACATCTTCCTGAACACTTGTATTCCAGTATTCAATAGACTCATAGATGTAAAAGCCAATAACTGGACTATAGTTACTAAAATACTTTTGTTGAATGCTTGTGTAAGTTATGGTTCGTGTTTCGGTTGCTACAATGTTACTCAGATCAGACCCTTCATTGACCTGCAGGTAGCCCATTAAGGCAAAGGAAATATAAACAAGGTAAAAGAGAACTACAAAAGGTTTTACATAAGTATTTGTTATCCAGTCACAGTAATAGCGTCTGAGGAAGCAAACCAAAAGATGACTTTCATAAGAATTTGTTTCTTCCGAGTCCGCTGTGTCTTCACTAAATCTTGCAGTCATGAGGAACCTGTACCACAATGACTTGACCTGTAGGATTTCAGGCTTTGGCACCTTTCTGCAGAAAATACTATGCTGGTAATTATTTTCAATGTACCCAGTAAACACAAGGCTAGAGCCATAGAATGATAGTACGTAGAGGTAGTTGAAGAGGATTGCTATACATGAATTGCGACAAAATATCCTGGCAGCTTCAATGTTCGTGAAGGGACTGGCGCCAATCCCAAAGGTGACTAAATACATGGCAGTGGTGAGAGAGAAGGAAATCATGGTGTCTGCATACACAACAGCTGTCCGCTCTTTTACATGTTGATCTTCTCTTGTCTTCCTCCAAGAGGACAACATTTCAAATGTCCCATATAATCCATGACCTTGAAAGAAAAAAGAACATCACAAAGTTATAATACATCCTTTAAAAAGACTTGATTATTTATAGTACATCACTTAATATTATTTACTGCAATCGCCTGAAGTCTGACATCTAGAAAAATATATTTAGCATATTGTTTTTCATTTTCTGTAAATGATTTTATATATTATATTACTTTCTAAATAAAATCTATCTATCTATCTATCTATCTATCTATCTATCTATCTATCTATCTATCTTCAATCATTGTCTGTTAATGGTTATTTAATGCAACTGTAACTTTAATATACAAACACATTTCTTTTATAAATGTCATGGGTAAAGAGCTCTGATTTCCTCACTCCCACCAATTCCTAGAACACAGGGACACTAACACTACTTAAGTACATCGTCCTTCTAGATTTTTTATCTGCACATTATTACTAATTGTTTAGTCTATAGCTAGTCTGCAACATTTTCTGATTCTGAAGAAAAATAGAGTTGTAGAAATCCCTCAGAAATAGTTGTATCTTCAGCTTTTTGCCAGATGAAGCCCTATTGCCAATGGGTAGGGTTAAGGACTTTAGACTAATGTCTGCACTAAGGCAAATCTTCCACTCCCACATCCAGGACATCTCTCGAGCTGCACCAATTCTCTGGAATGCTCTACCCCAAGAAATTAGGAATATCCACAACTTCCATAGTTGTAGGCACTCCCTAAAAACACATCTTTTTAGGGTGGCCTATTATGATCCCTAGTCAAAGTCATTTGGACATAGCCTATCCGCTCCACCAGTCTCAAAAGCATTACAAATAATGGTTGGTGGCAACTTATGCAGCTGTTATCTATTCCCCATTCCCTAAGATGGCTATACCATCATTTTAAATAAGCCCCTGTACTTTGTGTCACCCCCATCTCATTGTAGAGTGTAAACTCTTATGAGGAGGACCGTCATTATTATGGTTTAATTATTATATTTTCTGATAACTGTTTCTTATGATTGTTTGAATATGAACCTCTAAATTGTGAAGCGCTTCGGAATATGTTGGCGCTTTATAAATAAAGATTATTATTATTATTATTATTACTATTAAGCAATCATTGTTCCTACTGCAGTCAGTTGTCTAACAGCCACACAGAGAAGAATGAGGAAAAGAATAGGGACATATAGGCCGTGTTCACACCACCAAAAACTGGATCACAAAAAAAGCACAGTAAAACAACATATAAAAATACTCTACTGTTAAGATGGTAGTAAAAAAGCTAGTGCTGATAAAAAATGTCAATAAAAGAGTATTTAGTTAGTACGTTTTTAAGCACGTCGTTTTACTGTGCTTTTTTGCGATCCAGTTTTTGGTGGTGTGAACACGGCCATAGTCAAGTGTCTAAATCACATACAAAATTTTTTTTTATATGCATATATTGTAAATGCGTTTTTACAGATATACTCAGTCTCTATTTCTCTCTCTGGACCTACCATAGTTAATTTTCCAATAGACATTGCAAAACCAATAGTAAAACAAAGCTCTGCATTTTGAAAAGAATTGACATGTTTATTATTTACAAAACGCAGATAAACCTGTGCAAGTTTGCCAAACCGACCGGAAATAAAAACCAATG
The DNA here is from genome assembly GCA_033576535.1 of Allobates femoralis. Classification (NCBI taxonomy): domain Eukaryota; kingdom Metazoa; phylum Chordata; class Amphibia; order Anura; family Aromobatidae; genus Allobates; species Allobates femoralis. Next base: position 131,206,207 of record JARQOC010000002.1, on the reverse strand, counting down.
TGTATGCATAGATTTTCCTGTTTCACATTGGTTTTGCAGGGATTGAAAAATGCAGGTATAGATTACCATATATTTGCATAAAGCCATAGTAAGGACGCAGTTTAGATATGCAACAAAAAAGCACTGTTTGAAGATAACCTTCATTTTTGAATAAGCGTTAAAAATTCGCCAAAACCCATTGTGGGCAAACAGCCTATAAGTATGCATTTATGCATTGCAGAACTTCTAAAAAAACATAGAACAAAACAGTATAGACAAATTTAACAGATTAGAAGCCCAATCTGTGGCAAACATGCATCAGTGATATCAATCCAAGTGCATCTCAATGTATTAGAATATCATCAAAAAGTTAATTTACTTCAGTAATTCAATACAAAAAGTGAAATGTATATAATAAATAGAGTTACTACAAACAGAGTGAGCTATTTCAAGTGTTTATTTATGTTAATGTTGATGATTATGGCTTACAGCCAATGAAAACCCAAAGATCATTATCTCAGAAAATTAAAGTAGGGAGGATATAGGATCTGAGGGATAAAATATTATCTGAATAGGTATAAGAGGCTTCACCTTGTGTGGTTGTGAGTGTCACAACCACTATAAAAGTATATCACTACTGCTGTAGTCCCCAGTGTGGTGCATATAGCATAGGGAGGATGAAAGGTTAAAAAACACTACTGCTGTATTCCATGATACTTGAAACGGTGAATTTAATATAGATTTATTAATCAACCTGTTCCAGGACTCCATGACCCCTTCCTCAGTACAAATCAATATCATATTGCCATGTTTCTGAGCGTTTCAGGGAGCCTTGAAATGCGTTGATAAATTAATCAGTATTATAGTCACCCTTTGATGTCTCGTGAAATAAGGCAGTCGATTTTCAACCCTTCGTCCTCCCTACTTTAATTTTCAGAGATAATGACCTTTGAGTTTTCATTGGCTTTAAGCCATAATCATCAACATTAACCGAAATAAACACTTGAAATTGATGACTTCTGTCTGTAATGACTCTATATAATATATATGTTTCCCTTTTTGTGTTGCTTTACTAAAATAAATGAACTTTTTGATGATTTTCTAATTCATTGAGATGTATCTGTTATTAGCAAATAAATTAATTAATTCATTATAATGGTTAAAGTTAACAGCATAGTTCATAAAAACATGTCTAGATGGGAATATGTAGCTAATCCCCAGTGTTTGTATGTACCTAAAATGGTCGACATTTTTAGGAATATCAATAAATTACAAAGGCATGGAGCGGTAATCCGACCTTGCAGACAAGAACACACATTTTGCATTCATTCCATTCATTTCTCCTCACAGACATTACTGAATTGTCAGCAATTATGAAATATGGTCAATTATGTAGAATACATTGTTCAAGGGCAAATGCTGTAATGGACTGTGTATCTCAGCACGCATATGGGGCACCATGAGTTGCATATCCTTGACCTAACTGGCAATATTAAGAACTGGCACATAAACTGATAGATATAACATCACATAGGATTCATATTCAGAGTGCCAACTGGAACACTATAAGGCATGAATCCAAATGACTGTGTATATACAGAAACCTAGGTAGCAATAACAGGAAGAGAAAAAGAAAATTATACACTGAAAATAAAACATAGGAACAGATGCATTAAAATGAAGACAAAGTAATATTTTTACTGTATATTTGTATGTATTATATCTACTTTAGGCTAAAGGAGAAATTCAACTTTTGATTATCCAAATAGGTCTGGCACATAAAAAAGAAGCAATTCAGACATCCTGGAATATGTTCAATCCTTGTGTACTACATCAAGCCTGAGTGTAAAGCTTTAGGCATAGAGTCCCTGTGGTCTGTTATACGGTACTGGATGTAGGGTGTTGCCATATAATGCTGAATTAAACTCTATTTACATCTACATTTTGAGCTTTGGCTGCAGGTTCTGCAAAAAATGACTGATAAGTCAGTGCAACATAATTGAGCATAGGAATTAAAAGCATAATGGAAGCCCGTATAGTCACTCAGGTCCATTAGGCATTATTGGTATCCATCATGAGACAGATCCATCATTGTCGTCATTGACAAAGGAGAACAACGGAAATGAAGATATGAACAGAGCCGTATAGAGGCATTTTTTTGGGGGAAAAAAACCTACATGAAAAACATCAAAGGGAGAAAGCCATGATTTTCATCTGTATGATTCTGACACAGAAAATGTCTAAATGATTTGTTTACAAACCAAATATGCAAGTAGACCCTACTGTGAGGAAGAGGACTGGAACTCTAGTGCCACCTATTTGAAGTGGAATTTCCATAAGGTAAGATCAACCCTTTAAAGGGCCATGCCACATGACTTAGGACAAGGAACTGAAATAGAAACTCCATTTTCAAACACATATTTTGGAGTGTTTGTCCCTCATCAGTTCAAAATAGGAGAAGTGATTTCACTGGGTGGAAGGCCTCTGACAGGAGGGTCTTAATTGTAAGGCTTCTCCTTGTTGAGCATCAATTCAGTTTAGGAAAACGTATACGCCATGTAATGCTCACCTGAGAATTAACATACATGTGTTTACCCGAAAATAAGACCTGGTAGAGGTTTTGCTGGATAGATCAGTATAAGGCCCTCCTAAAAGTAAGACCTAGCAATTTTATTTTTTTTAAGCATGTCTGCCTATAAAGGCAAGCAGCTGTGACTCATACCATAGCCACTGGCCAATCAGAGGCCAGCAGTCACCGGCCAATCAGAGTCCCTTTGATTGGCTGGCAACTTACCATACATCTATGGCAGGAGAAAGCTCAGAGTGGGACCTGAAATAACTGCAGTGGCAGACCAGAAAAAAAGGTGTGTGTGTATGGTATGTGTGTGTGTATGGTATGTGTGGATTTTCTTTGCAGGTACCATAATGAGGTTATAGGGGGCTGCAAGAGGATGATGAGGGCAGCAAAGGGATGATGAGTGTATTGGGTACTGCAAAGGGAGGATGGGGATGATTGAGGCTGCAAGGTTTTGATGGTGATGATGGGGGCTGCAAGGGGATGATGGGGATATTAAGACATTCCCTGAAAATAAGACCTAGTGTATCTTTGGGAGCAAAAAATAATATAAGACACTGTCTTATTTTCAGGGAAACAGAGTAAATACACTATAGAAGTCCATGGAAACATATAACAACTCTGCACAATGTAGATATTGTCCAGGGCAGCTACATGTTTATACACATTTTTAATATGCATTTGCAAATAGCCTTTTAGTAACATTAAATGGGATTAATGCTTTGATGTTGGCTTATGTGTAGTAAAGATTTCCAGAGAAAACCCTTCTTTAGACAGTTTTATAATACACATAACTAAATATCTTATTTCTGCAGAAATCTGCAGAATTTGATGCAGAAAAAAATCTGCAGCATGTCAATTGTCCTGAGGAAGAAGTTCGTTGTGGCTTCAAAATGAATAGACCAAAATAAATCGTTCATAATTTATATGGACTGATCTGAGACTATTCCTTAGTTGAACAGCAGCATGGGTTTATACTCATCTCCTTGTACCGGTACAGTGTAGACTTCAAAACAAACCATTGAGGGCTGAATGTATTACAGCAGAACACGTGTTGAGCTTTGAAGTTTTACTAATATTACAGTTCTGCTCTTCATCAACGTTTTCCATCAAGAAGGAGAGATTGCCCTGCCTGAAACGAGGAAGTAAGGAGAATGTATGGCTCTGAGCTGCTCAAAGGACAACTTGTGAATACCCCTTTAACTGTCTTATCTTTTAAAAAGATTAATAGTCAAAGAAATCATTTGGAAGGTAGAAGTTTCTGATAGGTTCCCATAAAAAAACAGATGTGTAATAAACAATTACAAATAGCTATGCAAGTCAGAAGCTGGAGACTATAGCTGAGTGTCAAGCATTTACCTTTATCTTGTATTTAACTGTGTAACTAAAAATGACAATTCATTATTAATTACACTCTAAATAGTTATATTCAATTCCCAGCAGGGGAACTGCTAGAGTTCTTCATTGCATTCTTTATAGCCCTCTTAAAAAAAACAGTTTGACCTTTACTTGCACATAACTCATCATTTGCCAAGTCTATGACATAGGAGTTTAATCCTTTTCATCTATTAGTATATGCACACTATTTTTTTTACTACATAATGACAAGGAACAATAGATAATATAAAACATTCTGAAATAAAACATTTTCATTACAAATTGTTACAATTTTAGGGTTTCTCAGATAGCGCGCAATGCAGTTGGTCCTCAACTAGAAATACAGTGAACCTACTGAAGCGTATGGATGGCTATTCTAATTTCATTCACTTGAAGTTAGTTTTGCATATCTTCTGTTTGTATGTAGAGTCAGTTGTGACTTATAACATGAATCATGAAATAATAGGTGCAAATTTGCAAGGTGAATATGGAATTTTTTCTTACAGTTAAATTGATTTTTCCAACAAACACAATTATACTTTTCATAAATCATCAACAATTCGGGTTCTACTAATTTCCTACAAGAAAAAAGCTACATAGCATATATACTCCAGTATAACCAGAGTTTTCAGCACACTTTTTGTGCTGAAAAGTGCCCCCTTAGGCTTATACTCGAGTCAGGTTTTAGTATCAGTGGGGTTGTGGCTTTGGAGGGTGATCGGGGGCTATTGGAGGCTGGTATGGACAGCAAAGGCAGGGGGAGGTCATGTGGACCTGCTCATTAATGCATGTAATATGCACTGCACTCTCCCCTCCCATCACCTCTAAGCGGTGAAGCTGGCACTGGGAGGTGGCGGGGGAGTGCTGCATAATACATTACACTTGGGTACACCATATGTCACCCCCCCACCACTATATGTTCCCCCCCATTACAGCATGTGGCCCTCATGCTGCTGCACACAAGAAAATAATAACCAATTTAACTTACCGTATATACTCGTGTATAAGCCGACCCGTGTATAAGCCGACCCCCCTACTTTTGCCCCCAAAATCTGGGAAAACCTATTGACTCGTGTATAAGCCGAGGGTGGACCGCAGCACAGGTATACAGCCCCCAGCAGTGTGGTATACAGGCCCCCGCAGTGGTGTACAGGCCTCCCCAGTGGTAGTATACAGCCCCCAGAAGTGTGGTATACAGCAGCCTCCCCAGTGGTACATACAGGCCCCAGCAGTGTTACAGCAGCCTCCCCAGTGGTATATACAGCAGCAGCCCCAGTGGTAGTATACAGCAGCCCCAGAGATATATACAGCAGCCCCAGAGGTATATACAGCAGCCCCAGAGGTAGTATACAGAAGCCCCAGAGGTAGTATACAGCAGCAGCCCAAGTAGTAGTATACAGCAGCAGCCCCAGTAGTAGTATACAGAAGCCCCAGTGGTAGTATACAGAAGCCCCAGTAGTAGTATACAGCAGCAGCCCCAGGGGGTATACAGAGCAGCAGCCCCAGGGGGTATACACAGCAGCAGCCCCAGGGGGTATACACAGCAGCAGCCCCAGGGGGTATACACAGCAGCAGCCCCAGGGGGTATACACAGCAGCAGCCCCAGGGGGTATACAGAGCAGCAGCCCCAGGGGGTATACAGAGCAGCAGCCCCAGGGGGTATACAGAGCAGCAGCCTCAGGGGGTATACACTGAAGCAGCCCCAGGGGGTAATACACAGCAGCAGCCCCAGGGGGTATACACAGCAGCAGCCCCAGAGGTATTATACAGGGGCTCCAGCTGTATACAGCAGCCCCAGCTGTATACAGCCCCCCCGTGGTATCCAGGGCCCCCCTTGCTGCAACCTGTAAAGGAAGATGTCCTTATACTTATCGCTGCCGCCGCCGCTCCGCTGCTCGGTCACCGCGATGCTCCGGGTCTTCATGCTTCCTGTTCCTTCGTCGGCGCTCGAACAATGACGTCATTTCCTGAGCGCCGGAGAAGGAACAGGAAGCATGAAGACAAGGAGCATCGCGGTGACCGAGCAGCGGAGCGGCGGCGGCAGCGATAAGTATAAGGACATCTTCCTTTACAGGTTGCAGCAAGGGGGGCCCTGGATACCACAGGGGGGCTGTATACAGCTGGGGCTGCTGTATACAGCTGGGGCTACCGTATATACCCCGTGTATAAGCCGAGGGGGGACTTTTCAGCACATTTTTTGTGCTGAAAAACTCGGCTTATACACGAGTATATACGGTACCTCTTCATCTCTGTCCTGCAGCATCATCTCTCCACCGGTTTTCCTGTCTGTGCCATCATGTAAGCACAGTAATGATGTCACTCTGCTGCACTGCTCACATGATCAGATGCCAGAGACAGGAAGGTTGGAGGAGAGATGGTGCTGCAGCACAGCACCGGAAAGGTAAGTTAAATTGTTTATTATTTTCTTGTGTGTGACAGCATGAGGGCCACACGCTGTGATGGGAGACACATACAGTGGTGGGCGGGGGCATATATTGCAATGGTGGGCCTCATACTGTGATGGGGGCTATATATAGTAATGGGGAGGCCACATACTGTGATGGGGGCACATAATGTGTTGGGGGCTATATACAATGATGGGGCTATGTACCTGGATGGGGGCTATATATATAGTTGATGGGGTTATATACCAGGATGGAGGCTTTATAACATGATGAGGGGCTATATACAGTGATGAGGAGCTATGTTCAGTGATGAGTGGGCGATATGCCTGGATGGGGGTTATATACCAGGATGGAGGCTATATACCATGATGAGGGGCAATATACAATGATGACGGGCTATATACAGTTGTGCTCAAAAGTCTAAATACCCCAGCAGATACTTTGCTTTCTTGGCCTTTTTTCAGAGAATATAAATGATATCACAAAAACTTTTTATCTAACCATTGTTAGTGGTTGGGTGAAGCCATTTATTGTGAAACTACTGTGTTTTCTCTTCTTAAATCATAGCGACAACCAAATGCACTGTGCATGCTCCAGAGCTGGCAAGTACAGTCAATGACCCACAATGCACAAGACCGGAAATGATGCGACGGCAGCATCATACCAGGAAGGTGGCAATAGATTTGAAACGTGGGACCGTGCTTTCAAATTACATTATCACACTCACTGGGGTATGATATGATAACAACAGAGTAAGAAGAGACATACACCCTTAGAGAACACCCACCAGTCTGCAAAATGTCTCGGAATGGAGGGAAAATCTACTATATAATCGTCTAATGTTCTCTGTCAGTCATGAAAATCGCGCGCTAGCGCTGATTGGTCCGCCTGTCCGGGCTCAACCAATCAGCGCTAGCGCGCGATTTCTGTACACAGACAGAGAACAAAAGATGACAGACTCCCGCTTCAGCCTTACCGCAGCCTCATGTCACTAACCCCCGGCACTAATCCACTGACATCGGGGACCAGGGGCTGCCAGGGTCGGGACTCCCATGGTGTAGGGAGCAAAGAGAGCGCACATCGTGTGGCTCCTCCACACTCTCCTCCTTCCTATGGCCGCACAGTCTGTCACGCCAGAATGAGGGCCCGCAGTGGGACAGCCAGGGGATGGAGAGGTGAGAGCCCGTGTGCGTGTGTGTGGCTGTGAGTGTGAGTCTGTGTGTGTGTGTTGGTGTCTGTGTCTGGGTGTGTGTGTCTGGCTGTGGGTGTGAGTCTGTGTGTGGGTGTGAGTCTGTGTGTGTATGTGTGTGGGTGTGAGTCTGTGTGTGTATGTGTGTGGGTGTGAGTCTGTGTGTGAGTGTGTGTGTCTGGCTGTGGGTGTGAGTCTCTGTGTGGGTGGGTGTGGGTCGGAGTCTGTGTCTAGGTGTGACTCTGTGTGTGGGTCTGAGTCTGCTCCTTCCTCCCCCTGCCTTTGCCGCTTCGTCCTCCGTCCTCCCCCCGCCCCGCCGCTTCATCCTCCGTCCTCCTTCCCCGCCGCTCTGTGCTCCATCCTCCCCCTGCCGTTTTGTCTTCCCCCTACCTGTGCCACTCCGTCCTCCCCCTGCCTGTGCCACTCCATCCTCCATCTTCCCCTGCCTTTGCTGCTCCGTCCTCCCCCCCACCGCTTCGTCCTCCTTCCTTTGTCCTCCTCCCCTCCGCCACTCCATCCTCTGTCCTCCCCCTGACTGTGCTGCTCCGTCCTCCCCCACCCCGCCCCTTCGCCCTCCATCCTCCTCCCCCCGCCGCTCTGTGCTCCGTACTCCCCCTGTCTGTGACACTCCATCCTCCCCCACCCCACCGCTTCCTCCTCCGTCCTCCCCTTGCCTGTACTGCTCCGTCCTCCCCAACCCCGTTGCTTCGTCTTCCTCCTCCCGCTGCACTGTGCTCCATCCTCCCCCTGCCGCTCCGTCCTCACCCTGCCTGTGCCGCTCCATACTCCCCCACCCCACCGCTTCCTCCTCCTTCCTTTGTCCTCCTCCCCTCCACCACTCCATCCTCCGTCCTCCCCTGTCTGTGCTGCTCTGGCCTACCCCACCCTGCCGCTTCGTCCTCCATCCTCCTCTCCCCTGCCGCTCTGTGCTCCTTCCTCCCCCTGCTGCTCCGTCCTCCCCCTGCCTGTGCTGCTCCATCCTCCCCTACCCTACTGCTTCCTCCTCCTTCTTTTGTCCTCCTCCCCTCCAACACTCCATCCTCCGTCCTCCCCCTGACTGTGCTACTCCGTCCCTCCCCACCCCACTGCTTCATCCTCCATCCTCCTCCCCCTGCACTCTGTGCTCCATCCACCTGTCCGTGCCACTCACCCCCACCACCGCTCCTCCTCCTTCCTTTGTCCTCATCACTCCCCACTCCATCTCCCCTGCTGTGCTGCTCATCCTCCCCACCCCGTCGCTTCATCCTCCGTCCTCCCCTTGCCTGTACTGCTCCTCCTCCCCCCCCTTGCTGTCTTCCTCTCCCCCGTGCTCCATCCTCCTCCTCCCCTCCGACTGCCTGCACTGTGCTCCCTCCTCCCCCCGCCCTCCGTCCTCACCCTGCCTGTGCCGCTCCATACTCCCCACCCACCGCTTCCTCCTCCTTCCTTTGTCCTCCTCCCCTCCACCACTCCATCCTCCGTCCTCCCTGTCTGTGCTGCTCTGGCCTACCCCACCCTGCCGCTTCGTCCTCCATCCTCCTCTCCCTGCCCTCTGTGCTCCCTCCTCCCCTGCTGCTCCCGTCCTCCCCCTGCCTGTGCTGCTCCATCCTCCCTACCCTACTGCTTCCTCCTCCTTCTTTGTCCTCCTCCCTCCCACTCCATCCTCCGTCCTCACCCTGCCTGTGCTACTCCGTCCTCCCCCACCCCACTGCTTCATCCTCCATCCTCCTCCCCCCGCCCTCTGTGCTCCATCCACCCCTGCCGTGCCGCTCATCCTCCCCCACCCCACCGCTTCCTCCTCCTTCCTTTGTCCTCATCCCTCGCCACACTCCCATTCTCCCCCTGCTTGCTGCTCCATCCTCCCCACCCCCTGCTTCATCCTCCTCCCTCCCCTCATCCGTCTGCCCCGTCCTCCCCTCCATGCCTTCCTTCCCTCCTCCACGCTCCTGTCTCCATCTCCTCCTCCGCATCCTCTCTCACCGCTGTGCTACTCCGTCTCCCCCACCCACTGCTTCACCTCCATCCTCTTCCCCCTGCCGCTTGTCTCTCCATCCCCCGCCTGTGCTGCTCCATTCCCCCCCCCACGCGCTTCTCCTCCTTCCTTTGTCTCCATCCCTCCGCCACTCCATCCTCGTTCTCCCCCTGACTTGCTGCTCCGTCCTCCTCCCCACCGCCCACTGCTTCATCCTGCCCTCCTTCCCCCCCTGCCGCCCGCTCCTCCCCCTCCGTGCGCTCCATCCCCCCCACCCACCTCTCCTCCTTCCTCTCCTCTTTGTCCTCCTCCACTCCGCCCTCATTCTCCAGTCCTCCCCCTCCCGTGCTGCTTCTCCTCCCCCACCCCGCCTGCTTCTGTCCGTCCTCCTCCCCCTGCCGCTGTCTCATCCTCCCCCTGTCCGTGCCGCTCCATCCTCCCCCACCCCACGCTTCCTCCTCCTTCCTTTGTACTCTCCCACTCTGCCACTCCATCCCCGTCCTGCCCTGCCTGTGCTGCTCCGTCTCTCCACCCACCCCGCTGCTTCATTCCTGCCTCTCTCACCCCTGCCGCTCTGTGCTCCATCCTCCCCCTGCCTTGCCGTCATCCTCCACACTCCTCTCCTTCCTTGTCCTCCTCACCTCTCCACTCCACCTCCTCCTCCCTGCCTGTGTCCTCCTCCCCACCTGCCGCTTCCTCCACCTCCTCCCCCCGCTCGTGCTCACCTCCTCCCCCGCCACCGCTTCCTGCTGTGCCCTCCATCCTCCCCACCCAGCGCTTCCTTCCCCTTTTCCTCCCCCTGCCACTCCATCCACGTCCCCCTTGTCTGTGCTCTCCATCCTCCCCACCCCAGCTTTTCCTTAATCTCCTCCCCCGCCCTCTTCCCTTACCCTGCCCCGCTCACTGCCTGCCCTCCATCTCCCCCACCCATGCTCCCCTCCACTTTTGCTGACCCTCCTCTCCCCCTATGCTCTACGCTCCACCCCTGCCACACCGTCCTCCCCCCACTGTTCAGTCCTCAAAGTCCCTCCCTATTCAGCCCTCACCGCCTTCCCCATGCAATCCCTATTTCTATATTCTAAAATACCCGATGCGTTAGAATCGGGCCACCATCTAGTCTACTATATAATTACCTAATGTCCTCTGTCTGTCACGGAAATCGCGCGCCAGCTCCAGGGTGCTCATTGGTGGCCGCCAGCGGCCACCAATGAGCGAGGAGTATGCAAAACAGCCGCGCGTCGCGGCCGCTATGCAATCAGCGATGCGCGATTTCTGCCTCACAGACACCATGCTGTTAGCTTCCTCCTGCCTGCACCCGCCTTCTGGAGCGGGTGCACCCACCTCCGGCCCCCTCTTGCCCGCCGCTGCCACCCGCCACTCCATTCCCACCATCCGCTGCTCCATTCCCCCCCCTCCGCTCCATTCCCACCCCAACCCTCGCTCCATTACTACTTCCCCCTCACTCCATTCCCTCCCCCCTCGCTCCATTCCCTTCCCAGCTCGCTCCATTCCCCCACTCGATCCATTCCCTTCCCCTTCCCCGCCGCTTCGTCTCACCCGCACCCGGTGTTTACATCACCGCTACAGCAGGTAATGAGCGGTCATGTAACAGGCTCTGTGCACGTCACTTCAGCCCGCCTAGCACATGACCGCTCATTACCTGCTGTAGTTTCCGGTGGCAATGTAAACACCGGGTGCATGTGTGCCCTCCATCCTGCACTGACCACTGGCCCTCCATCCTGCACTGACCACTGGCCCTCAGTCCTGCGCTGACCACTCTGCCTCCATCCTGCGCTGACCACTCTGCCTCCATCCTGCGCTGACCACTGGCCTTCCATCCTGTGCTGACCACTAGCTCTCCATCCTCTGCTGACCACTGAGCCTCCATCCTCTGCTGACCACTGAGCCTCCATCCTCTGCTGACCACTAAGCCTCCATCCTGCGCTGACCACTAAGCCTCCATCCTGCGCTGACCACTGAGCCTCCATCCTCTGCTGACCACTGAGCCTCCATCCTGCACTGACCACTGGCCCTCAGTCCTGCGCTGACCACTCTGCCTCCATCCTGCGCTGACCACTCTGCCTCCATCCTGCGCTGACCACTGGCCCTCCATCCTGTGCTGACCACTGGCCCTCCATCCTGCGCTGACCACTAAGCCTCCATCCTGCACTGACCACTGAGCCTCCATCCTGTGCTTACCACTGGCCCTCCATCCTGCGCTGACCACTGGCTCTCCATCCTCTGCTGACCACTGAGCCTCCATCCTCTGCTGACCACTAAGCCTCCATCCTGCGCTGACCACTGAGCCTCCATCCTCTGCTGACCACTGAGCCTCCATCCTCTGCTGACCACTGAGCCTCCATCCTGCGCTGACCACTCTACCTTCATCTTGTGCTGACCATTCTGCCTCCATCCTGCACTGACCACTCTGCCTCCATCCTGCACTGACCACTCTGTCTCCATCCTGCGCTGACTACTCTGCCTCCATCCTGCGCTGACCACTCTACCTTCATCTTGTGCTGACCACTCTGCCTCCATCCTGCGCTGACCACTCTGCCTCCATCCTGTGCTGACCACTCTGTCTCCATCCTGTGCTGACCACTGGCCCTCCATCCTGCTCTGACCACTGAGCCTCCATCCTGCGCTGACCACTGAGCCTCCATCCTGCACTTACCACTGGCCCTCCATCCTGCGCTGACCACTGGCCCTCTATCCTCTGCTGACCACTGAGCCTCCATCCTGCGCTGACCACTGAGCCTACATCCGGCACTGACCACTGAGCCTCCATCCTCTGCTGACCACTGAGCATCCATCCTCTGCTAACCACTGAGCCTCTATCCTCTGCTGACCACTGAGCCTCCATCCTGCGCTGACCACTGAGCCTCCATCCTCTGCTGACCACTGAGCCTCCATCCTCTGCTGACCACTGAGTCTCCATCCTCTGCTGACCACTGAGCCTCCATCCTGTGCTGACCGCTAAGCCTCCATCCTGCGCTGACCACTCTGCCTCCATCCTGCGCTGACCACTCTGCCTCCATCCTGCACTGACCACTCTGCCTCCATCCTGCACTGACCACTCTGCCTCCATGCTGCACTGACCAATCTATCTCCATCTTGTGCTGACCACTCTGCCTCCATCCTACGCTGACCACTCTGCCTCCATCCTGCGCTGACCATTCTGCCTCCATCCTGCGCTGACCACTTTCTCTCCATCCTGCACTGACCACTGGCCCTCCATTCTGCGCTGACCACTGGCCCTCCATCCTGCACTGACCATTGAGCCTCCATCCTGTGCTGACCACTGAGCCTCCATCCTGCGCTGACCACTGGCCCTCCATCCTCTGCTAACCACTGAGCCTCCATCCTCTGCTGACCACTGAGCCTCCATCCTGCACTGACCACTGAGCCTCCATCCAGTGCTGACCACTGAGTCTCCATCCTCTGCTGACCACTGAGCCTCCATCCTCTGCTGACCACTGAGCCTCGATCCTCTGCTAACCACTGAGCCTCCATCCTCTGCTGACCACTGAGCCTCCATCCTGCACTGACCACTGGCCCTCAGTCCTGCGCTGACCACTCTGCCTCCATCCTGCGCTGACCACTCTGTCTCCATCCTGCGCTGACCACTGGACCCTCCATCCTGTGCTGACCACTGGCCCTCCATCCTGCGCTGACCACTGAGCCTCCATCCTGCGCTGACCACTGAGCCTCCATCCTGCGCTTACCACTGGCCTCCATCCTGCGCTGACCACTGAGCCTCCATCCTCTGCTGACCACTGAGCCTCCATCCTCTGCTGACCACTAAGCCTCCATCCTGCGCTGACCACTGAGCCTCCATCCTCTGCTGACCACTGAGCCTCCATCCTCTGCTGACCACTGAGCCTCCATCCTGCGCTGACCACTCTACCTTCATCTTGTGCTGACCACTCTGCCTCCATCCTGCACTGACCACTCTGCCTCCATCCTGTGCTGACCACTCTGTCTCCATCCTGTGCTGACCACTGGCCCTCCATCCTGCTCTGACCACTGAGCCTCCATCCTGCGCTGACCACTTAGCCTCTATCCTGCACTTACCACTGGCCCTCCATCCTGCGCTGACCACTGGCCCTCTATCCTCTGCTGACCACTGAGCCCCCATCCTGCGCTGACCACTGAGCCTCCATCCTCTGCTGACCACTGTGCATCCATCCTCTGCTAACCACTGAGCCTCCATCCTGTGCTGACCACTGAGCCTCCATCCTGTGCTGACCACTGAGCCTCCATCCTGTGCTGACCACTGAGCCTCCATCCTCTGCTGACCACTGAGTCCCCATCCTCTGCTGACCACTGAGTCTCCATCCTCTGCTGACCACTGAGCCTCCATCCTGTGCTGACCGCTAAGCCTCCATCCTGCGCTGACCACTTTGTCTCCATCCTGCGCTGACCACTGGCCCTCCATCCTGCACTGACCACTCTGCCTCCATCCTGCACTGACCACTCTGCCTCCATCCTGCACTGACCATTCTATCTCCATCTTGTGCTGACCACTCTGCCTCCATCCTACGCTGACCACTCTGCCTCCATCCTGCGCTGACCATTCTGCCTCCATCCTGCGCTGACGACTTTGTCTCCATCCTGCGCTGACCACTGGCCCTCCATTCTGCGCTGACCACTGGCCCTCCATCCTGCACTGACCATTGAGCCTCCATCCTGTGCTGACCACTGAGCCTCCATCCTGCGCTGACCACTGGCCCTCCATCCTCTGCTAACCACTGAGCCTCCATCCTCTGCTGACCACTGAGCCTCCATCCTGCACTGACCACTGAGCCTCCATCCGGTGCTGACCACTGAGTCTCCATCCTCTGCTGACCACTGAGCCTCCATCCTCTGCTGACCACTGAGCCTCGATCCTCTGCTAACCACTGAGCCTCCATCCTCTGCTGACCACTGAGCCTCCATCCTCTGCTGACCACTGAGCCTCCATCCTGCACTGACCACTCTGCCTCCATCCTGCACTGACCACTCTGCCTCCATCCTGCGCTGACCACTCTGCCTCCATCCTGCACTGACCACTCTGCCTCGATCCTGCGCTGACCACTCTACCTCCATCTTGTGCTGACCACTCTGCCTCCATCCTGTGCTGACCACTCTGCCTCCATCCTGCGCTGACCACTGAGCATCTGACCCATCATATACTGTGCTAACCACTTAGCCACCATATACAGTGCTAACCACTGTGCCACCATATACAGTATTAACCACTCAGCCACCATACAGTGCTAACCACTGAGCTACCATATACAGTGCCAACCACTGAGTCACCATAGAATGCTAATCACTGAGTCACCATATAGAGTGCTAACCACTGAGTCACCATATACAGTGCTAACCATTGAGCCACCATATACAGTGCCAACCACTGAGGCTCCATATACAGTGCTAACTACTGAGCCAGCGTATACTGTGCTAACCACTGAGCCCCCGTATACTCTGCTAACCACTGAGCTGCCGTAAAGTCTGCTAACCGCTGAGCCCCCATATACTCTGCTAACCACTGAGCCGCCGTATACTCTGCTAAGCCCTCTGCTGCAAGCAGGTGGGGGCTGGTGAACCGCGGCCGGGTGCGGGCAGGAGAGGCCCCCATGCCCAGTTACTGTCCCCCTGGCCTCCTCCTGCCCGCACCCGCCTGCTCATCCCTGGCCCCCTCCAGCCTGCACCCGCGCCGCTCTTACCCGGCCCTCTCCTGCCCGCACCCAGTCACTCTTCCCCGGCCCCCGCCTAACCGCACCCGACCGCTCTTACCTGGCCCCCTCCTGCCCGCTGTTCCCTGGCCCACTCCTGCCAGCACCTGGCCGCTGTCCCCCGGCCCCCTCCTGGACTCCGGGACCGCTGCACACTGGCACCGCTGCACACCGGTACTGCTGTAGGTATCTACTATATAATTGTCTACTTCTGTCTGTTTGTCTGTAACGCAAATCCTGCGTTGCTGATTGGTCAGGCCAGCCGCCCACGACCAATCAGCAACAGGGACAGTCCGCCCGCAAATTGGCACGGGATTTCAACCACGCTTTGCTGATTGGTTGCGCCCAGCCGGTTGCCAGCAATCAGCGATATTGACGCAGGATTTAAACCTAGCTTCGCTTTGCATTATTCTTAAATCTTCATGCATAAATTACATACATACTCTAGAATACCTGATGCATTAGAATCGGGCCACCATCTAGTATAAGTTATAAAAAGAGTTTCTTCAACCATTATAAAACACATTTTACATCAGACAAGGATGATTAGGGATGTACTAGGAAGCTGCAGGGACACGTAGTGATAGGTGTGGGGGCATAAAGTACCTTACAGGTTCCAATTAAGAGAAAAACAGTCCACTTTAATATGATAGTCAACCTGACTATAGGACAGATTCCATGAATACTGTAATAAGTAGAAAATAAATGTAGAAATTACTGACCCACCAAACAACATATATACATTTTACTACGGTATTATATCATTCATGGAATCAGGTCCTCCATTCATAGTGATTTTTTAACTTTCTATACCCTGCACTTTAGGTCCTATGTACACAGTGCATTTCTATTGCATTTTTTAATACTTTTTTGGTACAGTTGTGTCATAAAACTGCAGGCAAATTCTTTTGCCAACAAAGTTAATGAGAACTCATATGTTTTGTGCACACGTTTGTTATTTTTCCCTTGCAGATTTGGTGCAGAAAATAATTTGCAGCATGTCAATTTTCTCAACATTTTGCGCAACGTTTTCCACCCCAGAATGTACGAAAAATGCATGCAAAAATACTAACATTTAATATATAAAGCTGAGTGTATGTGTGCATGTGGCATTAACCCCACGCACTCCACATATCCTCACCCACTCTACATGGCCATGCCCAACCTGCACAGCCAAGGAATAGCCCTGCCCACACCACATAGCCACACCCACTTCACAGCCTGCATCTCCACATATCCCTGCCTACTCCATGAAGGGGCAGGTCTATATGTGAGTGGTGCTACAGAAGGGGAGGGAGATACAGGGAGGGGTGGGGCTATAAATGGTCTGGGCTACTGGGAGGGGCAGGGCTATGATACATACACACACATACAGTACCATTGATGGGCGATTTCGCCATATATGGGCAATGTTACAACCATATGTACAACCATATATGGGCATTTCCCCTGGGAAATTCCGGGCTCTTCAGCTAGTAATTGAATAAAGTTATTATACTTTTATACCAAATTATTAGAACCCGAGGACTCTCAGATTGTAATATTTTTCTATCTACTAGCTCTGACGGTACACACATTTTCTACCTTATACTGTTTTACTGCATAGTTAACATTTGGAAACAAAAAGCTATTGCGACAAAAAACAACAGTACACTGCAGTAAAAATATTAAAATGCAAGTGCAGTATAAAAAATGGTATAACAAATACAGGGTACTTAGTTAATCCGTTTTTTTGCGCAGAAAAAGTTATTTTAAGCCACGTCACTATCTTCAAAGTGTACCCATCTCAGACGCGGTCCTAACTGTTGTATTAAAAACCTGACTGGTGTGAATACTTACCAGTAAGCAGGAGCCAGTATGACCAGTGTCTGAAGTGGAATAAAGGCGACGGGGCTATGTGTGTGCAGGGCCCAGAGAGAGGCGGGAACTCCATCTCTTGCATGGCAAGAGGCAATTAATTATAACACAGATGAGTCCTGCACACAGAGAACAGGTCTGTAGGAAGCTGTTCACACCGCCAGCATATTTGGAAACAAAAAGCTATTGCGACAAAAAACACTGGTCATACTGGCTCCTGCTTACTGGTAAGTATTCACACCAGTCAGGTTTTTAATACAACAGTTGGGACCGCGTCTGAGATGGGTACACTTTGAAGATAGTGACGTGGCTTAAAATAACTTTTTCTGCGCAAAAAAACGGATTAACTAAGTACCCTGTATTTGTTATACCATTTTTTATACTGCACTTGCATTTTAATATTTTTACTGCAGTGTACTGTTGTTTTTTGTCGCAATAGCTTTTTGTTTCCAAATATGCTGGCGGTGTGAACAGCTTCCTACAGACCTGTTCTCTGTGTGCAGGACTCATCTGTGTTATGCATAGTTAACATTGTAAAATTGTTTTGGGGAAAAAAAGGGGGAACTGCTGCTCTTTTTTCTATACCCTTAGAAAATAGTAAAAATTATTCAATATATTATTATCCCCAAAGTGATGTTATTAAATAATACAATTCATAAAGTCATCATATAGCTCTGTTGACCAAAAAATATTGAAAAGGTATTGCTTTTGTAACTTGCAAACGACAGGGAAAATAGCTGTGGTCTTAAATCCCAAACTAAGCCATATCCTTAAGGAGTCAAAAGTCATCTATTGCTTATCACATTTTCTTAAAAGAAAATTATTTTAGCTTATCCCTCTAGAAATAGAAAGAATGAGTCAATATTCTATTTCTCCGTACATTGCAGATACTGTGCAAGTAGATCACATATTCTTCTAAAGTCTTATCTCAGGTTCTTTTTAGCAGACATACCTACAAATGTCACACTCAATTATCGGTATTGTGAAAAGAAATTATAGTTAGAATGAAAGAGCTTTTATATTTTATGGTCTCCAGGCTGGAAAGCTGAAGGTCCATGGCAATGGGCAAAGATAGGACAGGAGAATATTTCAAAGGAATTAGACAGATTTTGATGAAATATCTCCCTTTTGTGTTTTACCAGTATTACTGAGGTGCTTTGCTACTTTATTCATTTCTGATCTTTTCGGTTAGAAAAGTTGTTCTCATAGTGGAAAGCTCCATTGAGTTATTTTAATTGAAAAAGAAAAATGTGAACAAGCCATTGAAAAATACCTATTTGTGATTTTGGTTTTCATGAAATGAAAGTATTTTGCTACAATTCAGTAAATATAGGGGAGAATTAGGGGAGAATTAAAATGGTGGTGATTAAGGGGCCTTATTACTTATTGGACAAAAATCTCACAGATGACAACTCTATATGTCAGCTAACACCTACGGGCATGGGTCCCAACCAGTTTTGGATCAAGATTGACAGCAGTATCTAAGTGATTAAAAGGGCGGTTAAAATACTCTCTTTGACAGGATCGAATTGCTGTGATTCTAAATGCAGGTGCCGTTCATTGCTATGGTACCCTGAGGTCATTTGACGGTGGATGATAGATTCTGTTATGAGCAGGACCCAACAGGCTCAGACAGTAAGATGACTCACCGCAGGCCCGTGGACTCCAGTTTAGACAGGCTGTAGCTCCTTCCTCCTTGTCACGGGTGGGCCGCGCCTGCCGGTAGTGAGGCCCGGTTGAGTGCAGATCAAAAGTTGAGGACGTCTTGTAGGAACAGATTAAAGGGGTTAATTTATTTGTGACGCCACCTATGAGTAGTTCGGTAAGTCCTACCGACGCTGCGGAACCTCCGGGGGATGGATAGCAGCAAGATGGAACGCTCCCCACAGGCTGAGCGGTGATCCCTGGAGGCTGGAGCTGCTTAAGATGTTGTGCGGCAGCTGCAGTTACCTTGTGTGCGGGCGGATGCAATCAGAAGGAAGCACGGACACTGAAAGTCTCTGTAACGGGTCTTTACTGTAACCAGCAGGCAGTACATGGTATACAGTTAACGGGTAGTAGACCGGGCGGACTCAGCAGTGATAGGTGTCCCTCAGAGATCCGTAGTGTTCCTCCATTCTAGCTAAGTATTTGCCATTGTCGCCCAGGAATACCAGGTCGGGTACGGGGAGGCTGCTTCAATCCCTATCCAAGATGTACGTTATGGATGTTCTGGGGAGCCTTGGGTCCCTCGGTGGGTACACCGCTGGTTAGACGACTGGAAGTTGGCTAGTGGTGGGGTGCTCCTGTAAAGCTGCTCCTCCACGCTTCTGGTTCGCGTAGCAGAGGTGAACTGCTGCCAGCTTTGGTACCAGTGAACCAGCTGTGAGTTGGGCACGGGGGTCTTTTGGAACCCGTGGTTGGTGATGCCCGATCCCGGTTGTTGAGGCCTCAGGTGCTAACACCCGACTGGTGACGGCCCAGGGGCTGCACAGCAGTGCAAGCCCCCGCTCCTACTCCAAGTTCAAGTCTGTGTCTCTTGTCTAGACCCGACTCTAACTCCAACTGATTTAGACTAACTGTACTTCTCCTACACTACCCTTGCACTTCGCCCACCAGGACCTTGGATTGGCCCTCTATGTTAAGTGATGCATGCAGGGTTTGGATCTCTAAGTTAACCATATGACTGCTGGGTCGGAGAATATTGCGGCTGCATTTATGGCTGCAATACCCTCCTGTGACGCACTCGTTGCGGGGCGCCACAGAGACACAGATGGATCTCTGGTACTTAGTATAAAGGTATTGCGATGCATGAGACCAGTCATCATACTAAAAAATATTCATGTCCCACAATGAGACTAAGTAAAAAAGTAAAAAAATAAAATAGAATATGTAAAAAAGCAAAATAAAAATACATTAAAAAGACTGCACGAAGATAATTAAATTACCGTATATACTCGTGTATAAGCCGAGTTTTTCAGCACATAAAATGTGCTGAAAAGTCCCCCCTCAGCTTATACACGGGTATATACGGTAGCCCCAGCTGTATACAGCCCCCCGTGGTATCCAGGGCCCCCCTTGCTGCACCTGTAAAGGAAGATGTCAGTATACTTATCGCTGCCGCCGCCGTTCCGCTGCTCGGTCACCGTGCTGCTCCGGGTCTTCATGCTTCCTGTTCCTTCTCCGGCGCTCAGGAAATGATGTCATTGTTCGAGCGCCGGAGAAGGAACAGGAAGCATGAAGACCCGGAGCAGCGCGGTGACCGAGCAGCGGAGCGGCGGCGGCAGCGATAAGTATACTGACATCTTCCTTTACAGGTGCAGCAAGGGGTCCCTGGATACCACGGGGGGGCTGTATACAGCTGGGGCTGCTGTATACAGCTGGGGCCCCTGTATACTAATGGGGGGGTCTGTATACCTCTGGGGCTGCTGCTGTATATACCCCCTGGGGCTGCTGCTTTATATACCCCCTGGGGCTGCTGCTGTATATACCCCTGGGGCTGCTGCTGTATATACCCCCTGGGGCTGCTGCTCTATATACCCCCTGGGGCTGCTGCTCTATATACCCCCTGGGGCTGCTGCTGTATACTACCACTGGGGCTGCTACTGTATACTACTACTGGGGCTGCTGTATACTACCACTGGGGCTTCTGTATACTACTACTGGGCTGCTGCTGTATATACCACTGAGGCTGCTGTATACTACTACTGGGGCTGCTGTATACTACCTCTGGGGCTTCTGTATACTACCACTGGGGCTGCTGTATATACCTCTGGGGCTGCTGTATACTACCACTGGGGCTGCTGTATATATCTCTGGGGCTGCTGTATACTACCACTGGGGCTGCTGCTGTATATACCACTGGGGAGGCTGCTGTATATACCTCTGGGGCTGCTGTATACTACCACTGGGGCTGCTGTATATATCTCTGGGGCTGCTGTATACTACCACTGGGGCTGCTGCTGTATATACCACTGGGGAGGCTGCTGTATATACCTCTGGGGCTGCTGTATACTACCACTGGGGCTGCTGTATATATCTCTGGGGCTGCTGTATACTACCACTGAGGCTGCTGCTGTATATACCACTGGGGAGGCTGCTGTATACCACACTTCTGGGGGCTGTATACTACCACTGGGGAGGCCTGTATACCACTGCGGGGGCCTGTATACCACACTGCTGGGGGCTGTATACCTGTGCTGGGGTCCACCCTCGGCTTATACACGAGTCAATAGGTTTTCCCAGATTTTGGGGGCAAAAGTAGGGGGTCGGCTTATTCACGGGTCGGCTTATACACGAGTATATACGGTAGTTTCACTACTACTAAAGCAATATTGAAACAAAAATAAACACAAAAAGTACACACAATTGTTGTTAGCACCCAGAGTGACCGAATCTATAAAACTGTTATGTTATTTGATTTGTATGGCCAACAGTGTACAAAAGATTTATGAAAACATGCCTAAAATTACACCTCATCATACTGACACAAAAATGTTGAATAGAGAGTGATCAAAAAGTCGTACAGTATTGTTTAGAGGTTTGGGGTAACCCAGCCAATTTTGTGTTTTCCATGAAAACTCATACTTTTATTTATCAAATGAGTTGCAAAATGATTTCAAATTATAGTCCAGACATTGACAAGATTAGAACTAATCATTTTTATTTGAAATAATAATTCTTTCCTTCAAACTTTGATTTCGTCAAAGAATGCTCCCATTGCAGCCATTACAGTAGGATGAAATTGGCTCCAATCAAGCGCTGTCCACAGAGTATGGAATGGCATTGCAGAATGGAGTGATAGCCTTCCTTATTCAAAATCCCTTTTGCCTTGTACAAATCTCCTACTTTACCAGCACTAAAGCAACCCCAGACCATCACATCACCTCCACCATGCTTGACAGAAGGTGTCAGGCACTCTTCCAGCATCTTTTCAGTTGTTCTGCGTCTCACAAATGTTCTTCTGTGTGATTCAAACACCTCAAACTTGATTCGTCTGTGCATAAAACGTTTTTCCAATCTTCCTCTGTCCAATGTCTGTGTCTTTTGCCCATATTAATTTTTTCCTTTTTAATAGCCAGTCTCAGTTATGTTTTTTCTTTGCTACTCTGCCCTGAAGGCCAGCATCCCAGAGTTGCCTCTTCACTATAGACATTGACACCAGCGTTTTGCGAGTACTATTTAATGAAGCTGCCAGTTGAGGAGCTGTGAGGTGTTGATCTCTCAAACTAGAGACTCTAATGTACTTGTCTTGTTGCTCAGTTGTGCAGCAGGGCCTCCCACTTCTCTTTCTACTCTGGTTAGAGCCTGTTTGTGCTCTCCTTTGAAGGGAGTAGTACACACTGTTGTAGGAAATCTTCAGTTTCTTGGCAACCTTTCGCATAGAATAGCCTTCATTTCAAAGAACAAGAATAGACTGTCGAGTTTCACATGAAAGTTCTCTTGTTCTGTCCATTTTGAGAGTTTCATAGAACAAACCAATGTAATGCTCCAGATTCTCAACTAGCTCAAAGGAAGGTCATTTTATAGCTTCTCTAATCAGCCAAACAGTTTTCAGCTGTGCTAACATACTTGTACAAGGGTTTTCTAAACATCCATTAGCATTCTTACACAGTTAGCAAACACAATGTACCATTAAAACACTGAAGTGGTGGTTGTTGGAAATGGGCCTCTATACACCAATGTAGAGATTGCATTAAATTACATACATACTCTAAATTACATACATACTCTAGAATACCTGATGCATTAGAATCGGGCCACCATCTAGTTTATTATATATTTTAGAAGTTCGAGATGGTCCATTTTATTCTAATTCCATCAAAATAGGCACTGACTTCGACTCCACAGCCCTGCTCACCCCTCGATAAAATCATTGATGGGGTTGAATTTGCAAAATGGGGTGATATATGTGGGGGTTTCTACTGTTTAAGCTCCTTAGGGACCCTGCAAATGTGACATAGTGCCCCCAATCTATTTCAGTCAAATTTGTCTTCCAAAATTCAAATGGTGCTCCTTCCCTTCCGAGTCCGGATGTTTGTTCAAGTAGAAATTTATGACCAAATTTTGGATATCAGCTCACTCAGGAGAAACTGTGTGACAAATTGAGGGGTCTATTTTTCCATACAATCTTAAAAGCAGAAATATTGGTGCTAAAGCAAAATTTTATTGGGAAAATTGCAACTTTTTTGTTCATTCCACTATGCATTAATTCCTGTGTAGCACCTGAAGTGAGGAGTGCGGCTTTTAAAACGGTAATACTGGTTGGAAGTTTCTAATATATAAGTCACTCAAAGTCTATTTAAATCTGAATAGTTTGCTAAGCAAACAGGTTATGTCAATTTCTTGAAAAAATTGGTAATTGCTGCTAAACCTTTAACCCTTCAAACACAAAATACAGTGATGTCTGAAAAATGATATAGATTTAAGGTAGACATATGGAAAGTGTTATGTATTCATTATTTTGTACAGTATTACAAACTGGTTTAAAGATATAAATATTGAAAGTTTGAAACTTGCAACATTTTTCAAATGTTTTCCAAAATTTCAATCTTTTCAAAAATAAACACAAAAAATTTGATCTGAATATACTGCTAACATAAAGAACAATGTGTCACAAAAAATCTCAGAATCACCGGGGTCCAGTGAAGCATTCCAGAATTATTGCCACACTGGTCAGATTTCCAAACTTTGGCCTGGCCATTAAGATGAAAACTGTCTTACGAAGGCTCACTTGGTCACTAAGGGGCTAAAAAGATGCTGTCATCAGCATTTTGTATCCAAAATTAATGGCATATGTAAAATTATCCCTCAATGCTGAGACTTATCTTGCTTGTTGAAATCTATTTTAGTTATTTCAACCCCTTAACAGCAACCGTATCATACAAAACGGCGGCAGTTGAGAGTACTTCTTCCTTTCTGACTTTAAATATGGCAGAAAGGAAAAAACCTGTAGCACCCCCCAATGTTCAAAAATGTCCAGGGTTTCTGCTACCGGAGATAGCTGAGACTCTGCAGATTAGGAATCAGGCCACCGTTACCGGCCATGTGATCGCTGTAATACACTGTTTACTGGTGTATAACTGTGATCACATGAAAATACATTGAATCACCAGTAAAAAAAAGCATCCCTTTGTCATCTGACAGGATCAAACCTGTTGGATGACAAAGAATTGCCCTGCCCTGGGCCCCCACCTTCCTCCAGTACCGATAGTTACCTCAAACACCCACTCCCACTTCCAAGATGGTGTGAGCAGGAAAAAAAAGTCCACCCACCCCCACACCTGTCGGTCTGCCTCCCCAAAACCTTCAGTTCCATCCATCATCCGGTGTCCCCCCCACACTTACCTCTGACCCACCGATCATCTACTCTGTCTCTGTGTCTGTGCTTTGCGGACTCCTGTGCCTGACTTCCAGGATGCCAGGTGCTTGCGCAGAGCACAGACACTCTACACTGCCAGGAGGATGATGCGTTCATGACCTCACTGATATCGTGAAAGTTCATGACCTCAGTGAAGTCATGAAAGTTCATGATCACTCAGTCACACAGGGATCAATCGTGATCTCATGGTGATCTCCTGCTCTGGACATCATTTTAAGATCACAGCTAACCCCTGTGTGACCGAAGATTCTGAACTGTTTTGACCTCAGTGAATTCATGACCCATCACGATCCTCTGCTCACACACAGGTTAACTGTGATATTCATGATGATCTGCTTTGGAGATCATGATGAAGATCACAGTTAACCCCTGTGTGACCAAAGGACCGTGATCTGTTATGACCTCACTGATATCATAATATGTCATCCCCCTGGCAGACTGCCTGCTCTTATAGCATATGGGGAATGCCCCATATGTATAAGACTGAGAACCACCAAAAAGCAGCAAAAACACCATTTATGCACATAACCTTAGACTCTATAGCATTACTACTTGATTACTAACTGGGCCATAAATACTAGTGCATCTCAATGAATTAGAATATCATCAAAAGTTAATTTAGTTCATTAGTTCAATACAAAAAGTGAAACACACATTATATAGAGTCATTACAGAGTGATCTATTTCAAGTGTTTATTTCTGCAATGTTGATGATTAGGGCTTACAGCCAATTAAAACCCAAAGGTTATTTTCTAAGAAAAATTAAAGCAGGGAGGATGAAGAGTTAAAAACCGTGCTGCTGTATTCAACGAGACATCAAAGGGTGAATATAATTTTGATTTATTAGTCAACATGTTTCAAGGCTCCCAGAAAGCCCCTGAAACATGGCAATATTACATTGATTTTTGATGATATTTTAATTCATTGAGATGTTTGATGTTAATCTGATTCATTATTCACAATTTACAATGATAATTTACTGACTATGAAAATTTTTTTTATACCTATTATGAAACATAAGATCTAGAATGAACATCTTTGTACTTTGTATTCTCTTATAGCTCATAATAGACAAATGGTACATTTTTTATGTTGTATCGACTAATACGAGGGAGGACTTGTCCACCTTCTATATTGTCATTACATGTTGCAGCAAAGTTAGATCACAGACCTATTTTAAGACGATTTTATGTTTTTTTTCTCTCCTTTTAGTAAGAGGAAACTGTTAACTTCCTGAGCAAGACAGTTTGTTTATTCTTTTTTACCTATGGCCTTATAATTTCAGTTCATTGGTCATGATCCGAATCCGTGTCACATTAATGCATTTAATAGTGCAACGGTATAAGTTAGTCTGTTATCACAGTGAAACTTACATTTACAAATTGTGGACAATAGGGTTTATGAATGACATTCATCAGAGTAATATACCATTTATTTAAAGCTTGCGCCACTTACTTCCATAGTGATATACTTTCTATAGATCAATAATTAGCCTAATTTTTACAAAATGCAATCTGGAGCAGGTTTACATTTTTAGAATGTTTTATTCTTTAAGTATTGTATTTACATTTTATAAATCATACAAGCAACCATAACTTACTTTAATCCATTTGTCATTCTGAAACACCTTGGGTATCAGTCTTTCCATGTGACTCATGTGCATATGTTTCTAACGCATGTATGTTGAGGTGATTCATCTGCAGATGCTTTTATTGCTCATAAAGTGTTCCTGCTTCATACATTATGCATACAATGGGATTGAAAAAATGTATAGTGAAACTCTGGACAATTTTCCGTAATCAGTAAAACTGGCCTATTGGGTTCATTTAATATACCAGGCTACTCATTCATTTACTCTGATCCCCAAATTGTAAGCTTCTATGGTGCTTTAAATGCTATATTTCCCAAATAGCACAAGCAAGAAAAACTAATGTGTTATTGGAATCCGAAACAGACGTCACCAAATGTATTCTGTCATCTCTATCTTTAAAGTGAATCTGTCAGTAGGTTTATACTATGGAATCAGAGAGTATGATGATGTAGGGCAGAGGGCCCGATTCCAGGTATGTGTAATTTGCTAGGCTGCTTGGTTTAATTTGGATAGAATCCCTGTTTTCTCAGTTGTAGATATAGGAGTGGTCAGAATGCGGTGCTCTGTATAACCCCACTCACACCACTAATTGGCAGCTTCCTATGCACACTGTGCATTTTCAGAAGGCTGTAAATCAGTGGTGGGGTTACACAGATTATCCTGATTATTGACTTGTGTGTGTCATGGCTTTATTTGGCTTTTTAATCCAGTGACCATTTGTTTCATGGTTCATTCCTCTGTCTGATGAACTATGGTCCTTTTCTTCTCAATCATAGTACTGATGGTTCTAATTATCTTTATTATTACTGTCTGGGCCTTATTCTCTTCAGATGTTTTTTATTGTCCCATTTTGCTTTGTCCTATCATATTTTGGGTGAAGATACAGTATATATATTCTTCCGTCACTACATTACCTTGCTGGCTATTCTTCCAAGTGGATTATTGCTAGGGAGTTCCTGCCCTTCACCATTTGCATTTTAACTGCATGTTCGTTTGTCTGGCATCCCAATACCTTTCCTCTTTTCTCACTTTGGTTGGTAGGAGGCTATTCTTGTTTAATTTATTATTCTCCTTTTCCCCCTTTGTGCACATGTTTAAAGCTTCCTCATATTGTCTTCGCGTATACCCCTGCACAAATGCTCTGTCCTGCTTAGCTATGCATAGTGGCCTCTTCTCTAGTTTCTCAGGAAGTATGAGAAACTCTTTGACAGCCTTTTTAAGGAAACAGCTGCGTAGGGAACAGCTGCGGTTTCTCTGTGTTGTAGGCTTTACTACTTCTGTTACTTGTGTTTGAAAAATGAGCTGTTTTGCTTAAAGGGAACCTGATCCCTAAAAATCGCCCCCCATCCTATAAATACTTGTCCCTGCACCTTCCTATAAGGTTTCTAGCTATCCCTCTCTGTCCTATTTGAGTTTTTGCAAAGTCGAATAATATGATTTATTACCTTACAAATGTGCGGTTTCTGCTGCCCTAAGGAGTCGCAGTGGGTGTCCCCTCTGCCTCCTTTTCGCCGCCTCCCCAATTGTTTTTCACGCCCCAATACGTGTGAAAATGAATGTAGAAGATCCTGTCTTAGATCAATGGGCGGGCTTGCCGGTATGACGTCATTTCAGGCACTGCTGACGTTGACGGACCTCAAGCTGCGCATTGCACATGCGCGAGGTATACTTTACGGCAGCTCATGTGATGAGCACCTTACAACTAGGTGGTGAATTTGTGGCTTGAACGTCCTCACTATTCAGTGTGTGCACAATGAACCTGCAGGTAATGCAAGGTGCTTTTGGAAATTGTAGTTCCCTACATACAAACAACGCTCACATGTTTCAAGTTTTCATGAAAGAATAAAACTTAAAGTGATTTTAATAAACTTTCAATATACTTTATAAGAGAATTCTGGTTGAAAACCATTCATAAACTTCCACAAGATTCCAGTAGACTGTGTCAAAAGCAGACATATGTTCATTCTCAGTCAGATCCGTATCAAGCTTCTCACACTGAATATGGGGTATGTAACCATATAAATATGGATAAAGGGGACAGGGCCTACACAGCTTCCACACTGCTGACTGCATCTGATGGTGACAATGTATCAGATTACTTCATTTTATAGCACAGTTGCTAAGCAATATAAGAAGGTCAGGATGAGTGTAAACTCCTCTTCCCTTGACACAAGCTGCTGATGTGTCATCTGGCTCCACACAGCTCAGTCATGATCTCTGTTAACCCCTTCTCTGCTGTTGCATCACACTGCTCACTGTTATTGTCGAGCCCCAGGCTCCAGGGTACTCGAGTATCAGGTGGCAAGGGGTTACCTTTGTCACGGGGAATGGCGGTCGCGCATGATCCCGTGTCCTGGGTGACACTTCAAAAGGGGGGTTTATGTACAAGGAATTATTTACAGTTTGTTGTCATGACGCCACCTGCAGTTTCTGGTGAAGTAGCACCAGCGCCGCCACAGTCTGTAGGAGGTCGGTGGTATCGCGGCTGAGATGGTATAGTCCTCCGCAGGCAGGACTGGGACCTCCGGGGCAGCGATCCTATGAAAAGAACAAGTTCATGCAAAGGAATATGCAGCAGAGGCGAGTTCACTTCACTCTGGGTACTTTACTGGAAACTTTAACAGCGTTAATTACAGTTCTCAGTCCAGCAAGATGTTCAATGACAAGTAGCTAACGGGTGGCTGCAAGCGGATCCCAGGTGGTAGGATGGAACCCTCAGTGAGTGCCTTTTCTCTGTCAATTCTTCACTGCTTCCCAGTAGTCTGTGTAAAGTCTGAGCCCATAAAGCGGATGTGGCCTAGTGCTTTCTCTCTCTCTCTCTCTCTCGCTCTCTCTTTGCTCCCGTCGGGTTACCTTCTGCTGGCCGCCACCTGCTCCTTCAGCGGCACCTGGTACCCTCTTTTGGTTGCTTACGAGCCTGGGCGGTATATAGATATACCCCTCAGAATGACGGATTTTCTGTGGTCCTTGGAGGATCCCACAGGTGCGGGCTCCGGTGCCCGGTAAGCTATTGGGATTTGACCTTCTCTAGTCCTTTCCTTCCCCAACTCGCTACCTGTGCCTGGGATAGCTTTCATTCCTGGTCCCTCAGCCGAGGGACTCTCCTTGCTCCTTAGGGCTCACTGCCTGACTAGCCAACTGACTCTTTACTACTCCCCCTAGAGGAGGTTTTATTCCCTCCCGGGTACCTCCCACTGTGTGATCTAGTGTGGGGTGCTGGTGTATGGGTTCCACTCAACATCCTAGAATCTGCTTGCAGCTGGAGTATCTGCACCTCTTTTACGGGTGCAGTTCCCCTCTGTGATGCCTGCATAGCAGGGCGCCACATTATCAGATGCTGGCCACTCTCACACAGCCATAAAAAGCAGTTTTTAAAAAGCACAAAAAAGTGAGAAAATAAGTTATATAGCACAAAAAAGCATTATCTTAGCTGCTATGTGACTAATCATTAACAACCAACGCAGTATTGTGATTTTTTTAATGAAATTACCTTTACACTTTAAGTTCCATTAAATGGGATCTTTTTTTTCATTTTGGTGCAAATACTGTAGTAAAGATGAAAATCTACATTTATGATTTCGTACAAAATATAGCAATACAAAATTCTATGAACTAAATACAAAAAATATATTTATATATTTTATATTTTGCCATAATGTCCAAGGTGTAGGTGGTAAGAACATTTTAACAAGATTTTTTTTGATCATTAAAGTTATACGAAATGCAATTAAAAGCCGATATACTGCATGAGCAATTCTGGCACTTTCCTGAACGTGTCACAGAAGTGATAAGCGGCACAGATGCTGTTTTATCGGCACACTGTGGACTATTTATTTTTAGGAGTGTACATTTTTTCTCTTTATGGGTGATATTCCCCTGAGCTGCAGCTGCGTTAGGAAATTTATTCAGAAAAAAATGTTTATTTTTACATTTACAGGAGTTAGAGCTCGTGTAAGAGTTACTGAGAATCATTTCACTGGAACACTGTAGCATAGCAAAACTTATACTCTATACTTGGTATCAAGAGGTCTAATACGGAACTTAATTACAAGCTTCAAGTGTATAATAAAGCACTGTGTAATTATGTACATTATAGGAACTGGTAAATGAAAATGAAAGGATTTATGACATCAGTTTGAATATAATGGCAAAAGAGTAGAAAAAAATTACAAAAAAGTATTGTCATGATATGATGCCGTGGAAGGCTTCATTATTGGAGATCATGGCAATTGTGGAATTCAGAGATTCAGTCTCTGCTTTGGTCATAAAAGGGCAAAAAACAAATGAATTAATTCTCAAAAAAGATTTATTAGCAGGAGAGACAACCATAAACATCTTAGCATAATACATTAAAAAGTCACTTTGAGAAAGTAAACATTTATAGCATCACTCCAGCATGTTTTTTATTTTACCGCTGGAGTGGTGCTTTAAATCTAAGTTCCCTGACTCTACACTAATACCTATCTTCAACTGTTATCGCCTCTACTCCGGTCAGTCATCTGCAGTGAGTGACCTGACACCTGTTCCAGTGTTTCATGGAGCAATCCTATAATGGGGACGTCACACACGTTAATATCGCTTGCAATATCGCTGCTGCACATGACGTTGCAGCGATATTGACGTGTGTGACAGGGCGCATCAACCAGCGAGAAATCGCTGGTTGATGATCGCCAGGTTTTAGAACCTGCTCTAAAACCTGGCGATGGTCCGCCAGTGGACACGCAGCATCGCTGCATGTGACACCGTCAGACGGCGCTTAGTTACCCACTTGTTAACATGGTTACCAGCATTCTCGCTGGTACTGATCGCTAGTGAGTCTGCCTGTGTGACAGCTCACCAGCGATCAGCCTTCAATGTCGCCAGCGATGAGATCTCTGGCGACATTGATGTGTGTGACGGCCTCTTTAGAATCTCGTTGTGGCCTCATAGACTTGCATTGAGAACATTTAATTTCTAACTCCTGGTCAGTCACCAGTTGCGGTAACAACACAGAACCACGTGCCCGGAGCAGAGTAGGCAAAAAGGTGAAGTACAGTGGGTATGGAAAGTATTCAGACCCCTTGAAATTTTTCACTTTTTGTTTCATTGCAGCCATTTGGTAAATTCAAAAAAGTTCATTTTTTGTCTCATTAATGTACACTGTGCACCCCATCATGACTGAAAAAAGAGAAATGTGGACATATTTGCAAATTTAGTAAAAAAGAAAAACTGAAATATCACATAGCTCATAAGTACTCAGACCCTTTGCTCAGACACTCATATTTAGGTCACAAGCTGTCCATTACCTTGTAATCCTCCTTGAGATGGTTCTACTCCTTCATTGAAGTCCAGGTGTGATTAAATAAACTTATAGGACTTGATTTGGAAAGGCACATATCTGTCGATCTGTCTGTATAAGACCTCACAGCTCACAGTGCATGTCAAACGAAATGAGAATCATGAGGTCAAAGGAACTCTCCAAGAAGCTCAGAGACAGAATTGTAACAAGGCACAGATCTGGCCAAGGTTACAAAAGAATTTCTGCAGTACTCAAGGTTACTAAGAGCATAGTGGCCTCCCTACTCCATAAATGGAAGATGTTTGGGACCACCAGAAGTCTTCCTAGACCTGGCTGTCCAGCCAAACTGATCAATCGTGGTAGAAGAGCCTTGGTGAGAGAGGTAAAGAAGAACCCCAAGATCACTGTGGCTAAGCTCCAGAGATGCAGTAGGGAGATGGGAGAATGTTTCACAAAGTCAACTATCACTGCAGGCCTCCACCAATCGGGCTTTTATGGCAGAGCGGCCCAACAGAAGCCTCTCCTCAGTGCAAGACATATGAAAGCCCGCATAGAGTTTGCAAAAAACACATGAAGGACTCCCAGATTATGAGAAATAAGATCCTTTGGTCTGATAAGATGAAGATAGAACTTTTTGGTGATAATTCAAAGTAGTATGTGAGGAGAAAACCAGCCACTACTTATCACCTGCCCAGTAGTATCCCAACAGTGAAACATGGCAGCACGGCAGCATCATGCTATCGGGGTGTTTTCCAGCTGCAGGGACAGGACGTATGGTTGCAATTGAAGGAAACATGAAAGCAGCTCTTCCAGAGTGCTCTGGACCTCAGATTTGGCTGAAGGTTCACTTTCCAACACGACAATGACCCTAAGCACACAGCTAAAATACCAAAGTAGTGGCTTCAGAACAACTCTGTGACCATTCTTGACTGGTTCAGCCAGGGCCCTGACCTAAACCCAATTAAGCATTGGAGTGACCTGAAAATGGCGGTACACCAACGTTCACCATATAACCTGACGGAACTGGAGAGGATCTGCAAGGAAGAATAGTAGAGGATCCCCAAATCAAGGTGTGAAAAATTTGTTGCATCATTCCCAAGAAGACTCATGGCTGTACAAGCTCAAAAGATGCTTCTACACAATACTGAGCAAAGAGTCTGAATACTTATGAAAATGTGATATTTCAATTTTTCTTTTTTAATAAACTTGCAAAAATGTATATACCGTATATACTCGCGTATAAGCCGAGTTTTTCAGCCCAAAAATTGGGCTGAAAAGTCTCCCCTCGGCTTATACGCGAGTATATACGGGACCCCCTCACTGTTTGGCGCCCTCACCTCAGGATGGCCCCCCCGCATGCAGCGCTGCGCATATACATTACCAGCCTATCAGCTGTCACCCTCCGGTGGCGGATCGCGGCTCCCGGCTCCAGCTTCCATCTTCATCTGTGTCTTCCTACATGTCACATGACCGGCCGGCGTCGCGATGAGCCCCGGCCACAAAGCAGGAAGACAGAGATGAAGATGGAAGCCGGAGCCGGGAGCCGCGATCCGCCACCGGAGGGTGACAGCTGATAGGCTGGTAATGTATATGCGCAGCGCTGCATGCGGGGGGGCCATCCTGAGGTGGGGGCGCCAAACAGTGAGGGGGGCTGCTGTGTACTACCCCTGGGGCTGTATATACCTCTGGGGCTGCTGTATACTACCTAAGGGCTGCTGTATACTACCCCTGGGGCTGCTGTATACCCCTGGGGCTGTTGTGTATACCCCTGGGGCTGCTGTGTATACCCCTGGGGCTGCTGTGTATACCCCTGGGGCTGCTGTGTATACCCCTGGGGCTGCTGTGTACACCCCTGGGGCTGCTGTGTATACCCCTGGGGCTGCTGTGTACTACCCCTGGGGCTGCTGTGTACTACCCCTGGGGCTGCTGTGCACTACCCCTGGGGCTGCTGTGTACTACCCCTGGGGCTGCTGTGTACTACCCCTGGGGATGCTGTGTACTACCCCTGGGGCTGCTGTGTACCACCCCTGGGGCTGCTGTGTACCACCCCTGGGCTGCTGTGTATACCCCTGGGGCTGCTGTGTATACCTCTGGGGCGGCTGCTGTAATAATGCTGGGGTCTGTATATACCACTGGGAAGGCTGCTGTATACCACTGGGGCTGTATATACCTCTGGGGCTGCTGTATACTACCTAAGGGCTGCTGTATACTACCCCTGGGGCTGCTGTGTACCCCTGGGGCTGCTGTGTATACCCCTGGGGCTGCTGTGCATACCCCTTGGGCTGCTGTGTATACCCCTGGGGCTGCCGTGTATACCCCTGGGGCTGCTGTGTACACCCCTGGGGCTGCTGTGTATACCCCTGGGGCTGCTGTGTATACCCCTGGGGCTGCTGTATATACCTCTGGGGCTGCTGTGTACTACCTAAGGGCTGCTGTACACCATTGGGGCTGCTGTATATACTGCTGGGGCCTGCATACCACTGGGGAGGCTGCTGTATACTACCACTGGGGGGCCTATATACCACACTGCTGGGGGCTGTATACCTGTGCTGGGGTCCACCCTCGGCTTATACACGAGTCAATAGGTTTTCCCAGGTTTTGGGGGCAAAAGTAGGGGGGTCGGCTTATACACGGGTCGGCTTATACACGAGTATATACGGTATTTCTGTTTTTTTAAGTCAAGATGGGATGCAGAGTATACGTTAATGAGAAAAAAAGAACTTTTTTGAATTTACCAAATGGCTGCAATGGAAACAAGAGTGAAAAATAAAAAGGGGTCTGAATACTTTTTGTACCAACTGTATATACTAAGGTCAGGAACTTTAGATTAAAAGTGCCACTCCAGCTCTAACAAAGAAAAAAAATGCTGAAGTAGTGTTTTAAAGCGAAATTGTTATATAAAAATGGGCTTTTGACCTGTGGATATGGGGTTAATCTGCAGGTGAATAGCATTCTGATGTTGTGCGGCCTCCATACAGTTGTGCTGGTATAAATTTATTCCTCCTGGCTGTCTCGGAGTCTTAGCCACAGGGTCATAGTCAGTGAGGTTTAAGTAACCACACCTCAGCACTGACTAACAGCCAGCTCAGTATGGCATCAGTGCAACATTCATTATGTGTAGTGATTAGCGGAACCATGGATGTTCAGGTTCACTGGGTTTTTCAGGACTTTTAACAAAATTCGATTCAGGATCTGGATATGACCTGCACGTGACCCTGGAACTTCATAGAAATCAATGGGGACCCGCAAATACTGAAACATGGCTGTAAAATGGTTGCAGTATGGGCTAGGGGTCTACAAAAACAGCAAATTGCCCTGCAAACATATGGATATGGATTAAATAAAAATTCTTTATCTTCATTGTTCACAACAGCGTACAGTCTTCTTCCGCATGCAATAAAGTTTATTGATTGACTGTGCTGCAGCCTTTCAACAAACATATTTAACATACGAACAACGAACTCGGACACTGACTTTTTTTAAGACCATGTTCGAGTACAAGCCCTGGACATCCTGTGTCCAGTACAAACCCCGAACTTTACAGTTTGGGTTTGCTCATCCCTAACGATGGAAACTTAGCCTTAGGTCTTATTCACATAACAGTAGTTTTGCACCAGAGTTTGTATGCCAAAGCCAGGAGTGGAACTTATAGAGAAAACGTATAATTGAAAGATTGACACAGGGTCTGTGTTTTGGAGACACTTCATGTTTTTATGTTTTTTAGCATACAAATACTGATGAAACAATGATATAGAAATAGTGAGATGTGAATGAGTCCTTGACTTTTTAACCCCACCCTGAAGTGGTCCAGATTGTTGGATCCACTGAGCTTCAGTGCCACTGCAATTCTCAAATGCTGCACAGCCAAAGCTGCCTTAGCCTGCAGCATTAAAGAGTGTACAGTCCAAACGATCAATTAATTAGAAGACCATCACCTTCCAATAAACAGGAATCTGGGAGTCTGGAGATCAATGTGTTCCTTTACTATGTGTCAGACATGTTCTCTCTTCTGGCATTGCAAAGGATGGTCTAAAAAAAGGTTAAATGATTCTACGAAATTGCTCGCACCAGATGCACAGTTACTGTTAACGTTTGAGTGATGATGACTCGATGTTCCCAGGGTTGGAAAGGTAGAACTTCAATGTTCACTATGTGCTCCACTGGTGTTTTGGGGGAAAGCAGAACTAAGATTGTCAAAAAGCTTCTGTTGATACTCCTGCATGCGTGCGTCCCTTTCCAGGGCAGGAAGCATTTGGATAAATTTACTCTTGTACCGGGGATCTAACAGTGTGGCAACCCAGTAGTCAGCATTACTTCGAATTCTAACAATCCGATGATCATATTGAAGATAATGTAGCAAGAAGGCACTCATGTGTCTTACGCATAGGCGCACCCAAGGGGGGGGACCTACGTGTCTCCCCATTATTAGGATCACTCCTAAAGAATCTGGGCAGTACCACATGGTCAGACTGTGCCCCTGCATGTGCAAGGAGGTCAGAAAAAATTACAAGCTACCAATGGCCCACAAACAGAGTAGGGTGGAGACTCGATTTCCAGGGGTTTCGCAGTAAACATCACCCCACCGTGTGGGGCTATTGTCCCTTCGGAACTCCCAGCTGCGTGGGAGACAACAAACCTTTCAGGGCGCAGTGTGGAGTGTGCTTCTTCGATCCCCTCCATGATAATTTATGTGGAGGCACTCTGGTCTTACGCATCCAGGAGGCCCAAGTCATTGTTGTGTTGGTGGCGGCGGGGTAACATTCACACTTAATTCCTCTGCCCTCTCCCCCCAACATCACACAACAGAAATGTGATCAAGATCTTTTAAAGAGAACCTATCAGGTCTCCTGTAAAGCCAGAACCACAAGCAGATCTGAGTGCATATCTGAAATTCCTGCCTGACAGTTCTAACATCTAGCAGCTAAAAAAAGAGACCTTTAGAAAAAGTATTTCTAAAGATGAATTTTCAGCAACTGCCAAGCCCAACATAGAAAAATGTTATTCTGCCCCTGTGGGCACGATAACATGCTATGCACAGAAAAAGCACAGCTGTGTATTACATTCACCATTGAGAATCTCTATCGCAGGGAGTATGCATCTGTGGCTTTAGATAAGGTCACTGCACATTATCAGAATGTGCTGCATTTCCAGTCATGCGCACTATGAGCCAGGATACATACACCCAGCAGTATAGTGGCATGACTGCAAACACTGCACTTTTGATCACGCGCGGTGAGCTTCTCCAAAGCTGGAGATGCATACTCCCGACGACAGAGAAGCTCAATGGTGAGTGTAATACATAGTTACACTATACTATGCATAGCATATCATCACACCCACAGGGGCAGAATAATACGCTATGTGGGTTGGCTAGTTGGGGGTACACTGCTGACCGCATATTTTTTTCGCGGGCGCAACTGCCAGGACTCGTGGAAATAGCGTACTTGCCGCACCTGCCACAAGCCCCATAGACAATGCATCACACCCACAGGGGCAGAATAACACGCTATGTGGGTTGGCTAGATTGGGGGTACACTGATGACCGCATATTTTTTCGCGGCCGCAACTACCAGGACCGTGGAAATACCGCACTTGCCGCACCTGCCACGAGCCCCATAGACAATGCATGGGGCTTGCCGCAAGTGTGCCGCAAGTGCGGCCGTTAGGTGGCGGATGCCATAAATCTGCCGGATCTGCCTCACTTTGAAAAAAACGTTGATGTGAAAGGGGCCTTAGACGAGTGACAATCGTTTTTTGATCCTAGTGCATCGTGGCAATCTGTTTTTTCGTTTCAGCAGTTTATTTACTGCGCTATCTGCCGCATTTTTAAAAAAACGCTGATGTGAAAGGGGCCTAACTCTCCTGGATAGAATCTGACCGTTTTTTTAAACACCGGG
Source organism: Allobates femoralis (assembly GCA_033576535.1). NCBI lineage: Eukaryota > Metazoa > Chordata > Amphibia > Anura > Aromobatidae > Allobates > Allobates femoralis. The sequence goes on along the minus strand of JARQOC010000002.1, from coordinate 131,169,028 downwards.
GTGTTTCCACCCTTAAGCAAACATGTGACCTTTCCTTTTAAGCTCAGTCCCTGTTATTTTGTTTCCTAAAATGCCTTGTCACTGATATTTTGATGAGAAAAAAAATCACATAAAAATACACAAAAGCAGAAAGATGAAGCAGAATTTAATAAAGGCATTCTTCCATCAGTTTTACAATGTGATTATTATAGAATTTGTTTCATAAATAATGCAGTCTCGCATAATGCTTACTACATTTCCTTCAATAACCTGCAAGTGCCTCCAGCGCTCTAAACAAAGTGGCCAAATGCCATTATTTTATTTAAAAGTCTTTTTTATTCCCATGAATATAAAATGTGACATTTACTAAAATGGAGAACAGTTAATATCAGCTTTTCAGTTAATATTAGGATTTGTTACTTTTTTCTATCTCAGACACACATTTTCAAATATTTAAATAATCTTATGTTACTCACACAATAAAAAACTGGTAGTTGCAAATTGATCTTGAAAGCTAGACCACTTGTCCTGCATTGTTTGCGATATCACATCTCAAGTTTTGTCTAACGAAAAAAGTTTAAATATTATATTCACTGAGAGAGAATTAGACCAACTGTTTGGCAGTCAGTTAGATAATATTTCAAGAAAATGGATTACTAAGCGCTTCATTGACTTAGCAGGATAATTATTTATAATGGTGGCACATGACAGTCTTGCAGATGCTTGCGGACCCCGTGCCTCTCATTGGCCCCCATTTGTGATTTGTGGCGCAGGGGATATGCATGCGTACAGATCAACACCACTCTCGTCCGCACATGGACTCGAGATGTTGCGTCCCTGGTGCGGCGGAGTGTGTGACTTTTGTCAGCATCCCAAGCTTTCGCACCAATCAAAATGGCGGGCAATGAGAGCGACGGTGTGTCGCAAGCATTTGCAGACCGTCGTGCGCACCATTAAAAAACATTAGGGGCGGTCTGCATGAGATGCTTGCAGATCTTAACTGCAAAAGAAAAGCAGATGCATCTGCAAGTCAAGGAAGCCCAGCATAAGTACTTTTATTACCTGGGTTATTTTATTACTGGTGATCTAAAATACTCTTTATGTGAGTATGAGTCAACAAGTCTATAAGTTCTGCCCCCCGCACAATTTGTATAACTTCTGATGGTCATTTCTTAGGTGGCACCTAAAGCAAAAGAACGTTTTGATGCAGGCATTAAATCTGATGCCATTCATACATTGTCTTCTTCAAAGTCATTCTGGTCTTCAGTTATTTAGTATGAATTGCTACAATGAGAATGGCGAATGAGTAGAGATGAGCTGACCTTTTAAAATTCAAATTCCAAACATCTGCCCCAATTTTCTCCAAGAATTTGATTAGCGCAAATTTCAGTAATGGAGGAGTTGTAATTGCTCAGAAAATGCATGTTCGGAGAGGACAGAGGGGGCCCCATTTACCATATGAGCTTACACTTTACAGGGAGAGATAGAGTGGATCAGCTTACCATAAGATCTTACACAATACAAAAGAGAGAAAAAGACAGAACAACACTGACCTTAAGAGCTTACAGAATACAGAAGAGAGAGAATACCCTACTGACCATAAGAGCTTACATACTACAGAAGAGAGATTTATCCAGTGACTGTGGAGATGGAAAATGACTCTGCTGAATAAACTGTGCTCCACTGGTAAGTGCTGATCTGTGATGACCCAGGTACTGACCACCACTGCACAAGTTATGATAATTGGCTAGATGTCATAGCTACAGGGTATTATGAGTAAGCCTACGTGACAATACCAAATAACGGTAAGGCTGTGGTCACAGTTGCCATGCGTTTTTTTAAGTGATTTAACAAAACTCATGCTTTTTTTCATGTCAGCATGAGTTTTGTAAGGTGTGTGATGGCTCCCTGCGTTTTTGGCTGCGTTTTTGAATCTGCACCTAAAAATAGTGCTTGTAGTATTTTTTTGAGCGTTTTGAAAAACGCATGCGTTTTTGTAGAAAACGCATGCGTTTTTATAACATGGGTTCCTATGGAAAACGCATGCAAAAACGCATGTACAATTAGTACCATTTAGTGCCATTCAAAAACGCATGCGTTTCCCATAGGAGTCCATGTTAAAAAAACGCATGCGTTTCCGGAAAAACGCATGCGTTTTTTTAACATGGGCTCCTATGGGAAACGCATGCGTTTTGAATGGCACTAAAAGGTATTAACTGTACATGCGTTTTTGCATGCGTTTTCCATAGGAACCCATGTTATAAAAACGCATGCGTTTTCCACAAAACGCATGCGTTTTCTACAAAAACGCATGCGTTTTTGTATATGCTCCAAAAACGCATGGGACAGTCACACATGCTTTTTGGCTATTAGGGCATGCGTTTTTTAACATGGGGCCTATGGGTGCGTTTTTTACATGCGTTTTTGAAAACGCAGGTCTCCAAAAATGCATGTGAAAAATGGTACTGTGACCACAGCCTAACCCATTTTCACATACCATAGTTATGTGTTAAGCGGTGCTGGGCAAGTTTTTTTTTAATGAGTTGCAAATAAAATCTCAAAAAGTTTGAATTAGCATTAAACCACAAATTTCAGTAAATTTAACACAAATTCAATCCTCTGCAAAATGACTTGATTATCTGTAGCAGGGAGATTGCAAAATTTGAAGTGTAAATGTCATTCAATTAAAAAAAAAACAATACTGCACTGGTTGTTAATGATGGGTCATACAGCAGCTAAGATAATGCTTTTTTGTGCCATATGACATATTTTTTTCACATTTTTCTGTGCTCTTTTAAAAACTGCATTTTATGGCTGTGTGAGCACGGCCAGCAGCTGATAAGGAGCAGTGCAATGTGACAACAGAGAAAGGGCAAGAGAGATCCTGAGCTGTGTGGAGAGCTGGAATTGAAGGGGTTGACAGAGATCATGACCGAGCAGAGAAGGAGCCAGATGACAGATCAGAAGCTTGTGCCAAGGAAAGAGGAGTTTGCAGTGATCTTGACATTCTGACATTGCTGTAGCCTGACATAACCTAATACATTGTTTCCTCACCAGTTACAGCCATGCCCCAACCCTTACATGCACATATTCAGTGTGAAGACAGGGCTAACTGATAATGAACATATGTCTGCTTCACAAGCAGTATAGTGGAGACACCTTTTGAAAGGTTTAGGAATGGTTTTCAATCAGAATTCTTCGATAAAGTATATTTAAAAGTTTATTAAAATCGCTTGCTCTACATTATTATTAAATAAAAATGTAAATGGAGGTTACACTTTAATGATTTAAATGGTTTTCTCTTTTTGTTTGTTGCTACATTAAAATTTTCCCCTAATTAACCTTCTAAATCTAGGATTGCTGCTGGCACAACTACTGGGACTCTTGAATCATTAGAATGGCTGTTTCAGGCTCTTTGCTCAACCTTACCTACATGACCACTGTGAAGTAGAGTTTCACTGGTGCCATGTTTGAGCATGTAGGAGGATATGTGATCTTCATTCTAGTGATCAGTGTTGATCCCAATAGTAAAGTGTTGAGTAATTACTATTATGGCCCTATCTAGTGATGGACGAACCCGAACTGTAAAGTTTTGCTGGATCTGGGGAAAAACGCCAGTGTGAAAGCACCCTAACTGTCACAAGAAAAAAAATAGTTATAAAGAATCTTAGCGGAGTTGTAGGTACAAGTAATCTAAAGATGGTTTCACAGCTGGAGCTGGGTCATTCACAATCAACATTTTAATGCCTGGAAATTGGATAAGTGACAAAGCTTTACAGAAAGTAGGATCGTATATGTCCATTACTAAGGCTGGCTTCACACTGCAGTTTTTTCACTGATCAGTGTCCATCCAGTTTGTGTGCCAAAACCAGGAAAGGCACCAGGAGTGAAGCTTGCAGAGAAAAACTATAATTGAAAGATTGACACCTGTTCTGAGTTTTGGAGACACTTTGGGTTTTTGGCACACAAACTGATGAACACTGATCAGTGAAAAAACTGCAGTGTGAAGCCAGCCTAAGAGAAAATCAGCCATGACTTGTAAAGAAACACTCTTACCTAGATGTCTGAATAAAAAGTTAATCCTGTATGAAGAGGTAATAAAGAAAACAAATACATATTTTGGTCAGAAAAGTAAATCTCAATTTTTTTCTAACACACTACAATTTTGAAAATGGGTAAGATGTAATAGATACCCACAAAAGCATTTTATTACATTGAAAATGGTTTCTAACCTTAATAGGCTTTGTGTATTTAATCTTGAAAAAATGTAAGGGGTTAGGTTAGGGTTTGACTTGCGTCTGCCCCTAACCTGCAGGATTCAACAGAAGCTTAGTTTCTGGCCGAAGTAGCGCATAGCATTACCAGCACATAACGCTATGCACCGCCTGTCTATTGATCTCTATGGTAACCGGATGTTTACTGCAGCCGCTGGCTTCACAGAGATCTCTAGGATATGCGCTTTTGCAGAGTGCACAGGAAAATGCTGCAAACAGCGTTTCCTGTGTGCTCTGCAAAAGCGCATATCCTGTGGAGTCGGCATCTGCGGTAAGCGTCTGGTTACCATAGACATAAATAAACAGGTGGCGCATAGCGTTATGTGCTGGTAACGCTGTGCGTTACTCCGGCCAGAAACTAGGTTTCTGCTGGACCTGCAGGCTCAGGGCCAGACGCAAGTCTGTCCCAGCCTTAGTCACCTTCTGGGGCAATTTTTTTAAACCTAAAACATGTAATTTGGGCTTAAAATAATTTTTGCTGTTGGGTTTAATTGCAAATTTTGCACCATTTTGCTTTGACAGGCTCTTTGTTTCCATACACATTAAGCTTTAATGTATAGTTTATGGCCACAATAAGCTTTAATGTATAGTCTATGGCATTATTTCAGCTGAGAGCAGCTCGGAAAAATACAGGAAATTGAAGTTACAGACTGACCTGCTATATGTCAGATTAGATGACTGACTGATTCTCAGGTAAAGAGATCAACCACTTTCGCTTGTTACTGCAGCTTTCCTCATATACTGACCAGCACTTCTGTCCATACAATGGTTACTGGTGGTTGTGTTAGCAGGTCAGTCAATCAGCCTCCTCTAATAGAAAAGCAGCTTTCCAATGTGATGTGTTTTACAATTGGAGGAACTGATGGACAGGTCTGGCATGTTACCATCCAACATCACAACATCACAATTTGGGGGTACATTTAATTAATAAAAATCCTTTTTGGGTGAGGGAATAGTTAAAAACAGCAGTGCAGCAAATTTGCAATATTTTGTGGGGTTGTTGGTACATACAGGAATGTTCTTGTGGGTAAGGGCAAGCTGGAGCAACAGATGCTTGGTCTTCGTGCGTTATTAGCATGCTTTGCTGAGACTGCTGTTTTGGCAGTCACGTTAGTTTTCACGAAGCATACACACAATAACCTATGGCTTATTGATTTTTTTTCTTGGTGTTAATTTTTTAGTGTATTTATTTCCAATCTGGCTTCCCGAGTGGATAAAAATGACAAAGTGACAATTTAAAGCTGATCTGTAAACAGTATCTTAAAATACAGGGAATAAATAAAAGGAACCTGGCAGCTGGTATACAGTATGCTGTCAGATCCAGGGGATGTACGTTTTACTCTGAAACACTGAGGCATTTCATAGGGAAACATGGATTAAGAGACAGGCGGGTCCCAGCAGCTTGTCCTTGCCCACTGCCCTGAACATTCCCTGTATGAGCATATCAGGGGGACCAGTAAATCCAGGGCAGCGGACAGGGAAAAGCCACTGGACCAGCTTGTCCGTCTAGTCTTCCATGAAGCTCAGGCTTTGAACGCTAATAAATCATGTTTTTCTGTAAAATGCTGGATTTTTAAGATGTGGAACCTCTCTGCACATGTTGACTAAGCTCGTGCGATACCAGTTTTTGTGCTGTGGTGGTCCAGTTACTGAAGATCTACATAGTGTTTGTTGCATGTTGTGGAAATCCTCTTGTCACCTAGTTATTTCCTCCCTGCTCTTTCTTTCCTCCTGCTCATCTTTTGCATTATACCTCTGTGTGTGACTTCTGTTTGTTTATTCTTTGGTTTTCACATTTTATTTTATTGGTGTGGGGTTATACCACTTCTGTCTCAGCCCCCCTCTGGGTGGGGAAGAGGGGAATTAGATCCGTGCTGGCCAGAAGCAGGGCAAGGGCGGCGGCCCAAACATCTTCACCATCAGAGGTATCTCTGGGATAAGGGACAGCTAGGACCGAATAGCATGAACAACAGTCTAGGAGTTCCCAGTTCCCCTATGTTCCACTACTATTCCATTTATGTAGAAAAAAGCCCAGGTTTAGATTCCGCGCAGATCACCAAGCAGGAATATTATTGGCTCAATAAACGGACATCAAACATACCCTTCCTGCTTGGTGTTCTGCGCGGAATCTAAACCTGGGCTTTTTTCTACATAAACAAATTTCTCCCTCACCAGGTGTCTGCAGCGACCAGGATAACAAGGCTCTGCAGTTTGTTGTGACTCACACAACCCAAAAAGGGGAGTCACACTAATCGGGGGGCATTGAATTATCATCATAGATAAGACCCTATGTGCGCTCCCTTCTCTCTTTGTTTTACTACTATTCCATGACAGTTTCAGAGTTAAACATATATGATGAAATCATACAGTCTGATCCACGATCAACATGTATTAGCTGCCAGGTTCCCTTTAGATACAACTCAAGCCTGATGATGATGCTTTTACTTAAAAATTGATTACAGAATGTGCTATTTTTACATTCAAATTAAATGTTTTATTAGATGAACTAGAAGGAGCTCAGCTAGAACTGAACTCCTAATGTTTTAATATTTAATATTCTAGTATGCTAATTTTAATATTAGGCAGTGAGATTTTCACAAACATTTTACAGCTATTGTAATTTAGATTTTAAAAATAACTACAACAGACATATCATCTCTAATAGAACTATTTAAAGTGAACCTGTCACCTCCATAAAGCCCCCCAGGCTCTCACTACCTGTCCCTGCACTCTCCTACTATTACTCTAACTATCCCTTTCTTTCCTAAATGTGCCTTGTAGCTGTGTAATAAGATGTTGTTATCACTCACTCATTAGTATGTTAATGATCCAGGGGGCTACCGTTGCTATCCCCTGGGCGTCCTCCTGTGTCCCTTAGCCGTCTCCTGTATAGTTTATCACGCTCCGATGGGCGTGATGTTGACTTCCCAAAGTGTGCCCTTCCAGCCTGGCTCACTCCGTAGAGTGCCAAGTATGACACTGAATGCGTAATTTCCGGTGCTCAGCAGCCGGATTTCAGGCTGCACAGTACGCATGCTCTATGGAGCACATTACATCAGCTTATCTGTGATAAGCTGACATAATGTGCTCCACAGAGCATGCGCAATGCGCAGCTGCGTGGATGAGTTGCAGAGTACCAGAAATTACGCGTTCGGCGTCATACCTGGCACTCTGCAGAGCGGAGAGAACCAGACTGGGGGGCGCGCATTTGGATGTCAATATCACGCCCATCGGAGCATGATAAACTATACAGGAGGCGACGAAGGGACACAGGGAGGACGCCCAAGGGGATACAACGGTAGCCCCCCGGATCATTAACATACTAATGAGTGAGTGATAACAACGTTTTATTACAAAGTCACAGGGCACATTTATGCAAAGAAAGGGATAGTTAGAGTAGTAATAGGGAGGGACAAGTAGTGAGAGCCTGGGTGTCTTTATGGAGGTGACAGGTTCCCTTTAATTATGTACAGTTAATATTGTGAAATGTGCTGACAGATCTTCCTTAACATCAGTTTTTTAACCATTTCTGGACAAGGGCATATATCTACTTCCTTGGCTGCCTCCTTCCCTTTGATGTTAGCTCACGCATTGAGCTTACATCATTCCCCAAACATGTCAGCTGACAAGTGTAGCTAACAGGACTGATTGGATCAGAGATTAATCACTAACAACGTGACCTTATGCATGTGGTAGGGATTGCGCTGTTTTCTGCTGGCATCGCCGACCCCGTGATATGATCACAAGGCCTTGATGCATTGCCATGAAAGTGCAGGGTCAGCTGATTTACCTGGTTGCTGCCATGACACACTTCCAGCCCATGATGCCTCAGTTTCCTGCAGAAAGTGAAATTTTGTGCTGTGCAGAGGGATGCTGAAGAATCTCTCTGCATAACACAAGTGATCACACTGTGCAGTGCTGAAGCACTAAGGAAGTTTACAAAACAAAGGCAAATGAAAAAAAAAGTTTAAAAATATGAAAAAATAAAAAACACAAAAGTTCAAATAACACCCCCCCCTTTTGCACCATTGAAAATAATGATTTAAAAAAAAAAATACACATATTTGGTATTGCCACATTCAGAAATGACCAATCTATCAAAATATAAAATCAATAAATCAGATCTGTAAAATGCATAACGGAAAAAAAAGTCCAAATGACAAAATTATGTTTTTTTGTTCGTGCAAGATTGCTTAAAAATGCAATAATCATTGATCAAAAGATCACATCTACGCAAAATTGGTATAATTAGAAAGGTCAGCTCAAGCTGCAAAAACAAGCTGTCACACAGCCCATATTCCGAAAAATAGAACGCTACGGGTCGCGGAAAATGGCGACAAAGCACAATTCTTTTTCTTTAAAAAGTCTGAATTTTTTCACCACTTAGATACCAGTAAAAGTATACATGTTTGGTGTCTACAAACTCTACCGACCTGAGGCATCATACCGACAAGTCAGTTTTACTAGACAGTGAAAACGATAAACAAAAAACACAAAAAACTATTGTGTAATTGCACTTTTTTTGCAATTTCACGCAATTGGATTTTTTCTCCTATTTTCCATCACTGTATGGTAAAATGAATGATGTCATTCAAAAGTACAACTCGTCCTGCAAAAAACAAGCCCTGAGATGATATATTGATGGAAAAATATATATGGCTCTTGGAAGAAAGGAAGGGAAAAACAAAAACCAGAAAATTGCCTGGGCATGAAGGGTAAGGCTGGCTTCACACCACGGTGTGATCCGGTCCGGGGCTGTCCGGTGTAAACCAGGCTCTCTGCCATCTGGTTTCATCACTCCAGGACAATCCGGGAGAATACGGATTATTCTCTCCGGACACAAAAAAATGATGCTTGCATCATTTTTTTGTCCGGGGAGATTTTCCCCCAAATTTGCCGGATCCCGAATTCGGCCGGATTCTCCCGGAGCAGGGGCAATCTGGCGCTCCCTAACATGGGAGCCTATGGGGACCGGATTGCCCCGGATGGGAGGATCCAGGAACCGGACACTGGCGGCTGCACGACGCTGTTGTTTCTAGCTCCATGCTAGCCGCGGTCTTGAAAATCAGCAGCTGCGGCTGCAATTACAGCCACCGCTGCACACAGGACCGGAGGGCACATTTGGTCCCTCCGGTTCTGTGTGCTTATCCGGTCCGGGCCTGTCAGGGTCATCCCGGACAGCCCCAGACCGGATCACACCGTGGTGTGAAGCCAGCCTTAAAATCAAACCAGTTGTGACAACTAAAGTAAATAAAAAAAAAGTGTATTTCTCTGCAAAGTATAATTAAACATAATTACCACAATTGGCATGCTTTTCTCACCTTTGATTTAATATTGCAGTTCTACATTTTTGTTCTAAATCCTCTTTAATAATAATCTTTAGTATTATCTTTCAATAAATATGATATTTTAATAATACCCTTGAAAGTTATATCATGAAACGGGTACTCCTTTGAGGCTTGCTAAATGGAAATGGGTTAATGGTATCCTTGAATGTGTCACTTTGTAATGAGTTTTAATTTGAAAATGGATTATGAGAAATTGCTGCAAATGATTCTTACATGCTCAAATATCTATGCCGAGATATAAGGCTATCTTTAACAAACAAACCGTAGAGTGTGAGGTGTCCCAATCAATCTGAGCATAGTACAATTGTGCAGCAAGGTGATAAGTATTAAAATGGTGAATTCCTGTACTGACAGTGTTCCTTTAGAATAATGCAAATCAGAAATCCCACAGAGATAGAGGATGAACAGATGGTTCAAAGCAGTCTACCGGCAAGCATTGTTCTTTCAGATGGAAGTGAATCATGGAGGGTTTTCTCATTAAAATCCTTAAATGTAAAGAATAGGTGCGCTCGGAACGTTTTGAGTGCTTCTAACTGTATATATTAATGTTAACTAAGTACCATAAGGGCTTTACTGAATCATTCCTTGTGCTGTAAGAATGTAACTGAAAATATACAACAGTATTTCTACCATGTTGGATGCATGTACGGTCCCTCTGAAACATGTGCGTAATTCATGATTCTGCATTTATGACATATTTTTAGTGGGCAACACAAGTCATCAAAGTAATTCACACTAAATACATAAAATGTGTTAATATATTCAATTGAAGAAAATAAAAGAATGCACACATGCATGTCCACAATGCACACACATAAGTAATGGGAACCTGTCACATGTTTTCCCAATATAAAGTATGGCCTCCACTTTTAAGACCTTGTTTAAAGTATTCTAGTAACCCCTTCTGCATTGCACAAAAAAGCCCTTTAGTATACCCCCAGGGGTGCAGTCTGGTTCAATGGGCATCACAAGTCTTTCTTTGGCGCCTTTTCTCTCATTGCATTCGCTGCCCTTCTGCTTGCTTCATCTGGATGACACATCTGACATCATGCACAGTGTGTTCCCCAATCACACTCCTATGCAGGCATACTTTATTCTGCCCTGTTGAAGGTAGAGCAAAGTACTGTAATGCACCCGCACCGTTTTACTTCCAGAACATCGCGCTCTTTTACCTCTCCCAGCACATGCACATTACAGTACTTTACTCTACCTCCAGCAGTGTAGAACGAAATGCAGAAGCAAAATTGGAGAAGACTGTGTGGATGACTTGGACGTGTCATCCACATGAAGCAAGAAGAAGCATGGCAATGGCAACACTAAAGAAGGCACTAAAGCAAGACCAGTGAAGCCCATTGGGGGCTGATAAAATATAATTTTTGTGTTATGCAAAGGAATGGGGGACTTACATACACCTTACTAAAATACATAATTAATAATCTAAAGAGGCCTTATTGGTGGTGGATGAAATTTATATTGGGGAAACCTATTGACTATTGCCTGCAATGTTGATCCAGAAGGCAGAAAAACAAATAAAATAACCAATTGCTCTGATCATATGGGAAAAATATTACGTACTCCAGAATATAAATTAAAATCTTATTAAATCCCTCCATCAAAGACCCATCTTCCATAGTTATAAAATGAGTCCATACATTATATCATCTATATTTATTTAAAAATCTTTTAATGATTTAAAGATTACAACTTCTAGTCAGGGAGCCACTCTGCTCTGACAGTAAAGAAACCAATCTATGATGACAGTAAAATCCATTTTCTTTAAGACGGATTTTCCCATTTTTAAAGTTAAAGGCCGTGGTATAAATAGAAATATTAGTGAGATATCTGCACACATTCTAGTCCATATTAATATTGTATCTTAACAATGAAGTATTTGTCCATGGTATTACACACATTTAGGATCAATTCAAACATGCATATTGTAAAAAGAAACAATCTTATTCTACATTAGATATTTAAAATTACCGGTAATCCAATAACTACATAATTAAGACAGTTTGAATAGATATTACTGTAGCTAATATTCCACCTGCTTCACATTTAGAAAGAAACTGCTAAATGTATTCACCTGATGTTGGGGACTCTATGCATGGGCTAACTTGAAAGATTTATGCCCTAAGTGTGGAGATACAAGGGTCAGTGGATGTTCACGTATGCTATCCTGGCTGTTTTAGAAAGTCTGCACGGGTCAGGGCTCTCCCACTGAATGTTCACACTCTTCCCTTGTGGTCTGAACACTACTCAGACAACAAAGGGTAAGGGAACAACACAATGATAAGAATTTATTGCATTACCAACAGTCAAAAGCATATAGTATATTCACAGCAAGAAAACAAGACAGTGCCTAATCCTATCTCTTGTTTGCCAGAGATTAGAATCTTCATGACTTTGGGCTTCCAGCTCTAATTACCCCATTTTTGGTTGGCACCCACTAAGAGGAGATAGCGGCAAGCTTAGGAAGCTGACTGAGCACAGCAAGATGTGTAATCAGGTGACCAAATTGTCCCAAATGGGGGTATTCAAGCACATTTGTGGGATCATTGTTGGGCAGTGAAACAGTCTATGATCCTTCAGCTTTATCCATGGTTCCTAGGCTGAAGTCCAATAGAATTCTGATGGTGACTGGAACAGGGCCCTTTTTATATCTTTTAGTTTTCATTTCAGGTATTGTGTCTTACAGGAATGGTGAGTGATGGCTGTTCTCTCATTAGTTGCCAGTTCAATCCAACTGCATGATTTTTTATCTGAATGATGTAGCCGAAAGGGTTGAGACAACCCACATTTAGCAGGCAATCCACAAATTAACAGACAATTGGGCTCCAGTCAGTCTGACATGAAACAATGGCTATTTTCTTTTAATTTACCGAACAAACATCTAGCCTAGTTAAACTGAACCTGTCACCCCTTTTGGGCATTATAACCTGTGAACAGCACATTAAACATAGTGTAATTCGGGTTCCAGTAACTCATTTATACCCCCAGACTGGCCCCTGATTTCCTCAGAAATTAACTTTAAATATGTCCCACTCCATATGGTAATAGGCTCTTCATGGTCGGGTGGGATGTGGCTCACTTCAGTCCGAGCTGCCCCGCTAACTGTAAAACCTGCCCCACCACCTGTAAAACCGCCCCTCCTGTGTATGTATGAGACTTAGTGACTGCCTTCATGCCTGCACAGTGGTACGGGTAACAGTGCTGTAGTGCAACAGCACAAAGTATCGGCAGACTTCACAAATCACGCGAGACTTTGGTCAGTGCAGTTTCAAAAGAGCACAGTGACCTGTGCAACTGCACAGGTGCAAATGCAGTCACTGAGTCACATACATACACAGAAGGGAGGGTTGTACAGGTAGTGGACCAGGCTTTACAGGCGGCAGGACGGCTCGGACTGAAGTGAGCCGCATCCCACCCGACCATGAAGAGCTCACTAACATACAGCATGGAACATATTCAAAATTAATTTGTGTAGTAATCAGGGGTCAGTCTGGGGTATAAAGGGGTTACCGGAACCCCAATTACACTATGTTTAAGGTGCTAGGCACAGTTTATAATGCCCAAAAGGGGTAACAGGTTCACTTTGAGAAGAGTTCACCCTCACACACGGGCCAGATACGGAGTTGACAACCTAAGTAACTTCATTCTACAACATACTGTATGCAGCAGTAACGCAGTATAAATTTCATATCTACTACAATGTTTGTATACATCTTAGAATTTACTGTTGTTGCTGCTGTGTTCTTTTGTTTGCATATTAAACTGTTTTAACGTCTTGCACATGGTATATACTGTTTCAAGGGGCTAGTCAGTATTTTTGCATTATACTATTGGAGATGGTGACTGCCTCCATAAGTCTGTTTTAAGGTCTGTTGAATCCGACATACTCTTTGAATTAGAACGGTTTGAGCATAGAAGGGGAATTTTTGATAAATATTGCATTTAGGCTAGGGTCAGATTAGCGCTATTTGCTGCACTCTGGGGGTTCGGTTAAAAACATAGAATTTGGGAGCCTTGATGTAGTGTTACCGGCATGGTAATGCTGCGTCAACACTGCCAATTCATCCCTATGGTGACGGAGCCCCAAGCGCAGCTCAAATGCCGGCATCTGAGTGCCGGTGTTTGAAATTTCGCGCTTTTTCTAGAGCATCAGATGACACACTCTGAAGCGTTTTGTGAAGTGCTAGGAAAAAGCTCGAGATTTCAAACACCGGCACTCAGATGCCGGCATTTGAGCTGCGCTTGGGGCTCCGTCACCATAGGGATGAATTGGCAGTGTTGACGCAGCATTACCATGCCGGTAACGCTGCATCAAGGCTCCCAAATTCTATGTTTTAGCGAAACCTTCCTGAGCGCAGCAAATAGCGCTAATCTGACCCTAACCTTAGAGTCCTATGAAAAATACTGCCATGTCATGGCTAAAGGCATTCATGAAAGTGACAATTTATGTGCTAGGTTTCCTTAATTTTAAAAGTACAGACATGGTCAAAAGTGTTGACATCCTTGGAGTTGTTCCAGAAAATAAATATTATTACAATTACACGTTTTTTCATACATGTTTATATCCTCTGTGTGTATTGGAACAACACAATACACAGAGAAAAAATGTGAAATTGGACAAAAATTCAAACAAAGCCACCAAAAATGAGCTAGACAAACGTGTTGGCACCCTCAACCTAATATTTGATTGCACATCCTTTGGAATAAATAACTGCAATCAATAGATTCCTATAGCCATCACCAAGCTTCTTACACCATGTAATTGGAATTTTGGATAACTCTTCCCTTGTAAACTGCTCCAGGTCCCTCATATTTGAAGGCACCTTCCCACAACATCAATTTTAAGATCTCTCCACAAGTGTTCAATTGGTTTTAGATCAGGAATCATTGCTGCCAATTCAGAACTCTCACATGCTTTATTTCTGGAGATGATGGGCAGTGCTCAAGTGTGGGTGTGCCTAATTTGAAGAGGACCATGACTAAAATGCTATAAAGAACCACCCGATGACTAAAAGAGAATGTCTGTGATGCCTTCACCTAATGCTAAAAAGTGTTTTTTTTAGATAAATACGGGGAACTTTTGTTTGAGAACACCATGTTCGTGATGCACATTGCATCACTAACAAGACATTGGGATATTTTAATATAGAAAAATGTGAGGGCAGGTTCCCTTTAGTAACCCTGACCAAGTAGTGCCTGTGGTTAAATACAGTTAGGGCCAGAAATATTTGGACAGTGACACAATTTTCGCGAGTTGGGCTCTGCATGCCACCACATTGGATTTGAAATGAAACCTCTACAACAGAATTCAAGTGCAGATTGTAACGTTTAATTTGAAGGGTTGAACAAAAATATCTGATAGAAAATGTAGGAATTGTACACATTTCTTTACAAACACTCCACATTTTAGGAGGTCAAAAGTAATTGGTCAAATAAACATAACCCAAACAAAATATTTTTATTTTCAATATTTTGTTGCGAATCCTTTGGAGGCAATCACTGCCTTAAGTCTGGAACCCATGGACATCACCAAACGCTGGGTTTCCTCCTTCTTAATGCTTTGCCAGGCCTTTACAGCCGCAGCCTTCAGGTCTTGCTTGTTTGTGGGTCTTTCCGTATTAAGTCTGGATTTGAGCAAGTGAAATGCATGCTCAATTGGGTTAAGATCTGGTGATTGACTTGGCCATTGCAGAATGTTCCACTTTTTTGCACTCATGAACTCCTGGGTAGCTTTGGCTGGATGCTTGGGGTCATTGTCCATCTGTACTATGAAGCGCCGTCCAATCAACTTTGCAGCATTTGGCTGAATCTGGGCTGAAAGTATATCCCGGTACACTTCAGAATTCATCCGGCTACTCTTGTCTGCTGTTATGTCATCAATAAACACAAGTGACCCAGTGCCATTGAAAGCCATGCATGCCCATGCCATCACGTTGCCTCCACCATGTTTTACAGAGGATGTGGTGTGCCTTGGATCATGTGCCGTTCCCTTTCTTCTCCAAACTTTTTTCTTCCTATCATTCTGGTACAGGTTGATCTTTGTCTCATCTGTCCATAGAAAACTTTTCCAGAACTGAGCTGGCTTCTTGAGGTGTTTTTCAGCAAATTTAACTCTGGCCTGTCTATTTTTGGAATTGATGAATGGTTTGCATCTAGATGTGAACCCTTTGTATTTACTGTCATGGAGTCTTCTCTTTACTGTTGACTTAGAGACAGATACACCTACTTCACTGAGAGTGTTCTGAACTTCAGTTGATGTTGTGAACGGGTTCTTCTTCACCAAATAAAGTATGCGGCGATCATCCACCACTGTTGTCATCCGTGGACGCCCAGGCCTTTTAGAGTTCCCAAGCTCACCAGTCAATTCCTTTTTTCTCAGAATGTACCCAACTGTTGATTTTGCTACTCCAAGCATGTCTGCTATCTCTCTGATGGATTTTTTTCTTTTTTTTCAGCTTCAGGATGTTCTGCTTCACCTCAATTGAGAGTTCCTTTGACGGCATGTTGTCTGGTCACAGCAACAGCTTCCAAATGCAAAACCACACACCTGGAATCCACCCCTGACCTTTTAACTACTTCATTGATTACAGGTTAACGAGGGAGACGCCTTCAGAGTTAATTGCAGCCCTTAGAGTCCATTGTCCAATTACTTTTGGTCCCTTGAAAAAGAGGAGGCTATGCATTACAGAGCTATGATTCCTAAACCCTTTCTCCGATTTGGATGTGGAAACTCTCATATTGCAGCTGGGAGTGTGCACTTTCAGCCCATATTATATATATAATTGTATTTCTGAACATGTTTTTGTAAACAGCTAAAATAACAAAACTTGTGTCACTGTCCAAATATTTCTGGCCCTAACTGTACATGGTGGTAATGATGTCTTTCTTCTGTTTGGCTGCAGTAACAGGAGCATACAGTGTTGGCCAAAATTATTGACACCCCTGCTTTTTTATGTTTGGTGTGGAATTATATCCAATTTGGCTTTAGGACAATTCTTTTTGTGTTTTTTTTCATTGAAGACAAATTAAATGAAGATAATAATACCAAAGAATTTGTGATTGCAATCATTTTCAGGAAGAAACTGAGTATTATCTGACAGAATTGCAGGGGTGTCAATACTTTTGGCCAACACTGTATGTTCTCTCATTAGAGAGAAATGGATCAATTATGTTAATGATGCTCGGATCAAACTCCAGAGTTTAATCAGAGTGTCAACTTAGCCTAGCTTCACACCACGGTTTTTGGCTGTTAGGGTGGATCCTGTTTTTTTGCAGGATCACCCTGATAGAACCTGACAGGACAGGATGTGTAGAAAGTGTGGCCAAATATGGTCCTGTTTTTTTCAGAATTCATTTTCTGCTGCTGTCCATGGTTCTGAAGTCTGCCTGTGTCTGCTCTGCCACTGTCCTTGGTGCTGAATTCACAGACTGTGCATGCAGTATTGCTGTCCGTGGTGCTGAAGTTTGCATGGCAGGATTTCTTAGCATGCTCTGTGCTTAAAATCGGATACCGAAAACAATCCAATTTTTTCATGAATCTGGCGTCTATAGACTAGGTGCCAGATTGCCCCAGATCCGTTTCTGTCCAATTTTGTCCTATTTTTTCGCTGGAGCCCAAAAATACTGCAGGCTCAACTTTTGGGGATGTTAAAAAACTAGACAAAAATGAATCCGGCACAGAATACACAAAAACGGATGGCCAAATAGGACCAATCCGGCCCCATAGGGACACATGGGAGGCAAAACTGGATCCTAAAACCCGTGGTGTGAAGCTAGACTTAGAGTGATCTGATTCTCTTGAAGGACTTACAGGTGCATCTCAATGAATTAGAATATGATTAAAAAGTTAATTTTTTTTCAGTAATTCAATACAAAAAGTGAAACACATATATTTTATGGACTCATTACAAACAAAGTGATCTATTTTAAGTGTTTATTTCTGTAAATGTTGATGATTATCAATTACAGCCAATGAAAACATAAAGGTCATTATCTCAGAAATTTAAAGTAGGGAAGATGAAGGGTTAAAAATTGCACTGACGCATTCCATGAGACATCAAAGGGTGAATATAATATTTATTGATCAACTCATTTCAAGGCCCCTTGAAATGCCCTGAAACATGGCAATATGATATTGATTTGCCCTGAGGAAGGGGCCATGGAGCCCTGAAATGCATTGACTGATAAATCAATATTATATTCACCCTTTGATGTCTCGTGGAATATGGCAGAGCAGTTTTTAACCTTTCTTCCTCCCTGCTCTACACGTACAACGCTGAGGACTGCAGCAGCCGTGATCTGCTTTTATAGGGGTTGTGACTCTCACAACCACACAAGGTGAAGTCTCTGATACCTATTTAGGTAATTTTTTATCTCTCAGACCCTTCATCCTCCCTACTTAAATTTTCTGAGATAATGACTTTTGAATTTTCATTGGCTGTAAGCCATAATCATCAACATTAACATAAATTAACACTTGAAATAGATCACTCTGTGTGTAATGACTCTATATAATATATGCATTACAATTTATGTTTTTAATTACTGACATAAATTAACTTTTTGATGATATTCTAATTCATTGAGATGCACTAGTATATAAAAGGTGAGGAGTAAATGGAGAACAAAATGTATCTATCTTCTCCATTCTTTCAGTCCGCGGAGATTGGACTGCACTTGGATGGCAATTGAGTATGTCCAATTTTTTCCACCAAACCCATAGACTTGATTGACTGCTTGTCATCCTATTTGCGCTGCCACTCACAGCATGCTGTCATTTTATTCTTATGCCATGTCGACATGAGAAAAATAATGCTGATGGGCACTGCTCCACTGTATAACATTGGACTGAGTGCCATATGCTTGTGTTAGCGACTATTCTGTATACACTACTTTACCACAACAAACTTTTTTGAAATTAATACTTTGTACCATAACACAAAAATGATTTTTCAAGAAATATTGGGCCTATATATTTTTTTATTCAAAATATTATTAAAATAGAAGACACACAGTATAAAATTGCTACAAGGATGTATGAGGGACATTGCGGGACTTTCGGTTAAACTGCACTGCATCTATATTGGACTTGGATTTTCCGTTCCCAGGCCTCTTAGTGTGAACTGTTTTCATTGACTGTGGCTACAACATCTCTCAGAGTGAACTTTGTCTATAGACTTTTCTGCTTACAGCTTCTCCTAGTATGTATGGAGCTCAAAGACCATTCTGCTACTTGACATCCACCAGTGAGGTTATTCCAGAGACTATTCTGTTAAGGTTTCTCTTAATGTGTGCTTATAAACTTTGATTTCATGCTGGACCTTTGTTTGCTTTATTACCATGCGTGTCATATAGCATAAGACTTTCTCACCATTAGGCTATGTTCACACTGCATTTTTTTCTGTGGTTTTCTCTTTTTTCAGCTAGAATTTGGATCAGCTTTTCAAAAAAAGCATCAGAAATGGATCATCAATTTCTGATCTATTTTTGATCTATTTTGTCTTCACTTTTTCTGGTGCATTCTTTTAGCCAATACAAAATGGTTTAAAGGAAAAAAGCATATCTGAAAAGAGCAGCCATAATTGACATGCTCCTTCTTTTTGCAGAACACTTTTCAAGGGAAAAAAAACCGCATCAGGTCATGAAAGCACAGATTGAACAGCAAAAGTGAAAAACCCATTGAATTTTTTGGGATTCCACTTGAGTGATGCGTTCACTCCATTTTCATAGATACAATGGTTTAAAAAATGGATCCAAAAATACGGATCAAAACCACACAGTGTGAACATAGACTTACATCTTGTTTCAGTTGCGTCATTGCCTCACGCTAAAGATTCCTGAGGCTAGGGTCACACCAACTTTTATGCCGGCATTTGAACTGCGCTCTGGTTCCGTCAGCCATAGCAATTAACTGGCAGTGTTAACGCAGTCTTACCTTTCCAGTAACACTGCTCTAATGCTGCCAAACTCTATGTTTTAAACGAACATCCCTGAACGCACTGGTAAACGCTGGTGTGACCCTCGCCTAAGTTTCCATTTTAGTTATTAAATTAGTATAATTAGTGTTGATGCTCCAGTGCTGTTTACTTTCTAGGACATTAAATTCTGTCACTTGACTTATACAGCTAAATACTGGTTACAGTATTAATGTGCCATACATACTGGCATTGGCACCCTGGCATAGGCTGTGCAATACATCATGCCATCACTTCTACCATGTAACAAAAATTGCTGCTAGGGAGCAGATCATCATTAAAGTTGAAAGGCAAACAGGTCTGAACTAAAATGACCAAGAAAAATTTTAAGATGAAAGCTTGGGCGGACTTCACACTTTGTGTGATCCATTCCGGGGCTGTCACAGATGAACCTGACAGCGCCGGACTGGATCAGCACTAGAACTGGAGGCTAATTTGCCCTCCTGTCCGGTGTGAAGCCGCAGCCCGCGTCGCGACTCACCGCACCCGGAACCGGAGGGCATAATTAGCCCCCCAGTTCTGTGTGCTGATCCAGTCCGGGGCTGTCAGGTTCATCCCGACAGCCCCGGACCGGATCACACCGCAGTCTGAAGCCCCCTTATAGTAAGTGCTAGAGAATGAACACCTGAGGCTGGACACACACACTTTAAAAAGGAGTGTGCCAGTCTTATCAAAATATAGTGCACCTCTGTGCACCTTTAGCCACGTGTTCTTCCAGTCTGATTGTCCATTATCTTGGTGTTGTTAAGAAACAATAGCTGGGTTCTCATTAGGTTGTTACTTCTGAAACTCCTGAAAACCCGAGAAGTAAAAGCTGTCTCATTGGCAGTTACAAGAACATTTGGTATTTCATGTAAGTAACATGAAAAACACAGAAATGGACACAGTAGATATCTGAAAAAAAATTACCACTTTTCTGTGCTGCTACAACACAAAGAGAATGTTCTTTTCTTCAAATCATCAAAATCAATATAATATTCCAAGGGAGAAATGGTACTGGTAGGGGGTGGTGATGAGAGATTTGACAAGATCTTAAAAACACTATGTCAGCATCGATTCTGGCTACAAAACATAATTCATTACAAGAGTTTTCTTACAATTAACACTTAGGTGAGCTGCATGTAGCATGTCCAGTTCTAAATTGCATATTTTTCTAAAATAACTACTCCCCTTCCCAGGGTGGTATTTACAGTTCCTGTTTCCCTAGACACTTATAGAATGTAACCCTATTAATCAAAGTCACCCAATTGTCAGATTGGGATACAGGTGTAACAGTTGTCAAATTAAGCTTAGTGGTAGTTGCATGCAGTGGACATAAGGTCCATGTCGTGGCATTACAAAGTACAGATTTGTAAGGAATGTAATTCAGTTTATATATTAATCTAGAAAGCGCTGTGGTCTAGATTCTACTCGCTGATCAAACATTTACGTCTGGAGCTATTGACACCTGATTGGTAGAGGTATCAAGGATCTAATATTGTTGACCTTTCCTAAGGACAATCCCTGTAAGCAGTATTTTTTAAACAAGGGGAAGTATTTCATTCATGACATTTCAAATGAATAATGTAATAATAACTTTACTAAAAAATATATTAAAGGACTTTTGTATGTTAAATACATAGATAATACTGGATAAGCTCCAATGAACCTTCTCCTATAACAGTCCATATTCTGACTATGACTGTAATATGGGGTTACTGTGGGAAAGAGAGTTTTCTTCTTATGTATTTCCAAAAAAGGGGTGTTCTTAACTCAGATAATAGCTAGTGATGGGCGAGTCCTAAATTACTCGGAATCGCTTGACTCTAGCAAGTCCGAACCCGGGACTCGCTACTCGTTGCGAGTCTAGCGAGTCCAATGTTAATGAATGGGGAAACGAGTAATAGCGAGTAATGTGCGATTTACAAATCGCAGATGTGTCTCGGAAAGCGCTCGCATTGCCGTTTTGGCGGGTTAAGTGTGTGCTAACACTTGGCAGTGAAGCAGCACACTAGTCCCTGCAAAAATTATTAAGTAGTCGCACACGCAGGTGGCGTACATGCTATTTGCAGGTAGGAGAGCAGCAACGCACTGGTCTGCCACAGAGAAAATAAAGCTGAAGGGGTTATTATGACCCAAAATCTATCAGGTGCAAAAAAATAAGAAATAGTACCTCAGCAAAGCCTCTGACTTCAGCTATTAGGAAAGCTGAGTGAGTAAGGCTGCCTTCACACTGGCGTACCCCTCCGCAGTGTTCTGCAGAGGGGAATCGCCATGTGTGCGCAGCCAGCGCAAGCCCCTATGTTTGGAATGGGGACGCACGGTGCTGCGCTTGACAGCGCAGGACCGCGTGCGCACCCATTCACTCCCATAAGTGATCTGTGCGCAGGCGGATGCCTGCGCACAAATCACACACTCCCGCACCAGGGACGCAACATGTCGCGTCCCTGATGTGGATGAGACTGTGTGATCTGTGCGCAGGTATCCACCTGCGCACAGATCACTTATGGGAGTGAATGGGTGCGCACGGTCCTGCGCTGTCAAGCGCAGCACCGTGCGCTCCCATTATAAAGATAGGAGCTCGCGGCCGCTGCGGTCACATTGCGGACCCCTCCGCAGAACGCTGCGGAGGGGTCCGCAAATGTGAACCCAACCTAAGCTAAGCTATGAGGTCGGTCCTGTGTGCACTGTAAGGCTGCTCCTCCCTGCCTGCCTACAGTCCTCTACACAGTACTCCTCTGTCCTCCTGGTAGCTCTCAGAAGAGCTGTTTGGGTTAAATATAAGGAATCTTGAAGTTTCCCTACACTGACTGACACTCCCTATGATCTGCTCCAGCATCTACCTCACCCTGCACTAGCTCAGATCGTCACAGGAATGTGGAGGTAATGGCGGTGGCAAGGCTTATATACAGCCTCGCCTCTCATACATGACATAGGCATCACGATGGACAGAAGCCAATCATAGTCCTGCCACAACCAACATGGCTGTGGCATTACTGAATATGATTGGCTAACATGCTTGTCTATCTTCACAAGTTTTCTGACCTAACACGCTAGGCTGTCTCGGAAGCTTTGTCGGAACATAACAGATTCTGTATTCGCGAGTCCCGAATACAGTATACAGGACCCGGATTCGTAGACTCGCTCAGACTCGCTCAGACTCGCTGCTGACAGCGGGTATCCATGAAGCGGTGCAATTGTTTAAACGATTTGGGGAGATTCAAGCTACATAACGATGTGATATAGCAAGTCTAGCGAGTGAGAAAAAGTAAACTCTGACAAAACTAGGATTGCCATTGACTTGCATTGGACTCGTTACTGTGCGAGTAATCGCTGGGAAACTCGCAGAGTACCGAGTCCTGTGAGTCCCTCACTACTCGCCGAGTAACGAGTCCTAGCGAGTAGATTCGCCCATCCCTAATAATAGCATATGCCATAGATGCAGGTCTCACCTGTAAGACATCTATCACCATTGAAATACATTCATGTATATACATTGCATACATAAATACATCAGAGACATTTGTAACTATTGAATATACTCTTACTAATCTTGATTTAACTGTACTTTGGATATTTGTTGTCTTGTCAGTCTAGTCAGAATTATAGCAGTCATGAATTTTACTGAAATGGTAGCCTTCAATGGCATAACTTATGATGAATTTCACAGGTGGGCAGGCTAACACCCATGTTCCACCCATGCTATTCTCATATTGATGAAGCTAGTCGAGACTGGTGTACAAACACCAAAAGTCACAATAGTTTTGCACAAGTGCTGATATATTATCATGTTAACACCAGAAACACACGACCTTTCTGCCTCTTTATTCAGATGGGTTCCCCCTCTCTGGACGGGAGTGTGATGCTGCACAAAAACACAAGCAGCTGACACTCCCATCCAGAGAGGGAAAGGCTGTTCAGGGTCACTGATCCGAGTCTTGTCCGAGAGACTCGCATGTAAGTAAGATAGTTTGTTTCCACCCTAACACTCCATATCTTGCCTCTGCCAAGTCCTCTGATGTCTCTTCTCAGACCTTACATTTGCTACAAGCATCCAACATTGCCATTCATTACTTGTCCACAGTCATTGTGTGGGAGCAATACACACCCCACACGACAAAGTGGGAACTAGTAAAGAACAACAGTGCCAGAGTTCTGAAAAAAAGAAGACAAAAGAGAAGACTGAAAAAACAATCAAAGTACCATGAAAGAGGTATGGAAAAGACCAAGAAGAGGTATATATAAGATCTTTGCTTAAAGGCAACCAACAACCAGGATTTGGTGCTAAGCAGCAGGTGATTGACATGTGCAGCATGATATCACTATTTTTTCATTACTCCCCTTTGGGCATGTCTTTTGGCTGTAAGCCTAAACCCCTCCCTCTCATTTAGCCAAGGCAAGCCCACAGGGGGGTAGTACAAAAAACAAAAAACAAATAGTGATGTCATGCTGCATACGTCAGTCACCACAGGTTCCCTTTAACCCTTCTCAGCATATTCGATTAACACCAGATTTATGTTGTCTAATTTCCTGACAAATTCAAGCACATTTACTGAATTAAAACTTCAGCAGGTTTGCTACATCTTTTGTGCTCCAAATCCCTAGAGACACATAGGTCAGGAAATAAACTATAACATTTATTCTATTCTTACAATTTACAATTGAGTCTTTTTTTTATTTCTTTTGTGCTCAGTCAAATAAACATGCACTCACAGAAGCAAAATATAATATCTTTTCTTAGGGCCCTTTCACATCTGCGTTTTTCGTAATTCGCGGCAGATGCGTTGAAAAACCGCATCTGCCGCGTTTACCGCATAACCGTTCCACTTGCGGCGCGGTTGCGTTTTTTTTCTATGCAAAGTATAGGCATACTTGCGGCAGGTGCGGCAAGTGCGTATTGCACTTGCGGCAGGTGCGGCCGCGAAAAAAACCGCGGCTTACTGCGTTTTTTCGCGGCGCACCTGCCGCAAGTGCAAAACCGCACTTGCCGCACCTGCCGAAGTATGCCTATACTTTGCATAGAAAAACCGCAACCGCGCCGCAAGTGGAACGGTTATGCAGTAAACGCGGCAGATGCGGTTTTTTCACCGCATCTGCCGCGAATTACGAAAAACGCAGATGTGAAAGCACCTTATTCAAAGATTGATTGTGATGTTCTATGCATGTAATATACCTTCACTTCATGAACATGTAGTTCTGTGTGGGTTGGCAGCATATTTTTGGCACGCAAAAAAACTAGTGACATCTTCATTGTAGGATTCAAGAAATCAATGCTAGCAACATTTCCAATTATAGCTGCCCAAACCTGAATGCAATGAAATGACTGATACCACTCTTATCTACTGGTCATTTCCGTAATGCAATGAAAATCTCTGTTTACAAGATTAACTTTTAATCCAGTTTTAAAGAAAATTGAACTAGCTTTGTGCAACTGTTAAACACAAGACTGTAAATTAGAAATATAGAACTAACTATGCAGGCCAATTTTATAATAGGTAAGATTATTTCATCAATAGCAAAAATAGTGCAGCTTAACAGGGCACCACTGCAGTATAATTCTGAATTCTTGTTCCAGATATGATATGGAAGAAAAATCTGCTACTGTCTCACCCAGCCCGGCTGGTGATCTATGATGTTATCTGCTATATTGAACTGCTGCATCTGCTCTTTCTCTGACTGTTCTATATGGGGTAACTTTTAGAAAGCCCCCATGGTCTTGGATGGTTAAAGCACTGTGTGAGGCCATCTAAGGGCCCTTTCACATCAGCGTTTTTTTCAAATCGCGGCAGATGCGGTGAAAAAAACCGCATCTGCCGCGATTACCGCATACCGGCTGCACTTGCGGCACGGTTGCGGCGCGGTTGCGGTAAACGCCATACAAGGTATAGGCGGACTTGCGGCAGGTGCGGCAAGTGCGGTTTTGCACTTGCGGCAGGTGCGGCCGCGAAAAAAAACGCGCTCAGCCGCAAGTGTCAAAACCACACTGCCACACCTGCCGCAAGTCCGCCTATACCTTGTATGGCGTTTACCGCAACCGTGCCGCAAGTGCAGCCGGTATGTGGTAATTGCGGCAGATGCGTTTTTTTCACCGCATCTGCCGCGATTTGAAAAAAACACTGATGTGAAAGGGCCCTAAGTGGACACATGCACTTTGCATAACACTTTGTTCTAACCGGCGATCACAGCCTACCATTTTTATGGGTGGAGGTCTTCGGTCTGTCTGGGTCAACAAAGTCATTTTTTATTTTTTTCTGCACAGATTACCAAAAAATCACAAACAGATCATATTTTTTTTACAGAAAAAGATACATGTCTACAGCCAATAAATATGATATGTAGACAATATTTGCATTCACTGTATACTGTCAAATGATGATAATTACAATGAAAATAATCTGTATAAGTTTCTTCAGTTTCAAAGAAATCACAGACTTCTCACATTTTTGCTTTTACAGACAAGTGCCCTCTTTTTACAGCCCTGAAGCATGGAGTGTCGTGGTGGCCCAGTGGTTAGCAGTGCAGCCTTCTCAGTGTTGGCGTTCTGGATTCAAATACCACCAAGCACAACATTTGCAAGGAGTTTGTATGCTCGCCCTGTGTTCGCATGGGTTCTTTGGTTTCCTCCCACACTCCAAAGACATACTGATAGGGAGTTTAGATTTTGAGCCCCAATGGGGATGGTGTTGCTGATGTAGTAGCGCATCTGAATGAATTAAAATATCATCAAAAAGTTAATTTATTTCACTAATTAAACACAAAAAGTGAAATGCATATATTATATAGAGTCATTACAAACGGAGTGATCTATTTCAAGAGTTTTTTTATGTCAATGTTAATGATTATGGCTTACAACCAATGAAAGCCCAAAGGTCATTATTTTAGAAAATTAAAGAAGGGAGAATGAAGGGTTAAACACCGCACTACCAAATTCCACGAGACATCAAAGGGTGAATATGATATTGATTTATTAGTCAATGTGTTTCAGGCCTTCCAGAAACGCCCTGAAACATGGAAATATGATATTGATTTTTGATGATATTCTAATTCATTGAAATGTACTAGTATGTAAATTAATGACGCTATATAAGAAAATATAAATTTTTAATATTATACCTGTCTCCTGACAAATTACATCAGGGGTAGAGATGAGCGGACCCGTTGAAGTTTCGGTTCGGGTGGCGCAGCTGGACTTTGAAAATCGGACTGTTTAGGGTCAAAAGTTGACCTGGACCTCACTTGAAGACACTGATTGAGCAGTTTGGCTCTCCACCCACATACAGCCAGCCATAAGCGAACTACATCTAAGGGTGGGACGGCATGGATTTTTCATTACACCCAACACCCAAAAACTCTAATTTTATCCCAGTTGTGAGATGATTAAACA
Organism: Allobates femoralis; assembly: GCA_033576535.1. NCBI lineage: Eukaryota > Metazoa > Chordata > Amphibia > Anura > Aromobatidae > Allobates > Allobates femoralis. The sequence goes on along the minus strand of JARQOC010000002.1, from coordinate 131,142,078 downwards.
CTGCAAGAGGCTCGCACTGGGCTGAACACCAAGCTCACCCAAGCACAGCAATCCAGGTCCAGCACTTTGGAGAAATAAAGCACCTGAACTTGGGACATGAACAGACTCACTCATCCCTAGTCAAGGGACATAAAGATTGGTAAATTGGAATTATCCGGGGCAAAAATAAGCCTCTGCCAGACGATATTGTAAGTGTCCTTATTAAAAACAGGAATGCATCGCTGAGCCGAGTGCTCCTATGTATGGGTGAGATGGAAGATACCTGAAAGCTATCAAATATACATTGTGAGCATAAACCACTTACAGTTCGTAAATAGTTGGGAAATATAGAAACACATGTTCTAGGTTAACAATGGCATAAAAGGCTACTTAAAATTCATGTGGTTTTAGTTTTATCAAGTGTGATATGGGTTATACATCAAACTTGTCCTTATTTGTCACCAGATTTTACCTGATAAGGCTGGTGTACTTTCATTGAAAATGCTGTATAATCCTAAAATCAAAATGGGCATTGTATACGTTGAGCCAAAAGTGAACTCATAAAATGCCTTTTTTAATATTAGGCAGGGAAACTTTGAAAAAGTATTATACAGTTATTCTGACATTTTTTTGAAAGTAAGTACACCATCATCAGGTCTAAGAGCGCTACTTAATAATGTATGCCATCTGCATTGTGAAATTTGGTGACCGATCAGCTTTGACCCAGATGTCATTATGCTTGCCTGTAATTAAGTCTACTACTTGACCCCGGGGCACTAAGAAATATGCATAAATAATGAAGCAGCATTATAGTTACTTGGCTTGTAATACTGAACATCTTTTTTTATAATCCTGCTTTTTGAAAAGCCTCCATCTGTCTTTACTGTCTATGTATACAATTGCATACAGAAATTATTTTCTCATTTTTCAATGTGCACGATCTTTGCCCCATAATAAGCACACATTACTCTGATACTGGCAAGTATGGTAATTAAGTCATTGCATAGAAAGCAGGAGAGTTCAGAACATAATGGAAGACCATGACATGTCTGTCCATTTTTCAGAATTTCTAATGATTCTAATGAAAATGTTATTTTTAAAGAAATGGGTTTTTAAAATTAACCAATGTCCATGTAAGAAAAACCTCTAGCATATTCCAGGCCATTGTCATTCTACTTTAGCATCGAGTCTCCTAACAACAGCTCTCTGTATCTGTAGGTAATAAGTGTCTGACTTTGATGGTGACTGACATATTGGATTCTTCAGATTAAGGGTTGAAAAGATGATGGGAGTCAGCAGGTAACTCTCTCGGGATGCAGTTTAGCACTGCAGTATAACAGAGCCTGACAGGGACTCATGATATTTTCTGAGAAAAGGTATCTGTCATTGCTTTTCTGTGATTTCTGTCTGAAGGAGCTGAAGTAATGTGCAAAAAAATGTAAAGCCAGAATCCACTTTTGTTCACTGCTTGTCTAATAATATGGAAAACAGAATATTTAAGACATCAATTTATTGCTTCTAATTTTCCCATATTTCTCACACATGATTTAGTTCTTGATTTCTAATGTTGTTTTATAAAATAAATAAAGTGTCTATAAACTGATCTTATCAAGCAGACGCTTCAATCTTTAAGGGCGCCTTCACACTGGCGTTTGGAACGCAGCGCACCGAACGCAGAAAAACACTTGCGCACATGCGTTCCTATGTTTAACATGGGAACGCATGTTCCTGCGTTTGGCTGCATTCGGATGCGTTTGCGCTTGGATGCGCACAATTTTTGCCCCCTCCGAGCTCCCTCCGAACGCAGCATGTAGCATTTTTTGTGTGGTCGCGCTTGTTTTATCTGCAAGCGCCCGCAAGTGCACAAACAATGCATTGACGTCAATGGATCCGCAGTGTCCTCCGCATGACAGCGCAGGAGAACACTGCGGATCTCATTGAAATCTCTCCTGGTGGCCACCGGGAGATCAGCTACAGCCCCTGCTGCTCTCCCACCGGTGTCGGTGCGGGAGATTTGAAGACACAGCTGATCTGACAGCTGTTTAAATCTCCCACACCGACACCGAATAGGTGAGGTCGGCGTGGGAGATTTGAAGCAGCGTTCAGCTGTTTCTTATCTCCTGCACATATCACCCTATTCAGTGTCGGCGCGGGAGATTTAAACAGCTGTCAGATCAGCTGTTTCTTCAAATCTCCCGTCCGACACCGGCGAGAGTTCAGCTGTGGCCGGGAGCAGGAGATCTCCACCGCTGATCTCCACCTCCCGGCCGCCCCCGAGAAAGCTGATTGGCTGGCCGGGGTGCATATTAATGAGAACGCATGCGGAGATTCTCCGCTGCGTTCACATTAATATGGCTGCGTTTGCGTCTGCATGTCATATGCATGCAGGCACAAACGCCAGTGTGAAACCACCATAACCCCTTAATGACGGAGCCAGTTTCCACCTTAATGACCAGACCGTTTTTTGTAATTCTGACCAGTGTCCCTTTATGAGGTAATAACTCTGGAACGCTTCAACAGATCCTAGCGATTCTGAGAATGTTTTTTCGTGATATATTGGGCTTCATGTTAGTATTAAATTTAGGTTGATAATTTTTGCGTTTATTTGTGAAAAAATAAAAAAATTTGCGAAAATGTAGAAGATTTTTCAATTTTCAAATTTTGAATTTTTAATCTAACGGAAAGTTATGTGACATAAAATAGTTAATAGATAACATTTCCCACATGTCTACTTTACATCAGCCCAATTTTGGGAAAAACATTTTTTTTGGTTAGAAGGTTATAAGGGTTCAAAGTTCATCAGCAAGTTCTCATTTTTCCAGAACATTTACTAAACCATTTTTTTTAGTGACCACATCACATTTGAAGTCCCTTTGAGGGGTGTACATGGCAGAAAACACCCAAAAGTGACACCATTGCAAAAACTGCACCCCTCAAGCTACTCAAAACTACATTCAAGAAGATTATCATCCCTTCAGGTGCTTCACAGGATTTAAAGCAAAGTGGAAGGAAAAAATGGACATTTTAATTATTCCAATGAAAATGTTCTTTAAGCCTCATTTTTTTCATTTTCACATGGGCTACAGGATAAAATGGATCCTAAAATTTGTTGCACAATTTCTCCTGAGTACATTGATACCTCATATGTGGTCATAAACCACTGTTTGGGTGCACGGCAGGGCTCAGAAGGGAAGGAGTGCAATTTGACTTTTGGAGCTAATTTTCCATTCAAAAAGTCAAATGGCGCTCCTTCCCTTCTAAGCTGTGTGCATAAACATTGGAACTCCCCTACAAGTGACACAATTTTGGAAACTAGACCTCCCAAGGAACTTATCTAGACGCCTAGTGAGCAGTTTGAACCCCCAGGTGCTTCACAAATTGATCCGTAAAAATGAAAAAGTACTTTTTTTCACAAAAACATTCTCTTGGCCTCAATTTTTTTCATTTTCACATGCACAACAGGATAAAATGCATCCAAAAATTTGTTGGGCAATTTCTCCTGAGTACACCGATACCTCATATGTGGTCATAAACCACTGTTTGGGCGCACGGCAGGGCTTCTAAGCCCTGCCGTGCGCCCAAACAGTGGTTTATGACCACATATGAGGTATCGGTGTACTCAGGAGAAATTGCCCAACAAATTTTTGGATGCATTTTATCCTGTTGTGCATGTGAAAATGAAAAAATTGAGGCCAAGAGAATGTTTTTGTGAAAAAAAGTACTTTTTCATTTTTACGGATCAATTTGTGAAGCACCTGGGGGTTCAAACTGCTCACTAGGCGTCTAGATAAGTTCCTTGGGAGGTCTAGTTTCCAAAATTGTGTCACTTGTAGGGGAGTTCCAATGTTTATGCACACAGGAGCTCTCCAAAAGCGACATGGTGTCCGCTAACAATTTGAATGGAAAATTAGCTCCAATTGTTAGCGGACATCATGTCACGTATGGAGAGCCCCTGTGTGCCTAAACATTTGAGATTCGTCACAAGTGACCCCATTTTGGAAACTACACCCCCAAGGAACTTATCTAGAAGCATAGTAAGCAGTTTGAACCCCCAGTTGCTTTACAAATTGATCCGTAAAAAATGAAAAAGTACTTTTTTTTCACAAATATTTTCTTTTTTCATTTTTATGGATCAATTTGTGAAGCACCTGGGAGTTCAAAGTGCTCACACTGGAGCTTCCTCACAAGTGACCCTATTTTGGAAACTAGACCCCTCAAGGATTATATTGAGGGGTATAGTGAGCATTTGGAACCTACATACAGCTACTTCACAGAGATTGACAACAATAGGTCATCATAATGAAAATTTTCTTTTTATTTCACAAAAGTGTTGCTTTAGCACCACATTTTTCACTTTTACAAGAGGTAACACCATAAAGTGGACACCACATTTTGTTACCCAAGTTCGTGTGAGTACGGCAATACCACACATGTAGTCAAAGAGTTGTGTTAGGACAAACGGCAGGACTTAGAACCGACGAAGCAATATTTGAATTTTGGAAAGCAAATTTGTCTGAAATAGATGACAGATACCATCTTTCACTTCTTGGACCCCTGGGGTAACTAAACAGCAGAAACCCCCCACAAGTGACCCCATTTTGGAAACTAGACCCCTCAATGATTATATCTAGTGGTATAGTGAACATTTTGAACCACAGATACTTCACAGTTCTTGATAATTATAGGTCGTCATATTGAAACATTTTTTTTTTTTTTCGCAAAAGTGTTGTTTTAGCACCACATTTTTCACTTTTACGAGAGGTAACACCAAAAAGTGGATCCTACATTTGTTACTCACATTCCTATGAGTGCAACGATACCCAACAAGTAGCCAAAATATTATGTTTACACAAATGGGAGGGCTCAGAAGGGATGGAGCAATATATAAATTTTGGAAAAGCTGAAATAGATTGTGGGCACCTTGTCACATTTGCAAGGTCACTAGGGATCCTAAACAGCAGAAATTCCGTACAAGTGAACCCATTTTAGAAACTAGACCCCTCAACGATTATATCTAGTAGTATAGTGAGCATTTTGAACCCCCAGTTTCTTCATAGCTCTTGATAATAATTTGTCATCATATTGAAAATTCTCTTTTTTTTTTTTCACAAAAGTGTTGTTTTAGCCCCACTTTTTTCACTTTTACAAGAGGTAGCACCAAAATGTGGATCCACAATTTGTTACCCACATTCTTATGAGCGCAACGATACCCCACAAGCAGCCAAAATATTATGTTTACACAAATGGGAGGGCTCAGAAGAGACGGAGCAATATATGAGTTTTGGAAAAGCTGAAATAGATTGCGGGCACCATGTCACATTTGCAGGGTCACTAGGGATCCTAAACAGCAGAAACCCCACACAAGTGACCCCATTTTGGAAACTAGACCCCTCAATGATTATATCTAGGCATATAGTGAGCATTTGGAACTTACAGCTACTTCACAGAATTTCATAACAATAGGTTGTCATATTCAACATTTTCTTTTTTTCACACAATTTCTCATGTTTAGGCCAGGGTCAGATTAACGTTTTCATGGTGGTTGCGCTAAAAACATAGGTTTTGGCAGCCCTGACGCCTTGTTACTGCAATGGTAATACGGCATCAGTGCTGCCAATGCTTACCTATGGAGACGCAGCCCCCTGCGCAGTTCAAACGTCAGCATCTGAGTTCCGGAGTTTGAAATCTCACGCTTTTTCCCAGCACGAGCACAGACTCTTCTGAAAGCGTCTTTTCTCGCGTTAGGAAAAAGAGCGAGATTTCACTCAGATGCCGGCTTTTGAGCTGTGCTAGGGGCCGTTTCTCCATAGGTAAGCATTGGCAGCGCTGACGTCTTGTTATCATGGCGGTAACAAGGTGTCAGGGTTGCCAAAACCTAGTCTTAGGGCATGTGCACAAGATCCGGAGACACCATGTCCTGGACGTCTCCTCTCCTGCATTTTTTTTTATTATTTCTTTATTACATTTTTAAAACAAACAGGGCTTCACCATATTTTTGGTCCAGCAAGGTATAGCAGGCATCTACGGGATGCCACCAACCCCCAATGCCTAGTTTTACCTGGCTGGAAACCAAAAATATAGGGAAGATCTTTTTTAAAATTATTTCATGAAATAAATTTTTAAAAAATGGCGTGGGCTTCGCCATATTTTTTGGCCAGCCAGGTACAAATAGGCAGCTGGAGGCTGGAATCCTCAGCGTAAGGAGGCCCAAGCTTTCTGTGCCCCCCCCTGCTGTGAATTGCAGCCCATAGCCGCCCCAGAAAATTTCGCATTCATAGAAGCGCCATTTTCTGGCGCTGTATCCAGCTCTTACAGCTGCCATGTAGTGGTGGCAAACTGGGTAATATGGGGTTAATACCAGCTTTTTGAGAGCTGGCACTAAGCCCGAGATTCATGTCTGGCCAATATTAGACCAGGCCATTAAGAATCTCTAGTAAATAGTAAAAAGAAGACACAACACAGAGAAAAATATTTTTATTAGAAAAAAAACACAAACACTTATTTAGACCCCATCTTTATTAGTCTGTGGTGTCCGATGTAGTCCAGTAGGCGGTGATGTCCGACATAGTCCAATGGGCGGTGATGTCCAATGTAGTCCAGTTGGCGGTCCCGCAAAGATTCTCAGTCTTATAGCATATGGGGGCATCCCCCATATGCTATAAGAGCCAGGGGGATAATAGGCAACAATCCTGGGGTCTCACAGGGGTTAATTCTGAGCTCTTTGTGATCTGCTTTGCAGATCATCATGATAGCAGAATTAACCCCTGTGTGACTTGAGGATCATGTGACCTGTCATGAACTCAGTGAGTTCATGACACATCATAATCCTCGGGTCACACAGAGGTTAACTTTGATCTCATGATGATCTGCAGATCACCAAGAGCTCAGAATTGACCTCTGTGTGACCCCAGGATCGTGACCTGTCATGAACTCACTGAGTTCATGACAGGTCACACGATCCTCAAGTCAAACAGGGGATAATTCTGATCTCATGATGATCTGCAAAGCAGATCAGGAAGAGCTCAGAATTAACCCTTGTATGACACCAGGATTGTGACTTATCATGAACTCACTGAGTTCATGACAGGTCACACAATCCTCAAGTCACACAGAGGTTAATTCTGAGCTCTTGGTGATCTGCTTTGCAGATCAAAATTAACCCCTGTGTGACCCCAGGGTCGTGATCGGGTCACACAGAGGCAGAGGTGCTGGGCAGAGGTGGCGAAGTAGATGCACCGGCACAGGAAGCTGGCGCACACTGGAGCTGAGGCGCGGGACCTGGAGTGGAGGCAGGAACAGGACCGGAGGTATAGGGGCAGATGGAGGTTTGGGGGACCAGGAGGAGACAGATCGGGAGGTGTTGGGGGACCAGGAGCCTGAGTTTGCAAACTTTATCTGATCTGACCAGATCATCAGATCAGATAAAGTTTCAGAGAAGGCGGCGGCATGCATTAGTATCGGGGTAGGAGGAGGGAGGAGAAGTGAGGGGGCGGAGGCACCGGAAGCTAGTGACAGTGCAGGGGGATCAGGAATGGCATCAGTATGCGATTTGACATGTCAGACCACATACAGATGCAGGGGATGCGGCAGTGACTTTTTTTGTAATGTGATGACCGGGAAACAGTGTTTTACGGTCATCACATTACCGGTCCTGGGAAAAAACTTCCTGATTCATGATCTCCAGGGTCTCAGCTACCCCCAGTAACTGAAACCCCGGAGATTTTAGGACGCTAGGGGCACTACAGTGCTTTTTCTGTACTTACGTCTCTAGGCGTAAGAACAGAATGAGTACCCTTTTTTTTGGACGTCTAGAGACCGTGGACTGTCGTTATCAGGTTAAATTGACAGTATACTTGAGCAACATAATGACTCTAAGATTTGCAGGGAGGCTTTTAGGCTATGTTCACACTTCGTTTTTGATCCTTTTTTTTGGATACGTTTTTGCGGTGAAAATGCAGTGAATGCATCACTCAAATGAAATTACAGCAAAGTCAATGGGTTTTCAAGTTTTGCTGTTCAATTTGTTCTTTCATGACCTGGTACGTTTTTTGGGTGGAAAAGTGATCCACAAAACAAATGAGCATGTCTGTTGTTGCTGCGTTTTTCTGATCCACTTTTCCCATTGAAACCGATGTTTATGGACTTAAAAAATGCACCAGAAAAAATAAAGCAAAAACGGATCCAAAATGGATGATCCATTTCTGATGTGTTTTTTCAAGATGAAAAAGAGAGAAAAACGCACCAGAAAAACTGGAGTCCAAAGAATTGCCATTACCACATATATGCAAATCCATTTGTTTATGTTTATGACAGCCATATTAGCCTGTAGTAAAGTTGGCTACTAAACATGGGTGCTAATGTGTTGCTGGAAAAGGCAAAAAATGGTCCTTGACAAACCCATACACAATAGGTTGGTGATTCCCGATCTATGACATATGGGTACATCATGGAGATCATTCAGCTGCTGTGGCTTAGGTCACAGTGATTGCAAGAAGTTTCCTTTTGCTCCTGACAGCAGGACATTGGGACTTTCACCACGAGTGGTATTGCCACACCCTGCAACTACAATTGCAGTTATTGGATATTCAATTCTGAACAGCAAATCAGAGTGATTTCAATGTTTCAGCAAATTAAATAGCTTTAAACATTGACATCCAGCTTTGATCATTACTATACCAATGCTGATCATGGGCTGTTGCTAGGAGACAGCGGAGTCAGCAGCCCCAGTGCTGATTTGTACAATTAGACAATGACGTTCAATTGTACCAATCAGTGAGCAGGAGTGCAGTCTGACTTCTCAATGACTGCTCTGTTCCACATCATTCTAGCTAGCTTGGTGACATGTGCAGAGCGGTAATTGCAATCATGTTGCTGAAATTCTGGGACTTATGGTGCCACAGACTATTGTAGTCTGTGCCACCACTTCTGCTGCTGCTGATTGAAGACTTGAAGCCAAGAAGATACAAGATGTTCCTGACCTGTTCCTTTACCAATAATTTTTCTAATCTAATATCCCCTTTCACCACCTTCCCCTCTCTCTCTAACCCCAAAACCCCTTTTTCTGGCTTAGGACTATTTTCTGTCCATTTTTTTGCCCCTTTTTGCACCTCCTCCATTGAGCGCTGTTCAGTGACGCACGCACATCATTGATTGACATCTGTTTTTTTCTGTTTGTATTTTTGCAAAAAAAGAACCATATAAAAAATTTGATTAGTTGATTTGACTAGAATAAAAACTATAAAAATATATGATAGTAATCAGCTTATACTGCAGTATTTTTTTTTTATAAAATATAATTACAGTCAAATGAAAAAGCTTTGGCACCCCTCTTAATCTTACTCTTTTTTTTTTGTTTAAAATTGTTTTTTTGCAACAGCTATTTCAGTGTGATATATGTAATTACTGATGGGCACAGTAATATTTCAGGTTTGAAATGAGGTTTATTGTACTAACCAAAAATGTGAAATATGCATTATTTCAAAATTTGACAGGTGCCAAAGTATGGGCACCCTTCTGATTTTCATTATTTGAATACTCCTAACTACCTTTTACTGACTTACCGAAGCACTAAATTGGTTTGGTAACCTCAATGAGCTTTGTACTTCATAGCCCGGTGTATCCAATCATGAGAAAAGCTATTTCAGGTGTCCACTTGCAAGTTGTTCTCCCAGTTGCATCTTCTCTGAGGAGTGGCATCATGGGCTCCTCAAAACAGCTCTCAAATGATCTGAAAAAAAAGATTGTTCAACATAGTTGTTCATGGGAAGGATACAAAAAGTTGTCTCAGAGATTTAACCTGCCAGTGTCCACTGTGAGGAACATAGTAAGGAAATGGAAGACCACAGGGACAGTTCTTGTAAAGGCCAGAAGTGTCAGGCCAACAAAAATATCAGAAAGGCGGAGAAGAAGAATGGTGAGAACAGTCAAGAACAATCCACAGACCACCTCCAAAGACCTGCAGCATCATCTTGCTGCAGATGGTGTCACTGTGCATCGGTCAACAATACAACGCGCACAGCACAAGGAGAAGCTGAATGGGAGAGTGATGCGAAAGAAGCCTTTTCTGCATGCACGCCACAAACAGAGTCGCCTGAGGTATGCAAAAGCACATTTGGACAAGCCAGTTTCATTTTGGAAAAAGGTCCTGTGGACTGATGAAACAAAAATTGAGTTGTTTGGTCATACAACAAGGCGTTATGCATGGCGCCACAAAAACACAGCATTCCAAGAAAAACACTCGCTACCCACTGTCAAATTTGGGGGAGGGTCCATCATGCTTTGGGGCTGTGTGGCCAATGACGGCATCGGGAATCTTGTTAAAGCTGAGGGTCGCATGGATTCCACTCAGTATCAGCAGATTCTCGAGAATAATGTTTATGAATCAGTGTCAAAGTTAAAGTTACGCTGGGGATGGATCTTTCAGCAAGACAATGATCCAAAACACCGCTCCAAATCTACTGAGGCATTCATGCAGAGGAACAATTACAATGTTCTGGAATGGCCATCCCAGTCCCCAGACCTGAATATCATTCAACATCTATGGAATGTTTTGAAGCGGGCTGTCCATGCTTGGCGACCATCAAACTTAACTGAACTGGAATTGTTTTGTAAAGAGGAATGGTCAAAAATACCTTCATCCAGGATCCAGGAACTCATTAACAGCTACAAGAAGCGACTAGAAGCTGTTATTTTTGCAAAAGATGGATCTACTAAATATTAATGTAACATTTCTGTTGAGGTGCCCATTCTTTTGCAACTGTCAATTTTTGAAATAATGCATATTTCACATTTTCGGTTAGTACAATAAACCTCATTTCAATCCTGAAATATTACTGTGTCCATCAGTTATTACATATGTCACACTGAAATAGCTGTTGCAAAAAAACAATTTTAAACAAAAAAAAAAGAGTAAGATTAAGAGGGGTGCCCAAACTTTTTCATATGACTGTAGAATTAGCATCAGATAGTTGTGGGTGCTCAATAATTTTTTAACTGATATCCATTTGGGAATGTAGTTTCATAATTTTAGTGGAAAATTATTGTAGTACCTATGCTACAGTTTTTTTTTACCTATACATAGAATAAAAATTAGTGTCAGATAGATTTGGGCTCTTAGTAATTTTTTTTTTACTAACGTCTGTTTAGGAATTGCAGTTTTCGAATTTTAGTGGAAAATTATTGTAGTACTTATACTACAATTTTTTTTCTATTACATAGAATTATGGTTAGCATAATTTAATTGTGGGCATGCAGTAATTGTTTTTACGGTCGTTTGTTTACTAACTTTTTTTTATTTTACCAAATCTTTATATGCTCCTGAAAAATTATATAGTTTTTATTTCTAAATTCTTTTCTTCTATACCTATTTTTTTTCTAGCTGCTATTCTAACTGTAATAAAAAAGTTTACACTAAACACCTAAATAAAATTTAGTCATCCAATATACACACGTGAAAAACATAAGAGAAACACACACCACCAATGTGAAAAAACCTCCACCTTCCTCTATTTTAAGTCCTCTTCCTATACTTCCTCCAGTGATAATAAACCCTCACACAGACACCCCAGGACAGAAAATGAGCCAGAGCTCACCGCTAGTGATCCCCCATTGGACCCCACCCCCAAAAGATTATGAGACTCAGATCTCTGATTTTGTGGCCCACTCAGGAATCCAATTTGACTCTGCCGGCATCACAGAAATAATCGACTTTCTCAAAGTCTTATTCTCTGAAATATGTAAACAGAAGAAGACCGGGCACTAGCCACAATGCTCAGGGCATCTATCAAAGTCTATGCAGCTGTCAGCAGTGGACATAATGGTGTTGCTCAGCTCAAAGAAATAGTTGCATGCATAATTGATGAAAGAAGGAGCGGCACTTACCAAAGCTTGAATGCAATGCTGGAAATTTATTCCGGTAAAAGCTGGGTTACATCTGTGCAGGAAAGGGAGTGAAGCAGGGTCAAATGACGGTCACACTGTGTGGCACAATTAGTGCTTCCATGGGTTCTGTACACAAGACCTGTGGAAGCACTAATTGTGCGACACGGTGTGACCATCATCCGACCCTGCCTCACTCCCTTTCCTGCACACATGTAACCCAGCTTTTACAGTAATGAATTTCCAGCACTGCATTCAAGCTTTGGTGAGTGCCGCTCCTTCTTTCAACGCTTATTCTCTGAAAGTTTTGTAAATCTCATAGTTAAGCGGCCGTCACACGTTAAGATATCGCTAGCGATTTTGTAAGCGATCACGTGCACGCGCAATCGCTTACAATATCGCTCACATCGCTGGTGAGATGTCACACAGACAGACTCACCAGCAATGTGGACCAGCGAGATCGCTGGTAACTATGGTACACATCGGGTTACTAGGCGCCGGGCGTCGCTTAGTTACCCGACGTGTACCATAGTTACCATCTCCCAGCATAGGCTCTGCCGCTGGGAGATCGTTCATCGTGGTGTTATACACCACGATGAAGCTGTTTGTAAAATCGTTCATCGCAAGATCTGAGGTCCGGAGCTCAGATCTCGATCTTGCGATTTGAACCATTCTCGCTCGTCGTATCTTGCCATCAAACGCAGAGACATCGTTCACGCGATGTTTCATCAGGCGCGTTCAAGCGATATCTTTAAAGATATCGTAGCGTGTGACGGCCGCTTTACTGAGACAAACATATGTCCAACAATTTTTGGCCTAAAACCCAATTTCAGAATTTGCTGTCATAAATGCAGGAGAAAATTATGTAATTTTAGAGCCTTGCAGTTCACATGGGGATAGTAAAGAAGCTAGAAATTTGATAATATGGGAGTGTTGATGTTTTATATAACCCTCCTGTGGCTATGACCAACACATTTTTGCATTTCAATGATAATGCACAATGTCCTACCCAAGATGACCCCAACATTGACTGTGTTTTCAAAATTTGGCCAGTCATTGATCATTTCAGTATATTCCAAAAAGTGACATCTGTGTGAATTAATTAATCCTTAATATATTTCAGAGACTTAAATTCGACAATATAGTAGGAAGTCAAGGTATGAAATAAAATTGTGTAAACTGCACAAGATAAAGCCCCCTGGATGTCCCTCTATTCTGGGTGGAGGTTAAAAATTGAGATTGTTTAAACTGCCACTTGATATTTAACCAATGATATGGTATTGATGCATTTATGTACTGATTATAAGCACCCTTTGTGTGTGTTTGGGTATTTTGTTATCATATATTTATGTTGGGTACTGCTTTGAGGATAATATCTATGGTGTTAAACTACTGTATATCCTTGACCATCTTGATCATTACAATGTATTGCCATTAATACATGATTGATAGGAATTCCTGCAATTACAAGGCTCTGCACATAGCTATACCCTTTACTAAGGATTGCTATTGTTATCAGTTCATGGTTACTCTATGTTCATACTCCACATATTGTCTATCACCACGTACCTAATTGTTACCACTACACGGTACACGGTGCACATTGTGGTTGCTGTATTCTCAACATTGTGCCATATTTGTGCCAACCATTGAAGATATACTATTGTTACATTTCTTGCTGTTGACCATCCCATGTGCCCCGTTGTTTTTAAGTGTTTTTAACTGTCTACCTGCATATGTGCACTAAACAAAATTATATTGTCACTTTTGTATATTAATCTTTGGTGAAACTCCCATTTGTGCCTTGTCTACCCTTTCATAGCTCTGCTCTTTTCCTGGAATGGTGAGCACCCTTTATGATATTGGTTGTAACTGTATGTGGTGCGCCTATGTCTCTCTTTCACGCAATAGTGTGTGGGAACATAATTTTTTAATATATTTACTTTATTATAATTTTTTTTCATTTTATTGCCAAGATAACGAAATAATAGGATAATTAGAAGTTGTCTCTAAAATTCATTAGTTCCTGTAATAAAAAAATATTTCTAAAGCGGCCGTCACACGCAACGATTTTAAGCCCGATATCGTTTAAGTGATCTCCTTTTTGATCGCTTAAGCGATATCGTTTTGGCATCGTTGCATGTAATCAAGCGATTTTACTATGTAAAATCGCTTGATCGTGACATCGCAGATCTGAGCTCCGGAGTTCAGATCTAGCGATGAACGATGTCACGATCTGCTTCATCGTGGTGTCTGACACCACGATGAACCATCTCCCAGCGGCAGAGCCTATGCTGGGAGATGTTAACTATGGTACACGTCGGGTTACTAAGCAACGCGCGGCGCCTAGTAACCCGATGTGTACCATAGTAACCAGCGAGATCGCGGCTCCACATCGCTGGTGAGTCTGTCTGTGTGACATCTCACCAGCGATATGAGCGATATTGTAAGCGATCGCGCGTGCACGTGATCGCTTTCAATATCGTTCAAGATATCTGTGTGTGTGACGGCCGCTTTAGCAATATTAGAAATACTACATTCCAGAAAAGATAATTAGTTATTGAAAATTAACTAAACAAAAAGACCATTTACTAACTATAGTACACCCCGATAACAGAATGGATGAGAGAGAATAATTCTTCTGGGACTTTTTGTTGAACTATATATCTTCCACACTACTCTCTCATTTTCTTGCAGGAACATTTTAATGATTTTTGGTTTACTTGTTTTCATTATTCTTTGGCTGATAATGTACCCTGTTGGCATCAGCTGTCATCAAAGATGATCATATTTGTCTGAATGCAATTGAGTTCTACTCAAACTGCACAAAACTCTGTATTCTTAAGAATGTGAATCTTTTGTAATTTGCTCCTTGTGAATTCAACAAGTGGCTTATCATTATTTTGATGAACCATATAAAAAAAGAAAACTAATGCTCTCCTCATGGGTCACCTCTGCTGCTCATTCTTCCCTTTATGGCACATCTTACCATCATCAAGAATTGAATCTTCATGCTGGACCAGGACTTCTAGATGCAACTAAACCCTTGCAGGCACAGTGTCATCTCAAACCTTGCATAGACAGAAGTCCTGGCCTAGATTGCACCTAATAAGTTTGTAGTGAATGAAGTGACATCACTTCTTTGCAACTTTACAACATGCTTTCGCAGAGACGTCACCGGCCTGCTAATGCACCCTAGACCGGTACTTCCAGAGGTTCCAGCCTGGAGTGAATCTGCAGTGCATGGTAGCAGTGAGGAAATTCATCAAGAATTGTACAGGGACAGTTAGCAGCTGAAGTGAGCCGTGAGGTGGGTATTCGTTTTTTTTCTTCATCCTAAATTTATCATTCTCCGGGGTTTTACCACACCCCAAAATAAATTAGAGACATTTAATTTGTGGAAGATAATTATGCTGCAAATTGAATTTCCTAATAAAATTCCTGTGATTTGACAGATTCTAATCTTGTCATGTGCATTCTTCTTTAGCTGTCATCATTTGATATTTATGATTTCTATACATAAATTATTACAAAGTGTAAACTCTATTGTAATGTGAAGAGATTATAATGTTGGAAAGTCATTAAAGAATATGTTAATAAAAAAATAAATATTCACTCAATAAGAGCTCATCTTAAAGGGATCTGGCAGGTCAAAAACCATATGTAACTGATATTATTTTCTAGTTCCTTTCTCTAAGCTCTCTCTAGTCATGTATTTCTATTATTTATACTCCCCTCCTATACTCTGTAAACTTCAAAATAAAATATTCATTGCATCTGTCAATCACAGTGAGCTCTCTACTGCCCACTCCCCAAGGAATAAATATTCATATATCACTACACAGCCCTGCCTTTCTCTGATCTATATAATGTGTGACTCATTACAGACAAAGGAGAAGGGAGGGGGATGAGGTGTGTTCTCTCAGATGCAGCTCTGAGACCTTCATTCATTGTATGCATCTGAGGCATATAGGCAGTGTGTGCTCTGAGATATTTATTTGTGTTGATATGAACATTTGATCATTTGCTCAGCAGATACACACATTACATATATGCAGGAAAAGCAGTGTTCATACAGTATTAACAAAATGCTTTTACAGATAGCACAACCTGTATTGAGGTTACTACAAACTAGCAGCGTTTCCCTGTCCGCTTGGCTTAAGCAAACACTAGGCAGCCTTGTGTGTGAAGTGGTTACCACGATCAACATCGGGTAACCAGGGGCTGCATCACCAGGAAGCGGCGGTGCTCACGCATCTCCGCTTCACTGAAAAAAGCTAAGTATTTAGCGGAGACCCGCTAAATACTAGCAGCAGAGATGTGTGAACATGGCCTAAGTGATGGATAACTCAAGTATGGTTGGACATATTAATCCACTAAGTATGTAACCAACATTATGCTTGCCAGCATTATTGCTAATATAAAAAGAACCTATCAGTTCAATTTTGTAATATAAAGACATGGCTGCAATGGCGCTGTAATGAAGATTAAGTTAATTTGTTTGGTTAAAAATACACTTTCTGGTACTTAATCATCATTTGAAGTTTTCTGCTAAGTGGATTTTAATTTACACGAGCCGGACTATACAATGAGACTTCTCTTCCCTGTCTGTGATTCCCCAGTCACTCTGTCCATATATATTAGACCACTGGTTTGGTCAGTATCTGCCTCCTCCAACCCTCCTATACACATGCACGATTAGCTTGGGGTGAGTTGGCCATTCCTGTGAAAAATTATCAGGCTCTGCTGACTAATTTAATGTACATAAAGCCATCTAAATTTTAGTACCCACACACTTCAATCTTGTGAACGATATCGCTTAAGCAATCCGGAATTTTGATCGCTTAAGCATTATCGTTTGTGCGTCGTTGCGTGTAACCGAGAGATCTGTCAATGAAAAATCGCTTGATTGTTTGGTGGAAGATTTTTGAGCAGGACCTCAAATCAAGCGATAATCCGTTGAGCGATCTGCAGCATTGTGGTGTGTGACACCACGATGAACGATCTCACAGCGGCACAGCCTATGCTGGGAGATGGTAACCATGGTACACATCGGGTTGCTAAGCGTCGCGCAGCGCCTAGTAGCCCGATGTGCACCATGGTTACCAGCGTTCTCGCTGGTCCACATCGCTGGTGAGTTTGCCTGTGTGACAAGCTCACCAGCGATGTGAACAATGTTGTTAGCGATCACGCGTGCATGTGATCGCTAACAACATCCTTCATCAAACTGAAGCGTCTGATGTGGCCTTAGGCTATGTGCACATTGATCGTTTTTGCTGTGTTAGTGATCAAAATTTCATAAAATTTGCTCCTCTCTATAAAAAAGCAATTTTTCATAAAATTCTTTTTCTCAGATATCTTAAAAGTAAAGATCAAAATTGTAAAATAATTTTAGATGTAAACATATTTATGTACTGTACACTGGCGATCAAAATTAGAGAACAACACACAATTTCCTTAATGTTAAGGCCATTGTGTGGTCCTACGTGAAAATATCCTAACATGAGAAAAATAGCAGTATTCAAAGCTTATTTAATACATTTTATATATTCTAAAGCACATAATAAAAAAGGAAATTTGAGATAAATGAAAAAGAACACTGATCCAAATTAGAGAACACTTTCAGATACCTGCAAGTTTATTGGTGTTAATCTGGTACCTGGTGCTAATATCTTAATTATCTGACAAATCGTATTTAACTCGCAGCCTAACTTTCCAGTTTGCACTCACTCTGCAAAAATGGTATGTCGTTCCAAAGTGACTGTAACCCTCTGGCAGCAGGTTGTCCAGATGAAGAATAAAGCCATAGCAACAGAAGTTCGTCATTCCAAGTTTGTGATTTCTAGAATATTGCATCTTTACAACATCACAAACTCTTTCAAGTTCCCCGAAGAAGTCTGGTCACTCTCAAAAGACAAATGCAGGATAGGACATGATAATGTGGAGAATCTCCATGGGTAATCATTTCAACACAGCAGCTGAAATAGCTCTCCAGTTCAGCACTGAACAGGGTAAGGATCTGTCTCATCATAATGTGTCATGACATTTAAGAACATTTGGACTGACAACCCATTCTGCAGTGACCAAACCTCTCATTAGCAGAAAGAATCAAAACACTAGACTCACCTTTGGTGAGGAGCATGTTGTGTGGACAGAGTGGAAGTGGTCCACAGTTCATTTTAGTGATGAAAGCAAGTTTAATTTATTTGGGTCTCATGGGACACATTATGTTCATCGACAAACTGGGTAAAGACTGGACCCAAGTGTGTACAGAAGTCATTGTAAGGTGGTGGAGGAGATTTCATGGTTTGAGGAATGTTTTCTGCTGCAATGGTTGGACCTCTCCTACAGCGACACGGCAGAGTGAACACCTGTGTGTATCAGAACCTTCTTCAACAACACATTGTTCCTTACTTGTGTTTAGCACTCAAACAGCCAGCAATTTTCATGCAGGACAATGCCCCCTATCAAACAGCAAAATGGGTAAAGCAGTTCCATGAAACAAAAAACATTGAAACAATGAAATGGCCAGCCCTAGAGTCCTGATCTAAACCCAATAGACAACCTCAAGAAAATCCTTGGTGACAAAGTTATGGCCTCAAAATCACAACAGTCACAGAACTGTGGCAGAGACTGGAAGAAGAGTGGAGTAAGATCACACCAGAGCAGTGTGAGAGACTAGTGATGTCCTGTGGCCATAGATGTGCTGAAATCATTCAAAGCAAAGGCCTGTTCAAAGCAAAGGTCTGTACACTACCTATTGATTTGTGACTGTTGTAAACTTTACTAAATTTAGGTTTCATCTTACTCCGTGCTACAGTCAATGGTGTTTTTTAATTATGAACATCACGTTTGGATAAAATAAAGGTTTTAAGTTTAGAAACGTTGGTTATTTTGGAACACAGTGTTCTAATCGCATGGTGTAACCCTTACTCAAAAACTTTCAAATGCGGATCAATATAGATTACATTCTGCCTGAAAAAAAGCAAGATGATCATACATTGTTCACTAATTTTGATCACCAGTGTGTGTTGTTTATATATATACGGTATATGGAAATATAAAGAGGCAATAAACTGTTGATTATTGCATGGGTTTTCTGGTGATAGAAGCATAAATAGAGCCCATGCAAAAACAAAAAGTAGCCCCATTTTAACGGAAAAGCACCAACACTACAGATGATATGATAAAGACATTCTAAGAAATTTACATAAATTCTTTCAAATATTATTTTCTCTTTTAGGTGTAGTATAATTTATTCCATTATAGGAAGCGTTATTTGGTATATGCCATATATCATTACATAGTTTGGCCAATATTTTTTCCAGTAATCAATTTTATGTTGGTATTCCGTGCTATGAACTTATAGTTAGTGTTCACATTCTTGAAATTCCACATGGATTTCAGAAAAAGTTAAATCCCTGGATACACAGAGATTAAAGCTTTCAAATCTGTCTGCAGTCTGTTGATACTGTATCTTTACTTTCTAAATCCAGATGTGTATTTTATCTGAAAATACTCTGTGGATTTATATGCAGAGAAATCTAAATTTCTGACACATTCTGTTAAAACTAAATTTGTTACAAGTTAATTCAGTCTAAAAATTTAACAATAAAAGAGCAATATTCATATGCGGGTCTCATAGATACCTTAACATTATCAATCTGGGCTTAATGACACCTGTCAATACTCAGCTGTCATTAACCCTTCTACCCCCCCCCATGCCAATGCACCAGGGCATTGGGAAGAGCTGGGTAAAGTGCCAGGAATTGGCGATTCTAAATATATTCTAATAAATGCAACAATTTCTAGGATTGCTGCGGGCTGCTATTTTGTAGCCTGGGGAGCCCACAACTATGGGCTTCCCCATGTTGACATATCAGCCCAAGCTGCCTGGTTTTTACCTTGGCTGGCAATCAAAAATAGGGCAGTGCCTACACATATTTTTATCATTTATTCAAATAATTTTAAAAAAAAAATGAATGGACTCCAATGTATTTTTGCTTGCCAGTCAAGGTAAATTCAGGCAGCTACGGGTGGCAGCCGTAGCTGTCTGTTTTATCTGCACTGACAATCAAAAATACAGGGGACCCATACGCACATTTTTTTAAATGATTTATTTTTACACTCCTATGATGGAAGATTCATTACTAATAGCAACCAAACACAGACACCGGCTCAAAGGGTGGGAGCACAACAGCCAATCACAAACATTAGCAAAAAGAGTGGGCATCTTTAATTGACTGTTAGAGGCAGAGAACAGTGAATAAACCTGAGAGTTAATGAGTGGAACTGGAAGTGGTGTTTCAGGTGTGTGGTCCTTAGTATATATAAGCTGCTGTAAACAAGAGTTGTTGTGCAAACATTGGAAAACTTTATACAATTTTAATCAAATTGACATAGAATGCAAATTCACATTTAAAAGAGTTTGACTACATCCACAAACAAGACATAGACAAATGACCATTGAATTTGATGTATTCACACAATATTTTGAATGTTCGATGTATTCACACAATTTTTTAGATGTTTACAATATATGCAAGAAACCTCGGCAAATGTAGTGGTTATTTGTCTTGTTTGTGGATGTATTCAAGCCCTTTTAAATGTGAATTTGCATTTTATGTCAATTTGATTAAAATTTAATAAAGTTTTCCAATATTTGCACAACAACTCTTGTTTTCGCCTGAAAATATATGTATGTTGAGTTCATGTTGCACCTTGGTGCACGTGGGGTGCGTTAAAGATAGCCTAAATATACCAACATGGTTATTTTGGACTACATGTTATTAATATATATGCTGCTGGTTTAATCTCAGTTTTACTTTCTTTTACAGCCCCCAGATGCCATACACACCATTTTAAAACTGTAACATCTGGTTTGAGGTTCAGGCTCAAGTTCAGGTCAAGTCCGGTCCCGAACCCGGACTTTAAAAAAGTCCAGCTGGATCCGCTGAACTTGAGCATCTGTGGGTTCACCCATCTCTAGTAAGGAGTCTTTTTATTGTTGGTATTTCTACCAGCTGTTGGTTGGTGGTGGTTCTTTAGACCATAAAGCAGGTAGCATTCTAATAGCATAAAGTATACTGCATAACATTAATCCAGTAAAGTCTATATTTTATACAAAACAAATCAATTTGAGCTGATGCTAGCCATTCCAAGAATTTAAATAAAAGTCTAAAAAAATCTATTATATAATCACGAATGGGATTATTTTCCCCGTCTTGAGTCCGCTCACGCTCGAGTCAATGTCGTCATGTGGATACGCTCCGAGCATTGGCAGCGCGTAAGCATTGCCGCGAAAGCGGCCATTGCGAGTCAGTGATCTCGCAACTCAACGGACGCCAGTGATTGGATTCCACCCGGCCACACACCACTTGGGACATTACCAGGCGTTGTACTCCTGCGTTACACTGCTGCACACCTCCTCCCCTCAATTCACGCACCTCGCATCACTTCACGAACGCCATATTGTATCTCCCAACCGCACATACATCCTGACTTAGCACTTACACATTAGCTCCTGCCGGTTACACTGCTGCACACCTTCATATTCCTCACTTCAGACCGCCCGCTACCACTGCTGACGAGTCACGACATGTGGCGCAACCACCCGCACGGCGCCGGCTCGACTCTCAACCAGCTTCAACCCTCCGGCCTTTGCCTCACGCCCAGCATGAGCCAAGTGGCCCTACACATGAACACGATTTGCACCTGCCACGGAGGGAAAGAGGGATGCCATGTTCCTCTACCCTCATATGCGCAATCCCTCTGCTCATGCCTTCCCCTGTGCCTCAGATACCCCTGTGCCTTGCCCTTCACCTCCCTTTGCCTCTGCCTCCAGCCTCCCCTGTCCTCGCCTCCCCTGTGCCTCTTGCCTCCCTGTGCCTCTGCCTCCCCTGTGCCTCTGCCTCCCCTGTGCCTACTGCCCTCCAGTACTCCCTCTGCCTCCCTCTGCCTCTGCCCTCCACTCCCTGGTGCCTTGCTACCTGTGCCTCTGCCTCCACTGTGCCTCTGCCTCCCATGTGCCTATGCCTCCCCTGTACCTATGTCTCCTGTGCCTTTGCCTCCACCTCCACTGTGCCTCTGCCCCACTGATGCTGCCGTCCTCTTCCTTGCCTCTGCCTCCCCTGTGCCTCTGCCTCCCCTGTGCCATCCACTTCCTGTGCCTCTGCTCCCCTGTGCCTCTGCCCTCCATCTCCCCTGTGCTCTGCCTTCCTAGTGCCTCCTACCTCCAGCCTCCCCTGTGCCTCTGCCTCTCCTGTGCCTCTGCCTTCCCGTGCCTCTGCCCTCCAGCCTCCCTGTGCTCTACCACCCTATGGCCTCTGCCTCCCCGTGCTGTTCGCTCCTGTGCCTTGCCTCCCCTGTGCCTCAGACTCATCCCTGTGCCAGCCTCCCCTGTCCTAGCTATTCCCCTGTGCCTCTGCCCTCCACCTCCCCTGTACCTCAGCCTCCCCTGTTCTCTGCCTCCCCGGTTCATCGCTGTGCCTCAGCCTCCCTGTGCCTCAGCCTCCCCTGTGCCTCAGCCTCCCCTGTGCCTCAGCCTCCCCTGTGCCCCTGCCTCCCCTGTGCCCCTGCCTCCCTCCAGCCTCCCCTCTGTCCTCCAGCCTCCCCTCTGTCCTCCAGCCTCCCCTCTGTCCTCCAGCCTCCCCTCTGTCCTCCGCCCTCCAGCCTCCCCTCTGTCCTCCGCCCTCCAGCCTCCCCTCTGTCCTCCGCCCTCCAGCCTCCCCTCTGTCCTCCGCCCTCCAGCCTCCCCTCTGTCCTCCGCCCTCCAGCCTCCCCTCTGTCCTCCGCCCTCCAGCCTATCCTCTGTCCTCCGCCCTCCAGCCTCCCCTCTGTCCTCCGCCCTCCAGCCTCCCCCCTGTCCTCCGCCCTCCAGCCTCCCCTGTCCTCCCCCCTCCAGCCTCCCCTGTCCTCCGCCCTCCAGCCTCCCCTGTCCTCCGCCCTCCAGCCTCCCCTGTCCTCCGCCCTCCAGCCTCCCCTGTCCTCTGCCCTCCAGCCTCCGCTCTCCTCACCCTTCCATATGCAATCTACAGTATGTGTATATATGTGTGTGTATGTAGGCACTTCCGTCACTTTGTCCGCACTTCCGTCACTTTGTACACACACATACACACACACACACTCCGCTATACATACCACCAGCCCTGCGTCCGCCGCCTGGATCCTCAGTCCACATCTTGCCGCCCCTGAACTACTGCATCCAATATAGCGTCCAAGAAGTCTTGCCAAACTTCCCGCATGCCATATTGGATCCAGTCGTCCAGGGGCGCCCACATGTCCACTCAAGGTTGGTGGTAAGTATAGCCGAGTGTGTCTGTGTGTGTGTGTCTGTGTGTGTGTGTGTGTGTGTGTCTGTGTGTGTGTGTCTGTGTGTGTGTGTCTGTGTGTGTGTGTCTGTGTGTGTGTGTCTGTGTGTCTGTGTCTGTGTGTGCTCACCACTCTGGCCACGCCGCTGCGCTCACCACTCTGGCCACGCCGCTGCGCTCACCACTCTGGCCACGCCGCTGCGCTCACCACTCTGGCCACGGCGCTGCGCTGACCACTCTGTCCCCGGCGCTGCGCTGACCACTCTGGCCCCGGCGCTGCGCTGACCACTCTGGCCCCGGCGCTACGCTGACCACTCTGGCCCCGGCACTGCGCTGACCACTCTGGCCCCGGCGCTGCGCTGACCACTCTGGCCCTGGCACTGCGCTGACCACTCTGGCCCCGGCGCTGCGCTGACCAATGTCACCGCACTCACTGCTAACCACTGAGCCACCGCACTCACTGCTAACCACTGAGCCACCGCACTCACTGCTAACCACTGAGCCACTGCGCTGTGCTAACCACTGAGCCACCGCGCTGTGCTAACCACTGAGCCACCGCGCTGTGCTAACCACTGAGCCACCGCGCTGTGCTAACCACTGAGCCACCGCGCTGTGCTAACCACTGAGCCACCGCGCTGTGCGGCCATTGCGAGCAGTTGTAAGGCGACTCGCTATGCCCGCGCAGCGGGCATGGCGAGTCGCCTTAGCAGCGCGAAGCATTGGCCGCGAAGCGCCCATTGCGAGTCAGAGACTCGCCCTTCTAGAATCCCGATGCATGTGCATCGGGCACCCAGCTAGTGTACAATAACCATGAGAATAGTGTATACCTGAGAGAATAAATTCACAGGACTTTAGCACAGCAGCTGTGGTCACTAGTCTGGAGCTCTGGGAACTTTCCTATCTGCTGGCATCTCTGGGACATCTTCTAATTTGCCGGTGAAAAATAATCATTGAAGGGAGAAGTTGGCATGTCATTGCACTGGGCCAACTAATCAGAGGTAACGCCAGGGAGGGTGGATTTAATCTGTGCTGCTGATTTTCAGTAGAATCAGAGAATCAAGAAAAGTGGTTTATTAGTCAATGCATGTCAGAGGTCATCTGACTCCTTCCTCACGAAAACCACATGAAGAGAGTTATCAAACATCTGATACAAGGCACGTCAGAGACATTGTTTGCATTTTCTCTGTATACCTTGTCACAAGCAATCATGGGTTAATGCACATTACTGCTATAGCTTGGCTGTTATCATCTGGCTTTTTAAAAAAAAATTATTGTTAGAGACCCCGATACAGAAACTTGTGGGGAGATAGACTAGTGTTATCAGGTAATAGGCTAGTATTATGAAGGAGTGGAAAAATATGTGAAAACGGATTTTTTTTCACTTAATTAAAAATACATTTTTTTAATAATAAAAAAGTGAATTGTCTGCATGTGCACATTCTGCAGTTAATGCGTGTTTAACCTGCTGGAAAATCCCCAATATTTTGGTTTGTTGAATTTGGCGAATTCAACTGGAAGGAGAAATTAAGCATCAAAAGCGCAGGCAATCCACGAAAGAAATTAACATGCTACACTCAATTTTTGCATGGAAAAGTGTAAGTTAATATGGTGAAAAGAAATATAATATAAATTATACTATCAAATCATGTGCATATGACAAATAAATGCAAAAATGAAACAAAGTAAACATAGTTTTGGTTGGAACGGAATATTTTGCTGCATCTAGGTAAATGCTAGACCTCCACCCTACTCAGAAAATGAATGAAGTCTGTCTTGCATTCATAGAGGAATCAAAAGGACATCCCACTGTGAATATTGATTTTTGCATTTGGATTCCCAGGTAGCTCGCATCATTTTTCACAGATGAGTAATGTTATCAACAAAAAATACAACCCATACTTGTGCACTTAGGTAAAAATGTTATTTCTGTCTGTATAAACATCAGCTTTAGCAGCAGGGGATTTTAATACTCTAGTTTAAACTGTTACCATCAATCATAGGCTCAGTATTATTAAATTGCTATTGTTCCGATACCTCACCTTTTTGAGAATATATTTTTTATGGAAAATATTTCTCCTTCAGGGGACACTATAAATGTTATCATATGTGTATACCGCTATGGATTGTTCACTTTGAACCCCAATCACATATTTGCATACTTCTCAAATTTAACTATACATATTAAAGGAGTTTTCAATGCTTGGTTTGTGATTTATCAGGGTCTTCACAATATAAACTAAGTCTACCACCAGCCTCTTTAACAGCAGTCTAGCAGACTGTACTTTATACTGTATAAGCCACCAACCTCCTTTGTAGATCCAACAAAAATCCATTTATAATTCTCCATACAGCTCGGGATGGTCCGTGGGGTGTAACTGGTCTTCTTTGGTCCCTCCTTTATCCATGTAATTGCTGTCCTGCTGTCATCTAAAAAGTGCCCCCAAACTCGCTCCTGCACAGGTGTCCTGTGATGTGCATGCGGGAGAGGGCAAAAAGTGCCAATGACCTGGAAGTATAGCCAACACATATGAATTAAAGTACTTTGCTTTGACCTTAGCAGGAAAGAGCAAAGTTCAGAGGCACAGGAGGGAGTGTTGAGGGCGATGTGTGGATGTCGTAAGGCAAATCGTCCACAAGAAACAGAACAGGAAGACAGCAAATTGCAGGGATAGAGTAGACAATGCGCAAAATCAGCGAAGTCCATCAAACAAGACCTCACAATATGGGTGGATTATAAAAGGTATTTTTTGGTTTTGCGTAGGGGTTGGAGACTTATATACAGGTTGCTAGACTGCTGTATACTTGTGCCCTTAACCTGGTGACAGGCTCCCCTTAAGTTATATCATGAATATCAGATTAGTGGACACCTGACCCATCGCTCTCTTGATCAACTGTTTGTTGCTTTACTGGCAGCTGGATGTAAGCAGTGTATGGAGAAGAGTTCAACTCCATGACAGATATGCAGTAGCAAAATAGGGGCTCTGGTTGATGATGTTATAATCAGTATTATAGTAAGAAATAAATTCTTACTTTCAGCAGGTAGTGGATATAATATACTTCTTTTTTTTAAAAAGTCAGACTACCATCCAAAATGGAATGGATAGGACCAGAAATAAATAAAGATGGCACTCTTGGGGTAAGTATGCACAAAATGCTAAAAGAAGAAACAAAGTGCTTTTAATAGACTCACCTTATTCAGGTGTGCTAAATTAGAAACAACTATTATTGTATGCCTGAAGTGCTGCCATATATCTGTAGACTGTAGTGGCTGTGGCATTACCCAAGAGAAGTATAAATGTGACAGATTTTCCAAATCAAACTGATGAATAGACATATAGCACATGCAACTTAGGCCAGGGTCACATCTACGTTTTTTTTTTAGAATCCTGATCCGGTTTTGAGCTTTCAAAAAGCTCAAAACCGGACCAGGAAACGCTCCTCATAGGAGCCAATGCTAAACACCGGATGGCTTCACAAGCCATCCGGTGTCCATCTCCGGCACTGCAGCCTGCATTAAAAATCCTGCAGGCTGCAGTTTTCGGAGCGGTTCTATGATCCGCTGTGCAGTAACCGGATGGCTCAGGATGTGTAATCCTGAGCCATCCGGCAACTGCATAGTTTGCTGATCCCGGCTATTGCCGCATTAGCAAACTGTTTTTGTCTTGTAAACATTGTAATTTAATAAATAAAAGAATGGTTGAGGTCTCTAGGGGGGGCTTAGTCCCCCCTAGAGACCGGATCCCCACTCAGGTGGGCTACACCTACAATGCCCCCATGCCACCGGCTCCTCCGAGCTCCGTGCATGTTCCCCTACCTCCCCCCCCGTATCTGTATAGAGGGGTGCCTGTACCCCTCTGTTAGAAGTATCCCTAAATGTGGCATAAACACAGTCATTACAGTACAAATCTAGTTGTATAGTTACGTGCTTCTTCATGATCTGGCAATATCCCTCCATGGGCGGGGCTGTGTGCTTCTGCCTCCGCCACGAAATCATGATGGCCGCCACCTGTGGCCTTCACCCTGTGTTTTCATCGGTCATGAAAGGGGCGGGGCTCAGTTCGCTCAACGATAGCCCCGCCCCTTTCATGACGCGGCCACCTGAAAACACAGGGTGAAGGCCACAGGGGCGGCCCTCATGATTTCGTGGGCGGAGGCAGAAGCACACAGCCCGCCCATGGAGGGATATTGCCAGATCATGAAGAAGCACGTAACTATACAACTAGATTTGTACTGTAATGACTGTGTTTATGCCACATTTAGGGATACTTCTAACAGAGGGGTACAGGCACCCCTCTATACAGATACGGGGGGGAGGTAGGGGAACATGCACGGAGCTCGGAGGAGCCCATGGCATGGGGGCATTGTAGGTGTAGCCCACCTGAGTGGGCGTCCGGTCTCTAGGGGGACTAAGCCCCCCCTAGAGACCTCAACCATTCTTTTATTTATTAAATTACAATGTTTACAAGACAAAGAACAGTTTGCTAATGCCGGCAATAGCCGGGATCAGCAAACTATGCAGTTACCTGATTGCTCAGGATTACACATCCTGAGCCATCCGGTTACTGCAGTGTGGTATTCTGCACATATTTTTGTAAAAAAATGTGTGTGACCGGTATTGCGTTCACCGCATCCGGATCTGGATGCGGTGAATGCAATTCACGTTTTCAATGTGACCCCAGCCTTAATCATCCAGTAGAATAAAGATACTTTATTGTTTAACATCAATCTAAGGCTAGGGTCACACTTTCAGTTTTTCCATGCAGTTTTCACACATGTCTTTTGTGAAAAACGCATGGAAAAATGCATCCATAGACCCCCATACAAAAAACGCATGCCCCAATGCCAAAAACACATGTCTAAAGTGCCATGCGATTTTTGGATGCATTTTTGGCTCAGCACCAAAAAATCCAGCATGATGCATTTTTTGGTGCTTTTTCAAAAATGCATGCGTTTTTTTAACATGGGTCCCTATGGGAAACGCATGTTTTTTGCAAGGCACTAAATGATACATGCGTTTTTGCTTGAGTTTTTAAGGCTGCTCCAGACCTAACAGCAAAAACGCAGCCAAAAATGCAGGCTGCCAAAAAAGCACCTTAAAAAATGCATGCAAGTGTGACCCTAGCCTAAAACATTACATATTTCAAGGCAATCAGGTCCTTATTAAATAGTATGAAGGTATAAAACACTATCTATGGAGAAAATACTATCCTTAAGGGCTTGGACACACTTTCCTAGTTACATCCGAGTTTCACTGAGGAGACTCTGTAAGGGCTGGAGCAGTGACCCTGAATGGCCTCTCCCTCTCTGGACAGGGAGTCTGGAGCTGCACAAAAACACAATCAGCGACAGCCCCGTCCAGATAGGGAGAAGCCGTTCAGGGTCACTGCTCCAGCCCTTTCAGAGTCTCCTCAGTGAAACTCTGATGAGTGTGTCCGAGCCCTAAGGTTTAATCATGTCACAATATTTTTAATCGAAGTATGTTCCGACAAAACATTGAACCAATGTTATTCTAAAGGCCCAGTTACACACACAGATAATTGTGTAGAGATTGGTCACAGATCTCTGGTTGCAGTGAAATCATGGACACATTGTTACATTTGTACACAGTCACAAAATGGAACAATGTGTCCATGATTTCACTGCAACCAGAGATCTGTGACCAATCTCTGCACAATTATCTGTGTATGTAACTGGGCCTTTAGGGGCCAAGTACACATCTGACCAAGTTGGTCCAAGGTAAAAATTGCAGCATGTCTGTGTTGGAACCACAAGTAAATGGGTCCATGGAAAATATCAAAGTGCACTCGGATAACATCTAAGTGCAGTCCAATTTTCATGGACTGACGAAAGCAGAAGATGGAATTTTTGTTCTCCATCTTCTCATCTGAGAAAATTGTATTACAGTATGATCATACTCTGATTGAACTCTGATCATACTCTGATCTGAGTTTAATCAAAGTGTGATTTGCATAATCAGCCTGATTCTCTTGGAAGAGGGAATTCAGGCTCATCTGACCCTAACAGAAAGTCTACTCTACAGAATATATGCAAAGTTTACACCAAGTTGTTTGTCTTTTCGTAGGCAAAAGATGAGCAGGACAATACAATAATAGTAGTCCATGACATATTACAGATACAAAGTAAAGAAGAAATTTGTACTAGTGATGGCAAATGAATTGTATCAGATTTGGTATTGAGCCTGTGAGGATGTAGTTTGGAACTTGAAATTACAAAAGATTTCCCTCTTCTTAAATACATCAAACCTGTTCTGAATATTGTCAATGTAAGAGGACAGCCCTCTGCCACCCCTTATCATCAGGACAATTACAGAATTGAACCAGGATTTATAATGGTAGCTGTAGCTGTTCTGCTATTATGACAATCATTGAGGCGCTTGCAGTCCAGTTAGGGCAATGAATGTGTGTGTATATATATATATATATTTGTACCACTGGTTCCAGGGCATGAAAGATATATACCGTATACCTTACCACCATCACTGCCCAGTTCCAAATTAGCACAGCAAAAATATTCACTGCCACTATTAATCATTTGAATGAATAACTGTGGGATAGAAAGCACAATAGAGTCTTATCTGATAAATACAATGACAGGTAAGCTGAAGGAAAACTTAGAAGGTTGTGTCACATGCAACCAGTATAAAAGGCTCCAAACAGCTGCTGCAGCATCCACAGACTGAGGCAATAGTAGAAAAAATGGAGGAAATATGTGGAATCCAACTGCGCTGCTGTACAATAGACGGTTGTAGTCCTGATGAAGGGTGAGGAATACACTTTGGAATGCATTAAATAAAGCCACTTGCATTCACTGATTTCCTTGTTATATGATTAATTGTACAGCAGCGCAGTTGGATTCCACATATTTCACCATCAATCATTTATCATGCAGACTGGATACCTATTTCAGGTAACATGAGACTCGGGGTGCAGGTTGTAAAGCGAGAGGAGCAAATTTATTAAATTTTATATATTTAATCTGACAGAGTAGGCTGTTTTTTTTTTAATATACATGATTTCATAAAAGGAAACAATGCAATACAATATAGACAATTACATAAAATAAAAAGGATAAACACTGAATATACTAAGACTCATGCCACAGCGATGGCTTTCCAAGCTTAAGGAGAGAGGGGCTTGTTAAAGAGGACCTGTCACCCCCCTGGTGCTATGCTAACTGAATGCATCACTAAATGCAGCGTGTCTGCTGCATTCAGCAACGGGGCAACCCATGTCTCTAGCCCCCCTGTAAGTTGTTAAAAAGACTTTAGAAAGTGTCCGGAGGGACTTACTAGTAATGAGTCATCGCTGTTCCCTGGTGTCCTCCCCGCCTCCAGCCCTCTCTATGCCACCTCCAATCCTCCCTTGTTCAGCTTCCTGTATGTGTCATCGCTGTTGCTTGTGTCCTCCCTGCCTCCAGCCCTCAGGACGCTGAACAAGAGGGGCTGGAGGTGGCACAGAGAGGGCTGGCGGTGGGGAGGACACCATCAACAGGATGACTTATTACTAAGTCCCTCTGGACTTCTTGTGTGTACTCTAGTCAGCAGATGAAGGAGATTTTGGTTTTGTTTCTGTTGTGCAAGGTTGGCAGGAGAGGATGGAGGATCCAAGCAGGAATGTTAACCTGTCGTCATCAACATAACGAGGACTAGGGCCTCCTGGATGTGCAAAACACATGAGTGCCTTCTTGCTGTACTATCTGCAACATGATCTGCAGATTGTTAGGATTCGAAGTAATGCAATCTACTGAGTTAGATTCCAGTACAAAAGTGAATTTAGTCAACTGCATCCTGCCCTGGAAAGGGACACACGCATGCAGGAGTATCAAAAGAAGTGTTTAGATAATCTGAGGACTGCTTTTCCCCAAAGCACTAGTGGTGGACATAGTGCACATCACAATGCTATCCTTCCAACCCAGGGATCATCCAGTCAACATAAGCAGATAAACATTACTAGCAGTAGTTTATCTGTTACTAGCAATTTCTAGGAGTCGTTTGAACATTTTTAACATCTTCCTTTGCAGCGCCAGAAGAAAGGACAAGTCTGAACCATAGAATGCCTAGAGAGGATGGTGCAGGAATATCTACAGCCAATATCGATGACATGACTATGGAGCTGGACCCTTGTGCATTTTGGTCTTCAAAACTTAAAAAGTGGCCTGAGTTCACCACTCATGCCTTGGAGATTTTGTCGTGACTGGCAGCCAGTGTTCTCTCAGAGTGCTACTGGTGGTGTCCTGATGGATAACTGCATACAGCTTTCCACCAACAGTGTAATTACCTAACATTTATCAAAATGAAAAAGTCATGGATCTCCAAGGATTTTGCACCCTAGTGTCAGAATGGGGAGACTAGGTGCTGGTGTACTTTTCAGTGTGCTGCATTAAAATCCATATTACAATATTTAACTTCTAGGGCAATTGTTGCCACTTTAGTAGTGGCTGTGCCTAATGTTTTGAAACGTGGGGGGTCTTGTTAGGATCTCTTTGCTGTGTGGTGCATTACTGGAGTAGAGCACTCTGAGCATAATTCCTGCTCCTGGCACTGCACCATTTCCTAAATAATCAACCTTGAAATGCTGGGCCTATGCCTCCTGCCTTACTGCCATTGTGGCCCAATACAAAATCTATAAGATGTATACCACTTTGCTGTGGTGTGAGACTATTATTTTGAAAAGTGGGGGCTATTGTTAGGGTCTACTTGCTTTTTGATACATTACTTGAGCAGAGCTCTCTGAGTGACATGCCTACACCTGTCACTCATCCTCCTTTTACTCCTAAGCTTCCTTTTATTTAATGTAGAAAATTGCTGCCATTTTCCCCCTGTGACTCATCCATCTGTCAATTCAAATAGAGTTTCACCCACCTCTGAAAATTAAGTGAATTTGAGCCACCTACTATTTTTAACTGATTTTGAAGAGTGTGCAGGCACCGACCCTGTCTCATGTACTCATGCTACACCATGAGACTATTGTACCCTAGTTAGATTGTTGTACCTTTTTCTGATGTCTGGCACTAATATAAGCAGTTTGGCAGCTTTTGGGCCCCTTTTAGGCGTTTTCTAGTCCCTTGATTTTGCCTCCCATTGATATGAATGGTGTTCAGAAAATTCTGTGAACGGTCGTCAAATTCGGCGAACAGTCTTCATTTGGCGACCAAATCCAAATTCGAACACGTAAGTGTTTGCTCATCTGTACTAACCTCTCTAGCTCCTCCTCTCCACTTGTCCAGTCCCTTGGTGAATCTTATCACCACAGCACTCAATCTTCAGGCCTATCCACACTACATCATGAATTCCAGCTCTAATGATTACTTGGATGTTTCCAGGCATGTGCACTCAAAGTAATTGCTTGTGATGTAATGTCATGATGTCGTGTCCCTACGTGTGTTTCCAAAGAAATCTCTCAAGCCTCACCAGAGCTAAAATTTACTACGGTATTTAGAATTAGGAAGACTAGATACACAGTGACAAAAAGCACACAGCAAAAAGTGGTGGTCAACCACTTGGTTTGTGGTTGACCACCACGTTTTGCTGTGCGTGCTTGGTTGTGCATGCCATTCTATCTGTCTTTATTGTGAATGATCTAGGCTGCTGTACACACATACAGCGGCCACACCTTGCCCATAGGCTCTGCTCAATTGTTGCACATGTGTTTGGGCCTGTTCTACCCTCATCCATGGTTGCGGGTCTGACAGTTTGGGGGTCAGATCTGATAATGTCCGGATGTCATGTCCGGACATGGTCTGCCTTTATCTGTGCTGCCCTTCTGGCACCGTGGGAGTATTTCAGAAATGCTTCAGGTATGTGTGCATTTAATATGGCTCTGCTTTTAATGCATTCAGAAGGCCGTAATGGCACAGCGTATATAAAAAATAGAGTAGGACTGCCCCATCTGAGAATGCCATGACATGGTGGGGCTAGCTCAAAGAATTGATCAATTGTTTGCTAAATGTCTCAGTTTAAAATACAGTTAGAAATTAATATGTGCATATGCAATTTTTATATTGCGTGCTAACCACAGGCAGTGGTGGCTTCTTGGCTTTTTATTAGATATTTTAGTGCTCTTAATAAGAAGTTGCGCCAAGTAGCAAATGGTAGATGATGAGGAGCGGAAAAGGAGAGGTGAAGAGTGAGATTAAGTATGCTTTTTATTGTATGCATATTCATTTTATTTTGCTGTGGAGTCTGTAGAGACTCCAGAAAATAATAATGGACATTAAATTCATAAGGAATACATTCGATGCAAATTAAATTGTGTCGACTTGTTGAACTTTGTCATATTCGGCTAATCTCTTCTTGACACCCATCATGGTGCCAAGACACTGATGGTATATAACACAGGTGTATATGAAGTAGTTGTTATGAGGAATAAATTCAAGACTTTTTAACCCCTTCATGACCTATGACGTATGAGTATGTAATAGATCACCTCCCTTTGAAGTAGTCTTATGTGATGAGCATACATCTTTGCCCACACTTGTTGTATGATCTGATCAGCTGACATGTGCATCTAACAGCAGTGGGCAGAGCAGCAATCTGTCCACCACTGTTAACCCGTCACATGCACCGATGGGGATCGCACTATTCCCCGCCCCCAATTGGCAGCCTTGTGACATAATTGTAGAGTGGATTGTCATGACAGTGAGGGTTCAGAAGATGACCCACTGTCACTGTAATGACTCATTTCCTGCTGGCTGAGCATCGGCATTCACAGATGATCATTTTTGCTGTGCAGAGCCATGTATCAGCACCGCTCTGTGAATCACAAACAATCAGATAGTGCCATCTTCAAGTTTTCTAAGGAGAAAAAAAATGTTTTTAAAAAATATGAAAAAATTTAAAAATACTAAAACCTCAAATCATTCCCCTTTTTCCCCATTGAAAATAAAACAATAAAAAAGAATACATATATTTGGTGTCACTGCGTTCAAAAAGGCCAGATCTATCCAAATATAAAATAAATTAATCTGATCAGAAAACAGTGTAACGGAAGAAAAAATAGAAACACCAAAATTACTTTTATTTGTCTGTGCAACATTGCAATAAAATACAATAACCTGTGATTAAAACATCATATCTACTCACACAGACCCAGATAGCAAAAAATGGGAATGTTATGAGTGTCTTTTTTTTTAAACAATTGTCTGGATTTTTTTTTACTAATTAAATAACAAAACAAAAACCTATACATGTTTGTTATCTACAAACTTGTACCGACCTGGGGAACCATTCTGCCAGGTCAGTTTTGCCTTATAGTGAACATGGTAAATAAAAAAAACTCAAACCCTTGTAAATTATTTTGTGCAATTTCAAACTTGGAATTTTTTTCCTTTGCTTTCCAGTACAATATGTGGTACAATGAATTGTGTCATTCATAAGTACAACCCGTCCCAAAAAAACAAGCCCTCACACAACTATACTGACTGAAAAATGAAAAATGGTATTGCTCTTGGAAGAAAGGGAGGAAAAAGCAAAAATGAAAAATGGAAAATCGCCAGGTTAAAGGGGACACTTTTTCTTACTTAAAGAGTAAGTTATAATTTTTATTTTACATGTCAATAGTACATGTAAAATTAAGAAACTTTGTAATATATCATATCAGAGAAATTTGCCTTTTACTCCATCTCTATTAAACTGAATTCAGCAAAGACAGATGTTTACGTTAGTGATGGTACGAAATGGTAAATACGTATAC
This sequence comes from Allobates femoralis, assembly GCA_033576535.1. Lineage (NCBI taxonomy): Eukaryota > Metazoa > Chordata > Amphibia > Anura > Aromobatidae > Allobates > Allobates femoralis. The sequence goes on along the minus strand of JARQOC010000002.1, from coordinate 131,107,202 downwards.
TAAATTATCCATTACAGCTCGTTCCTTTTACATCTGAAGCTTTGTTGACCTGAATAAACAGGATATTAAACAACCACCAACAGGCAACCCGGTCAGTGTTGTTTAACACTGTGCATCATAGTGTAAATTATGTATTTTATATTCCGAAGATCCCTTATAATCTGACATAATTTATAGCAACAGCAACATTGTCAACTAAACTAGATTATTTGTAAAATTATTATTATTCATTCTAAAAACTAACTAGGTTATTCTTCATAATGGGATAATATAGTTTATAACTGAATGCCATTGCTGCCTACATATCTTGCTGTTGAGCTTTTGGAGCCCTCCCCGAAAAGTATGTCACGCCGATCCTCAATGGAAAAAAAATGATTTCAGCAGAAAATCTTTTTGGAATTCACTTGTAAACATCCCATTACTAAGACCAAACAAATGTATAAATTGTGTTTCTACATCATAAGATTGCAGCATTTCAAGTTCTATTTGTTAATTACAATAATCCTTCTGTTTTCTGCTGACAACATAATTACAAACTGAGCAGTTTGCTGTTCTGATCCATTTACCTAAATGCAAATTTATCAACATTGTATAAATGATCATTTTAGAGGTTACCAGCTATACAGATGTTCAGATTATAAATAAGAGTCAATTGCTCACTTTCATATATAGTATTTCATTTACAATCACAATGTGACTGGGCTCTTAGAATACTGGCAATTTGTTTCACAATCAGAAATCCAAGTAATTTACTAAAAAACACGTCTTTGTTTGGGAAAACGTTTGTAATTTAAAATGGCCCTAAAACGTTCTCTGATTGTTTGGAGCCAAAACACTCGCCAGAAGACCAACTGGGGAAAAAACATCTAACCTTACAGTTAGGAGTGTTCTGAGCCATCAGGGCTCCAGTTTTTTTCAACCTGTAGAATTTTTGGGAGGTTTGAAAGAATATTTTAAGCTCCCCTGAGTCTTCAGGTGTTCTGGCACCTGCAATGTGTGAATTTTGGAAACAGTGCCGCATTTTGCAGCAGGTATGAAGTCCAGGAACCTTACAATGTCCTTTAAACATCTGTTTAAGAGAGCGTAATATTTTGTTTGTAATATTTTTATTATTATTTTAACTTTTTTTAAAAATTTTTAATTTTTTTGGGAGAGCAAAGTTTTATTGCAGAGGGTAAGCAGCATGTGAGGCCATCTCTTCTACACTTATGTGATAGCAATTGAAATAAAAATAGCATATGACCATTATATACTTCACATAGTCTTAAAGGTCTGTTAACAGTTATGAAACACCATACTACGGATATTGCTTCTTGAAAATTTGCAATTATCTTATTTCAGAGTGTCCCCTCAGATCTTACACTGGTGACAAGAACGACTTCTACACTGGAAATGACAATGCAATTGCATACATTTGTGCTTGTTATTGCCAGCAACACCTATTGAATACCTGCAACTGATGTCACGAGAGTGACAGGGCTGATCCTGTGGGACAAGTGTCGGTGCCTAGTATTTCCTTATTTTTGGCATATATAGACAACCTCAACATCCAACTCTGATCTCTATACATCTGTTCCTTTAAATCGCTGTATACTATTTGTTGTTTATTCTTATTATGATGAAAAATACTTGTTCATACGATTAAAAAAAAAAAAAAAAAAAAATATATATATATATATACCGTATATACTCGCGCATAAGCCGAGTTTTTCAGCCCAAAAATTGGGCTGAAAAGTACCCCCCTCGGCTTATACGCGAGTCAGTGCGGGGGCTGCTGTATACAGCGGTATACAGCAGCCCCCGCATCCCCAGTAATGCAGGGCCCCCCCCCTCATGCTCCGGTCACCTGTAAAGCAAGTTATACTTATCAGTGCCCGCTGCCGTCCGCGCCCGCCGCTGCCGACATGCGATCCTCCATCTTCATTCATCTTCTTCCTGCTCTGTGCGCGTCGCAGGCAATGACGTCATTACCGGCGACGCGCACAGGAAACAGGAAGAAGATGCATGAAGACGGAGGATCGGGATGTCGGCAGATGCGGGCGCGGACGGCAGCGGGCACTGATAAGTATAACTTGCTTTACAGGAGACCGGAGCATGAGGGGGGGGCCCTGCATTACTGAGGCTGCCTGTATACTACCACTGGGACTGCTGTATATAGGGGCCCTGCATTACTGGGCTGCAATACCACTGGGGCTGCTGTATATAGGGGCTGCAATACCACTGGGGCTGCAATACCACTGGGGCTGCTGTATATAGGGGCTGCAATACCACTGGGGCTGCTGTATATAGGGGCTGCTGTATACACCACTGGGGCTGCAATACCACTGGGGCTGCTGTATATAGGGGCTGCAATACCACTGGGGCTGCTGTATATAGGGGCTGCAATACCACTGGGGCTGCAATACCACTGGGGCTGCTGTATATAGGGGCTGCAATACCACTGGGGCTGCAATACCACTGGGGCTGCTGTATATTGGGGCTGCTGTATACACCTCTGGGGCTGCATATACCTCTGGGGCTGCATATACCTCTGGGGCTGCTGTATACTACCACTGGGGAGGCTGCTGTATACTACCACTGGGGAGGCTGCTGTATACCTCACTGCTGGGGGTTGTATACCTGTGCTGGAGTCCACCCTCGGCTTATACGCGAGTCAATAGATTTTCCCAGGTTTTGGGGCAAAAGTAGGGGGGTCGGCTTATACACGGGTCGGCTTATACACGAGTATATACGGTATATATATATATATATATTATATATGTAGTTCATTTAATTTAATTCTATATGTTTAGAATACAGATTATTGTCTTGTGCACAAGTGTGTTATGTGTATCATTAAAGGTACCTTTACACGCCGCCACTGTGCCTAGCAACAGGTATACACCGCACGTGCATGCGCACGTTTTTGACGGTGGATATCGATCGCCGATGCTGCATATACACGCCGCCATTGCGTTGTCAATTGAAGGTATCTTTGTTCCCCGGAAGTTCCAACAGATCCTGCGGATAACTTCCTGTGGAATACCTTCACTGCTTCACACGCCGCTATCCACATAGGAATATGGGCGTACATCTTTCGCGCCGCAAGTACATAGGCGTGACAGAGTTGTGTATCCGTGACGCTAATATGCTGATTGGACAACGCAATAGCGTCATGATTGGCCAGCCTGCGCAGGAAGGCTGGCTAATACATGACGCCATTCCAATTGTGGAGTGTGAATGGACAGCTCTTTAAATATGGCGCCCTGTGCAGGGACAGCCAATCGTAACACAGTACCCCCCACCAATGATCACTGATAGGGCGTGACATCCATGACGCTGTGGCATGCCCCTGGGAGTTCACTAGGCGACGCAACATCCATGCCTTTGCCCCGTTTAGATGCCACTACCATGGCAATTGTAACTTTGTGTTGCCTTCGGTTTTTCAGCACGGCTCAGAAACAGGTATCTGAGTCAACTGCAGGACTCCGGAGGAAATTTCCCTATTTACACGCCGCCATTTCGTAGCAATTTCACGGCAACAGGCACAATTATCCCCATTGCCAGGCAGTTGCTACCACTCAGTGGCGGCGTGTAAAGGGGCCCTAATATTAATATTTGACTATCCAGTGTTGCCCACTAGCCTAATTCAACATTCCAGATGAAATGGTGGAGAGCTGCTTCAACTGTTTCCTTTTTCTTATTTGTCCTCCAAATATGTCATGCTTCAATATTCACGCCACCCAACTGCAAGCAAAGGTGTTACCTGTGGCATAGAGAATTTGTAAGTTAGGTGCCTTCTGCAGCTCACCCCAAGGAGAAGTTAATGAGAACCTAGGCAACAAAATGGTGCAAACAATAATATCCTGTACGCAACTGTGTCCTGGGACTTGAAGAAATGGTCCCCTAGGCAAAGCAAAGAGGTGTCAATGCGGAGCCTGAAGCTATATGGGCAATGCTGTAAAATGCAGCTACAATCTGTTTCCCTGTGCCTGTAGTACACAGATTGGATACCTGATGGATCCACCGCAACACATGCCAGCTCTGGAGGATGTGATCTTCCTCACCACAAAGAACAATATTTATTTGATCATTCTATGGACATAAAATATCACAGGTCTTGGATAATATTACACAATATGCTGCTGAGAATTATGACTTTTTAGCAAGTCTAAAAATGTTTGTCTCTCAATGAACAAGCATTATGCTCATTCATCAGGTAATTGGTTGCCTGGTTGTTCTGTCGAGTATTTGGAAAGAAGAGTTCTTAGGAACACTCATTACTGAATGTTGGTCATTGTGAATGAGAATAATTTGGTCATAAACAGATTAAGAGGACATTGGCTTGTAGAAATCTGCTAAAACTGGAAATATTTCACAGCTTATTTCCATGTTTTGCAAGAAATGAATGTGGCTTAATTAATAGGGCATGAGGGCATGCTTTCCTTTAGCTTAGTCTCAATTGCAAGAACAGCAAGAGGTGGATTCTAGTACTAACCATTCAAGAACAACATTTTTCAACTTCTATCCTTATCACTCGTATAAACTCCAGAGAGGGAGAGAGAGGAAGAGATAAAATAGGATGCCTCCAGGAAAATATGAAACTTGAAAACTACAAATTGTAACATCACATTGAGGTTTCAAATTCAGCTGTCAAACTTTGTCTCAGCTCAAAGGATCAAACATTTTTTAAGGGATTTTCTTCTATGTAAAGAACACCAATTGCATAAAAAGAATTAGTCTGCTTTCATATCACGATTTTTGAGGATCCATGGCTATCCGTTGTAAAACAGATAGCCACGGATCCGATTTGGCCCCCCCTTATATCCTATGGGCACGGATTGGTTCTGTATGTCCATCTGATTGTGTCCAAATTGTAACCAATCCGATTGTGTCCAATTTTTTGCTGTACCCAGAATCGGAGACTGCTCCGATTTTGAGTACAGTGGACCAAATCAGACACATGAATCCAGCGCGGTCTGCGGCAAATAACATGGAGGCCTATAGAGCACGGGTCCGGGAAAAAACAGAGTAATTTCCTGGACCCGATTTTAGTTTACTGAGCATGCTCAGTACACTAAAACTGCTATTTATCATGTAATTTCACTTTTTGCATTGTATATACATACATTGCTTAAGTGAAAAAAGTGTTAAAAATAAAAAATAAAAAATCCTCACCTCTCTGGCAAGTGTCCCGCGATGTGTGGCATCTAGCTCCGAGGGCTTAAGGACTTAGATCAGCTGACCAGGTGGGGAGGGGCAACCTGATCAGCTGATTGGTCACATGACCGCATCAGCGTGGCTTAAATCACCCGCTATTTAAACCGCTCAGCTGATGGGATCATGTGCCTGATCAGCTCATTTGGTTGCCCTGCCCCACCTGGTCAGCTGATCTAAGTCCTTAAGCCCTCGGAGCTAGATGCCGCACATCGTGGGACACTCGCCAGAGAGGTGAGGATTATTTCTTTTTATTTTTAACAATTGCATTGTTTTATTTCACTTCTGCGATGTATGTATATACATTGCGAAAGTGAAAATGCCCCGCTTGCCTGTGCTTTGCAGGCTCGGGCTACTCCCAGCTCTTTCTGTTTCCGAATCCGTGAAAATCACGGATCCGGACATAGAAATGGCATCTGGAGGGACACATCTGATCCTGTCCTTTCCTGTCTGTGGGGTCCTGCAAATAAACTGGATCCCCAGGGACAGGAAAAAATTGTGATGTGAAAGTAGCCTTAGGCAACATTCTACAATACACCTATTGTTTCAGTTCATCAACTTTCGCAAAATCTTTGTATACTTTGAATAATTGAAAAATACTGGTTATCTTTTGATTTTATCTATTTTTATGTGACAATTTAAAAAAAGTGAAATATTATAGTTTTCATTGTTTCTTGTAGTTTGCTTGTCTATTTCCATCTCTATTGGGTCAGCGGAGTAATAACAGTAGAGCTGAACATCTTTTGATTCTCCTGAGAAAGGGGTTAAAAACCCCAAAACCCGTAGAGAATAAATCACATAAAAAGTTTTTAATTCCTTGTCATTAAAATTATTGGATCTACATGAACGATAGTGCGGTGAAAAAGCCTCCTTTTCTGTTCGAAGGATACTTGGACTCCCTATTTTATGGGAGAGGCCAGTAATTTATTTTCCATTGATTTTAGGTGCCATAATACAATTGTGCACAATCCTAAACTGTCTTTCTAAATCAAATGGAGGAAAAATATTTATGCAACATGCCTGACACCAGGTATTATTTAAAAAAATCAATGAAAAGGTAAAAACTTTAAATTTTTATCAAAATAAATGGGAAAGACATTGAGCTTATTTATAAATGTGTGTAAATGAAATAGTATTCTTGTTGTCCATAGTAACCGATCATAGTACAATTTTATTTTTTGAGAACAGATTACAAAATGAATGTTGTACTGTAGAGTTGAAAGTTTTGTAAGGAAGTGGGAAGGGGAGAAGCAGCTCCTCCTGCAATTACTCCACGATTCCAGGCACCGGACTGATGGTGTGGCAACCACCCGTAGCAAATGTATAAAGGAGGAATCTAGTGTCTTATATTGCCTTGCCGTGCTTTATTCACATTATAAGTAAAAACATCACATTCCCCGTAGGGTTACGCTATAATGACTAAGGGGAGCACCCCCGAAACGCGTATAGAGTACAGGATATGTGATGTTTTTATTCATAATGTGAATAAAGCACGACAAGGCAAAATAAGACACCGGATTTCTCCTTTATTCACGTTAGAGTTGAGTGGGTTTACCCACAGAGTATTGTGTTCGATATGAGTCTGTTGAAAATTGTGGTATTACAAGAGTTTGAACACTTCACAATTTAATTTATGAAATTTTATAAATCATTGGGGACAGCAAATGGTTTTCGCTGTTGCGCACCGCATTCTCTGTCCTCTTCATTATAGGCCAAGACTTCTGGCTATGAATATGTATTGGGGTCACCGAGTCTCATAAAGTTGGAACGTCAGGATGTCACGTCGTAAGCTTTGACCTTACAATTGGGTCGCATGTTTTGGCCTTAAGTAAAAAGGACAGAGATGTGGCGTGCAGCAGTGGAAAGAAGAGGACTGACAATGTGCAGTTGGGAAGCCATAGAGGTGAGTGGTGAGGTAAATATTAGTATTTTTTTGTTTTTACATTTCTTATGCTCTGATAAGAGAGATTCCAGAGCATAATAAGAAATATTCAATTCAGTAAATGTTGTTGTCTACTTTATAGACAAAAGAGTGTACTATTGTTATTTTTATCCATAGTTAACCCCTTTACCGCCCAGTTTTTATCCTAATTACCAGGCCATGTTTTTTCAGTTCTGACCAGTGTCACTTCATGACGTTATAACTATGGAACACTTCAATGAATCTCAAGTTTGTTTTTTGTGACATGTTGGATTTCATGTTAGTGGTAAATTTAGCATTACCATATATTTTTTTAGTTTAATTGTGAAAAAAATCAGAAATTGTTGAAAATTTCGCACAATTCTAACTTTATATTTTTACATCGTTAAGCCATGAAGTAGTAAATACATAACATTCAACACATGTCTACTTTACATAAGCACAAATTTTTAAGCAACAATTTTTTTCGTTAGGAAGTCAGACGAGTTGAAAGTTCATCAGCAATTTCCCATTTTCCCATCAAAATTGACAAAACCGACATTTGAAGTGACATCTATATGACAGAGAATACCCCAAAATTACATCTTTCTAAATATTGAACTCCTCAGACTACTCATAACCGCACTCAGTTAAGTAACACCTTTTCTGACCTATGGCAAACATGTACGTCATAGGTCACCTTCCACCATGTGTTGCGAGCTCATGCTGTGTGCCCATATTCTCCCCCGACATGTCAGCTGATATCATCAGCTGAGATGTGTATCTAACAGTACTGATCAGATTAGTGACTGATAGCGTGATCCAAAGCACCCAGTGGGAATCACGCTTATCCCCTCAGGGATCGCATATCCTGTGAAGCGTATCATGGGACCTGAAAAGTCTAAGGTCTTTTGATGACCCCAGAAGCTGTCCTGATTCACTTCCTGCTGTAATATCCCAGTGACATCACAAGCATAGAGTGATCATTTCTTGTGTCTTTAGATGAGCATCAGCTCATCTAAAGACAGGACAAGCAATCAGTGTGTGCATCACTGAGGCACTCTAGTGGCCAGTGTAAAATATTGAAAAAAATGAAAAAGTTTTTAAAAATATGAAAAAAAAAACCATATAAGTTCAAATCACCCCCCTTTTGCTCCATTTAAAATAAAACTTAAAAAAAAAAAAAATACACATACTTGGTAGCACGGTATTCAGACATCTATCAAAATGTAAAATCAATTGATCAGATCTGTAGACTGCATAATGGAAAACAAAGTCCAAACACCAAAATTACAATTATTTCGTCGCCGCAACATTGCAATAAAATGCAATAACGGGCGATCAAAACACTACATCTATCCAAATGTGGTATCAATAAAAATGTCAGCTCAAGCCACAAAAAAAAGCAGTCAAACAGCCCCAAATTAAAAAAAAATGAGAACGCTAGGCATCACGGAAATTAATGGCAACAATGGAAGCCTTTTTTTTTTAAAGTTTCTGAACTTTTTTCACCACTTATATAACAGTAAAAGTACCGTATATACCCGTGTATAAGCCAAGTTTTTCAGCCCAAAATTTGGGCTGAAAAGTCTCCCCCTCGGCTTATACACGGGTCTATACGGTAGGCTGCGTGGTGGGGGCTGTGGAGGCTGGAGGAGGCGGGGGGAGGCTGCTGTATGAGTGGTCCCGTCACGTGGGGCCGCTCATTATATATGCACTGCTTCCCCCTGTCAATCAGCAGCAGGGGGAAGCAGTGCATATATGCCCCCCAAATTCTGGCACTCTCCCCCCCTGTAAGGGCCCCCCCCGCTGCTTATATTACCATCCCGGTCTTCTGCTCAGCGGTGCTCCGTCCTCGCTGCTCCCGTCCTGCTACATCCGGGATCTCCGGCCGTCGCAGGCATATGACGTCATCGCGCGACGGCCGGGGATCCCGGATGTAGCAGGACGGGAGCAGCGAGGACGGAGCACCGAGGAGCGCCGATGAGCAGAAGACCGGGATGGTAAGAGAAACAGCAGGGGACGGGGCTTACAAGGGGGGCGAGTGCCAGCATTTGGGGGCTGCTGAGTACCCCCTGGGGGCTGCTGGGTACCCCCAGGGGGCTGCTGGGTACCCCTGGGGGCCTGCTGTATGTACCCCGGGGGCCTGCTGTTTGTACCTCCGGGGGCCTGCTGTTTGTACCCCCGGGGGCCTGCTGTATGTACCCCCGGGGGCCTGCTGTATAAACCCCCAGGGGCCTGCTGTATAAACCCCCGGGGGCCTGCTGTATGTACCCCCGGGGGCCTGCTCTATAAACCCCCAGGGGCCTGCTGTATAAACCCCCGGGGGCCTGCTGTATGGACCCCCGGGGGCCTGCTGTATGTACACCCGGGGGCCTGCTGTTTGTACCCCCGGGGGCCTGCTGTATATACCCCTGGGGGCCTGCTGTATATACCCCTGGGGGCAGGCTGTATATACCCCTGGGGGCCTGCTGTATATACCTTGGGGGCCTGCTGTATATACCCCTGGGGGCCTGCTGTATATACCCCTGGGGGCCTGCTGAATACCCCTGGGGGCCTGCTATATACCCCTGGGGGCCTACTGTATACCCCTTGGGGCCTGCTCTATACCACTGGGGGCCTGCTGTATATGATACTACTGCCTGTATACCACTGGGAGGGCCTGTATACCACACTGCTGGGGGCTGTATACCTCACTGCTGGGGGCTGTATACCTATGCTGGAGTCCAGCCTCAGCTTATACGCGAGTCAATACGTTTTCCCAGTTTTTGGGGGCAAAAGTAGGGGGGTAAGCTTATACACGGGTCGGCTTATACACGAGTGTATACGGTATATATGTTTGGTATCTACGAACTCGTATCGACTCAAAGCATCATACTTACACATCAGTTTTACCATAAAGTGAACATGATGAATAATAAAAACAAATATGTAATTTCAGGTTTTTTTTTGCAATTTCACCGCCCACATTTGGAATTTGTTTTTCCATTTTCCTGTACACTATATGGTAAAATAAATGACTTCATCTGAAAGTAAAACTCATCCCGCAAAAAACAAGCTTTCATGTGTTTATATTGATGAAAAAATCAAAATGTTACGGCTTTTGGAAGAAGAGGAGGGAAAAATGAAAAATGGAAAATAGCTGCGAGGTGAAGGGGTTAACCCTTCAGGTGCTTGACAGGAACTAAAGAAATGTGGAAGGAAATAAGTGAAAATTTTACTTTTTCTATCAAAAATGTTACTTAAGCTTTAAATATTGAATTTTCACAAGGGTAACAGGAGAAATTGCACCATACAATTTGATGTAAAATTTATTTTGAGTACAACGATGCCCCACATGTGCTGGAAAACCACTGTTTGGGCACACGCCAGGGCTCAGATCTTTCATTTTTTCATTGTTGGAGCTGTTTTATGGCTTGTTTTTTGTGGGACAAGAGGACATTTTCATCAGTACCATTTTTATTAATATATGACTTATTAATCGAGTATTATTTCACATATTTTGTCAGCTGTATGATGAAAACACATAGATTTTGCTACATTTTTTTTGCCGTATTACTAGTGTTACAATTTTATAGAGCAGGTTTTTAAAGACTTGGTGATATCAAATATGTGTAGTTTTTTTTACACAAATATAACTATTTATTGGAATATTATTTTTTTTTTTATTGCTGGAATTTTTTTGTTTTTGATTTTATGTTTTTTTTCATGTTTTTACATTATTTTTTACTTTTTTATCACTTTATTACTAAATCCCTTTATGGAACATCATCTTTAACCGCTTTGATCGTAACTGCAACGTATTGCAATACTCAGTCATTGAAATATAGTGCAGCTGTCAGAGCTGCAGTGTCAGAAGCCTCAATGATTATGCTGCAGGCATGATCTCTGAGGCTTCCTGTAATCAGTTGACCCAGAAGTTGTCATGATGACCTTGGCTCACCATGGCGATGAATGGGCAATTGTGGGGATATTGATCGGAGAAGAAGGGAGCATGATCCCTCTCTCTATCCCCTAATTGCTTCAATAGATTGTGGCATTTAGGACCAGCCAAGGCTGTGAGGGCCAGGTCTCGGCCAGCACAATCGCAATGATGTATCTATACGTCATTGGTCGTAAAGTACTTGCAACCTATGATGTATAGATATGTCCAAAGTTGTGAATGGGTTAAATTTGCTGTAGGACTACATTCATACACAGTGTATTGCTGTGCTTTGTAAGGATCCGTTTTTGCAAAAACTGCACCAAGAACGGATCCTCACAGAACGCAGGGTTCTTTGTGTGAACGCCACTGCGCTATTCATCTGCGCTTACTCACCTTGGTGTGCTTCCCCGGTGACCACCGGTAATCTCTCCTCATCCCGGAGGCCACAGCGAGCGCTGCCTCTAGGACCCTGCGGCATGCCATGTGGCCGGGTGACGTCGCTCGGTCCCATGGTGCTGTCTGAGGTCCTGCACAGGTCTTACAATGTTGGAATGAGGAGAGATCAGCATGGGAGCGCGGCGAGGTGAGTAAGAGTGCAGCGAAGAGATGCCAATCAATTGACATGTTCATTCTTTTTACGCATCCGCCTTTCAACCCAAAAACCGATGCGTAAAAAGCACAGCTTTTTTTTCACTTGTCACAATGGACTATTTTTTTTCACTGTGAGCTGGATCCATTTTTAGTCCATGTGTTTTTACAATCCTTGTGACATTCTTTTTCATTGTACTTGTAAAAAGTAATCAAAGCATCTCCTTTCAAATACACAATAAAAAATGGACAGCACTTTGATGGCATTTATAGCATTTTTTTGATGGATCAATCGATTAAATGGTCACTTTCCATTGGATAAAAGGATTAAAATAGGTTGTAAACATTTATTTTATTTTATTTTATTTTGCAGAACAAACCTGACATGTGAATTTACCAATTGAAATGAATGTGTCTATATTCAGTGTAGAAAAAAATGGACAGAACATATATGACAAACACTGAAGCATGAATGAGCCCAATTGAAGGTCAGGAACTGCTTATATTAAATTCATTTAGATTTTTCATATTTTCCTAGTACAGCATTTTGTTAAATTGGAAATCTTAACAGATATCATCTGTATCTGTCAGCGATTAGCCTGCAGTTCTTCTGTAAACATATTAGAAAAGTCTAATATACAGTATATGTATATTTACAGTAGATGTCTAAATATAACAGAGCTACTGTCACACTTGGGAGGCCAGGGTAGCAAGAAGCTGGACATAGGGGTTCAGGGGAGCCTACTCTGGCCCTGATACTGGGGTCCCTGGCTCGCCATGATCTTAGAGGTACCTCTTAAAGTGAGGAGGTCTGAACCACCAGCCTAAGTCCCTAAAGCTCCTGAGAAGCCCTAGGCATAAGCCCCTACCTCCACCCATGGACCACAGAACCCAGCAACCTCCAAGGGAAAGAAAAGCAGCAGCTTTGGATCAACATCTGCACTCCACAGGACACAGAGCAGAAGTGAACTGAATTAGTGACATCAGGTGGATGTGAGCTGACCCATTTATGGCCGAGGGGTGGGGAGCAACTAGCACAGGCACGCCCATCAGCTCACCTAAGCATGAGTCATAGCCATCACACACACCTGCAGCAACTTAACATGCAGAGCTGCACACTTAATAGGGGAAAAAAAGTACAATTTAACAAACAGCAGCACTCATGAGCATAAGACAGCCATACGTAACAGCTACATTATTTACTGTAATGATATACAGTCATTTGTAGACGGGTTAAATATAGATAAAACTAGATATTCAGTATACCATGATGTTCTTTAGATAATTTGAGAAAACACTGGCAGCTGAGTAGCTCAAGGCAATGCCTGCATTCAAATATAACAAAGTAAAACATCTGTGTAGATTCTATCTGGAAGTTACATATAAAATATTTAAAAATGTTTCCCTTTTGTGTTTGCCCCTATCAGTTTGCCAAAAATTGGGTTGAACTTAAGCTGGATTCACACTGCTTTATTATCAAGACCTGAAGCATTCCTTGGAACACTAATTTCTTGATAATTGGGTAGCACAAACAGTCTACCAAGCATCATGACTAATAAGAAAATCACTCATTTGTCAGATAAAATGACTTTTAAAGGCCTTGTTCACACATTCCAATCCGTTTTTTAAGCCCTTAGAAAAACGGATCCATTTTTCTAAGGGTGCCGATAGTGTCCCCTGAGGTCCTGGACGTTTTTTGGAACTTTTAGGACTTAGTCATTATTTCACCAAAAACGCATGCAAAAAGCACATGCGTTAACGCATGGTGCCTATATGTGCCATATAAAAACGCATGCGTTTCTCTTAGGGCCCATATTAAAAGAACACATGCGTTTTTTTACAGGACCCCAAAAATGCTGAAAGCAGCGCTTTTGGGTGCAGTAAAAAAGCGCACACACATGCATTAACGCATCTGCGTTTTTAGACTTTGAAAAAAAAAAAGTCCAAAATCTTCCCAAAAACAGATTTAAGGCAAAAATGGATGGTATGTGTGAACAAGGCCAAACTGAAATAAAAATAATTGTTCACAATAACACATCATCATGTGTAAGCTACATTCACACTCGTTTTTCTCATTAGTGTTTGTAGCCAAAACCAGGAGTGGATAATTAAATACAGAAGTGGTGCAGGTGTTTCTATTAGACTTTTCCTCTGATTGCTCCACTCCTGGCTTTTGCTACAAAAACTCATAAGAAAAAAACAGACCAAAACACACAGTGTGAATGTAGCCGTAAATGTGACGTGCTGCCAAAACTAAGGACACATGCACATATTGAGTATTTGGTGAGTTTTTACCTCAGTATTTGTAAGCCAAAACCAGGAGTAGATGAAAAATGCAGAAATGGTGCATCTGTTTCTATTAGGTCACGTGCACATGTTGAGTCTCTGGTGAGTTTTGTACCTCTGTCTATGTGGCCAGAGGCAGGAGTGTAAAAGTCAAAGAAAAAGTTATAAAAAAAAAAGACATGTACCACTTCTGCATTTTCACCTACTCTTGGTGTTGCCTGCAACTTCTGAGATAAAAAAAATACTTCCCTTCGTAAGAGCGTTGAACATTTGACTAGATTTTCCAGCATGATAATGACCTGAAACACATAGCTAGGGCAACTAAGGAATGGCTTCGTAAGAAGCATTTCAAGGTCCTGCAGTGGCCTAGCCAGTCTCCAGACCTGAACCCAATAGAAAATCTTTGGAGGAAGTTGAAACTCAATGTTGCCTTGTGACAGCCCCGAATCCTGAAAGATCTGGAGAAGATCTGTATGGAGAAGTGGGCAAAAATTCCTGCTGCAGTGTGTGCAAACGTCTGACCCCTGCAATTCCAAACAAAGTTTTTCTACTAAACATTGAGCTCTGTTTTTCTATTGTATCAAATAATTCCCATATATACTCAAGTATAAGCTGACCCAAGTATAAGCCCAGGCCCCTAATTTTACCCCAAAAACTGGAAAAACCTATTGACGTATAAGCCTAGGGTGAGAAATGCAGCAGACCGCGGTCCTGGTATATAGCCCCTCATCACTGGTATATGGCAATCATGACTGTGTATAGCTCCCATCACAGTATATGTCTCAATCACTGGTACATAGCCCCCATCACTGGTATATAGTGCCCCAATCACTGGTATATAACACCTCTATCACTGATATATAGTCCCCATTACTGTATACAGCACCCCCATTACTATATACAGCTCCTCCATCACTGATTTATAGCCCCCATCACTGATATATAGTTGCATTACTGTATATAGCACCCCCAACACTCGAATATAGCTCCCATCACTGGTATAAAGCCCCATTACTGGTATACATCCCTATTAGTGTATATAGTACCCCCATCATTGGTATATAGCCCCATCACTGTATATAGCACCCCATCACTGGTATATAACCCCCATCACTGGTATATAGCCACATTACTGGTATATAGCACCCCCATAGTTGGTTTATAGCTCCCATCACTGGTTTATAGCCCCATTACTGTATATAGTCCCCCATTACTGGTTTATAGCCCCATCACTGGTGTATAGACCCCGATCCCTGGCATATAGCCTCCCCATCCCTGATATATAGCCCCCCATCATTGTACACACATCCCATCACTGTCATATAGCCCCCCATCCCTATTACATAGCCCCATCATTGTACACCACACCCATCACTGGTATATAGCCCCCATCACTGGTATATATCCCCCATCAATGTACATTACCTCCATCCCTGGTATATAGCCCCCATACCTGGTATATAGCCACCCATCATTGTACACACACCCCCATCCCTGGTATATAGACCTCCATCATTGTACACACCCACATCACAGTTTATGGCCCCATGCAGGTGCTCACTATAAAATAATGAAGCATTGAACTCACCATTACAAAATTTATATGTCGGGACCGTGCGTCCTCCCTTCGGTTTTCCTGCTTCTAATCATGTGACCGAGACACACAGTGATGATGTCACTGCTGCGCCGGTCACATGAATTTAAAAGCAGGAAGACCGGAGGGAGGATGCATGGTGCTGGCAAAGAAACGTCGCATATGAGAGTTTAATGCTTCATTATTTTATAGTGAGCGCCAGCATGGGTGCTATTGTAGCGCCCCACGTAGTCAGGCGTCACAGAGAGGTATTGCATCAGTAAAAGAGGTGTAATTTCCCCAGCTGCAAGTGCACCCTAGGTTGGTGGGTGGGACCCATTCCTGCACTCCCACATTAGCTGAGCGATGGGAGTTTTCCCGGGAGGGGATATATTCACCTATAGGGGAATAAAGGAGGTCTTTTTCAGCAGGATGGCCAGCTAGGAGAAAGAGTAGTCTCTCTCTAGTCGGTGAGAGAGGGAGAGGGTTGGAACAGTCGGAGAAAAAGGAAAGTTGGAAAGAGTGTGGAACGAAACGGAAGGGTTACCCAGACGGTTTCCAGCTGATCCGGAGGGAAGGAGAAGGGGTCTTGAGGAGATCCTGAAAGAGGGCGCCTGACGAGCGGAGTCGAGGCCCTAGAGAGAAAGGGAGAACCCCAGAGTGGAGCGACCATACTCCAGTGGATTCTCCAGTCCACCACGGGAACACCCCCGGGCCCAAGGATTCAGCCAAAGTCTATCTTTGCAGTCGGCAACCAGCTGCTGTGGTCTGTATATCACCACAGCACCCTGCCAGACATAGCAGTCTGCCTGCTTCCTCACCCGAAGGAGAGGACCCCCAATACTACCTACATGGAGCCATTGGGTTTAGGCCCATTCTAGGCAGGGAAGAAAGGACAGGGGTTCGTCAACTAAGGTACGCCACGGGCTCAACCATACCTCCTGGGATCCACTTGCAGCCACCCGTAGAGCTACCTGTTATTTAACATCTGATGCTGGACTGTGAACTCTGTATGACCCTGATAAAGGTTGACAGTAAAGTACCCGGGAGAAAGTGACTATGCCTTTGTGTGAGTTTCTACATCTACCTGTTCCTCTGTAGGAACGCTGCTCCGCCTGTAGGGAGCTTTACCATCTCAGCCGCACCACCATCTACCTCCGGCGGACTTTGGTGGCGCTGGTGACCCATCACCAGGTACTACAGGTGGCGTCACATGACAAACTCTTATCCCCTGTAAATACACCCTTTTTGAAGTGTCACCTAGTCCACGGGCTCAGGCACTGCCACCCATGACATCCCAAGCATTCCACCCGAGCCTGATACCCGAGTACCACAGGGACTGGGGCTCGACACTATTTACTGTAATGGGGGGACAGTCTAATGTAATATGCGCCACTCCGCCTGCCGCTAATTGACTGGGGGATGCATTGCATATTACATTAGACTAATGAGCGGGGTCACGTGACCTCCTGCTCCCTCTGCAGCCTCCCCCCACCTCCTCCAGCCCCTAATCATCGCCCCACCCCCCACTGACACTGAATATTAACTCGATTATAAGCCGAGAGGGGCACTTTTCAGCACAAAACTTGTACTCGAGTATATATGGTATTTCATTAAATTAATTTTGTGAAAATCTTTCAATGGGATTTTCTGGAATTTTTTTAGATTCTGTCTTTCACAGTTGAAGTGTACATACGATAAAAATTAAAGACCTCTCCATTCTTTGTTGGGTGGAACACTTGCAAAATTGTATAATTGTGTAAACCACAAATTACAAGGTTTTTCTGATCTGCTCTTGAAGGGTCGTACAATGTTTTTCCAGGGTTGGCATTGTTTCTTCTGCTCAGATGCATTAATGAGGGTTGTAAACAATCAGAAGACCCTGATTGCTTGCAGCAGTTACTTAACATTGCTTTTGGTATTAAAATGGCATGAGACGCAGGTATTAAAATGCAGGAGTAGTGCCAGTAAGTAGGGTAAAAATATAAATTTTTTTAGAATTACCTTTTTTTTCTCGTTATAAAATGCCCAATAAAACACATCTCCAAATTTGGTGAAGGAAAAGAGAAAAAAAATATTCTTTAATGTTAAATGGGGTCCATCTTATAATGCCAGTGTCCAGCTTACAATCAGTATATATGGCCCCTATTCTAGTATATATGTCCCCCATACTGGTATATATGGCACCCATCCTGGTATATTTGTCTCCGTTCTGGCATATATAGCCCACATTCTTGTACATTTGTCTCCATTCTAGTATATATGATCCCCCAACCTGGTATCCATGCCCCCCATCCTGGGATATATGTCCCTCATCCTGGTCCCCTTGCCCCCATCCTGGTATATATGGCCCCATCCTGGTATATATGTTCCCCATTCTGATACATGCCCCAGGATGGGGGATAAATATCTCCCATGCTTGTACATAGCCCGCCATGGGTTACCATGCGGGGTTGCGGGGGTGCATGATGCAGTTTTCAGGGTCCACGGAGGTTTGAAGCAAAGCCAGGATCTACGGAGGGGGGTCGCAGTAGCATTTGGTGGTCGCCACCATTATTATTTCCCAGCATGCAATGCCGTCGCCGAGCTACAATGCATGCTTGTGTCCAGACTTACAAAAAATGGCCACGGCGATCTGCAGCCATTTTCTGTAAGTCTGGACACAAGCATGCAATGCAGCTCAGTGAAGCCAATGCATGCTGGGAAATAAAATGGCAGCACCCATCAAACCTTTCTGAGACCCCCTTAGCGCCTTGCTTCACCCCAAACCTCCGTGGCCCTTGAAAACTGCATCATGCACCCCCGCTCGACCCCCGCAACTCCCCCTCGGTAAGATTTTTTTTCATTTGGGTTTTAAGATGCACCCCATTTTCTCCCCGATTTGGGAGAAAGAAAAGTGCATTTTATAACCTGAAAAATATGGTAAATGAGGGTTGTCCAATTGTGGGAAATCCCTTTAAATACTGTCTTACTTTCATGTTACTCATACCTTGTTTCCCTGAAAATTTGACATCCTCATAAAATAAGATGTAGGGGTTTGCAAAACTGCTAAATATAAAGAATTCCCTGAAAATAAGACAAACTTAATTTTTTTAAAACATGCCCACGTAACAGAGCATGCAGCTGTGATTTTAGGCATCTACTGGCTGCCCTCCACCGTTGTTCGCCGCTGTATTTATTGAGGCACCGCTGTGAGCTCTCTCAGCTGTCGTATATGTATGGGAAGGCAGTCGTCAATCAGACGCCACCAGCCACCAGCCAATCAAATGTCAGCAGCCACTGGCATATGATTAGAATGATGGCTTTTCATACATCTACAGCAGCTGATAGAGCTCAGGTCGGCCCGGAATACATGCAGGGGTGGATCGGTGAGAGTGTGTGAGAGTGTGAGAATGTGTGTGTGCGTTTCTTTCTTAATGGGGATATTGGGGGCTGCATGGAGGATAATGAGGATATTGGGGTTGCATGGGAATATTGGGGGCTGCATGAGATAGTGGGGGCTGCAAGGGAATGATGGGTATATTGGGGGCTGTATGGAGATATTGGAGACTGCATGGGAATATTGTCAAACTGCAAGGGATGATGGAGATATTGGGGGCTGCTTGTGGATATTGGGGGCTGCAAGGGGATGATGAGGATATTGGGCGCCACATGGGGATATTGGTGGCTGCATGGTGGTGATGGGGATATTGGGGGCTGCAAGGGGATGATGGGGTTCATGGAAAAATAAGACATCCCCTGAAAATAAGACCTAGCGCATGTTTGGGCCAAAAATTAATATAAGACACTGTCTTATTTTGGGGAAACAGGGTATATATCCAACAGAAATGCTATATGTCTAACCTAGTTATAGTTTTCATCCAGTAACTGGTTAAATGGAAATCCACTGATATGGGAGAATTCAGCAATACCCAGCAAAACATATACTAAATAAGTTTTATACATATTACAGATAATAGAATACAATGATGGTGAGTGTGCCAAGAGTGGCCCCATAATATAAGTGACTAGACCATTAATTTTAAAGAACTTTTCCCCCGTTAATACATGTGTATTTTAACCCCTTTCCCACCCAGCAACTTTACATTTTTTGTTTTTCCTCCCTTCCTTCAAAAATCCATAACTTTTTTCTTTGTCTTTCCACATAGCCATATGAGAGCTTTATTCATTTAGAGACAAAATGTACTTTTAAATAACACGATTCATTCTGCCAGACTAAAGATAGGGAACCTAAACTAAAGATAGAAAACCAGACTTAAGATCAAGAGTGCACAACCCCAAACCAGACTGAAATCAGACTAAACAGAACCAGACTAAAGATATAGAGTGCACAACCCCAAACCAGACTGAAATCAGACTAAATACAGAACCAGACTAAAGATATAGAGTGCACAACCCCAAACCAGACTGAAATCAGACTAAATACAGAACCAGACTAAAGATATAGAGTGCACAACCCCAAACCAGACTGAAATCAGACTAAATAACAGAACCAGACTAAAGATATAGAGTGCACAACCCCAAACCAGACTGAAATCAGATACTAAATACAGAACCAGACTAAAAGATATAGAGTGCACAACCCCAAACCAGACTGAAATCAGACTAAATACAGAACCAGACTAAAGATATAGAGTGCACAACCCCAAACCAGACCATCCCACAATCCAAAAGCCAGAAAGAGCTCCTGTGTATTCAGCCTGAAAACCAGAAACTGCTAAGGCTATGTGCACACACTCAATATTTGCAGCAAATTTTCCTGCAACAAAAACGAGAGTATTGGCAGAAAAGACACTGTGTAAAATACAAACATTTCTTATGCATTTTTAAGCATTTCTACTTGCATTTTTTCCAATTTGCATGAAAAATGATAAGGAAAAGCTTAAAGAATTGAAATGCCTCAAATTTGAAAAAAAATTTGGTAGTGGAAAAATTACAAAGTTCAGTAGTATGTACATGAGATTTTAGGCAAAATGGTTTTTGCATGACAAGAAATAGTGGAAAGAACGAGGCAAATGTAGTGTTCAAGCTCGAATAAAATCTATACAAGATTGATGGAGGATACAGACACTCACTGTATGTTGCCACACCTTGCAATCTTCTGATTATTGAGGTAGTGACAGCATATGGTGATGGGCCTGGAATTGAAGGAAAGTGCAAGAACAGAAAGTAAAGCATAAAATGTATCCGTGTTCCTGTTCCGCCGTCTTACAAATAGACTGTCTCAACCATCTAACACCAGGGCAAAGAGAAAGTTCAGACAAGTGAACAGAGCACAGGAAAAGTATGTCAGGAATGAGTGGAGGTGGGCTGATTATTATATTTAATACTTAAAGAGAGCATGTCAGCACAAAAAGACTGTTCAAACCAAGCACAGCATCTACTAATGAATATAAGCCTCGAAAAATTGTCCCTTTAGTATCCAAATCTGTGGCTGCATTTGCCAGGAATTGTTCAGTATTCAAATATGCTGAGGCATTCAGAGTACCCTTGGCATGACCAAACAATTCACCATCTCACCTAATTGTTTACCAACTATCTCCACCCTTTCTCTGGATCCTGTAAAGCCAGAGCTGTCAATCAATGAAGAGGGGTCAGAGATAGATGAGTAAGCAGTAGGCGGGAAGGTGAAGTACACTGTTTAGCTATGACAAGGAGGTCCAGAGTGTCTCATTATCTGAAAGTAGAATAAATTTTGGCAATTGCTGAAATGGATTTGACACTAAAGGTACCAATTTTGTATTAAGACTCTGACCCATACCATGTGCTTGTTTTGTAATAGTTGATTGTGCTAATAGACTCCCTTCAATAATTACAGTCATATGAAAAAGTTTGGGCACCCCTCTTAATCTTACTCTTTTTTTTGTTTAAAATAGTTTTTTTGCAACAGCTATTTCAGTGTGATATATATAATAACTGATGGACACGTAATATTTCAGGATTGAAATGAGGTTTATTGTACTAACCGATAATGTGAAATATGCATTATTTCAAAAATTGACAGGTGCAAAAGTATGGGCACCTCAACAGAAAAGTGACATTAACATTTAGTAGATCCACCTTTTGCAAAAATAACAGCCTCTAGTCACTTCCTTAGCTGTTAATGAGTTCCTGGATCCTGGATGAAGGTATTTTTGACCATTCTTCTTTACAAAACTATTCCAGTTCAGTTAAGTTTGATGGTCGCCGAGATGGACAGCCAGCTTCAAAACATCCCACAGATGTTCAATGATATTCAGGTCTGGGGACTGGGATGGCCATTCCAGAACATTGTAATTGTTCCTCTGCATGAATGCCTGAGTAGATTTGGAGCGGTGTTTTGGATAATTGTCTTGCTGAAAATCCAACTTCGGCGTAACTTCAACTTTGACACTGATTCTTGAACATTATTCTCGAGAATCTGTGGATACTGAGTGGAATCCATGCGACCCTCAACTTTAACAGATTCCCGGTGCCGTCATTGGCCACACAGCCCCAAAGCATGATGGACCCTCCCCCAAATTTGACAGTGGGTAGTAAGTGTTTTTCTGGAATGCTGTGTTTTTGTGGCGCCATGCATAACGCCTTGTTGTATGACCAAACAACTCAATCTTTGTTTCATCAGTCCACAGGACATTCTTCTGAAATGAAACTGGCTTGTCCAAATGTGCTTTTGGATAGCTCAGGCGACTCTGTTTGTGGCGTGCATGCAGAAATGGCTTCTTTCGGATCACTCTCCCATACAGCTGCTCCTTGTGCAATGTGCGCTGTATTGTTGACCGATGCACAGTGACACCATCTGCAGCAAGATGATGCTGCAGGTCTTTGGAGGTGGTCTGTGGATTGTTCTTGACTGTTCTCACCATTCTTCTTCTCTGCCTTTCTGATATTTTTGTTGGCCTGCCACTTCTGGCCTTTACAAGAACTGTACCTGTGGTCTTCCATTTCCTTACTATGTTCCTCACAGTGGAAACTGACAGGTTAAATCTCTGAGACAACTTTTTGTATCCTTCCCCTGAACAACTATGTTGAACAATCTTTTTTTTCAGATCATTTGAGAGCTGTTTTGAGGAGCCCATGATGCCACTCCTCAGAGAAGATGCAAATAGGAGAACAACTTGCAAGTGGACACCTGAAATAGCTTTTCTCATGATTGGATACACCAGGCTATGAAGTACAACGCTCAATGAGGTTACCAAACCAATTTAGTGCTTCAGTAAGTCAGTAAAAAGTAGTTAGGAGTATTAAAATCATGAAAATCAGAAGAGTGCCCATACTTTTGCACCTGTCAATTTTTGAAATAATGCATATCTCACAAAAAAAACAATTTAAAAAAAAAAAAAGAGTAAGATTAAGAGGGGTGCCCAAACCTTTTCATATGACTGTAAATAACTATTACAATTAAGATATATTCTTGTAAAAAAAAATGTATGTTATTGTTCGTGCAAGAATGTTACATCAACTGTTCCTATAATAGGGAAGCAAAACCTTCCCTTTTGGTCTGTGTTATTATACAGTTGCAAAGATAGCTTTTGATATGTTTTCAAGTTAAAGGGATTGATTTAAAATATATTTTGCTTCCTATTGTTGGGAGCTTTGATCCAATCAAGATCAATACACATCCTTTTTCCTATTATTGTTTTTAGTCTTACCTATCCTGGCATGTTTTCTTGGAGTTTTGTAATGTATTAAGTATAAAGTATATATGTTTATAATTTTTATTTAGAAGAGAAAAGGGGGGAGAGTGCACATGAGAGGAACCCGGTGGTCTAGTGGGGGCTTAAAACCGGTGTGACAAGGTGCCGCTCACCTGATCAGGTTGTGCAATCCCTGCACAACCTCGGTAATGCGTTTGGAATTAACGTAATGGCAAGGACGGGCCACAGGCTTCTTCCTGGTCCTGGTCACATGAGTATTGCGATCATGTGACTCCGCGTCACCGCTGGCGTCACGGCAGGTCCTTAACTCACAGGAATGGCATCCACCAACTCCAGCAGCTCCAGCCACAAACCCATGAGGGATTTATAACAGTGAGAGAAGATTGTGGTCAGTTTGCAGGAGCGTATTGGTGTTATGAATAAAGGAGGTTTGTGCTTAATTAATCTCTATAATCTTTTTTTCCCAGTCTGAGCGCTCCTGCAAACTGACCACAATCTTCTCACTGTAATTTTTATTTGCCCTTCTTTATTCAATTTTCCTATTGGATATATTGTATTATTAATTATATGGCCTCTTGTTTTATACAATAATAGACAACAGGAAGCACCCTTTTCTGTGACATTTGAACGATCCAAACCTAGATGGATAAGACGGTCTTACTGGTACTGTAGGATCTTTCTTCGTTTTAAGCCTACTCGGTGCTATCAAATTTCTCAATGTCGGGGCTCTCCTAAAAGTAATAAGTGTTTTTTTCAGTAACAATGTCCTTCAATATTGGGTCATTCAGAATGATGCCCAATGTTTTTGTAAGGATTTGTTTATTTTTTAGATTGTTAATTTTGTTTTTGTTTTTTCTTTTTAATACAGATGATATTAAAACTGGTTTTATATGGTTGTATAATGCATATGTATGAAATCTTTGTAAAATGATGTCATTTGGCCAGTTTGATCAATATGTACACAAATAGTGGGCGTTTTCACAGGAAGTCTGGGGGCGGAGTTTATGATGTCTTTTGTATGTGTGAAAGGCTATTTAAAGAAGTTGTTCATGTATGTACACAGTTTGCCCTGAGGAACCAGCAGGTCCTGCTGTGAAACGCATTGGGTCAATAAACGGCCATCAGACATATCCTTCCTGCTTTGTGGTCAGCGCGGAATCTAAACCTGGGCTTTTTCTACACAAACGGATTCTTCCCTCACCAGGTGTCTGCAGCGACCAGGATAACAAGGCCCTTGTAGGTTGTTGTGACTCACACAACCCAAAAAGGTGAGTCACACTAATCGGGGGGCATTGAATTTTTATCACAGATAAGACCCTATGTGCGCTCCCTTCTCTCCTTGTTTTAATGTGTATGTTTGTGAGTTAGCTAACTCAGGAGAGTATAGCAATACATACAGCAGGCATATATAATGGGGTCCTGAATATAGTGAGAACACAAAGCCACGGCCTCCAGACTCATGCGCACACTATATGCCAGCCCACACTCTATATGCCTGCTGTATGTATCGCTGTACTCTCCTGAGCCGAGAGGACAGTGTTTATGTTTGTGCAGCTGTTACTGTTAGCCAGAAGAGTACAGCAATACATACAGCAGGCATATTAAGTGGAGGCTGGCATATAGTATAAGCATCAGAGGCGTTGGCCATGCCCCTGCCAGACCCTCCTGTTCTTAGCAGCAGCATGAAGCTTTCTCTGTTGTGTGAGCTATTGTCCCCTGGGGGAGGCGTCAGTTCTGAGGAGCAGATATGACTTTATTGATCTATAAGCAATCTATAGATCCTAGAGTTGTAGTGGACAGCTAAGCATCATGTAGGAGGGCAAGAACAGTACAAAAACATGTTCTCTCCCTGGTGTTCCCCTTTAAGCAAATTACTTTCCATCATATGAATATTACAACTTATAAACTTCAAAGTTAGAGAAAGGAACAAGTACAAGCCTTAGATGCCTGAAATATATACTGTAACTAAGTAAAAAATGTATCTGTACTCTGGAGTTACTTCTACATTTTAGATAACTAATTCATACACACACACATCTGGCTCAGCAGTCATGTGTTCGCTATGGTAAGAGCGGAGTAAACTTCATTGATTATCTTCCTGCAGAACATCAGGATGGGGCAATTGTATTCAAACCACACCCAGTCATAATCTTGTCCAATATCTTTTGGAGAACTATATAGTCCCTTTACACAAGATGGTTGGCCAATCATGATCTAATGTGTGCAATTTGTGACAAATATTTTAACAAGACTCCACACTCTATGAAGCCTTAATATATAAAATGTCTTTAATCAGGGGCGTAACTACAATAGGTGCAGGGGTTGCGATCGCACCCGGGCCCTGCAGCCTAGGGGGGCCCCACAGGTCCCTCAGGCCTATAGAAAAAGACTAATACCATTAAAGATCTGCAATAATTGGGGGCCCCGTTGGAGATTTCGCATCGGGGCCCCTGGGCCTGAAGTTATGCCACTGTCTTTAATATTGAATTGGACTGGATCAATGACTAGCTCTCAGGTCTCAAGTACAGTATATATTTCTGTGGAAGTATCAAAACTAATTCAGGAAAAGCTCTCAATCACTTAGTGTGGACAAAGGGAAACACATTTCAAAGACTTTTTAAGTTCTGGCACACCAGAAAAGCTTTATAAACAACATAAAACTGTATTGATCATGACAGGAATGATTTCAGCTCTAGCCTATCATGTTCCCAAATTCGTAGGAGACCTCCCTTATCCACTGTATGTGCTGTTTCACTACTGTACATTTTGACAATAAAAGCTTTACTATCCTGTATTCTCATGGTTAAGTCATTTAGAAGTTATTTCCATCTAATTTCTGCTATTTTCTGTTAAAGTTGATGTTCACGTATTTCATAATACAACCTTTTTCACCCTGCTTGGAAGATGTGTAATTACCTAATTTTCAGACTCAACCCTTCTGGAAGATTGATGGTAGCTAATATAGTTTCCAGAGCATTGTGATCAGTGATAATAAAACATTACAAGATGCAATGTGTCAAAGGGTGTAATTTCACAATTCACCTGCCAAGAGATTTGGCAGCCAAGGAGATACTGAGAGCACACACAAGACGTTATACTCCTAGGCAATAGACATTTACTTTTTTTAAAGCTAAAATCTTGATGTAAAGATATTATATCTAAATGTATATTCTGAAGTATAAATAAATAGTCTGATGCCACTCACTTCTATAAAGGAGGTGAGCGGAAACGATGATGCCTCTTCTACAGATGTCTGAGCAACAGGTATCACTCACTTGTCCTTTTTGTTTGGATAGAACAAAGTCATAATGCCTATCATTCCTGAACACAAGATAGGAAATATGTTACCATTTTTAGTCAACTCCTGTAAGTGAGCGGACCCGGATTACCTCATTGAATCTTCAGATTTAAACTACTTGCCCTTTCTATTTTATCTGCTACAGAGATGAAGAAGGCTGATTTAGTTTAAAGGGAATCTATCCACCGGATTTTACTCAAACTATATATTTTTCAAAAACAAGTCCAGAAATACATTTAAATGGCTAGTCTATGCTGTCATTATTGAGAAATCAGCATTTAGATTGATAAACATATGAAGGTAAAGAATTATTGCAGATCTGAAGCCTCGGTGACTCCAGATCTACTTTAAGCCCAGTGACACCTCCTCCTGTTTGACTGACAGTCTCTATGTTGAGTGACTTCAGGCATAGGAGGAAGGTATTTAGCTGGTGTAATAAAGGCTTTAGATCTACAAATAGCTCTTCTGACTCTTTGCCTAGGGTCACACATAAGTCCTGGATCCGTTATTTGCATCAGTTTTTCAACTTTAGAATTCTAAGCCCAAAACTGCTGCTGTTAATGGATCCTGGACTGACGTGTGACTGCTCTGCTATGTGTCTTATAACAGGACCCAAAAAATGCTGCAAGCAGTGATTTTTGAGTGCAGTAAAAAAAGGATCCATATTTTTAACATGGGGCCATATGGGAAACGGATCCGTTAACAAATAGCACATATAGGCACCAGCCGTTAACTGGTCCGTTTTTGCTAGCATTTTTTGGCAAAAAATGGCAAAGTCCAAAAAACGCAGAGCAGCACAAGAGGCTCAAAAACCAGCCTTAAAATAACGGATCTGTTATTGAAACCAGTGGGAAAAACTGATTTCCATGTATGGCTCTAGCCT
This sequence comes from Allobates femoralis, assembly GCA_033576535.1. Taxonomy (NCBI): domain Eukaryota; kingdom Metazoa; phylum Chordata; class Amphibia; order Anura; family Aromobatidae; genus Allobates; species Allobates femoralis. Next base: position 131,079,916 of record JARQOC010000002.1, on the reverse strand, counting down.
TTTTCATGTCAATTCAATTGTTGTCTTCTCAGTAATAGAGGAACAGTAAAGTTCCTGATCATGTAAAGTTATTGCTGAACTTGTCTTTTAAAGAGCTATATAGGCATATAAATAGCTAGGGTTGTAAAACACTGCTGACAGATTCCCTTTATGAACAAGTGAGAGTGCTCACTACCTATATCTGATCAACATTAGAAATGGAGCTTTTGAGAGCATAGCATGACAGTAAAAATATGATATCCATAAAGATTTTACAATTTAAGTCAGGGGCCTCGAGGGCCGCCAACAGTGCATGTTTTCAGGATCTCCTTAGTATTGCACAGGGGTTGGAATAATTAACTGTGCATTTGATCACATTAACACCTGTGCAATACTAAGGAAATCCTGAAATCCTGCACTGTTGGCGGCCCTCGAGTTGGGGACCTCTGAGTTAAGTAGCTGTTGCTCAAAAGAATTACTGACAGAAAGTCTAGAAAAATGTTAACCGAACACAATCGATGAGCAAGCACTGATGGTTGGATCCTCGGCAGTCAATTCAAGAAGATCTGATGCTTTGACAGACTCAACCCAAAAAATAAGTATATTGGAATTCAATTAGTGATGGGCAGTCATGTTCTCTTCCCATACAACCAACCACAATCAGAGCATTTCTGTGGGGAGGGAGGACATTTAGTTTATTTTTGTTCACACAGAATCCAGGCAAGTTGATTTAACCCCCAGCGAGAGCCATTCAGAGACTGTATGTGGCTCTCACTGGGGTGCCAGTGTCCATCATTCACTGAAGGGAGCAAGCTAGCTCTTTGTGACAACTCATTCACAAACTACACATCTGAGCACCTGCAATAATCAGCCGAATACTGAGCGTACCTGAGCACCCAGACGCTCAATTTAGTATCAAGCAGTGGAGAGCACACTCGCTCATCATTATGAATCACTCCTTTCCCACTTTCTCTAAAACATGCCACCAGATTAGAAAACGGCATATTAAATTGGACAAGTTGATTTGAAATTAATGTGGTACACTTTACTATATTTTGAACTTTTTTTAAATTCATGCTTTTCCAACAATTAACCATACTCTTGACCGGCAACTCTGAATGATGTTAAAAAAAAAGTTTACCTAGCATGATGAATGGAATTCCTAGGAAGGTTGAATTGTATTTTCCTCCTGTCAAATTGATGATCCCTGCAGCAGTGAGAGTGGAAAGAGTGACTGTTACAAGTCCAAGTAGACCGAGCCAAGGTTTACTTCTAACACAGTCCTGCATGGAACAGCACAAGACAGCCAATGAAACAACTAAGATAAGACTTGTGATAAGGTAACGTTCTGCAACCCTGCTGGTTTTCTGAAAATCTTCTCCTAGAGATGAAGACGTGAAAGGGTACATTTTGACCTCTCTATTTAACCTTTGAAAGCTTTCTACGGTCTCGCAGAAAATAGATTCCCACTTTTCAGCCACCATTTCATTGATAGAGTTGATTGCCTGCAGGTAATACGTGAGCTGAATGGCCTCTGCAGACTTAACTCGATCTTTGCTGTGCACGGTGACACCTCCCAACTGATGCCCATTGTAAACTTCTCTGCCATCCTTTAACTGTGTGATGGGATAGGTGATGATAAAGTTTGTTCGATTTGAAGAACGAGCTGCTTTCAGTTCTTCCAAAATGTGTATTATATCATCCACTATGCAGGTTTTCTCATTGCTCAACATACAAATATGTGCAAATGTATAATTGAACCCTGGTCGGTAGACTTGAATCCTTTTCACTGCAGAGTGAAACTGCAAAAGAGAGAAAAAAGGAAATGATTAAGGTATAATGTCTTGTCCCTTTCTGTAAGACCTAGAGGATCTATCTAGTCCACATAACAAAAAAAGTCTATGTCCAAATAATCACATTTATGTAGCTATACAACTTGAAAGCCCAATAACAACAACAAACAACACTTAAAGGGAACCTGACCCCTAAAAATCAGCCCCCATACCATTTATGCCTGTCCTTGCACCTCCAGGAATGCATTGTAGGCATCCCTTTGTGTAAAAAAAGGGTATTTGTAAAGTATCTAAAAGTGCTTTTATTACGTTGCTTTCTGCGGCTTCTCAGTGCTTGAGAAGTCACACAGGGCGTTCCCTGTGGCTTCTCAGCACAGCCTGCAGATCAATTATTCACACCCAAATGGGCGTGCTAATGTATTGTGAGCTCCCTCGCCCCCCTCCATGGGTGGTATAGGCTGTATGATGCAAATCACGTCATATCCATATCATAGGACTTCGCGCATGCTCTGCGGCAGCTAATCCCAGATGCAGACTGTGCTGAGAAGCCACAGGGAACACCCTGTGTGACTTCTCAAGCACTGAGAAGCCACAGAAAGCAACGTAATAAAAGCACTTTTAGATACTTTACAAATACCCTTTTTTTGCACAAAGGGATGCCTACAATGCATTCCTGGAGGTGCTGGGATGGGTATAAATGGTCTGAGGGCTGATTTTTAGGGGTCAGGTTCCCTTTAATGCAGGAGCAATTAGGTAATAAACGCAGTTACAAATTCTACAGAAGATTATGGATAGTCATTAAATTCAGGACGTAACCTGTTTGACTGATTAGAATTGGGAAGGAATCCTGTTTCTCCAATTTGCATTTTTGGCATATTCATTGATTTTTTTCTTTTTTACTTCTAGTTAGTTCAGCATTGTAGGAATAGCATTTGAATGAGATGCACTATGTCTACTTTTTAACAGATTGTTATTAGGTCTTATTCCATGATCTAATTCCACAAAAGAATACAGGTTAATTTTTGGTTCAACAATAACAACTTTTAGGACTAGTGATTAGTAGATCAATTCATGGAGGGTCAAGTTTGAGTTGAATTTCGAAAACTGTGCAATTCAATTTGCAAGGATTGCAAAAAATAAAAAAAAATGCTCATCAGCTATTTTATTGAATAGTTTAACCCCTTCACAACTAAGGGCATAATAGTGCACCTTTGGTCATGTCCCTCCCTCTGATGTGAGCTCACACACTGAGCTTGCATCATTCCCGGTACATGTCTGCTGATCTGTTCAGCTGACATGTAAAGCTAACAGCACCGATTGGCTCAGCGATCCAATCGGTGCTGTTAAACATTTGAATCGCGCTGTTGATAATTGAAAGTGCGATCCAAAGATCCTTTCCCCTCTGGCATCTGAGGATCACGGGACCTCGATCTATTACCTTGACTGCCTGGGGTCAGGTGATGACCCTGGATACTTTCTGTAATCACTTCCAGTGGATGCCTGGCATACATACATGCAGCAGCTCATCTGTGCACAGGAAAAGTGATTGGAGTGCACAGAGCTTAGACCCCCTAGGGGCCAGTGGAAAGTAATGGAAAAATAAATAAGTTTTTAAAAATATGGAAAAAAAAATAAAGTTCAAAACACTCCCCTTTTGACCCATTGAAAATAAAACTATTGAAGAAATAGAAAAAAAAAACACATATTTGGTATTGCCATGTTCAGAATTAATACATTATTTCATTAAAAAATGCCACTCATCCTGCAAAAAAACAAGCCCTCACATGTCTACATTGATGTAAAAATAAAAAAGTTATGGCTGTCAGAAAAAGGGGAGGGAGAAATGGAAACCAGAAAATGGAAATCGCCCAGGGGTAAAGGCATGGGTGCATCAAGCCTCCCTGCCGCCTGAGCCGAAGTGAGGAGCGGGGTAGGGAGGGGAGGCTACAGTACCGCCGCCCTCCTACAGCCTCAGGTGAGGAGCGGGGGGGTGCTATCAAGTTACAGCACCGCCGCCCTCCTGCATAGGTGAGGAGCGGGGGGGTGCTGTTGGGTGCTTCTTACCCGCTGAAGCTGGCGGCGCCCATCACACAGAAAGCCAGTGTGTGATGCTGCCGCCGCCCCTTCTACACTGCCGCTCCCCAGCCTGACTGCCGTTAGATCCTCAGGGCTCACACTGTCCAATGGACGGTGTGGCCCTGGGTAAAGGGGTTAAGGCTGGGAAGTGGTATAAAAGAATAAAAAAACCTAATATCTCACTGCTAACCCCTCCAGCCGACACACTTCTCCCTACCTGCCTTCTGGTCTTCTTCCTTTCATCATCATTTCTGGCCTCTTCACTATGGGTCATGACTTGCAGACACAAACAGTCATTTAGGGTCACTGTATGTTATAAGGTTGCGATGTTGAGATGTCATGACATGCGCCGTGATCTAAAAATGCACAGTTACCATGTTCGAAGTTCTACACTATATTGAAAAGGTCAGAGATACAGACAGCAAGCAGTAGGGCAGTCAGGGAGCTAAGCGGTGAAGTGAGTATTTATTTTTTTTGTGGTTGTTCTCACATATTATACTTTTTATGCTCTGGGTGTATAGACACCATAGAACATAAGAATGATTCAATTCACTGCAAATCAAATTTCTAGGTAAAATTTGGCGAAGCTGGTAATCAGAATCTAAATTGATCTGGTCATCTTTAGTTAAGACTGATATGCTACTATGTATGCAACAACATAAGAAAAAGTTGTAATTTGCAGAATGGTTCATACAAATGGCTTATGAAATTGCAACTTTGTCATTCCAATGTTTTGCCATATATCACCAGTTAAGTATTGCGGAGAATTTGAAATATCTGCTAAATGTGCAAGTTGGCACAGCAGCAATATAGGATTTAAATTAATGGTGCCCTAAAGTGAATATTTTAGAAACGTCTTTGTGAAGGAATAATAGCAGGCACACAACGGAATTGAAATCTTCTTTATTGTGGTAAACATCAAAAGTATATCAAATACGGGCCACAATTCAGGATTTTTAAGTAGAAGGGCCTGAGTTTTTTTAATGCATAGCTCCAAAGCTGTATATAGCCATATATTATTTTGATTTACAACAATCACCACTGAAGGAAACCTAGAAATTAGTGATGAGCGAGTAGTGAAATATTCATAATCGCTATACTCATAACGAGTAGTTTGCAATATTGGCTCACTCATCTGAATAGTAAGTTCAATGTTAGTCAATTAGTGATAGGCTCCGCCCACACACATCCGGCTATAAAACAAATCTTTCCGGGGCAGGGCAGGAGTGTGGGCGTTTTTTTGCGTTTTACTGCATAAAACACCTTGCATTGCCCCCAGAGAGAACCTACCATTTAATCTGCTCTCACTGGGGTGCCGACTCCCTTTGTGTACTGAATTGAGCTGGCAATATGATTGTCAGATCGTTCATAATCGACACATCACTCACGAGCACCTGCGATGCTCGCCAAGTAACCAATATCGCGAATAATATACTAGCCATGCAAGTAGCGATTAGTAACAATTACACTCACTCAACACCACTAGAAATATAATCCATAAAACTACAAAAATTGATCCTTATCATAAGTTAAAGAGGTTTGCTCAAAATTTTTACAGCTTTTTGAAACTTTTTACTTGACTTTTTGTTAGGAAATACTTGACACAGGCTTTAACAGGATTTTTCTTTTACATAATAGACAAAATGATGAAGCACCTATGATAAACGTCAGACACTTGTCCCTGACATGTAAGTTTATAATAGCGTTTTTCACAATGTTACTGGACTGTTTTTTTACACAAAAGGACCACTGTTTATGATCTTTAAGGGTGTAGGGACAGGTATTAATAGAGTTGGGGGTCATTTGGAGGGGTCAGGTTCCCTTTAAGTTATGCAAAGTTCAACTGGGCATTCTCAAAGACGTGTTTCTGGGGGAGGTGTACTTTTTCACCTGCATGAGATGGACCAATCATTAGCAAGCAGTGTCATGCAGGGGAGAAATAAAAACACATTCCTCTCCTAGCTGATCTTTGCAGCTACTGTGTACATCATTATTTCCCAAATTCCAGTCCTCAGTGGCCTCCAACAGGTCATGTTTTCAGGATTTCATTAGTTTTACAAAGGTGATTGAATTATAATCAAGGCATCAGAAATTTTCCCAAGTTTTCTCATCTGTGAATTAACCCCTTCACCCTCGAGTACCTCTTGACCTTAATGACCAGGTCATTTCTTGCAATTCTGACCACTGTCACTCTACGAAGTTATAACTCTGGAACACTTCAATGGATCCTAGTCATTCCAAGATTGTTTTTTTGCTACATAATGGACTTCATGTTGGGTGGTAAATTTAGGATTACATTTTTTGTGTTTATTTGTGGAAAAAAATGGAAATTTGGTGAAAATGTAGCAATTTTCAAACTGTGATTTTATTTTTTTTTTAATCTTTGTTTTAACAAGGAAACAAAAGAACATAACATATTTTTTGCGACATGAAATAAAGGTTACTTGTTACATAGCCAGTTGTTATTTTCAGAAAATCACAAAGTCATCTAACTATAATAGGAAGAGGGAGTGGAGGCAAAACGTAGGGAGAGTTGGGAGTAGGAAGGAATGGTAGATAAAGGGTTCTGAGGAGTCCTGCTCAGAGTGATGTTGATTAAGTAGTTAGAAAGTTCAATCCTCCAAATGAGGGTATAAGCATTCAATTTTGAAATCGACATGAATAAGTGATAAAATTGTAAAGAGGTATGTTTGAAGGAGTAGAGATTGTTTCTCCTTGAGGTTTCTCTGACGTATTAAACAACAGGGTCCAGGAGTTGATAGTTTTTGAGTTTTTGGAGTTGGTCAGTCTAAGCTTTTCATATATGCCTGTTTGATTTGATTCTTTTAACCATTCTTGAAATGTAGGGGCTTCAGCATCTTTCCAGTGCTGTGCAATGGTAATTTTAGCAGCAGTATACCGTTAAACTAGAGAGTAATGCCACATAAAATAGTTAATAAATAACATTCCCCACATCAACAAAATTTTGGAAACATTTTTTTTGTTAGGAAATTAGAAGGGTTCAAAATTTATCATCAATTTCTCATTTTTCCACCAAAATGTACAAAGTCACTTTTTTAGGGACCACATCAAATTTGAAGTGACTTTGAGGGGCGTATGTCACAGAGAATGCCCAAACCTGACACCATTCTAAAAACTGTATCCCTCAAACTACCTAAAACCACATTTAAGAAGTTTACTAATCCTTTCAGTCCTTCAGAGGAACTAAAGCAGCAGTGAAGAAAAAAATGAACATTTTACTTTTTACAACAACAATGTTGCTTTAGCATCATATAGTGAATTTTACAAGGGTAACAGGAAAAAATAGACCCCAAAATTTGTTATGCAATATCTCCGGAATACTCTGATATCCCATATGTGGTTGAAAACCACTGTTTAGGCACACGGGAAGGCTCGGAAATGGAGGAGCTTCATTTGACTTTTTGAATGGAAAATTAGGTGAAATTGTTAGCTGACGCAATGATGCGGTTGGAGAGCCCTTGATGTGCCTAAATAGTATAAACTCCCCTCAAGTGACCAAGTTTTGGAAACTAGACCCCCCCAAGGAATTTATCAATATGGATGATGAGCAGTTTAAATCCCCTCGTGTTTCACAGAATTTTATAACGTTGAGCTTTTAAAATGAAAAAAAATATTTTTTTTCCCACGAAAATATTCTTTTTTCATTTTCACAGGGGCAACAAGTTAAAATGGATCCCAAAATTTGTGGGGCAATTTGTCCTGAGCACGGCAATACCCCATATATGTGTCACATAATGACCACTCCCATGTGATGAGCTGCAGTAAAGTATACCTTGCGCATGCGCAATGCACAGCTTGAGGTCCGTTGATACACCCAAAGAGTGTATCGACGTCAGCAGCGCTGGAAATGACGCAATTTGCGTCATACAGGCGATCCCGCACATCATTCCGAGACAGGATCATCTACATTCATTTTCACGCCCATTGGGGCGTGAAAAACAACTGGGGAGGCGGCAAAAAGGAGGTAGAGGGGACACCATCTGCGATTCCTTAGGGCAGCAGAAGCCTCACATTTGTAAGGTTATAAATCGTATTATTCAACTTTGCAAAAACTCAAATAGGTCAAAGAGGGATTGCTAGAAACCTTATAGGAAGGTGCAGGGACAATGTATTTATAGGCTGGGGGCGATTTTTAGGGGTTAAGTTCCCTTTAATTCTTCTCAAATTTTGCTAATATGCGCATTTTGAAGATATAGATTTTTTGCAATTCATTCTGCACAAAATCTGCAAAATATCAACCAGTTGTGGCTGCCATCATGCCAAACAGTAGAAGGCCAGGCAAAAGGTTATAAAGGGAAAAAAACATACTGACCTTTTCGACAATCTCAGTTTATCCCTGCCTGCTATGCACTCCTCCATGCTTCTACCATCATTGCATCTCTGGCCCCTTGTTCACTCTATTCCAGAGGCAAAGAGCACTGGACAGTGGGAAGAGCGCAAAAGGAACGGCAAAAAAATGTGATCAGAGAGATGAGTACGGTATGTTTTTATCTTTTGAAATGGGGCCTACTTGTGGCTGAAGCCCTGGCTTGGAGTGAACATTAGGCCATAAATGCAACATGACAGATGACCAGACAGTAGGTTAGTGAGCAACAGGAACCGCAGAGAGGTGAACAATGAGCTTACTATAAGCATATTTAAAAAAAAAATGTTTAACTTACATTTGTTATGTTTTACTCTCATCTCTATCAGGCATTTGGCATTGGGTATTATTAGCTCCAGCAGAGATTGGATGAATGAAAACAGTGTATGGAACTGGTACAGCAGACTTTCACACACTGGGTAGTGGACACTCTCAATTGCTGCAGCTTTGCTCCTATTGAAGTCTATAGGAGTCAAACTGCAATACCTAAGAACAGCTAAAGTGTATGAAGCCATGTTGTTCCATATTTTATCTGGTTACTACAGGAGCTTCATATAATGCAATAGAGGGGGCTCCAAATGTTACTCACACACTGATATGATGCTGATTCGTGATGAGCCAGTGTAATCTTTACTATTCGCTACTTGCATGGATAGTACGGTATTCGCGATACTCATTAGTCGGTGAGTTTTGCTGGTGCTCGTGAGTGATGTGTCAATCGTTATCCATTTGACCTATATTGCTACCTCCCTTCAGTACACAAAGTGAGCTGGCACCTCAGTGAGGGTAGATTGAATGTTAGGATCTCTCTTGGGGGGGGCACAGTAAGGTGTTTTAGACATTGAAATTGTAAAGAAGTCCACCCTCCCGCCCTGTCCTGTAAAGACTCATTTTATAGCCGGATGTGTGTGGGGGAAGCCTATCACTAATTAACTAACATTAGATTCGCTATGCGGACAAATATGCGAGTATTAAAAACTAATCGTTGTGAGTATAGCAAGCAGGGCCGACTCCAGGTTTTTGTGGGCTCCTGGCAAAACAATCTCAGTGGGCCCCTTTAACATATACCACGATTTATGAATATAATATAGAAGTTGCGTGCTGTGTATATGTATATATAATTTACAGGCTCCTGGGTGGGCTCTAAATATAATATTGAAGCTTTGCCAGGCTGCATATATAACAGAGGCTTATGCGCTGTATATATAATATGGAGACTGCGGAGCTGTATAAATAGTATAGAGAATGCTGCTGGACTGTATATATTATTTGGAGGCTCTGCTGTATATATTATTTGAAGGTTGTGTTGGGCTGTATATATTATTTGGCAGTCCAGGAGCAGCCTCCAATATATACAGTCCAATTCCCAGCACAGCATCCAAATAATAAATATAGCCAAGCACAGCCTCCATATTATGTATACAGCATAGCCTCCAAATACTATATACAGCACAGCATCAGTCTCCATATTATTTATACAGCACAACAGAGCCTCCAAATAATACTGTATATCCAGGCAGCCTCAAAATAAAATACACAGTTAAGCACAGCCTCCATATTATATATACACATCACAGCAGTCTCCAAATAATATATACAGCACAGTCTCCATTTTATATGTACATTACAGCCTCAAAATAACATATACAGCACAGCACCCCCCATATTATATATACAGCCCATCACAGCCTGCAAATAACATATACAGCCCAGCTCAGCCTCCAAATAATATATATAGCCCAGCACAGCTTTCAAATTCTATATACCTCCAAAAAATATATACAGCATAGCCTCCTTATTATATATATAGCCCAGCAGCAGCCTCCATATAGCCCAGCAGCAACCTCCATAGCACAGCCTCTATAGCCCAGCAGCAACATCCATAGCCCAGCAGCAACATCCATAGCCCAGAAGCAGCCTCCATATAGCCCAGCAGCAGCCTCAAAGGCCCAGCAGCAGCCTCAGTAGTCTAGCCTCCATAGACTAGCCTCCATAGCCCAGTAGCAGCCTCCATAACCCAGCACAGCCTCCATATAGCCCAGAAGCAGCCTCCACAGTCCAGCAGCAGCCTCCATAGCACAGCCTCCATAACCCAGCATTAACCTCTATGGCCTAGCAGCAGCCTCCATAGCTCAGCCTCCATAGCCAAGCAGCAGCCTCCATAGCTCAGCCTCCATAACCCAGCAGCCTCTATGGCCCAGCAGCAGCCTTCATAGCTCAGCCTCAATAGCCAAGCAGCAGCCTCCATAGCCAAGCAGCAGCCTCCATGTCCCAGCAGTAGCCTTCATAGCACAGCCTCCATATACCTCAGCAGCAGCCTCCATAGCACATCCTGCATAACCCAGCAGCAGCCTCTATGTCCCAGCAGTAGCCTTCATAGCACAGCCTCCATATACCCCAGCAGCAGTCTCCATAGCACAGGTTCCATATACCCCAGCAGCAGCCTGCATAGCACAGCCTCCATATACCCCAGCAACAGCCTCCATAGCACAGCCTCCATATACCTCAGCAGCAGCTCCATAACACAGCCTCCATAACGTTGCAGCAGTCTCTATGTGCCAGCCTTAGCCTCCATAGCACAGCATCCATATACCCCAGCAGCAGCCAGCCTTCATAGCACAGCCTCCAAACACCTCAGCAGCAGCCTCCATAGCACAGCCTCCATAACCCAGCAGCAGCCTCCATAACAGAGTCTCCATAACCTAGCAGCAGCCTCCACAGCCCAGCACAACCTCCACCAAGCAGCCCAGTGACAGCCTCTATAATCCCCCATCATGCTGCACATAGTAAAAAGAAAAAAAAAAGGATTATGCTCACCTTTCCTCCGCTCCCCCGGAGCCCGCGTCCTCCTCAGTTTCTGTCCTTTCATGTCATTGCAGCAGGCTCCTGTCCACACTCCTCCTCTCTGCCAGCACAGCTGCAGCAGAGTGATGAGGTCGCAGGGTGATGACTCATCACTCTCTGCAGTCAGCTGAGGAGGGGGATCCCATAGTTGGCTGAGGAGGGAGCTCAGATTGTAGACATCACATGGCAAATTTGAATCGCATTCAAATTAGCCATGTGCACTGGCAGCGCTGTGGGAGCACTCAGCTGCCTGAGTGTCCCGGCTGCTGGGCCCTTCCTTGTCAGGGCTGCCTTCCCTGATGGGTCCTTGGCCATCAGGGCTACTTGTCCCTGATGGCCAGAGGGCCCCCCAGCTGCTCAGGGCCCCAGCACTTGCCCTGGTGCATCGGGTGCTGACGCCGGCCCTGATAGTGAGTGTGAATATTTCACTACTCACTCATCAATAATGCTGATTTCTTATTCTAGAGTTAGGCCATCAATACTTAAGTAATAGAAAACAATATACAATGCTTTATATGTACAATTCTGCTTTAAACTTATAATTTAGCTTGATAATAAAAAGCAATCTAAGATTGTCTAACAAACGTGTCATGGTATTCTATGTGAATGCTTTATAAAAGGTTAAAATAAATCTTGTTAATACTCCAGGTCAAATGGGGTAAATTCACATGCACCAGATTTGTTGGGAATGTCACATCATGACAATCTACGCATTTGTTGCATCTTGTTGAATTTTCATGGAAATGTTTGGAACAGAAATTTTTAAAACATGTCGCTCATGCATAAATAGAACGGTATAATAACAAATAGGAATACAAATACACTCCAAACAGACAGAGGAAAAACGCTGTTAGGTTTCCTACATGTTGCCTTTCAGGTAAGAGAATATGAATGAGTGAGGAGAATGTGATTTGCATCGCAGCTCACTTCTTTCTATTGCCTTGAGGAGCCTAGCATTAGTAATACCAAGAAATCCAGAGGGTGGCCCCGAGCAAGAAGTCAGGTAATTAGTTTCGTTTTTTTTGAAGAACCAGTATTACATATGGTGTTTTATTTAAAATAATTCTATAAAATATAGATGAAAGTATTTTTGCAAATTCGTCTTACAGATTTTAAATTATTTTTTTGTAACAACTGGAAATCTGTGTGACAAAAGTGTAAAGACTAGAAATAAGTGGATCAGGTGAAATTCCAATTTGCCTGTTCACATAGATTTTTTAGGGAAATGTCATACACACTGAAGTTACTCTTTGCAAGTGGTATGTCCCTCATTATGCTCCATGGTGTTTTCTGACTATAGAGCATAATAAAAGATGTAAAAAAATAATTTATACACACCTTAATCACCTCTATTGCCCCTCTGCTCCTAACCATCATGGTCCTTGCTGATCCTTCTTATCACCACTATGAGTGCTAAATCCCCAGGCGTCTTCACGATAGGCTGGAACGTCTGGATCTGATGAGGTCTGGGATGGTTCTACAAATGTGTGTACAAGGTCTTGGCACATGGTTTAGCATCATGATGTTATGGCCTGATGCACACTTGCACAATACTGTCCTAGGTCTCTTCAGAGCTTGAAAACCAGCCCTAGCTTGAAGAATGGATTTCTTTCAAAGTGCTGATAAGATGTGGGGAGCACAATCAGGTGACTGTGATGGCGGGTTTACACGCCGCGATATCGGCGTCCAACTCCGATCCAACTCTGACAAAAAGTCACGTGGTTCAGGAGTTGGAGCCGATATCGTTCGCGCGTTGTACGGTTTGAACGTACAATGCGATGCTGGAACGATGCCAAAACGATAGCGGGGTTGAATGACCGATGTGTACGCCGACGCTACCCATTAACTCCCATGTTAAATGGTCGTTACTGGGTTGGTGGGCGTACACATCGGAGGGACGTTGTTTCCCAATATCGCAACGTGTAAACCGCCGATGCGATATCGGGAAAAGCGCTCAAAAAATGTGCGCTCCCGCGCCGTTGTGTAGCGATATCGTTCCGATATCGGGACGTGTAAACCCACCATGAAAAGCAGAGTGGTCAGGGAGGTGAGCAAGAATTTTAATGCACATTTTTTATTTCAAACCAATTTATGGTTCTTTGTAGTTCAGCCGTCATAGAGTCATATTTACACGCCGCGATATCGGAGTCCAACTCCGATCTAACTTCGACAAAAAGTCACGTGGTTCGCGAGTTGGACCCGATATCGGGCGCGCGTTGTACGGTTTGAACGTACAATGCGATGCTGGAACGATGCCAAAACGATAGCGGGGTTGAATGACCGATGTGTACGCCGACGCTACCCATTAACTCCCATGTTAAATGGTCGTTACTGGGTTGGTGGGCGTACACATCGGAGGGACGTTGTTTCCCGATATCGCAACGTGTAAACCGCCGATGCGATATCGGGAAAAGCGCTCAAAAAATGTGCGCTCCCGCGCCGTTGTGTAGCGATATCGTTCCGATATCGGGACGTGTAAACCCACCATGAAAAGCAGAGTGGTCAGGGAGGTGAGCAAGAATTTTAATGCACATTTTTTATTTCAAACCAATTTATGGTTCTTTGTAGTTCAGCCGTCATAGAGTCATATTTACACGCCGCGATATCGGAGTCCAACTCCGATCTAACTTCGACAAAAAGTCACGTGGTTCGCGAGTTGGACCCGATATCGGGCGCGCGTTGTACGGTTTGAATGTATAACGCGATGCTGGAACGATGCCAAAACGATATCGGGGTTGAATGAGCGTGCTCTTCAACCGCCCGATATCGCATGGCCGTTGTAGCAGCATCGTAGCGTGTAACAGCACAACTACGATGTGTACTCGCAACTCACCCATTAACTCCCATGTTAAATGGTCGTTACTGGGTTGGTGGGCGTACACATCGTAGTGATGTTGTTTCCCGATATCGCAGCGTGTAAACCGCCGATGCGATATCGGGAAAAGCGCTCAAAAAATGCGCGTTCCCGCGCCGTTGTCTACGATATCGCCACGATATCGGGACGTGTAAACCCACCATTGGAGTGGTAGAGTTGAAAGGTACCTCCTGGGTCATCTGGTCTAACCTCCTGCTCAAATCAGGGTTCACTAAATCAACCCAGACAGATGTCTGTCCAAGTTTTGTTTGAATACTTCCATTGAAGAACTAATCACCTCCTGTGGCCGCATGTTCCACTCATTGATCACCTTCACCATCAAAAAGCTTTTTCTAATATCTAACCTGTGTCTCCTCCCATTCAGTTTCAGCCCATTGCTTCTAGTCTTTCCTTGTGCAAATGCTAAAAAAGCTGATCCCTCTACAGTGTGACAGCCCTTGAGATATTTGTAGACAGCTGTTAAGTTTCCTCTCAGTCCTATTTTTTGTAAGCTAAAAACTCCCAAATCCTGTATTCGTTCCTCATAGGACGTGGTTTGCAGACTAGTCACCATTCTGGTTGCTCTTCTTTTAAGCAAATCTGTGCAAAAGCTAATTACAAATAATCCACTTTTTACCAAATCAGATTTTTGTTATATTTGAGTAAAATTCATTTTCAATCGAATATATTTGCCCATCCGTAGTTGTACACCATCATCGGCCTTCACATGACCGCCAGGAGCCACATATGGCATGACACGTGGCACCCCAGACGATCAGCTGTTCTTGATGCCGGTAGAGGTTAAAACTGGAGCTGAGAAGCACAACTTCTTCAATGAACTAGTGACCGTGGCCAAGTACATCACATCTCCTTTACTGACATTAGCACAGGGGGAACATGAGGCATCCAGCTGCGATCACTATTTCTTTGCTGTGCAGATCAATACCTGAGTAGTTCCCGTTGCCGCTGTCCCAGGGAACAGCCAACCAGTCAGGGTGCTGGGATAGGACATCAATGTTAACATCCTGGACAATCTCTTTAAATGGGTTATCTGGGATTTTAACTAAGGCTGGTTTCACATTGCAAATGTTTTCCTGTCCGTGGGATCCTACTTTTTGTAGGATCCCATGGACAGGAATGGACACCACAGGGGGTGACCTATTTCTGTGTCCGGGTCTGTGATTATCACGGATCCGGACAAAGAATGAGCTGCGTGGGGTAATTTCACTTCCGCAATGTATATATACATTGCGGAAGTGAAATTTAAGTGAAAGCAGGGGTTAAAAATAAAAAAAATCAATACTCACCTGTCCTGCGATCCCCCGATGTGCGGCATCTAGCTCCGGATGCTGAAAGGACCTGGCTGGGCGGGGCTACCCGCTCTGCATCATCGGTCACATGACCGGTTACCGTGGTAACCGGTCATGTGACTGTGACGTCAGGGGGATCGCTGGACAGGTGAGGATCGATTTTTTTTAATATACATTGCGGAAGTGAAATTAGATGGTTAGGAGCGATTTTAATGTACTGAGCATGCTCAGTACACTAAAATCGGGTCAGAGAAACCATCTGATGTTTTCTCGGACACGTGCTCCATAGACAACCACGTTATTGGCCACGGATGATGTCGGATCCAATTCGGTCTGATTTGATCCACTGTGCCCAAAATCGGAGAAGTCTCCGATTTTGGGTACAGCAAAAAATCGGACCGAATTGGATCTGACACAAATCGGAAGGCAATGAGGCCAAATCCGATATGATCTGTAGCCCAAAGGATAACATGGGGGCCAAATTGGATCCGTTCCTGTCCGTGGGGGCCTACAAAATGTAGGATCCCATAGACAGGAAAAAATACGCAGTGTGCAACCAGCTTAACAAGCAGGTAGCTGCCACCTATCTGCCTGTTGTGCCCGGCACCATTCACTGCTGTTCACAGAACAGACCACTCCTGCCAGGGATAGCATGGTGGAGTAAACAGAGTGGCAGCTTCTTTTCCGCTCTGCTCTGTGGAAGGGACAGGACAGGTAGTCTTCTGCTGATTGACAGCCGGCTCCCCGATACCTGATTGGGAGAGCTGGCTGTCAATCAGCGTGACGTCGGCTATGATGCCCATTACAGAGCAGATAAGCCGCCCCTTTGTAGATGTGACATCAGTGGAAGCTGAAAAATTGCTGACAGGAGTGGTCTGCGCCTGCTCTGTGTCGGTGGTGAACGCTAGTGACCAGCGCTGGGCACAACAGGCAGGTAGGTAGCAGCTACCTACCTGTTAGTGCTTAGCATTTATTGGGCGGGGCTAAATGATGAATGACCCCTTTAATAGCTATCAGTTCTGCTCAGAAGAAGCTTAGATGAGAATCATAGTCTTCCTCACCTATCTAACTACATTACAGTAATACTCAGGCATCTAAACACATTGATTTCATATTTTATTCAGTCCCGGTCGTACTGTATTTTACTGCTGTCATACCAAACAGCTGCAAATAAATTGAAAGATTAAACCTGTTTGATGCAAAACTTACAAGCAGCGACTTATACACAATTATAATATATAAAAACAGAGCATTATTTGAATATAGAACTAAGCCTGCAGCCTTGAGTATCTAAATGACTACTGCAGCATGCCATTATCTATAGCTTATACATCACAAGTGCCAATTAACCCTCCTCCTACAGTACTTTTTCTACTAATAATTGCATGCTACAAAAGCTACTTTTTCTGATTAATTACCATATCTTCATCTCAGATCTTTGGAGTAGCAATTGCATGAACCAATTAATTTTTAAGGTTATGTGCCTTTATTTTCAAGAAATTGCTTCTAGGAAAAATTGTGATTTGCTTCTTAATACAGATTTACAAAACAATAGCAACAGTTAAAAAATGAAGAGCAATTTAGAACAGGACTTGCTGCATAATAGAAATATGCATAGATTTGCTGGGTAATACGCAGATCCTATTAAATCCTGAAAGATTCTTCATCATGCTAATCTGCTGTTATCATGGCTTGTCCTGTACATCATCAACTCGTCTAATGATAAATTATTTTTACTTTAATGCTGGAAACAAATTAATTCCCATTGCGAGCACCTCATACTAATATATCTTTTACAGTAGGATTTCAAAGAGAATTTATCATATAAATAAATGTCAAAAGGAAATGTTCTCATGTAAGCAATGTATCCAAGAGAACATCAATAGAACATAAATTAATTAAAAAACAGGATATTTTCTATATTTATTATAGGACCACTCCAGCATTGGTTTCATTTTAGCACTGGAACGATGCTTTAAAGCTTAGTCCCCTGCCCCTAGTCTTATACTCATCCTCCGGTGTCTTTATCTTCTATCTCACCAGTCCTTGGCAGTTTGTGACCGGCCGCCTGCTCCAGTGCTTCATACAGCGCACCGGGAGCCACTCAATGTAATTCTCTAAGAGCCTTGTTCTGGCCTTGTCCTGGCCCTCATAGACTTGTATTGAGCACTTTTACCAGTCAGAAATTGGCGAAGAGGTGAAGACGTCAGAGGAGGAGCATACAGATGTATCTCAATGAATATAGCCAAAAGGTTAATTTATTTCAGTGATTTAGTACATAAAGTGAAACTCATATATTATATAGAGTCAATACAAACAGTGTGATCTAATTCAAGTGTTTATTTCTGTCAATGTTGATAATTATGGCTTACAGCCAATGAAAACCCAAAAGTCATTATCTAGGATGAAGAGTCACCACCACTATAAAAGCATATCATGGCTGCTGCAGTCCCCAGTGTGGTGCATGTACAGTGGGGAGGATGAAGGGTTAAAAACCGCCCTGCTGTATTCCAGGGGACATCAAAGGGTGAATATAATATTGATTTATTAGTCAATGCATTTCAGGACTCCCTGGCCCCTTCCTCAGGGCAAATCAATGTCATATTGCCATGTTTCATGGCGTTTCAGGGAGGCCTGAAACACGTTGACTAATAAATCAATATTATATTCACCCTTTGATGTCTCATGGAATACGGCAGCATGATCTTTAACCCTTCATCCTCCCTACTTTAATTTTCCAAGATAATGACCTTTGGGTTTTCACTGGGCGTAAGCCAATATTATCAACATTTGCAGAATTAAACAATTGAAATACATCACTCTGTAATGACTCTATATCATATATGTGTTTCACTTTTGATATTGAATTACTGAAATTAAATTAACTATTTGATGATATTCCAATTCATTGAGATGCACCTGTAAATCTGGGTTCAGGGGGCTTATATTAAAAGCACACCCCAATACTGAAAAAAACCCTGCTGGAGTGCTGCTTTAATGCTGATGGTTATTTATTTATTTTACTGACTATATATTGCATTAATTTAACAGCACTTTACAGGCATGATCATCACTGTCCCATCGGGGCTCCCAAACTAAATCAGTATGTCTCTGACATGTGGGAGGAAACCAGAGTACCCGGAGGACAACAAAAACAGGGAGAGCATAGTTACATGACATGTAATGTATCCTATAGTATTTTCTTGTTCTCTGCTAAGTAACTCATAATTCATTGAAATCTTTCTATTGGCTAAGAAACACTGCATGGCATTTGTCACAGACACCAGGGTAACAACCCCAAATTCAAGAAAAGAAAGACATTTGGGCAGGAAAGCTCATTGACACTAATAGTTTTCAACTGTACAACTACAGTCATATGAAAAGGTTTGGGCACCCCTCTTAATCTTACCCTTTTTTTTTTTTAGTTTAAAATTGTTTTTTTGCAACAGCTATTTCAGTGTGATATATGTAATAACTGAAGGACACAGTAATATTTCAGGTTTGAAATTAGGTTTATTGTACTAACCAAAAATGTGAAATATGCATTATTTCAAAATTTGACAGGTGCCAAAGTATGGGCACCCTTTGATTTTCATGATTTGAATACTCCTAACTACTTTTTACTGACTTACTGAAGCACTAAATTGGTTTAGTAACCTCATTGAGCTTTGTATTTCATAGCCCGGTGTATCCAATCATGAGAAAAGCTATTTCAGGTGTCCACTTGCAAGTTGTTCTCCTAGTTGCATCTTCTCTGAGGAGTGGCATCATGGGCTCCTCAAAACAGTTCTCAAATGATCTGAAAAAAAAGATTGTTCAACATAGTCGTTCAGGGGAAGGGTACAAAAAGTTGTCTCAGAGATTTAACCTGTCAGTTTCCACTATGAGGAACATAGTAAGGAAATGGAAGACCACAGGGACAGTTCTTGTAAAGGCCAGAAGTGGCAGGCCAACAAAAATATCAGAAAGGCAGAGAAGAAGAATGGTGAGAACAGTCAAAAACAATCCACAGACCACCTCCAAAGACCTGCAGCATCATCTTGCTGCAGATGGTGTCACTGTGCATCGGTTAACAATATAGCACACACTGCACAAGGAGCAGCTGTATGGGAGAGTGATCCGAAAGAAGCCATTTCTGCATGCACGCCACAAACAGAGTCGCCTGAGGTATGCAAAAGCACATTTGGACAAGCCAGTTTCATTTTGGAAGAAGGTCCTGTGGACTGATGAAACAAAGATTGAGTTGTTTGGTCATACAGCAAGGCGTTATGCATGGGCCACAAAAACATAGCATTCCAAGATAAACACTTGCTACCCACTGTCAAATTTGGAAGAGGCTCCATCATGCTTTGCGGCTGTGTGGCCAATGATGGCACCGAGAATCTTGTTAACGTTGAGGGTAGGGATGGGCGAATCTACTCGCTACTATTCGGGACTCGCCCAAATTGTAGCGAACTCGGGGGACTCGCTACTCGCTGAGTTTCCTTAGGAATTACTCGGGGGTAGCGAGTCCCTGTACTTTTGCAGTGTACAGTTAGGGCCAGAAATATTTGGACAGTGACACAATTTTCGCGAGTTGGGCTCTGAATGCCACCACATTGGATTTGAAATGAAACCTCTACAACAGAATTCAAGTGCAGATTGTAACGTTTAATTTGAAGGGTTGAACAAAAATATCTGATAGAAAATGTAGGAATTGTACACATTTCTTTACAAACACTCCACATTTTAGGAGGTCAAAAGTAATTGGACAAATAAACATAACCCAAACAAAATATTTTTATTTTCAATATTTTGTTGCGAATCCTTTGGAGGCAATCACTGCCTTAAGTCTGGAACCCATGGATATCACCAAACGCTGGGTTTCCTCCTTCTTAATGCTTTGCCAGGCCTTTACAGCCGCAGCCTTCAGGTCTTGCTTATTTGTGGGTCTTTTCGTCTTAAGTCTGGATTTCAGCAAGTGAAATGCATGCTCAATTGGGTTAAGATCTGGTGATTGACTTGGCCATTGCAGAATGTTCCACTTTTTTGCACTCATGAACTCCTGGGTAGCTTTGGCTGTATGCTTGGGGTCATTGTCCATCTGTACTATGAAGCGCTGTCCAATCAACTTTGCATCATTTGGCTGAATCTGGGCTGAAAGTATATCCCGGTACACTTCAGAATTCATCCGGCTACTCTTGTCTGCTGTTATGTCATCAATAAACACAAGTGACCCAGTGCCATTGAAAGCCATGCATGCCCATGCCATCACGTTGCCTCCACCATGTTTTACAGAGGATGTGGTGTGCCTTGGATCATGTGCCGTTCCCTTTCTTCTCCAAACTTTTTTCTTCCCATCATTCTGGTACAGGTTGATCTTTGTCTCATCTGTCCATAGAATACTTTTCCAGAACTGAGCTGGCTTCTTGAGGTGTTTTTCAGCAAATTTAACTCCGGCCTGTCTATTTTTGGAATTGATGAGTGGTTTGCATCTAGATGTGAACCCTTTGTATTTACTGTCATGGAGTCTTCTCTTTACTGTTGACTTAGAGACAGATACACCTACTTCACTGAGAGTGTTCTGGACTTCAGTTGATGTTGTGAACAGGTTCTTCTTCACCAAATAAATTATGCGGCGATCATCCACCACTGTTGTCATCCGTGGACGCCCAGGCCTTTTAGAGTTCCCAAGCTCACCAGTCAATTCCTTTTTTCTCAGAATGTACCCAACTGTTGATTTTGCTACTCCAAGCATGTCTGCTATCTCTCTGATGGATTTTTTCTTTTTTTTCAGCCTCAGGATGTTCTGCTTCACCTCAATTGAGAGTTCCTTTGACTGCATGTTATCTGGTCACAGCAACAGCTTCCAAATGCAAAACCACACACCTGGAATCCACCCCTGACCTTTTAACTACTTCATTGATTACAGGTTAACGAGGGAGACGCCTTCAGAGTTAATTGCAGCCCTTAGAGTCCATTGTCCAATTACTTTTGGTCCCTTGAAAAAGAGGAGGCTATGCATTGCAGAGCTATGATTCCTAAACCCTTTCTCTGATTTGGATGTGGAAACTCTCATATTGCAGCTGGGAGTGTGCACTTTCAGCCCATATTATATATATAATTGTATTTCTGAACATGTTTTTGTAAACAGCTGAAATAACAAAACTTGTGTCACTGTCCAAATATTTCTGGCCCTAACTGTATCTATACAGATACACTACAAAAGTACCCTAAAAGTTAATCTAAGGGGTTAAAAACAATAAACATTCATACTCACCTTCTGTGGGGCCTGTACCTTATGTACCGGGACCAGTACCGAAGACCTCCGGTCGTCACAAGACCTCAGATCACCGGGAGAAGATGGGCTGAAGGACCTGTGAGATTTCAGCCAATCAGCATGCGGCAGAGCGGTCACATGGGTTTGTCACGTGTCCGCACTGCCAGCCAATCAGATCGCTAGATCGCTCATTGGCTGGCAGTGCGGCCACGTGACAAACCCATGTGACCGCTAGCTGCATGCTGATTGGCTGAAATCTCACAGGTCCTTCAGCCCATCTTCTCCCGGTGATCTGAGGTCTTGTGATGTCCGGAGGTCTTCGGTATCGGTCCCGGAACATAAGGTACAGGCCCCACAGAAGGTGAGTATGAATGTTTATTGTTTTTAACCCCTTTGATTAACTTTTAGGGTACTTTTGCAGTGTATCTGTATAGATACACTGCAAAAGTACAGGTTACTATTCGGACTCGCTGGACTCGCAACGAGTACCAAGTCTCGGACCCGGACTTGTTAGAGTCCAGCGATTCCGAGTATTTCAGAATTCGCCTATCCCTAGTTGAGGGTCGCATGAATTCCACTCAGTGTCAGCAGATTCTTGAGAATAATGTTCAAGAATCAGTGTCAAAGTTGACGTTACGCTGGGGATGGATCTTTCAGCAAGACAATGATCCAAAACACCACTCCAAATCTACACAGGCATTCATGCAGAGGAACAATTAGAATGTTCTGGAATGGTCATCCCAGTCCCCAGACCTGAATATCATTGAACATCTGTGGGATGTTTTGAAGCGGGCTGTCCATGCTCAGCGACCATCAATCTTAACTGAACTGGAATTGTTTTGTAAAGAGGAATGGTCAGAAATACCTTCATCCAGGATCCAGGAACTCATTAACAGCTACAGGAAGCGTCTAGAGGCTGTAATTTTTGCAAAAGGTGGATCTATTAAATATTAATGTCACTTTTCTGTTGAGGTGCCCATACTTTGGCACCTGTCAAATTTTGAAATAATGCATATTTCACATTTTCGGTTAGTACGAGGGGTGCCCAAACGTTTTCATATGACTGCACAACATGTTTCTTTAATGGAATCTGTCAGCAGGTTTTTGCTACCTCATCTGAGAGCAGCATATTGTAGGCGAAGAGATTCAATGCAGATTCTAAACATGGATTGATTTTTTAAGTAGTGAAAAAAATTGGAAATTTGTAAGAATTTTTTTTTGCATTTTTTGCTATTTTCCGTAAATTGTAACATTTTCATTTCTCAGGATCTGGGGCTGTTGTAAAGTTTATCTTTTTCTCCCTGAACTTACATTTATAGAATCATAAAGGTAATTTCACTCAAACAATAGGGAAGAAATGGCTAAGGGAAGCAAACAGTGAAGTCAGGAATATGAGTATTCAATACTGCATGGAAAAATATGCAAAACATGTTAAAAAAACTGAGATATTTCACAAATAAAAATGGCCGGATTTATTTGAGCTAATTACCACATCACGGTGTACCTCTGAATTGTGTCCTATCCTACCGTAGTTAATGGGGAGGCATTTATTAGGATAGGACCTAATTCAGAAGTACACCGTGACGTGGCTCAAATAAATCTGACTACCGTATATACTCGTGTATAAGCCGAGTTTTTCAGCCCAAAAATTGGGCTGAAAAGTCCCCCCCTCGGCTTATACACGAGTCACTATACGGGGTGAGTGGGGTGGGGGCTCTGTCCGGGTGCTGGGGAGGCAGGAGGAGGCGGGGGGAGGCTGCTGTATGAGCGGCCCCGTCACGTGGGGCCGCTCATTACATATGCACTGCATCCCCCTGTCAATCAGCGCCAGGGGGAGCAGTGCATATAGGTAGATAATTGCCCCCATAAATGCTGGCACACGTCCCCCCTGTTGTAAGGCCCCCCCTGCTGAATACTTACCATCCCTGGTCTTCAGCAGCACCCCGGCGCCGGTCCTCTGTGCTCCGGTCCTCCGTGATCCCGTCCTCTGTGCTCCGTTCCCCGGCTGTATCATGTGACCAGCCGCGTCGCAGACGCGATGACGTCATTGCTTCTGCGACGCGCGGGGAACCCGGATGCAGCCGTGGAGCGGAGCACAGAAGACGGGATCGCGGAGGACCGGAGCACAGAGGACCGGCGCCGGGGTGCTGCTGAAGACCAGGGATGGTAAGTAATCAGCAGGGGGGGCCTTACAACAGGAGGGGACGTGTGCCAGCATTTGTGTGGGGCTGCTGTATATAGGGGCTGCAATACCACTGGGGCTGCAATACCACTGGGGCTGCTGTATATAGGGGCTGTATACACCACTGGGGCTGCAATACCACTGGGGCTGCTGTATATAGGGGCTGTATACACCACTGGGGCTGCAATACCACTGGGGCTGCTGTATATAGGGGCTGTATACACCACTGGGGCTGCAATACCACTGGGGCTGCTGTATATAGGGGCTGTATACACCACTGGGGCTGCAATACCACTGGGGCTGCTGTATATAGGGGCTGTATACACCACTGGGGCTGCAATACCACTGGGGCTGCTGTATATAGGGGCTGTATACACCACTGGGGCTGCAATACCACTGGGGCTGCTGTATATAGGGGCTGTATACACCACTGGGGCTGCAATACCACTGGGGCTGCTGTATATAGGGGCTGTATACACCACTGTGGCTGCAATACCACTGGGGCTGCTGTATATAGGGGCTGTATACACCACTGGGGCTGCAATACCACTGGGGCTGCTGTATATAGGGGCTGTATACACCACTGGGGCTGCAATACCACTGGGGCTACTGTATATAGGGGCTGTATACACCACTGGGGCTGCAATACCATTGGGGCTGCTGTATATAGGGGCTGTATACACCACTGGGGCTGCAATACCACTGGGGCTGCTGTATATAGGGGCTGTATACACCACTGGGGCTGCAATACCACTGGGGCTGCTGTATATAGGGGCTGTATACACCACTGGGGCTGCAATACCACTGGGGCTGCTGTATATAGGGGCTGTATACACCACTGGGGCTGCAATACCACTGGGGCTGCTGTATATAGGGGCTGCTGTATACACCACTGGGGCTGCAATACCACTGGGGCTGCTGTATATAGGGGCTGTATACACCACTGGGGCTGCAATACCACTGGGGCTGCTGTATATAGGGGCTGCTGTATACACCACTGGGGCTGCAATACCACTGGGGCTGCTGTATATAGGGAGTGCAATACCACTGGGGCTGCTGTATATAGGGGCTGCTGTATACACCACTGGGGCTGCAATACCACTGGGGCTGCTGTATATAGGGGCTGCTGTATACACCACTGGGGCTGCAATACCACTGGGGCTGCTGTATATAGGGGCTGCAATACCACTGGGGCTGCAATACCACTGGGGCTGCTGTATATAGGGGCTGCTGTATACACCACTGAGGCTGCAATACCACTGGGGCTGCTGTATATAGGGAGTGCAATACCACTAGGGCTGCTGTATATACCACTGGGGGCTGCTGTATATCATACTGCTGGGGCCTGTATACCACTGCTGGGGGCTGTATACCTGTGCTGGGGTCCACCCTCGGCTTATACGCGAGTCAATAGATTTTCCCAGGTTTTGGGGGCAAAAGTAGGGGGGTCGGCTTATACACGGGTCGGCTTATACACGAGTATATACGGTACTTTTATTTGTGAAATATCTCAGTTTTTCATATATTTCTGAGCAGTATTACATATTCACATTCCCGCGTTAACTGTTTGAGTGCAACTACCTTTTTGATAATATCTTATATTTAGCAACAATTCAGACTTTCAGTTTAGGAAGTGTCGACATTTATTTCTTACATTACTAGTGATACCATTTTGGGGTAGATACAATATTTTGATCACCACTTACTGCATTTTATAATAATGTTATGGCGACAAAAAAAGTTAATTCTGGCATTTTTTTTCCCCCTCATGCCTTTTACCCATCAGATTAATTTTTTTTGATAGATTGATCTTGTATGAACGCAGTGATACCAAACGTGTATTTTACTTTTTTTTGATTGCTCTCAGTGTGAGAGACAAGATACAAATCTTGTGGTTGTGATACCTTTTAATGGCTAACAAAAATAAAATAAATGATGTTATAAGGCGAGCTTTCGAGACGACTCAGGTCTCTTCATCAGGCATGGTATGACAAGTTATTGAATGAAACTCAAAATATATGCATGCACAACTAAAATGATTGGACATTTGACTGAATAAGCATTACATGGACTGGACATATGGCAAAATAAACAAAGCAGCCTTAGAGAGGATCTTCAATCAGGCCGGCCTAGTGGTCATAAAATCTCTAGGACACTAATTTATAAGAAAACCTGGTGTCCAAGATTTCCATGTCTTTGAACAACATTGTTTAGATGTGGTAATGAGCCATAAAACCATCAGCGATGTTCAGTCCGTTCTGTATACAATTGAAACTTCTAATTAGCTTGGATTCACAGACTTATCAATGTTTTGGGGATTTGAAATTACCTCTCAAAATTAAAACCTTCATATTATCAATGTTATGTTCCTGGCCAGAAAAATGCTCCGCTACTGGAAAATTGATTTTTTCGTGTGTAATTGTGTGACGATGAGACCTCATCCTTGCTCTTAGACGTTGCCCAGTCTCACCAACATAGAAAGACCCTTCTGGGCAAATGGTGCACATAATTAAATATACCACATTGGAAGAGGAGTGAAAGTCCCAGGAATCTTATAATCCTGCTGTGTTGGGGATCTGTATCCTGTCTCTGGTCTCCATGTGAGCACAGGTCTTGCAGCTCTTCACATTGCATGGAGAAGTTCCTTTTGGTGTATCCGAGGGTATCAAACTTCGGACCATGATGTTTCTTAAATTGGGAGGCTGCCTGTAACACAGCAAGGGAGGGTCTTTGAATATTATTTTAAGTCGGTCATCCTTGTGTAGGATGTGATGAAGTTTCCTGGCAGTTTTCCTCAGTACCTCAAGCTGTGGGTTGTAGCTCACCACCAGGGGAACACGTTGGTTCTCTTCTTTTTCTCTGTATTGGAGTGCTTGACTTCTAGGGATCCTTGTGGCTTTAATGATCTGATCCTCAATGGAGGTGGGGGTGGTAGCCCTGGTTTAAAAATGAGACCTGAGTCGTCTCAAAAGCTCGCCTTATAACATCATTTATTTTATTTTTGTTAGCCATTAAAAGGTATCACAACTACAAGATTTGTATCTTGTTTCTCACACTGAGAGCAATCAACATTTTCTCAACTGGCTAACACGGTACCAAACCTTTTTCTTCTTACTTTTTTTTAATGGGGCCAAAAAGATGTGATTTTAACTTGTTTTTATTATTTTCATGTTTTTTTTTTAAAAAGTCCACTTTTTATTGTATTTACTAGTCCTATTAGAGCACTTGAAGCTGCGATCATCCAATTGCTTGTGTTATACAGAACAGTGCATCAACTATATGCCAGAATTCAAAGGAGGATCGTAATGGTAAACACAGGGGTCATCGGCATCCCGGGATCATGTCACAGGTGTGCTCATTGGGAGCAGGAAATGACTAACCCACTGACATCGAGTGTATGGTCTTAGTTCCACTAGTGTATGGCATTAGATGCGATATGCTAATGATGCTCAACTCAGGCTCGGCTGCGATCAGATCACAGGTGTGAAGGAAGAAACATTAGTCTTCCAATCTGCCTTGGTGTCAGTCTTAACAAACCCAAAGGAAAGATGTGTATATGATCCGCGCTGCTCTATGATGAGAAGACCACTGGCGTTAATCAATAGTTTATTCATTCCACACGTTTCTGAGTGTTATCTTTGCTCCTTCCTCAGGAACCCAACCATACCTTCCTGAGGAATGAGCAAGGATAACGCTCCAACGCATAGAATATATAAAGTCACTAGGGATGAGTAAGTATGCTTGTGACTACTCGGTACTCGCACAAATATCTCGGTACTCGCGATACTCTTGCTATGCTCGGGGTCCACTTCCCTGCATGTTGGCGCTCTTTACAGAGCCAGCCCACATGCAGGGATTGGCTGACAGACACTGTAATGCCACAGCCATGTTGGTTGTGCATTTACAGTGATTGGCTGGCCGCACAGCGTGATCAAGTCTTTATAAGACCTGACCGCGCTGTGCTCGTCATTCTGCTCCACAGACAGTCAGTGTAGGGAGAGCTGCTGCTGATTGAGGGACAGATTTGTGCCTTTCATCTAGTGTAGGCACAGGGCTGCCAGTCTAATTACCTCAACAGTCTTTCTGAGGACTAATACAGCTGTATACAGGCAGGCAGGGAGGCAGGGTATATAGCAAACTTAATGTACTAGTATACCAGCCTGCATCACATCTGGGGCTGGTGTACAGGCTGGAAATCTCCAAAACAGTCTTTTTAAGGATTAATTTAGCTCTCTATAGGCAGTAAGGGGTTAGCTCCAATTAGTATACGCCAAAACACTGTATACTTGTCAGCACTTGTGTCTGACCGTTCCAGATGCCGGGATTAAACCGCTCTAATCTGCAATCTCAGTGTGCAGCTAAAAACCAACTCTTGTCTGAATTCATTTACCATCTTAGTGTAGCATGATTGGCTTGTAACTCCTAAGTAGTATACGCCAAAACACTTTATACGCGTCAGCGTTTGTGTTGACTGTTCCAGCTGCCTGGATTAATCCGCTCTAATCTGTAATCTCAGTGTGCAGCTAAAAACCAACTCTTGCCTGCATTCTTTACCATCTTAGTGTGGCAGAGTGGCTTGTAGCTCCAATTAGTATACGCCAAAACACTGTATACGCGTCAGCGTTTGTGTCTAACCGTTCCAGCTGCCGGGATTAAGCCGCTCTAATCTGTAATCTCAGTGTGCAGCTAAAAACCAACTCTTGTCTGCATTAATTTACCATTTTAGTGCGGCAGGAATGGCTTGTAGCTCCAAGTAGTGTACGCCAAAACACTGTATACGCGCCAGCGTTTGTGACTAACCGTTCCAGCTGCGGGATTAAACCGCTCTAATCTGTAATCTCAGTGTGCAGCTAAAAACCATCTTTTGGATGCCTTCATTTAGCTGTATACAGGCAGCATAACATTGAAAATGCGCATGGCTGGTGGCAAGGGACAAGGAATTGGACGTGATGGTGGTGCAGGCAGATGCAGAGGCCGTGTGCAAGCTCGATTTGCGCCACGACAAACGCCCACATCATCTCACTCGACCTTCCTGTCCCAATTTCTAGGGGACAGCAGCAGTACACCACTATTATACCAAGACCAGTGTCAACAGGTTGTTAGTTGGATAGCGGATAATGCTTCCAGTCAGTTTGGCACCACCACAAATACCCTGTCTTTCACATGGTCAAGTGTCAGTAGCCGAGAGACTGGACCGCACATTCCACACCCTAATCCTCCTTCCTCCCACCATGCCGAGTGCCCGGCCCTGGACATAACTGGTCCACACTTGACACTCTGAAGATCTGTTCACATATCCATTCTTAGATTCTGGCCTCTCGCCAGCTCCAGTTGAAGTGGGTCATGAGGAGATCGTATGTACCGTATGCACAAATATTTGAGCAGCCACGGTCTCACGAAGGCAACGGTGGGAATGTGTCTCAACAAGAGGTGGACGATGATGAGACACAATTGCCAGAAAGTCAGGAGGAGGACCAGGGTGCGGAAGTGGAAGACGACGTGGTGGATGATCCAGTAACTGACCCAACCTGCAGAGGCTGCAAGCGAGGACACAGTGCACAGGGAGTTAGGCATAGCATCATAACAGGCCGGAAGAAGCAGGTGGTGCCGCAGCAGAAGGCAGGCAACGTTCCCGGAAGAACAACACGACAGAAGTTGCCATACAACTGTTAGGTCTTCCCGAGTCTGGCTGTTTTTAAGGTGTCTCCAGATAATTCCAAAAAGGCCATTTGCAACTCCTGCCATGCCAGCATCAGCAGGGGTACAAAACTAGCAGCCTGACCACCACCAGCATGATCAGATACATGTCAGCAAAGCACCCGACTTTGTGGGTTGTACACCAGAGTCCAGGAGCAGTGTCTGCGGGTGACACCGCTGCGTCTTCCACTGTTGTGCATGCAAGACAATCCCCTGTACATACTGCATGCGAAGATGCCTCCTGTCCTTCACCTGTAGTTGCACAAGCAGAAATAGCACCATCATCAACCACGTCCTCGTCCCAGCGCAGCGTTCAGTTATCCATGCACCAATCTTTGGAAACGCAGGCGCAAATACGCTGCCAATGCCCCACATGCCACAGTTCTAAATGCACACATTTCGCGACTGCTTGCACTGGAAAAGTTGCCTTTTAGGCTCATGAACACAGAAGCATTCCGCGACCTGATGGCGGCGGCTGCCCCACGTTACTCGGTCCCCAGCAGCCACTATTTCTCCAGGTGTGCCATCCCCGCTTTACATAAGCACTTGTCACAAAACATCAGATGTGCCCTTAACAACGCAGTTTCAGGCAAAGCCCACCTAACCACGGACACGTGGACAAGTGCTTTGGGCAGGGCCGGTACATCTCGCTGATGGCACACTGAGTTAATATTCTGGAAGCGGGGACCCAGTCTGAGCTTGGGGCGGAACACGTCCTTCCGACTCAAGGATTGCAGGCCCTAACTCAGCCAGGGTTTCACCCACAGTGTACAGCTCTGGAACGTCATGCTCCTCAGCCCCCTCCTCCTCCACTTCACCTCCACATCAGTCCCAAGCTGGAAGCACTGTAGCACTGCCTCGGCAAAGCGGCAACAGGCTATGCTGAAGCTAATATGCGTAGGTAACAAACCCCACAATGCTGAAGAGTTGTGGACAGCTCTGAAACAGCAGGCAGATCACTGGCTCACACCGCTGAACCTACAGCCAGGCATGGTCGTGTGTGACAATGGCCGGAACCTGGTGGCGGCTCTGAGGCGAGGCGAGCTGACACATGTTCCATGTTGGCCCATGTGCTCAACCTCGTGGTTCAGCGGTTTCTTAAATCCTACCTGGAGCTGTTGGATCTGCTCGTCAAAGTACGCCACCTGTGTGCCCATTTTAGAAAGTCACCTACTGCTTCTGCCGCCCTTGCCGGCTTTCAGCGGCATTTGCAGCTTCCGGGTCACAGACTGGTGTGTGATATTCCCACACGTTGGAATTCCACACTGCACATGTTGGTCAGGATTTGTGAGCAGAAGAGGGCAGTTGTTAACAACCAGCATCAACTAGGCCATCGGTATACGGTTGAAACTCCACACATAAGACCTCAGGAGTGGACATGGATGTCCGACATATGTACCGTCCTCCAAAACTTTGAGGACTCCACCAAGTGAGCGGCGATGGTACCATTGTCAGCGTCACTATCCCACTTCTCTGTCTTCTAATACTCTCTCTGCTCAAAATCAAAGACGATGCATTGCAGGCGGAGCACGATGAGTTGGAGCACTGGGTGATTATACACAGCCCAGCCTCATCTCATCCCAATGTGCATTGGAGGACTATGACGAGGAGGATGAAGAAATAGAGCTACTTTCATGTGGAATTGACGGTAATACATGCACAACTGTCATACCGTTGGTTCAGCGTGGATGGCCAGAGGACAGGGGAGAGGAGGAGGAGAGGATAATGAGGCCAGCATGGCCAGTCATGCTGTTGGTGAGGACCCTGAAGTCTTTCACGTTAACAGTCTGGCGTACATGTCTGTCTCGTGACCCTCGCGTTATCAACATCTTCGCGGACACTCATTACTGGTTGGTGACACTTTTAGACCCACCTACATGGAAAACTTTATTTCTCTTATTCCCGAGGTGGAGAGGTCTACAAAAATGCTGCAGTACCAGAAGGCCATAGTCGCGGAATTTGTCAAAAAATTCCCTTCTGAAAATGCTAGCGGCAGAGGTCACTATTCGGTGGACAACCAAGGCATCCGGCTGAGAGGCAAAGTTCAATTCAGCAGAGGTAGGGGAACACTCTCAAAGATCTGGGACAGTTTACACAGCACCTCCCATAGCACAGGCCCTGAGGTGCGGGGTAGTGTCACAAGGACTGCAAAGTTTGCGAAGATGCTGAGGGAGTACCTTGCTGATCATACAAAAGTGCTCCTAGATTCCTCTGTGCCTTATAATTATTCAGTATCCAAGCTGGACACAGGGACAGGAATTGGCTCTCTACGCCTTGGAAGTCCTGGCCTGCCCTGCCGCTAGTGTTTTGTCAGAGGTGTTTTTAGTGCTGCAGGTGAAATCATTACTGATAAACGCACCCACCTGTTAACTGAAAATGCTGACAGGCTGACTCTGATCAAGATGAACAAGGGTTGGACTGGGCCTGACTTCACCACACTACCACCAAATGATAGCGTAATTTAAATTTTGTGTCGGTAAATTGCCATGCACCTCCGCACACCCACACATGGGTACACACTTCATGACTTTGGCTACTTGCTGTACTGCTCCTCCTTCTCCTCATCCGCCACCATCATATGATCAGTGTGACCGTTGTTCATGATGCCACGAAAACATAATTTATTTACATCATATTTATGATGATGATGACCCTAACTGTTCAAAACTTAGGCAGTAGTTTCAAGTATACACCCCAGGGGTAAATGTTTTAGTCCATGCTTACAGAATGGGCATTACAAGTACAGGAGACCCGCTCCTTTGTAATGTATTTAGAGGTTCTCCTCCATGTTTCTTTCTAGGGGCATCAGAGTGCCACACAATTTTTGGCTGCCCTGCCAAAGGGCAAACACTACAAAAGACAAACTTCCTTAAAATGGGAACAATATTTAAAGAGGCCCTCATGCACGTCTCTATCCAGGGGCATTGGGGTGCCTCCCAATTTTTGGCTGCCCTGCCAAAGGGCAATACTACAAAAGACCACTTCCTTAAAATGGGCACATTATTTAAAGAGGCCTTCATGTACGTCTCTTCCCAGGGGCATCAAAGTGCCACACAATTTTTAAAAAAAAAATCTTTCATGTAATCCAAAAACTAACATACACCAACTCTGTCTCACAAGTGGGTATGAGCCCTTAATATTTACTCCAAGAAAATCCATTTTGGTTTCATTTTGTAACGTTTTCTTGACAGTCCGTAAAAGTGGCGTAATAGTCTGACAACATTGCTGACATCAGTGACCTTGGGGTCTGAAATGCTTACAGGGGTCTTCCCCATGCTGTTCCCTGTCATTTGAGCACTGTTCTGATACTTTTGTGACATTTTTAGGGTTTTTCCATGCTGCCAGGGAGTCATGCCAGAAAAATACTCGGGTCTCCCATAGGATAACATTGGGCTCGGTGCTCGGGCCGAGTACACGAGTATCTTGGGATGCTCGGCCCGAGTATCGAGCACCCGAGCATTTTAGTACTCGCTCATCTCTAAAAGTCACCATTGTCTGAATAAATCCAGTGGTTCCTTTCATCTTATGGCAGTGCAGATCATATACACATCTTTCCTTTGGGTTCGTTTGGCTACCTCGGTGCACGTGGATTGTGGATCCTGCAGCAGTGGTTTCATGCACTTTATACTGGTTGTGTGTCACTTTGCAACATTGTAATACATAAGATAAGACCCTATATGCCCCTTTGTATCCCCTTTTTGCAGTTGTCATTGTCAGTCTTGGAGTAGATCGCACTGCGCTCGGCTAACATCCGAGCATGTTTAACAATCACCAATAGACTTATAAGGGGCGAGTGATGCGAGACTCGCTGACAATTGCAGCATGCCAAATAGGCATGAAAAATAGCTCACAGAGGACATTGCCTCATTGTTTAACAATGGTGTTAGTGCAATTTAATGTTCTATCCAATAGCACTCATCCTTTGTAGGTGCAGGATTTAACTGGTTAACAGCCACAGGGGGATCTCCAATCCACGGGCAGCTGTTAGAGGCACACGGTGGCTGATTAAATCATGTGCAGAGAGCAATGCCTGCTCGGCCTGCAATACGGCTTTAAAGGAAGGGACATGACCTTTGACATATCATTATGCCTAAGGTCATGAAGGGGTAAACAGAGCCCCTGCGGCTTCTCAAACAGAATGATGCAACTGTTATCTGTCACCTCTTCTATATAAAGCTCACTGTGAAATTTGTGTTACTTTGTATTTTTCCTCCTGATATATACTGTAGGTAAAAGAAAACTAGTGAATAAGAGACAGATATTAAACCACTGAGTAGGATTAAAATTGTCTCTTTCTAATTACCATATATACTCGTGTATAAGCCGACCCGTGTATAAGCCGACCCCCCTACTTTTGCCCCAAAACCTGGGAAAATCTATTGACTCGTGTATAAGCCGAGGGTGGACCCTAGCACAAGTATACAGCCCCCAGCAGTGTGGTATACACCAGTCCCAGAGGTAGATACAGCAGCCCCAGTGGTAGTATACACGCAGCCCCAGTAGTATATACAGCCCCAGTGGTAGTATATACAGCCCCAGTGGTAGTATACAGGGCCCCAGAGGTATATAGCAGCCCCATTGGTAGTATACAGGGCCCCAGAGGTATATAGCAGCCCCAGTGGTAGTATACAGGGCCCCAGAGGTATATAGCAGCCCCAGCGGTAGTATACAGGGCCCCAGAGGTATATAGCAGCCCCAGTGGTAGTATACAGGGCCCCAGAGGTATATAGCAGCCCCAGTGGTAGTATACAGGGCCCCAGAGGTATATAGCAGCCCCAGCGGTAGTATACAGGGCCCCAGAGGTATATAGCAGCCCCAGTGGTAGTATACAGGGCCCCAGAGGTATATA
Organism: Allobates femoralis; assembly: GCA_033576535.1. NCBI lineage: Eukaryota > Metazoa > Chordata > Amphibia > Anura > Aromobatidae > Allobates > Allobates femoralis. Next base: position 131,045,689 of record JARQOC010000002.1, on the reverse strand, counting down.
GCAGCCCCAGTGGTAGTATACAGTGCCCCAGAGGTATATAGCAGCCCCAGTGGTAGTATACAGGGCCCCAGAGGTATATAGCAGCCCCAGTGGTAGTATACAGTGCCCCAGAGGTATATAGCAGCCCCAGTGGTAGTATACAGGGCCCCAGAGGTATATAGCAGCCCCAGTGGTAGTATACAGTGCCCCAGAGGTATATAGCAGCCCCAGTGGTAGTATACAGGGCCCCAGAGGTATATAGCAGCCCCAGTGGTAGTATACAGTGCCCCGGAGGTATATAGCAGCCCCAGCGGTAGTATACAGGCAGCCCCAGTAATGCAGGCCCCCCCCCAGCGTCTCTCCGGTCACCTGTAAAGCAAGCTATACTTATCAGTGTCCCGCTCGCACCCGCCGCTGCCGACATCCGCGATCCTCCATCTTCATGCGACTCCTCTTCCTGTTTCCTGTGCGCGTCGCCGGCAATGACGTCATTCCCGGCGACGCGCACAGGAAACAGGAAGAGGAGTCGCATGAAGATGGAGGATCGTGGATGTCGGCAGCGGCGGGTGCGAGCGGGACACTGATAAGTATAGCTTGCTTTACAGGTGACCGGAGAGACCCTGGGGGGGCCCTGCATTACTGGGGATGCGGGGGCTGCTGTATACCGATGTATACATCGGTATGTACCGATGTATACATCGGTATACAGCACTGACTCGCGTATAAGCCGAGGGGGGTACTTTTCAGCCCAATTTTTGGGCTGAAAAACTCGGCTTATACGCGAGTATATACGGTACTACATGCTCTTTACATAGGCCTTGGTGGTATAGCATGGCTGTGCCTTAATTTTGTGCCAGAAAAGAAAACATATTTAAATACACTGAATATTGTTTATTAATTAATTAATTAATTTGAAACTTATGGATATTCTATCCAGCGATCGTGCAATAATGAACTGATGCCTAATCAAGGGTTCTGCTAAGGCCAGTTTCACACCACGGTTTTTGGGATCTGGGGCTGTCCGATTTTGGCCCCATAGTACACCTATGGGGTCGAATTGGACAGGTGGCAGTTTTTTGCCATCAGCTTTTGTGCTGTCCTGGAGGATTCAGCAGCAGCTTTTGTTTTTTGGCCCCGGACACAAAAATGGATCATGCATCATTATTTGTGTCCTGGACAAAAATCGGTGAAAATCAGATCCTCCCAGATCTTCCTGGGTCTGGTGCCCCCTAACATGGGAGTCTATGGCGCCATATCGCGCCGGATCAGACATAAAATCGTATGAGATAATAACGTTAATGCTTCAACAGATCCCAGTGATTCTGAGATTGTTTCTCCATGACATATATTTTACTTCATGTTAATTGTAAACTTATTTTTTGCATTTATTTGTGAAAATATCTGAAAATTTGGCAAAAATTATGAAAATTTAGCAATTTTCAAATGATTTTTAAACTAGATAATTACACCCCAAAAAATAATGTTTCCCACATGTCTACTGTCTATCATATTATTTTTGAAACATATTATTTTTTCTTAGTATATTAGAAGGGTTGAAAGTTTATCAGAAATTTCTCATATTTCCAATAGAATTTACAAAGCCAATATTTTAGGGACCACATCACATTTGAAGCGACTTTGGGGCCTGTATATGACAGAAAAACCCAAAAGTGACAGCACTTTAAAAACTGCACTAGTCAACATGCTTAAAACCAGATCCATGAAGTTTATTAACCTTTTATTGCGTCACAGAAATTAAAACAATGTGCAAGAAAATAATGAAAATTTTACTTTTTCCCTAAATAATTTTCCTTTGGCCCCATATTTATTATTTTTATAAGAGCAACAGGAAAAAATGCACCATCCAATTTGTTGTAAAATTTCTTCTGAGTATGTCATTACCCCATACATGGTGAAAAACTACTATGGCTAGGGTCACATCTCCGTTTTTTTTTTTTAAATCCTGATCCGGTTTTGAGCTTTCAAAAAGCTCAAAACCGGACCAGGAAACGCTCCTCATAGGAGCCTATGCTAAACACCGGATTGCTTCACAAGCAATCCGGTGTCCGTCTCCGGCACTGCAGCCTGCGTTAAAAATCATGCAGGCTGCAGTTTTCGGAGCGGTTTAAGCAGCCGCACTGCAGTAACCGGATTGCTCAGGATGTGTAATCCTGAGCAATGCGGCTACTGCATAGTTTGCTGATACCGGCTGTTGCCGGCATGAGCAAACTGTACTATCTATTGTAAAGAGGGAAATTTAATAAATAAAAGAATGCTTGAGGTCTCCAGGGGGGCTTAGTCCCCCTAGAGACCGGACGCCCACTCAGGTGGGCTTTGTTTGCAAAGTTCAAATGCGCCACTGTCCCGATAGCTGGCGCAAGGTTCCCAAACTCCCCCCCATCTATATTGAGAGGTCCCTGCCCCCTCTTTGCATTTATTTCTATTTTTAGCAAAACCTAAGTATTAAAGTTAAGAAAGATGCTTATAGTTACGTGTCTCGCCTTCAGTTTCATTTTCCTTCCATGGACGGGGCTGTGGCCTGATGCCTCCACCCGCGTCATGAAAGGGACAAGGCTATCGCTATGACGCAACTTAGCCCCGCCCCTTTCATGATGCGGCCACCCTCTCAACACAGAAGCCAATCCAGAGGCGGCGGCCATAATTAATTAGCGGGCAGAGGCATCAGGCCACAGCCCCGCCCATGGAAGGAAAATGAAACTGAAGGCGAGACACGTAACTATAAGCATCTTTCTTAACTTTACTACTTAGGTTTTGCTAAAAATAGAAATAAATGCAAAGAGGGGCGCAGGGACCCCTCAATATAGATAGGGGGGGAAGTTTGGGGGTCTTGCGCCAGCTATGGGGACAGTGGCACATTTGCACTTTGCAAACAAAGCCCACCTGAGTGGGCGTCCGGTCTCTAGGGGGACTAAGCCCCCCTAGAGACCTCAAGCATTCTTTTATTTATTAAATTTAACACTTTACAATTGATAGAACAGTTTGCTCATGCCGGCAATAGCCCAAATTTTGGGCTGAAAAACTCGGCTTATACACGAGTATATATGGTACATAAAATGGAACACAATAAAAAAAATATCAATGAGGAGAATATGCCGCAACATTTGTTCCATTTTAGTTTGTGGTCACCAAAATCTTCCTATATTCAGTCACTGTTTAAAATATTTACCGTATATACTCGCGCATAAGCCGAGTTTTTCAGCCCAAAAATTGGGCTGAAAAGTACCCCCCTCGGCTTATACGCGAGTCAGTGCTGTATACCGATGTATACATCGGTACATACCAATGTATACATCGGTATACAGCAGCCCCCGCATCCCCAGTAATGCAGGGCCCCCCCAGCGTCTCTCCGGTCACCTGTAAAGGAAACTATACTTATCACAGTGCCGCTGTCCGCGCCCGCTGTCCGCGCGGGGCTGCTATATACCTCTGGGGCCCTGTATACTACCACTGGGGCTGTATATACTACCACTGGGGCTGTATAAACCACTGGGGCTGTATATACTGCTGGGGCCCTGTATACTACCACTGGGGCTGTATATACTACCACTGGGGCTGTATATACCTCTGGGGCCCTGTATACTACCACTGGGGCTGTATATACTACCACTGGGGCTGTATATACCTCTGGGGCCCTGTATACTACCACTGGGGCTGTATAAACCACTGGGGCTGTATATACTGCTGGGGCCCTGTATACTACCACTGGGGCTGTATATACTACCACTGGGGCTGTATATACTACCACTGGGGCTGTATATACTACCACTGGGGCTGTATATACTACCACTGGGGCTGTATAAACCACTGGGGCTGTATATACTGCTGGGGCCCTGTATACTACCACTGGGGCTGTATATACTACCACTGAGGCTGTATATACTACTAGGGCTGCGTCTATACTACCACTGGGGCTGTATATACCACTGGGGCTGTATATACTACTGGGGCTGCGTGTATACTACCACTGGGGCTGCTGTATCTACCTCTGGGACTGGTGTATACCACACTGCTGGGGGCTGTATACTTGTGCTAGGGTCCACCCTCGGCTTATACACGAGTCAATAGATTTCCCCAGGCTTTGGGGGCAAAAGTAGGGGGGTCGGCTTATACACGGGTCGGCTTATACACGAGTATATACGGTAACCTAATGGCTTACTTTACATTTTATTATCATCTTTTAAATCCCCTAGTTAAATGCTGACATGTGAGTAAATAATTATAACATAATATATATCCATAATATAAATGATGGCAAATAATTAATGACAGCAAATAACTAGAATAGTGTACTTAAAAGGTCTCATTCTAAATAACATCATTATTTGTACAACACAATAAATTATTTTGCCCAATTCATTTATAAAATAATGAGATACAAATATATCAAAATAATAATAATGCATTAACTAAAAAAGCCCCTTGAGCCAATCTATGTAGATTCCAGAAGTTATTAATGATGTGTTTTAAAAGGAAACTAAGGTTGCAGCACTGGCAAATGAAAAATAAGCCAGAGAAAATAAATGACAAATAAAATTATTTCCATTATGGAGGGTTTCGAGATAGAAATATTGTTAGTAAGCATCAAATACCTTTAGGCAAGAATCATTATAGAGGGTGGCCCATTTATATGGATACACCTAAATAGAATGGGAATGGTTGGTGATATCAACTTCCTGTTTGTGACACATTAGTATATGGGAGGGGAAAACTTTTCCAAATGGGTGGTGACCATGGCAGCTATATTTAAGTCAGTCACTTTGGATCCAACTTTATTTTTTTCAATGGGTCATGTGACATCAAACTGATTGAGAATTTCATAAGAAAAACAATGGTGTGTTTGGTTTAATGTAACTTTATTCTTTAATGAGTTATTTACAAGTTTATGACCACTAATAAAATGTGTTAATAGTGCTGCCCATAGTGTTGGATTGTCAATGCAACCCTCTTCACCCACTCTTGACACACTGATAGCAACACCGCAGAAGAAATGCTAGCACAGGCTTCCAGTATCCATTGTTTCAGATGCTGCACATCTCGTATCTCCACAGCATAGACAATTGCCTTCAGATGAGTGATGAGGCAAACATTTTTTGTGAATGGTGAAGTTAACAAACAAAACCACCACTATTGGTCTGACACTAACCCACAGTGGATAGATCCCTCCAAGACTGTTGGAACACAAAAATTGATGGTATGGTGTGGTATATGGGGTACAAAGATAGTGGGGCTATTTTTTATCAATGGACACCTCAATGTCAACAAGGCTGTGTGTTGGAACACAAAAATGTATGGTATGGTGTGGTATATGGGGTATATGGGGTTTCCATTCTTCATCAATGGAAACCTCAATACCACTGGATATCTGAATCATGTAGTAATTTCAGATATCCAGATATTTTATTTCTAGAATATTGCATCTTTACAACATCATAAACTCTTCAAATCCCCCAAGAAGGATGCTTGCCCTCAAAAGACAAATGCAAAAAAGGACAGGATGATGCGAAGAATCTCCATGAATAATCGTTTTAACACTGCAGCTGGAACAGCTCGTCAGTTCAGCACTGAACAGGGGAAAGATCTGTCTCATCATACAGTGTCATGATGTTTAAGAGCATTTGGACTGAAAGCTGACTCTGCAGTGGGCAAACCTCTCATTAGCAGAAAGAATCAAAAGCCTAGACTCAGCGTTGGGGTGCGGGATGTTGTGTGCACAAGAGGAGACATGGTAGCACAGTTCATTTTAATAACAAAAGCAAGTTTAATTTTTTTGGTTTTGATGGGAATCATTATGCTCATCAACAAACTGGGAATGACTGAACCCAAAGTGTGTATAAAAGTCAGGGAAAAGTGGTGGAGGAAGTGTCAAGGTTTGGGGAATGTTTTCTACTGCAAGGATTGGACCTCTCATACAGCTACATGGCAGAGTGTATGCAAGTGTGTGTCAGAACCTTCGTCTACAACACTTGGTTCCTTACTTGCGTTCAGCACACCATTCAGCCAGCAATTTTCATGCAGGGCAATGCCCCCTGTCACACTGCAAAATGGGTAAAGTAGTTTCTTGAAACAGAAAATATTGAAACGATGAAATGTCCTGATCCAAACCCAATAGAAAACATCTGGAAAATGCTTGGTGACAACGTTTTGGCCAAGAAACTCACAGCAATCACAGAGGACTGGAAGAAGAGTGGATAAAATCATCCCAGAGCAGTGTGAGAAACTAATGATGTCCTGTAGATGCAGATATGCAATGGGCGGGGTTGTTTTTTGCCACTTTGTTGGATTGCATTTGCATCTATAATTCATCTTTTTCATGTAATTCAAGGACCTCTGACAGAGGCGTGGGAGTGGACCAGGTTAAGATTAGGCTCGAGTACCTGAGCATTTTACTGCTCGCTCATCACTAGCCTAAATGAACACTGCGTATATACCTCCTGAAAAGCTTGTGTAGAGCCTACTGGGACAGGGTACTCGGTGCCGGACCGGGATACTGCTGGAGATATCACGGTGGTCTTGGTCCGGACCGTGTCCCAGGTTCCGCAATAAATGTGGGTAATATTTACAGAGGATTTTGTCATGACGCCACCCACGGGTTGTGGTCAGGGTAACCACCGCTGCTGCAGAACCTCGGGGATGATGTTTGGCAGCTGGAGATGTAACGGCTCTTCGCAGGTAGAGCCTGGTTCCTCGGGGAAGTGGTAGTGATAGTCTATAGATCGTGCTATGGATGTTGCAGGATAGTAGGGTAGTAGTGGAGATGATGGCTGCTTGTGAGGGAACGTAGGGCTGAGCACAAGGATCACACAGACTCACGGTTTTGTAGTTTTCCAAGGCTTTACTGGAGTTGTTGCTCACAGAGTACTGTCCACGAGTCTGTACCGGGGCCGGGTTGCTCCCACCCTGTCCGGGTCCTCAGCATCCTACTCCTGCATCCTGTGTGTGGCCCTGCTGCTGCTTTAGCTGAGCTGCTGGCCCTGTCCCTCCTCACAGGTACCCCCTTTTCTAGGCAACTTGAGTCTTTCCGTGTGCTTCTGACCTTGAAGTGTTGCTTCACTAAGGTACGGTGTAGGTATGTAACCTTCACTATCCCGGTGTTTTCTGTGCTGCGTGTCTCAGTCACAGATTCGGATCTGGTATCCGGCTTCTTGCTCCTCTGGGGCGAGTTATGAGGTAACTCCGTCTCCCAGATATGTTCCTCTGTTTCTTGTACTCCTCTCTTCAGACCCTGGCTTCAGGTCTGAAAGTAGTCAGTGGTCCCTGTCAGGAGCTCAGCACTGCTTCCATTTACAGGTCCTCTTTTTAGTGCTCCCTGCATTAAACTGAACTGTCAACTCTCAACTACTACTTCCTCCTCAGACCAGAATATATCAGGGAGCTGCTTTAGCTCCCCTTCTGGCCTAGAGGCGCTAGTGCAGTTTCCAGTGTTGTGTGGGGCGTTAACCCATGGTGATGTTACTGTGGCACATTAACCTCTGGGGTGCCACACTTGCACACTGAAAAATTTGTGGGTTGGCAACAAGGAAAGGATACCCGAGAAGCAAGCATCTAGAACTCATCCTGATCCCCAGATTATCACAGAAGCCTCTTTTAACATCTTTAGTAAAGATGTTGGACTCTGCTCTTTATGTCAATGCTAACACACTCCTTTTATAGTATCACCACCATCTGGTTCTCATTTTTTATTGACCACATAATTAACATCATCATCATCATCTTAGTCATAATCATCCCTAACTTGGCTGACCTAAGCTATCCAAGCCCCCCCATCTAATTCCCAAATATTAATTGGCTCTGACTCAAAATTACGTTACCACCTTGAATGCCACTGCCAGTGTTACAACCACCTCTGGTGATAGAGCCACTAAGAGACAGAACATATACAGGTGCAATTCACAAAATTGAAAGTTTGCAATGTAAAACTTAGGTCTTATGGCTTATGAGGAGGAAGACTGTGCAGAACTATAACTCAAATTAATGGTGCTGATCACAAAGGTAACATCATGCAGCTCTGAGGTGCTGCCTTATATTCTATAACACTATTCACCTCCTCCTTTTGAATACACTTGCCAGATATAAAGGTGAACAATTCTGACCAGTATTTTGTATCACTACTGCCTGAATGAATAGTGTAATTGCTTGTGGTGCTCTTGCTTCTAGCGGCTCCCATACTCTAACAATAGGTTAGGGGGTTTGTCTTTTACACTACCCCATCCATTTCAATTGCCACTTTTTCTTTAACATACATTGTGTACAAAATCTAATATATAAAGCTGAATGTGTGTATGTATGTGTGTGTGTATGTGTGTATATCCGGGATTAGCATCTACACCGTCGCAACTATAGCCACAAAATTTTGCACAGTCACACGTCTCGACCCCGGGAGCGTCATAGGCTATGTTGTGAGGCGAAATTTTAACCTTGAGCGTTCCAGTTCACCAAACAATTTTGGCCCTATCTACATAATGGGGAAAAAGTGAATGGAAACATATTGGAGGAAAATCCACAGCTGTCAGCTATAGAGACAAAATTTTGCACAGTCACTCGTCTGGACCCTGAGAGCATCATAGGCTATGTTGTGAGGCGAAATTTTAACCCTGCGCGTTCCAGTTCACCAAAAAATTTTGCCCCTATCTACATAATGGGGAAAAAGTGAATGGAAAAGAGTTGGAGGAAAATCGACAGATGTCAGCTATAGAGACAAAATTTTGCACAGTCCTACGTCTGGACCCCGGGAGCATTACAGGCTAGGTTGTGAGGCGACATTTTAACCCCGCGCATTCCAATTCACCAAACAATTTTGCCCCTATCTACATAATGGGTAAAAAGTGACAGTTACCAGTTGACAGTTGTGAATGAGAGGGGCTTAATGATAGCGCCAAAGACTAACAGCACATACCAGCATATAGTCACTAGTGTGGCCCCAACATGACATATTCACCACGCACAGGGACATGTATACACAACACACGCACACAAAGAGTAACAGCAAGTGTATAGTCGCTAAGGTGCAGCCCCAACATTGGATACTCACCACGCACCCGAACAAACACACACACACACACACCCACAAAGAGACACACACAACACAGAGACACACACACACCCCAAGGGGAGACACACACACTCTATAGCGACACATGCACTCACCCCACAGGGACACACACACACCACAATGAGACACACATGACACAGACACACACACCACACAGACCCGCCCACAGGGACACACACACATAGCCACCCTATAGGGACACATGCACTCACCCCACAGGGACACACACACCACAAAGAGACCCCACACACCACACAGGCCCCCCACAGGGACACACACATACACACCCTATAGGGACACATGCTCTCACCCCTCAGGGACACACACACACCACAAAGAGACACACACAACACAGATACACACACACAGACCCCCCCACAGGGACACACACACATACACACCCCATAGGGACACATGCACTCACCCACAGGGACAACACCACACAACCACAAAGAGACACACACAACAGAGACACACACCACACATACACCCCCCCACAGGGACACACACATACACACCCCTGGGACACACACACCCCACAGACCCCCCACAGGGACACACACACATACACACCCTATAGGGACACATGCACTCACCCCTCAGGGACACACACACACCACAAAGAGACACACACAACACAGATACACACACACAGACCCCCCACAGGGACACACACACATACACATCCCAGGGACACACACACCACACAGACAGACACAGATGTGCACAAATCACCTCACACAACTCGCCTCACATGTGTGCTATCTTTATTTTCCAAACATCAACATCTGATTAAAAACAGCCAATGTGCAACACATGTGCCATATAGGGAATTAAGGCAGATGTCAGTCACATGAGCTGTTTATTATGCGTATGTGTGAGGTAACATATACTGCCCGGCCAGGGGGAGGGTTTACTGTTGGCTGGAGATTTATTAGGCTGCCTATAGCAATCAATCACAGCTCAGCTTCTATTTTCCTACAGGTCATTAATATGACATATTCAAATTCTATTTTGTTATAGCTAACAGCAGTTATTTATTAACCCGGGCGTAGCCGGGTACTACAGCTAGTTATAAATAAGATTTGATTTTTTTTTAACCAAATGTATTCAACATTTGCCAAAAAGCACTGAACAAAGAAATGCTAAGTAGTTACATGTATAGGAAACAAAATGTGAGGTAGAAAGTCACAGTTAAAGGGAACCTGTCAGCTGCCTATACCACTACCATGTCTCTTTCGCACTTACTTATGCAATAGTGATTTCTCTATAATTGTAAGGCTGAATTTTAAATCCTTGCTCAGGTTCTGCCAATCTGTTGAGGTCTCGCCCATTGATTCCCTCAGACTAAATATGAGCAGATTGATCCGTGGAGGATCAAGTTTGAGTCGAATTTTCTCATATTTCAGATATTCAATTTGTGAATCGCAAAGAAAAATTGTCTGCCACCATTTCCCACACTGCTGGAGCATCAGAGAGTGAGCTAATGTTTTCTTTTTGAAGGCTTCAATATAATGCCGTGTAGTTATGAAATTTAGCATATTATCAAACCTTGTACAAGACTAATAGGCCATCCCATCTTTTAAGAACGCCTCATGACATTATCATGATTTACAAGTGCAAAGTAACCATAGTTTCTTTGCAAATCTTGCACATGCTTCCTATATTTCTCTGAGGATGTTAAATGAAGCAGGATGAATGCTCCCTGACTTAATAACAATACAGTGCATGAACAGGAAGGCAGAATGTCGACAACTGTGATGACACTCTGGCAAACTAGATTAGGGCCAACCATGATGTTACTCTTACAAGCTATTTCAGTCAAGCTCGCACAAGATGGTAGGGATTTATTAGACAAGTAAAATCAATGACCTATCAGATTACTTCTGACATATTTGCATAATGTGAGTGTGAAATAAAAGTTGATTTTACAATTATATTGCAATTGCAAGGGCATAAGAAGGATGGTGGCACATAAGGCTAGTTTCACATCACGATTTTTTCCTGTTCCTGTTTTCTGCAGGACCCCACGGACAGGAAAGGACCAGATCAGATGTGGCCTCCCGATGCCTTTTCTGTGTCTCGGTCTGTGATTTTCATGGATCTGGACACAGAAAAGCCTGAGCCTGCAAAGCGTAGGCAAGCAGGGCACTTTCACTCCCTCAATGTATATACATACATTGCAGGAGTGAAGCAAGGGTTAAAAATTAAAAAAAAGAGATCCTCACTTTCCGTCGTGTGTCCCACGATGTGCGCCATCTCCAAGATTAAGACCTGTGAATTAGCTGATCTGGCGGAGCTGGGCTACCCGATCAGCTAATTGGTCACATGACTGCATCAGGTGAGCGGTATAAATCTCCCACCTGCCGATCAGTTTTGGTGGGCAGGAGATTTAAACCGCTCAGCTGATGCGGTCATGTGACCAATCAGCTGATCAGGTAGTCCTGCCCCACCAGGTCCTTAAGCCCTCAGAACTAGATGGTGTGCATCACGGGACTTGCCGGAGAGGTGAGGATATTTTTTTTAATTTCAACACTTTAGTTAATTTTACTTCCGCAATGTATGTATATACATTGTAGAAGTGAAATTAAACAGGAACAAATCAGTTTTAGTCTACTGAGCATGCTCAGTACATTAAAATCAGGTCCGGGAAACAATCAGATGTTTTCCCGGACCCGCGCTCCATAGGCCCCATGTTAATTGCCACGTACCGGGTCGGATCCAATTCTGTCTGATTTGGTCTGCTGTGCCCAAAATCGGAGCAGTCTCTGATTCTGGGTACAGCAAAAAATCTGACAGAATCGGATCAGTGACAAATCGGACGGCAATAGAGCACCAATCCGTGCTCATAGGGATACATAGCGGCCAAATCAGATCCGTGGCTGTCAATTTAACAACGGATCCCCATAAAACGGAATGTGAAACCAGCCTAAAATGAGTTAGGGCAGCTGACAGGTTCCTTTAAATGTTTGGGCTTGTAGAATTTTCTCTTGTATCTAAAAAAAAATTGTTCCTTCACAAAACGATTGTACAAAAAATGGTAAAAATAATACGGTCACTTGTGACGTGACAAGCAAGAACATTTTCTCTCACTTAGGGCTCGCTCCTACTAATGTATAACAAGAAGTGATATCCGATGTTTTAACAAATAGTACTCACTCCAATATTATACTATGTGTCAATTAGCTGTTTTTTATTATGAGGATTAGCCATGAAAAAAAAATCGCTGCATGCTGCAATTGGCAGCGTATGCCGAATGACGTATTTCCATACAAGTCTATGGGTGCATGTAAAACATTGGACTGCACTCAGATGTCACCTGAGTGTAGTTCGATATATGCCGGGCAAATGGAGAAGATAAAGCAATTAATATCTCTATTTTTCTGCACTTAAAATCCAATTCTCACATGAGAGAGAATCAGATCACAGTAAAATGATACTTGGTTCACACTTGCAGTATAGTTTGAGCCAAGTGTCATTAGCATATAGCATGCATTGCTTTCACATCAGACGCTGTATGCCAGAATGACCTCAGCCTTACACAGTTTTCAGATGATTTTTCTGCAAAAAAATATTTTACTGCCTAGCTCCTGCTTTCTAGTGCACTGACCCAGAAGAAAGATGTGCAATGTAAATGCAGAAGGACAAATGCCAGCTACACAATATAACTGATTAATTATACTGAGTCTGGCACTGTTGCTGCTGTCACAGCTCCTTTTCTTTTTCTCCCTCAGATCAATTGAATCTCTTTATTATACACAGACTACAACACTCATTTTCTTCCCTACTATAAAACATCTGCGGTGGTTGTTCAATGTTTTAGAGTTTTCTTTTCCTTTCTTTATGGCTGAGCTGTGAACTCTGACAACCTCTTAAGGTGCCGTCACACGCGGCAAGTTTGCTTGCAACTTCACTGGCAATTTGCTGGTTGCAGTGAAATCATGAACACATTGTTCCATTTGTACGCAGCAACAAAATAGAACAATGTGTCCACGATTTCACTGCTACCAGCAAATTGCCAGTGAAATTGCCTAGCAATATTGCTGCGTGTGAAGGTACCTTAATGAAAGCCCCAATCACCTTAAAATGACTTTGATATTCCCTTCCTTGACTTTGATAGTCCTTCCTGATTGGCTGCTTTATGCCACATGATATAGCTACAAGACATTTTGTGGAAGGCGTAGGGCTGCTCTTGAAGACGTGAGGTTCCTCAAGTAAATCATTTCTAAATGAAAAGCAATGCTTATTTGACAGTTTTTTTTTTACAGATTTCAATGAATATATTAGTCACTGTGCACGCTGAGTCACATTTTACATCAAGAACAGTGACTAGCTGTTCTCTGTTCTTGAGAAAGTATGGAAAGAAGATAGTGTCACATCCATAAAGAAGCAGGGGTCATAATTTAAAGGGTTAATTCTTCCCTCACCATATTGCAAAGTGATGGCATATAGCTGTGATGAGCAATCAATCTATTATTGGGGGGTAGTATCCAATACACTCACTGGTCCTCAGAATAAATGTGGTGGTGATTTAATGCTCTGTGTCTCTTCAGTCTTTAATCCTGCATAGACACACTGCTCAGAATAGAGTATTCTGCTATGCTCAAACAAATCTCATAACAGAGCCATTATTTGCTCCCATGGGACCCAGACTTCTGATGATATCCTTCAGCAGGCAAAAGGTATCAACCTAAAAGGTGTACTAGACAGAATGTTTGAGCTCCTCAAGCTCCATATCTATTAGACAAGCCTTGGAGCATTCAGGATCAGGTTTCTTCTTTTGCTGGCCAGTTGAAGGATCTTCTGTGCTTTCTATGCACTGAAATATGTCCCCAGCTTTCAGTGGCGTAACTTGAAGCTCATGGGACCTAATGCGAAAGCTCCAACAGGGTCCCCAATTATTGCAAATCTTTAATAGCATTAGACTTTTTCCATAAGCCAAGGTGAATTTTGGGGCCATGTCAGCATCTATACATCAGGTGGTCTCCAAAAAGGTGGTAACTTGAGGTGTTAGATGTGGCACCCTTGCTGGGGATTGCCACAGGACCCACCGGTGCAAGGAGAGACATACACCTTGGTACACACAGCACGCAACACTTTTCACCCCACACCTGGAGGGGGAGCTCCACTGGCTGCCTTAAGCCAGTTCCCCTAAAAAGATTCAGGCCTGAGGGAGGTGTCAGTTAGTAGTTAGTTCCAGTGAGCAGAGGAGAGAGCAGTAGTGAAGGAGCTGGTTGCTGGGATCAATCCAGGTCCAGGACCAGGGAACACTGACCTAGCTGTGCTGCACCCTAGGGAGAGGGTCAGAGGCCAGTGGAGGAAGTAGGAGAAAGAAGGGAACATACCAGATTTCCCTTTAGCCACCCGGACACTGGAGTCAGATTTTGCTAACAATCTAAAGTGCAGCAGAGAAAGCCCAGACAAACCAGGAGGATCTAATCCACCTGAGGTAAAGAAAAGCGGACACTCAAACCTGACCACGTATAGGACCTGGGACCTAAGCAGAGAATAGGGATCCCACAGAAAGGTCCTCATTGTCGGTTATGGAGTAGTACCCCAAGAGGGAGAAGGAGCGGCAAGTTTAGTTTCAGGCATGACTTACCCCAAGCACTGCACACAAAAACATAGGAGGCCTCACAACTTTCCAGGGTGAACGTCGCAAATTGCACTGAGAACCTGGTTACTCTAGTGGACTGTACCTGTTACCGGACATCAGTAAAAAGGTACCGAAAGAGAACCTATTGTGTGAGTGAGTGCTTGCTTCACCGCCGCTGCCCGCAGCGTTCACCACAGAACCGCCACTACCACTCCCCTCATCCACCCAGCTGCCCTGAGGTAAAGCTTCACCTGTGGGGAGCTGTACTACTCTGAGCTGTACCTCCATCACCTCAGCGGCCTGGTGCACCGCTGGTATCCACGTTACCAGGTACCACAGGTGGCGTCTCGTTACCATTCCCCCATCCATCATCATCATCCCCCCGCCCATCATCCCCGCCATTGATGGTCCAGGACACGGAATCGGGAACCAATCAGCCTTGGTCCCTCATCAAAGTGACCATCTGTCCCGGTATCCGAATACTCCCTACCCTGTCGACCGACTCATTAGACACTTTTCCTAGGTAGCCATTTAGACTATATTTTGCAAATTCTGCAAAATTATTCCTTGGCCTGGCAGAAGGCTGCAAATTAGTAATTACTAAGGAAAACACCATTTATCAAAGGAGTTTCACGTTATAGTTGTGCAATTCACTTATTGTTTTTTTCCCCGTAGACACTTGTCTACGTAGATTGTCTTGTAGATTCTCTTGTCCTGACAGTATAATAATTTCATTGATCCTAAATATCGAATCTGTGTTGTGACAGTTATGGTCTTTTCTGCTGACAGAAGTGAAATATTAGCATTCCACTGGGATTAAGTTACATGCAATTTTACAGGCCTTAAAGTTACCAGACTTAATGTGCATAGCATGGTTAAAATCAACCTCATTAATCAGTTCACAAGTTTGACCTGGTACAGAAATGGTACATTAAACCTATTATAAGCTGAGAATGCTAACTCCTAGGAAACGGCCTTTTGCTTAATAGCACAGTAAAATATAAAATGGATATAGAGGTTTGGGTTACATAAAAAGGTGCTGTGGGTTCATGAGTAAATAAGATCAGACATACTGATGGAGAATGAGCATACTATGGATTTCTTGCCAACTGGACACAAAACCAAGTGCTAGGTGCCAAGTTCTAGGTAATTTATTGAATGTAACATAAACAAAAGCTTGCGTGTATAGCAGGGTGTTGGGTTCACATCTAATAATGACCAACATCTGGATGGGGATTTTAAGTTTTTTTTAGTCTTTGCATAGGTCTCTTCCTGCATATATACTTATTTATACGGTATAACAGGATTTTTCAGTTCGTAACATACTGCAGCTACTGATTTTGTTATGGCTATACTCCATTGACATCAATAAGGTAAATAAGGAGGCTACACCTGCACTATACAGTAAACTGCTCACATTTACCTAGAGCAAACAGAAGCTTCATGCCCGGATTCATCAAGACCAATATACTTCACACCAGGCTTAATGAGGGGGCATACAACAACTCACAGCTCGTCATGAATTAGATCAGGGGAGGGGAACTCCAGGTCTCAAGGGCTGCCAACAGGTCATATTTTCAGGATATCCCTAGTGTCATACTGGTGATAATATAAACACCTGCACAGATGATGACTCCAACCCCTGTGCAACGCTAAAGAAATCCTGAAAATATGAGCTGTTGGCGGTCATTGAGGCCTGGAGTTCCCAATCCCTGAATTAGATGAACAATGATATCACACCCTTAGGTTATCCTACATCCTATTTTGCCTTAGGTAGGTGAAATTGGTGTGAAAATGCCAAAAGTCGCAACATTTTTATGCAACTGTGTTGAGCAAACATTTTGCAACTGTTTAAAGCAATTGATGCCAGAATTCTGGGGATATTTCTTTAATAAATCATGCCACAAGTAGAGATGAATGACCCTGTTTGTGAGCTGGCGTTTAGGGGATTCCCATCTTCAAAGTGCAGAAACCTGGATCACTTCACTCTGGTACACTGGGTGGTCAGGCAAGTGAAGCAGCTTGCTGTGTGATAAGCTCACACTGGCCCTAAAAGCCGAGTAATCGTCCATAATGTTTTGTCTAAATTAAACTCTGCCCCCGGAAGTGTTATGCTTATGGCTGGCTGTATGTGGGTGTATAGCCGACCAGTCAATCACTGACTAGTGATGATGTATGGGGGTCATATTCGGGTCCCAAACATGCAGTCCCTGTACCCAAACCTCCAGTAATTAGCTCATCTCCAATCACAAGTCTTTGGAGGTCAACTGTTAACTTGGATGCTTGCGCATGCACAGTACAAATCATTAGTCTGCTGATTAGATCCAGGAATTGGCTAGTCTGCAGGACAAATATCAATATGAATAAAGAATAATGAAATTAAATCTGGGTTGTGCAAATGAATAATTTACAGAGCACATGAATGAATCACAAAACTGGCTGGTCAGAAAATGTTCCACATGGCGGATTAGATCACTCCAGGAAAGTGACATATTAAATCAGCCAGGTGGCAGGGGTGTCACACAGTAGGCCGAGACTTGTCCATGCCACTTCTACCTATTCCACCATCGGAGCTGCCCAAAAATTAAAGCTTATTTTTCAGTGGAAAAGAGCGGCATTGGAAAGTGTGATTTGAGTATACTTCAGCTAAGGACAGAGAGTTCTCTCCTTTTTGACTAATAGCTTGCTCATTTGTTTGTGATTTTTTCAATTTACTTATTTGTAGGTAATCCCAAGTGTAATGTCCTGCAGAAAGTAACAGCATCAAATAACCTAAGAACATTCCATCTATATAGTTGCCTTGTGGCATCTGTCATCCACTTCCATCATCAAGATGTCATCCTATCTATATGGCGTCAGCCATATTTGCACACCCAAGTGATGGTTATGCAAATATGGTGCCCACTAGCAGTCATGGCTCCTAGCACAGTACCACCAGCGGTGCTGCCAACAATCAAAAATTACAACACCCAAAACTGACACCAGGAACCCGCCGCCTGGCACACAAAGGGCACAGAGAGCACACAAGGAGGGCCACAGCAAGTGCAGAAGAAGGGGTGCAGAAAGCACACAAGGGGGGTCATAGAGAGCTCACGGGGGAGCACAGAGGGTGCACAGGGGGCACAGAGGGTGCACAGGGGGGCACTGTGAGCACACAGGGGGGCAGAGAGAGGCCACAGGGGCAGAAAGAGCACACATGGGGCACAGGGAGTTCACAAGGGGAAGGGCGAGCACACAAGGGGCCAAAGAGAGCGCACATGGGGTAGAAAGAGTGCACAAGGGGAAGGTTGAGCACACAGGAGGGCTTGTGCAGATGGGGATGAGAGAGAGTGCACAACAAGGAGACCACTCAGAGGGGAGAAGACAGCACAAGGAGAGAGACCACATACAGGGGAAAGAGCACAAAGGGGAGACAGCTCAAAGTAGAGTGCACATGAGGGGAGAAAACAGCACATGGGAGAGAGTGCATGGGGGACAGAGAGCACACAGGAGGGAGACAGGTCAAAGGAGAGAGCACAGAGGGGAGAATACAGCACAAGGGGGTCAGAGCGGACAGCGGGGAGAGTGCACAGGGAGGGAGAGACAGCTGCTGCACCCAGCGCCACAGAGCCCGCCCCCAATGTGATGTTACCACACTGCTGATGCAATAGAACGGGCCCACATCTAGTTTCTTTATATGTGTCCATATTTATTGAAAACATTTATGTGTATGTAGCCAAATGTAAATGGATTTAAAAGACTGAAATGACCACAATTGTAGCATATTATAAGCTGAACAATTGCTTTGCTACTGCCCTTATTTAGCTTTTTTCAAATGTGAAGTTTTGCTCCTTAACTTGAGTACACTAAATACTGTATGCTGGAATTACATTGGAGTGTGATTCTGCCAGTAAATCACAAGGGACAAGGTTGCGTGTTTTATCATAGACCACAGAACCTGACAAACTAATTGCTAATTAATAATTGTGCTCTTATAACAGCTTCATATGGGTATTAGTGCTGGATACATGAGAAGCTTGCCTCATAATTTAACTGGTACATTATTATCGACAATTATAAGCTTTGGGCAGATAAAAATAGAAAATGAATATATCTTTTCACATTGTAGAAGAAAGACTTTTTTGTTGTATTGAGAAGGAATTGTAAGGTGGGATGCGCAATTTCTACATAATAGTTTTCTTAAGATTTTGCTCTTCTATTGTAATGTTAGAATTCACACCTTCACACATTTTGAAAATGTAATCATAGTTTCTCCTAATCTGAATATTTGCTGTGATACTTAAAGATTTTAAAGAGGACCTGTCACCTTTCTGATGCTTTCCAAACTGAAAGCACCCCTGAATGCAGCGTGTCTGCTGCATTCAGGGAAGGAGTCCCCCATGTGTCTAGCCCACCCTATAAGTTGTATAAAACACTTTAGAAAGTGTACAGATAAGGAGTCCGGAGGGACTTACTCAGTAATGAGTCCTCACTGCTACCTGGTGTTCTCTCCGCCTCCAGCCCTCTCTGTGCCACCTCCAGCCCCTCAGTAATGCCTCCTTTATGTGTCTCCCCTCCTCTGCCACTCTTTCTTTCTTTCAATTATCTTTTTATTGAAAATGAGATAAACATACAATCCAAAACAATTGAATAACATTAAATCAAATTTGAATCAATAAATACATGTATACAAAAGCACATTAATCAGGACATAACTTTGCGTAAGTTCAGCTTCGATAATTCAACATCCTGCCATTGCCTCTTTCAAGACGTCTCTGTAGCTGACATCTGAAAATATTAGGCAGTCCATTCAACAGATTAATTAATAGCTGACAATATAATAATTTATTGTAACAAACAAGTCAAAATAAAAGAACATCAGAGTAAAAAGTAAAAGAAGAAAAAGATAGAAAAGAGGGGGCAAAAGAAGAGAAAAAGAAAGGGTGAAAGGTGAGGGGGGAAAGGAGCTCTGAGGACTAAATCACCAGGTAATTTTGTTTCATAGTTCCGCTGGGACCATTTGAATTAATGTATCCTGTGAGTAGCCCTGAATTGTATCCACGGATTCCACAACTCACTGAACACTTTTTGCTTGTTCTCTACTGTGGCTATAGTTTCTGCCACGCGATACAGAGAATCAAGTTTTCCGTGCAACTGTTCAATGGTAGGAATATCAGTAGATTTCCATAACGTCAGTATTAATAACTTTGCAGCTGCAATGAAATTTTGCGCCAACAAAGATGCACGTTTATTCTCATGCCAGAGAATAAACAAGTCGTCTCAACTCCGAGAGCCCAAAGAATGTCACGAAAGTCTGCAAAAACACCTCCGCAGAAAGACCTTGGTGACACTAAATGAAACCTGACTATTTCGGCTTGTATAGGAGCCTGTTTGCCACTTGGACCTTGCTGCTAGGCTCTTTTCGTATATTTATCCCGTTGCCTGTCTCTGCCACTCAATGCTCTTCTGCATCTGATGTCACGCAGACACAGAGCAAGCAATGGGCGGGAGCAGTCCCGGCAGCTGAAACGCCTCCTGCCAGTGATTTCAGTGCCGGAGCCCACCCTGCTCCAGATTATGTATGTACAGCAGGGCGGGCTATGGTGCTGTTGTCACCGGCAGGAGGCGTTTCTGCTGCCGGGACCGCTCCCGCCCATTGGTCACTCTGCGTCTGTGTGACTTTAGATGCAGAGGAGCGTGACCGGTTGAGGAGGGGTGACACATTCAGGAGGCATTACTGAGGAGGCTGGAGGTGGCACAGAGAGGGCCGAGAGAGGAGAGGACACCAGGGAGCAGCGAAGACTCATTACTGAGTAAGTCCCTCCGGACTCCTTATCTGTACACCTTCTATAGTGTTTTATACAACTTACAGGGGTACTAGAGACATGGGGGACCCTTACCCTGAATGCAGCAGCACGCTGCATTTAGGGATGCTTTCAGTTTGGAAAGCACCAAGGGATGACAGGTCCTCTATAAAGTTTAACTTGAACGTACAGTATATCTTTGTTCAAACATATGCCTCGAAGCTAAAACAAAAAAGGTAAAGAGAGGTGATTTGATGAATATATTGCAAAATTTCACATATGCCAAACGCCGTATTGCAATATTTTCATTTAAATTAATCCAGAAATCATCATATATGGATTGAAAACCATCAGCCTGGTCTAAAATTGCCTGAAAGGTAATCTGTCAGCAGGTTTTTGCTACATCATCTGAGACCAACATATTCTAGGCAAAGAGACTCTGAATCCAATAATGTATTACTTCTTTGAATGGTTGCAGCATTTCTGACACAATCAAAGCATTGAGTTTTCGGCATGCTGCAGAGCTGGGAGAGCAACCCCCACCCACACCAGACTCTCAATAGAGATAGTGGATTTAGAGTGAGGTGACCGTGTCAATTACTGCAGGAGGTGTGTCGGACTGATGTACACGTGACATTGTAGCCAGTAATTGGAATCACTACTATAGATTACGTAAATAATAGCACACAACATAATATAAGTTATGATGAAAATATTGTATTTAACCCAAAAATGAAACAATTAGATATGTCAGCACAGAGTACAAAAAAAAAGGCTTCGCACAACCCAAGATTCTGAAAATAAAATGGAAAATGGTGACTATAGCAAAACATTTTTCTTGAACATTTCAGATTTTTTTCACCCCTAAATGGAAAATAAAAACTATACTTGCTTTACACCTGCTTATGAATACTGACATAGGGAATTATACTGCCAGGTCAGTCTTACCATATAGTGAACAAGGTAAATCAATAATCCAAAAAAACAATTGTGGGATTGCACTTTTTTTGCAATTTCACTGCACTTGAATCTTATTACCCATTTTCCAGTACACTACATGGTAAAATAAGCGGTATAATTCAAAAGAACAAAAAAGGTTTGGTACCGTGTTAGCAAGTTGAAAAAATGTTGATTGCTCTCAGTGGGAGAAACAATATAATAACTTGTAGTTGTAATACCTTTTAATGGTTAACAAAAATAAAATAAGTAATGTTACAAGGCAAGCTTTCGAGACGTCTCAGGTTTCTTCATCAGGCATTGTATGACAAAACACAAATATATACGTGCACAACCAGAGTAGACACAAGGTATAATAAATGGACATTCAGATAAATAAACAAAACAGAGCCTGGAGGGGATCTTTCATTAGCCAGGCTTAGTGATGTCAAAGTTTTTATAACACCAATTTATATGTAGACCTGGAGTATTAAGCATCTCTGAAGAAAAATCTTCAGATGTGATATTGAGCCATAAATCCATCAGAGATGTTTAACCCTGTTTGGATACACTGAAAACTTCTTATTAGCTTAGATTCAAAGACCCTCCGATGTTTAGTCCGATGGATGTTAAGTCTGATGGACTTAATACCTGGGGATCCAAGGATGGGAGTTTTCTATATGCTTCCCAAGATTCATAAACCAGGTAACCCAGGGAGGCCGATCATCTTAGAGGTGGGTGGAAAATGTCCTTAAACCTCTGGTAAAAAAAACAGATAGCTATATAGAGGACACAACATACCTTTTAAATAAGCTACCATATATACTCGTGTATAAGCCGACCCGTGTATAAGCCGACCCCCTACTTTTGCCCCAAACCTGGGAAAACTATTGACTCGTGTATAAGCCGAGGGTGGACCCAGCAGAGGTATACAGCCCCCAGCAGTGTGGTATACACTGGCAGCCCATAGGTATATACAGCAGCCCCAGTGGTAGCATACAGCAGCAGCCCCAGTGGTATATACAGCAGCAGCCCCAGTGGTTAGTATACAGCAGCCTAAGAGGTGTATACAGCAGCCCCAGTGATAGTATACAGCAGCAGCCCAGTGGTATAAACAGCAGCAGCCCCAGTGGTTAGTATACAGCAGCCCCAGAGGTGTATACAGCAGCCCAGTGGTTAGTATACAGCAGCCCCAGAGGTAGTATACAGCTGCCCCAGAGGTATATACAGCCCAGAGGTATATACAGCAGCCCTTAGGTAGTATACAGCAGCCCCAGTGGTGTATACAGCAGTCCCAGAGGTAGTATACAGCAGCCCCAGAGGTACATACAGCCCCAGAAGGTATATACAGCAGTCCCAGAGGTAGTATACAGCAGCCCCAGAGGTAGTATACAGCAGCCCCAGAGGATATACAGCCCAGAGGTATATACAGCAGCCCTAGTGGTGTATACAGCAGCCCAAGAGGTAGTATACAGCAGCCCCAGGGGTGTATACAGCACCAGCCCCAGGGGTGTATACAGCAGCCCTTAGGTAGTATACAGCAGCCCCAGCGGTGTATACAGCAGCCCCAGAGGTAGTATACAGCAGCCCTTAGGTAGTATACAGCAGCCTCAGAGGTGTATACAGCAGCCCCAGTGGTAGTATACAGCAGCAGCCCCAGTGGTATAAACAGCAGCAGCCCCAGTGGTTAGTATACAGCAGCCCCAGAGGTGTATACAGCAGCCCCAGTGGTTAGTATACAGCAGCCCCAGAGGTGTATACAGCAGCCCCAGTGGTAGTATACAGCTGCCCCAGAGGTATATACAGCCCCAGAGGTATATACAGCAGCCCTTAGGTAGTATACAGCAGCCCCAGTGGTGTATACAGCAGCCCCAGAGGTAGTATACAGCAGCCCTTAGGTAGTATACAGCAGCCCCAGTGGTGTATACAGCAGTCCCAGAGGTAGTATACAGCAGCCCCAGAGGTACATACAGCCCCAGAGGTATATACAGCAGCCTATTGGTGTATACAGCAGCCCCAGAGGTAGTATACAGCAGCCCCAGAGGATATACAGCCCAGAGGTATATACAGCAGCCCTAGTGGTGTATACAGCAGCCCAAGAGGTAGTATACAGCAGCCCCAGGGGTGTATACAGCACCAGCCCCAGGGGTATACAGCAGCAGCCCCAGGGGTGTATACAGCAGCAGCCCCAGGGGTGTATACAGCAGCAGCCCCAGGGATGGTATACAGCAGCAGCCTCAGGGGTATATACAGCACCAGCCCCAGGGGTGTATACAGCAGCAGCCCAGAGGTATACAGGCCCCCCATCAAGATCCAGGGCCCCCCCTTGCGCGGCAAACCTGTAAAGTAAAATCATACTTATCACTGTCCTGTCGCGCTGTCCCGCCGCTGCAGACATGACGATCCCGGGCTTCATTCAGCATCCTCTGGCGGCTTCCTGTGGTCGCGGGCAATGACGTCATTGCCCGTGACCACAGGAAGCCGCCAGAAGATGCTGAACGAAGCCCGGGATCATCATGTTGGCAGCGGCGGGACAGCGCGACAGGACAGTGATAAGTATGATTTTACTTTACAGGTTTGCCGCGCAAGGGGGGGGGCCCTGGATCTTGATGGGGGGCCTGTATACCTCCGGGGGTTCTGTATACTCGCGTATAAGCCGAGGGGGGACTTTTCAGCCCAAATTTTGGGCTGAAAAACTCGGCTTATACGCGAGTTTAAGGCTCACCAGATTTATCCTCACACACAACTTTTTCTCTTTTGGTGAAGAACTGTTTTTACAATATACCAGAACCACTATGGGAAGCAAAATGGCCCCCCAGTATGCCAATCTTTTCATGGCAAAACTGGAAAATGAATTTTTAGCCTCCTGTCCCATAAACCCTTGGTCTACTTCGGGTACATTGATGACGTCTTAATAATCTGGACTGAGTCTGAACGTGAACTTCTAAAATTCCATGACAATTTCAACAAAATTCATCTAATCATAAGCTTGACATTGGACCACTCAAAAACAGAAATCAACTTCTTGGATACCACCATAATAAAATTCTAAATAGTTCATTCCAGACATCGATGTATCGGAAACCGATTGACCGTCCCACATACCTCAGATGGGACAGTTTCCACCCAAAAGACATTACAAAGTCCATTGTCTACAGCAAGGCCCTCAGATATAACCGTATTTGCTCCGATACAGCGGACAGGGATGGACAATTAAACCATCTAAAAAATAAATTTGTAAAACAAGGCTAAAACGCCACCTCCCTTGATGATCAGATCATTAAGGCCAGAAGGATCCTAAGAAGTCAAGCACTCCAATATAGAGAAAAAACACTGTGTTCCTCTCGTTGTGACCTACAACCCACAGCTTGAGGTACTGAGGAAAACTGCCAGTAAATTTCACCATATCCTACACAAGGATGACCGACTAAAGGTAATATTCAAAGACCCTCCCTTGCTGTGCTACAGGCAGCCTCCTAATTTAAGAAACATCATGGTCCGAAGTTCGATGCCCTTAGATACACTAAGAGAAACTAATCCTTGCAATGTGTAGAGCTTTAAGACCTGTGCTCACATAGAAACCAAAGATAGGATACAGATACCCAGCACACAACAGGATTATAAGATTCCAGGGACATTCACATGCTCCTCTTCCAATGTTGTGCATTTAATTATGTGCACTATATGTCCTGTGGGGGCTTTTTATGTTGGGAGACAGGACAATGGCTAAGAGCAAGGATGAGGTCTCATCGTCACACAATTATTAGACAAAAAAAATCCATGTACCAGTAGCAAAACATTTTTGTAGCAAAGGACAACAGTAACATTGAAAATATGAAAGTTGCAATATTGAAAGGTAATTTTAAGTCACAGAAACATCGGAGGGTCTGTAAGTCCAAGCTAATAAGAAGTTTTCAGTGCATCCAAACAGGGTTAAACATCTCTGACGGATTTATGATTCATTATCACATCTGAAGATTTTTTTCAGAGACGCTTAAGACATCTGGTCTACATAAAAATTAGTGTCATAAAACTTTGACATCACTAAACCTGGCTAATGAAAGATCCCCTCCAGGTTCTGTTTTGTTTATATATCTAAATGTCCACTCATTATACATTGTGTCTGCTCTGATTGTGCACATATCTTTGTGTTTCTTTGAATATTTTGTCATACAATGCCTGATAAAGAGACCTGAAACATCTTGAAAGCTTGTCATAAGAACAACTTGTTCTGCAAGAAATAAGGTCCCATATGGCTATATTTGATGAAAAAATAAAAAAAAGTTATGGCTCTTGGAAGGTGGGGATGGGGGGAGAAATAAAAAAAACATAAAATAGGGTGGCATGAATAGGTTAAATTGATCTTTGGTAAAGAAATATGCTTTGTGGTTATTATCTTACCTCTCATTCCACATCGGTGGCAGGGAATCACAGACAGGGAGGAGAAGACCCAGTATATAGTCTGACCCATGTGCACTGAAATCTCATAAGAAGAAAACCTTCAAATGATGATTAAAGAAGAACAGTGAAGTAGATTTCTTCACTAAAGGGATCAATCAATTTAATCTCTAGTACATTGCCATCATGGGCATGTCTTTACATTGCTAAATCCTGCTGACAGGTTCTCTTTAATACAGTGTAGTAATGAAAATAAATTCTATGAGATAGCTTCAAAAATGTAATCAAAGTACATAAGCTGTGTTAATTTCTGAAATAGTTATCTTGAATAAGCTGTAAATAAAATATAAAACAAGTACATCTAATTCTCATGGAAAAACATCTTGTTCTGCAATAAAATAGCATTCTCTTTTTCCTATTAACCTTTCCTGAAAGTAATTTCTAATTAAAATGAGATACTTTTAGGTAATATAATACAATAAAATAAGAGGAAACGGCTATAATTGCGCTTCCGAGCAAGGTTGGAGGGGCCAGGAAGGATACAGGTGAATCTCCTGGTGCACCCCGGATCCTTGGTGGGCCCTGTGCTGGCTATAGAGGGGCCCGCTAGGAAGCACAGTTGCTAGTTCAACCACGTGTCTATCAGAGGCAGCGCACATGGCTCATATAAATTGCATTAGAAGTCATGCCTGCCTTTGGGCAATTGTATGTCACTGCTTTGCACCCCACGCTGAAGTCAGGATACCGCGTATAACAGTGACTTTTAATGGACACCAGCCTATTAAAGGCTGCACGCTTCAGCCTCCATACTCCTTTTGGCCGTGCATACTGACTGAAAGGTGTAAGAGCCATCAAGGTACTCTGGGGTCGACACTAAGGTGTATTAGACAAAGTCCTGCAGTACCAGCAAAAAGGCACAGTATGTGCAGCTGTGGGAGACATTAGACAGGTGAGAGTACGGAGGTTCAGTACTGTAAAGAGGGCGCACTTATTGACCAACAGCTCCAGGGTCCGATCCTGCTAGCATATACTGCCCCTGACAGCTGCTTTGTACCCTAACTTCCATGGAGGTGTTGTGGTGTTGTCTTCTGCTTTCTGTTATCAACCATTAGGAGCCTGAATGATATTTTTAGTGGGATCACTACATATGTGACTGGTGGCTTCACCTCCTTGCATAGGAGGATTATAATGAGGGCAATCTGGTCTACCGCTTGGGGATCTGGGGAAGCCCATATCCAGATTGCCCTCATTATAATCCAAGATCTCCTGTGGAGCTGCACTGCCATTCTACACTGCAGCATAGTACCAGTAAGGCTCTCTGCCAAGAGATGTGCGCCACCATGATTTGCACCACCAATGGCATCTCAGGGCAGGGAGCTTTCCTTGAAGTATGCTGCAATACAGAATGACAGTGCAGGTCCAGAGGAGCTCCCATCACCTCTTCTGCAATGTGTCATCACCTGGCTTGCATCAGCATGTACGAGACAGCTGATGACAAAATGTGGTTCCGTAGGGGTCAAAGCATACTGGTGGGAGAAAGTGTGTATGGGATATGTGAGAGCTCATCCTGAAAATAGAGGGCAATGTAAGGATTCATAATGTATATAGAGGACTATGTAAGGGCTCTCACTGTATATAGGTGGCTATGTGGGACTCACACTGTATATAGGGGCTATGTGGGGGGTATCATACTGTACATAGGGGGCTTTGATAGTCTCCTATATTCGGTATCAGCACTATGTGAGGGCTCATACTGTATGTAGGAGGCTATGTGAGGACTGTTACTGTATATAGGTGGCTATGTGAGGGCTCATACTGTATATATTGGGCTATGTAAGGCCTCATATTGTATATAGGGGGCTATGTGAGGGTTCATACTGTATATAGGATGCTATGTAGGGATCATACTATATATAGGGGGTTTTGTGGAGTCTCATATTGTATATAGGGTGCTTTGTGGAGGCTCATTCTGTACATAGGGAGCTATGTGGAGCTTATATCATACATTGGGGCTGTGTGTGTTCATACAGTACATAAGGGTCTATGTGTGGGTTCATACTGTATATAGGGTGGCTGTGCAAGGGTCCATCCTGTATATAGGGGGTTGTGTGAGGGCTCATTCTGCATATTAGAGGCTATGTGAGGACTCATAATGTATATAGGGGGGCTTTTTGAAGGTTTGCACTGTATATATAGGGGTTGTGTGAGAGCTCATACTGTATATAAGGTTCTATGTGGAGGCTCATCCTGAATGTAGCAAACTATGTGGGGCTTATACTGTATATAAGGGCTGTGTGGGTGCTCATACTGTATATAGGGGTCTATGTGTGGGTTCATACTATATATAGGGACATGTCAGGATATTTAATTCTGCTCAATATTGCGTGATATAATAATTATTTTATATTAATATTAAATTGTGACTAATATGTTAATATTAGTATTGCGCAGGATAAATGTCATCCTATTGGTTCGGCTTCCACAACAGTCACAGTTTCTCATGTACCCTCAGGAAAATTAATTTCCTGCTTCTGCTCTGTTGTGTAAATCGCTATGACATGTATAGTACTGTACATAAGGGGAAAAAAATTGTAGCTGCAGATATATACCTGTACGTTAATGACGTGAGCTATATTTGATGTATCGAGAGGATCATGTGACATGTCCCATGATACTTCAGGTTGGGGGGACCCTCACCTTCTAAACTTCGCAGGGCCCTGGCTACTCTTAATCTGCCCCTGCCTCCTCGTACCTGTGCTACCACTTTGACTGATTATCTGGTGAAGATGTCTTGTTACTCTTCAGTTTCCTGTCACATAATAATCTGAATCATTTAAAGCCTGGCCATGTGACTAACTCCAAATTTAAAGGTGTAGTCTAGGGTCCAAGAAGTGGATCGTGAATACTTGTGGGAGGAAATGCAGCAAGAGCCAGTTGACATACAATTCTACTTCTTTGCTTTCTTTCTACCAGACAATGAAGCCCCCAAAATGTTCTGCAAGCAGGAATGCAGGAGTTTCCCTTTACCTTTCAGCTACCTACTGGGTGAGTAAATATTTACCTCCCCCTAAAGTTTATATGTCTAGGAGGAAATGGTCTTTTACTTGATCACATCTACCAAACCGAGGGCTAGATGCTGTGCTGAGACAGGCTGGGGTAGGGTGTCCCAGACAAACTGCTGGACTGTGAGGGAGGTGCAGGTGGAGAGGTTATGTTGCCTTCATGATGAGGTGGTGCTCAACACCAGCAGCGGTATCCACTTCCAAAACAGCTAATTGTCTGTCAATCACACTGGCTGTTGGAGACAAAGAGGTGGATGTTGTGTGTTACATACACAAAGACAGCCCTGCTATATAAATACACACACATAGGTCAGCTGCACAAACAGATACACATATCCACAAACATGCACTGATTTTAAGTGAAATGTATATACTACGGCATTTAAAGTTCATTCCATGCATATGTGACGCCCTGTGCCAGAACCAACTAGTACACTAAGGGATTTCCACATCTAGTACTCACATACACCCAACACCTTCCACTCCAGGCCTGTTAACCCACTGGTTGCGCTTAAGCCAGATCCCCTATAAATACATGTGCTGGGGCGGAGTTAGCCAGAGCATGCAGTCACTAGGAGAACTGTGAAGTTCAGATCAGAGCCTAGTAAGCAAAACTGGTTACCAGAGTCATGCTAGACCCGAAACCAGTGCACTGCCAGAGCCAGTGTGAGGTCCAGAGAGTGAGGACGAAAGGCAGAGGCGAGGAACAGTACAGCGGGGGCAGAGGAGCCATACCAGCTCACCCCAGGAGAACACCGGTCACTGGAGTCTGAGTCTGCAAGGGAGAGATTAGCCCAGCAGACAATCCTAGTACACTGCAGAGGCTTAGCTTCCCGGACACCCGCAGCACTCACCATTTGAGAGCCAGGAGCTGCAGAGAGGTAGCGGTAGCCAAGCAAGAGCCCTCAGTGCAGCAACATGGGTGTGAGAGAGAAGAGGTCATGCTGGTTTCACACACATCAGACTTCAGGCAAGGGAACAGGACAAGGAGGCCTATAGCCCACTCGGTGTGGAAATCCCAAAGTGCACCCTTCAACCCTGGCAGTGTACCTGCAAAACACCAGTAAAAAGGTACAGAAAAAGACTTTCTTGTGTGTGCGTCCATCCTTCCAGCCTGTCCCACACCACAACGAATGTGCTGCCCTATTCCACATTCATACCCTTACAGCCCCGGGGATCTCACTCCACCTGTATGGAGCAACAACACCTTACTGCCGCCCATCACCCCGGAGGCCCCAGCAGCATCGGTGCCATCACCAGATCTTCAGGTGGCGTCACGACAATCACTTATAAACTCTTATCCCTGTAGATACCCCTTTTTGTTATTACTGCAAGGGCACAGGCTTGGGCACCGACCACCCGTGACATCCAAAGCACCCTAACACCCAAGACCTGAGTACCCCAGGCCCTTGTGGGCCAAACACATACAACTAATGACACAACAGCTGACTGGTCCGTCAACTGTATGGATCCTATTCTCAGCTGTGGACTGAGCCACTGCGAAAAAGGACTGTATATATATTTTTCCCATACATTTGGACTGTTTGCATCTTTTAAGGATAACATATCTATTTACTGTTGAGTTTTCTAGCACCTCTTGCCCCAAAAAGGACTGTTAAAATACTTTTTGCTCTTAAAGGGAATGTGGTTTTATGAACTTTTTACACAAAAAGACAATGTTCTAATAGCCCCTTGTACAAAAAGGGACTGTGTTCATGTAAACTATGTGCCTAACGCATTTGCCAATGTCCATGCGTCAATTATTTGCTGACACTCTTGTATGTATTTATTTATGTGTTCTTTACAACGTTGATGAGCTGCTACAATGCTACTTATGTTTTGCAGGTCCTGGCTGTCACAACATCAACCATTAAAGTGGGAGGATGTTTAATCAGCATCCTCTGAAGAAATGTATAGTTAATGTATGTGTCATGTAAGGCTGCTTTCACATCAGCATTTTCAGCTTTGCTGCATCTGTCATGTAATAGCTCACCTGCGGCAAGCCCAATTTATTCCCTATAGGACTTGCAGTCATGTGCGGCACTTGCGGTTTGCCAGATTCGGTACTTGCGGCAAGACAAAAAAACACTGCTAGCAGCGTTTTTTTGCCTTTGCCGCAAGTGCCGGATTTGCCAGATCCAGCAAAACTGCAATGGCCGCGAGTCCCACAGGAAATGAATTGGGCTTGCCGCAAGTGAACCGTTACATGACAGATGCAGCAAAGCTGTCGGATCTGCTGCAAATGGCAGAAAACGCTGATGTGAAAGCAGCCTTGGCCTTGCATTTCTTGGCAATTGTAGCAGATCCGGCAGTTTTGCTGCATCTGCCGCATAATAGATCACTTTCGGCAAGACTGGGTCCTGCCTATTGCATTCCCAACGGGACTTGTGTACATGTGTAATCCGGCAAATCTGACTGCTAGCAGTAGTTTTTCGACTCATCGCAAGTGCAAAACCGCAAGTGCTGAACATGACCACAAATCCCACAGGGAATGAAATAGGCCGAACGCCGTCTTGCTGAAAGTGAGCCGTTACGCGGCAGATGCGGCAAAACTGCTGGATCTGCCGCTAATGGCGAAAAACACTGATGCGAAAGCAGCCTTAATATAATTTCATTTGCTTCAATGTTTAAACTATCACTCCAGCAATTTTTGTATTTAGGCACTGGAGTGGTGCTTTAAATACCCTGCCCCCTGCGTCATACTCACCTGCTGCCATCTTTTTCTGTTATCACCACGGCTGCTGTCGGTATCCTGTAATTTGTGACCAGCCGACAGCTCCAGTGTTTCTATGAGCACACCAGAGGTCACAACTCAGTGTAAGTCTATGACTGCTTTATTCTGGCCTCATTCTGGCCCTCATAGACTTTCATCGAATGCTTGTGATGTAACTTCTGTCTTCCGGCCAGTCAGAACTTACAGGCACAATATGGTGCCACAGGACTAGAGGATAAGTATAAAATCAGGAACACTAAAATAACCAGCTGGAGTGGTGCTTTAATGATGTGTACTCTGAAAATGAATGCTAGCTGAAGGAGTGTAAGTGAAAAAATGGTTAGCAATTAGTGGGAGACTGAAGGAGAGGCTTCAGCTATGTATGAAGCTGTAGGGGCCTAGTGCACCACAGTGCTTGCACTTACAGTACAACGAGCATCATCTAGTCAAACAGAAAATTCTACCATATCAGCAATCTAGAAAGTGAGTACAGCTTGGTCGGAAGCTTGGAGAAGCACAAATGAGAGTATAATAAGGAACAACTGAGGAACAGGGCTACTGGTAATCCAGAGATTACCCTGAGCTGGGGAGTGTTGCCCTGTAGCAGTGGTGGATTGCAAGGTGCCACCTAGTGTGGAAGATTTAGAAACAGAATTCCAGGTGTTGCCTAATGGGATACATTTTGCTGATATAGTGCTGCATGATTGTGAGATCATAATTAAGAAGAAATGTAAAATTCTGCCATATTAAATCATCTGTATGAAACCTCTATCAATGTCATCTATGAATAACATTCTTTCTGATGCCAGTTTTCTGATATATTGTTTCAATTTTAACTATCTCAATAAAAGACTTCCTGATGTTAACTATGATAGCCTCTCCTGCTTCAATGCTTGTTCCCTTCACCACGAAATAGCACAGGCCCAAGGAGTGGTACAAATAGTGCGAGGGCAGTAATTCTCACCAAATCATGCTCACCGGTGTTCAAGCTTTCCAAAATATTGTTGGCCAAAATGAGACCTTACACCTCCACGCAGCTAATTTCTGACACCCATCTGATGTGTACGGGGACTTCCTTTTATGAAAGGGAAAATATGGATTAAGTGTGGCACCCCTGCGACCAGGAGGGCCACGTAGGGAACTCAGCACCGGTAGGAAAGGAGGACTTAGTTACTAGAGACACCCTCACAGACATCCCACACATCATCTAGAAGGTCGGTAGGGCACCCACCCGGAGCCGCCGAAATACTCTAGGTGGCAAGGGGTGATGGGTTTAGAGGACAGGGGTGGGGACAGCGTAGGTCCGGGAAGTTGGTAATTCAGAGAAGGAGAGAGGTAAGGGGTACAGTAGGCTGGACGTAGGCTAAAGCAGCAAAGACCAGAAGTAGGCGGGAGGGAGCGCGACCAGTAAAGAGCCAAGAGTAGGACACAGTGAGCCGACAGACAGAAGGAAGCACACGTTCTGGAGGAGTGGGGCTGATGGGATGCAGAATACGAATGCCAGTGAAACCAGAGAGAAACCATAGCCAGCACCCCAGGAGTGTGAGGACAGAGAGGACCAGTAGCACTGGGTCCTTGGAATAGGCAGCACTGACCAACTCTCGGCAGAGTAGCCTTCCATATTGAAACCAGAGTCACACGGGTCAGAAGGGAGCCTGATAGTGCCTTGCGGGAGAGGACTATTGGAGGCTAGGCTGGAAGCAGAGTGTTGGCTCTGAAGGGGACCGAAGATTTACCCGGTTTTCCACAGATTCACCGATGGGGAGCTCCAATTCCAGGTTGGAGTTCCCACCCAGAAGACAGGCAGCTCAGTGGCGACCATGAGGACTCACAAGGGTCTGAGTACCGCTACACTGTCCGGAGACACACACACTAAGAGAGAGAATAAAGCCTGGAAAGGACGATAGAGAGAGTGAGGGTCACAGAGTAACAACCTGGCTGCAGGGAGCAGAAAGGAACCCGGAGGGGAAAGTCTGTAACCCGTGTAAGAAGTGAACTGTAACTGGAACTGTTGTACTGAGAGAACTGCACAGTAAACAGGGTGAACCCTGCTTCTGACTCCCTTGTATGATTATCTGCAAACAGAATTCTATGATGCCATTGCTCCCTTGCTTGTGACTAACTTCTCCCAGCAGGACAGCAGAAAGGTCCCACTTGGAGAGCCACAGCCTGTCAGCTCTGAACACTGGCTGGAAGGAGGCTGCAGCAGCAGGAAAGTAAGTGAACTGCACCTATTACAACCCTCCATCATACACTTTAACCATCACTGCCCCGGGGAACCCAGCTCTACCCGCGGAATGCTATTCCATCTACAGCTGCCTAAAATGGTCCCGGAGGTTCTGCAGCAGCGTTGGTCCCATTACTGACCACAAACCGTAGGTGGCGTCACGACAAACTCTAATCCCTTGTAAATATCCCTTTTACTTGTGTGGGCCCGGGACACGGTCCGGACCAGGACCTCCGTGACAACCCCAGCAGCGACCCGGTCCGGTACCGAGTACCCCATCCCAGAGGGCTCAACAAAGCATTTTGTATTTAAAGCCCAATATGTTCTTCCTTGAGATAGGTTGCCAACAGAGTAGTCTAGAAGGCATCTACTTCCCTCTGCCCATAAAGAATACATGCCATCTTGGATAAAATGAGTACATGTGCAGGTGCATCTCAATGAATTAGAATATCATCAAAAAGGTCAATTTTTTTTCATTAAATCAAAACAAAAAGTGAAACACATATAATATATAGAGTTATTACAAACAAAGTGATCTATTTCAAGCCTTTATTTCTGTAAAATGTGGATGATTATGGCTTACAGCCAATGAAAACCCAAAGGTTAATATCTCAGAAATTTAAAGTAGGGATGATGAAGGGTTAAAAACCACACTGCTGTATTCCACGAGACATCAAAGGGTGAACATAATATTGATGTATTAGTCAACACGTTTCAGGCTCCCTGGCCCCTTCCTCAGGACTAATTAATGTACTGTGAGCCTGTGAAGGTCCCGCCTCCTGTACCTTACGTCCCATCGCTAGATTTAGTGTATGTCTTGTCTCACTCATCCCCATGTAAGCGCCAGGACCTAATGCTATTATATAATAATAATAAATAATAATATTGCCATGTAAGATTTCTGGACTGAAACAAGTACTAATAATCAGATTATATTCACCCTTTGATGTCTAGTGGAATACGACAGCACAGTTTTTAACAATTCATCCTCCCTAATTTAATTTTCTGAGATAATGATGACCTTTAGGTTTTCATTGGCTGTAAGCCATAATCATCAACATTAACAAAAATAAACACTTGAAATAGATCCACTGTAATGACTCTGTATAATATATGTGTTTCTTTTATGTATTGAATTACTGAAACAAATTAACTTTTTGCTGAAATTCTAATTCATTGAGGTGCACCTGTATTTATGGTAGTTCGGGACAGAGCTTTTGGTTGGAAATATGTCTAGTCAGCAGCTAACGTATGTGACCACTTTCAGTGATCGGCTGTTTCTCTTCAGTCCTATCTTTGACCCATGGTCTTTCTGTATACTACTATGCGGTCTCAGGATTATTACTTCCATAATGAAGCATGCAATGGCAGATGTTAAGCTTTTCTTTTCTGAGTCTTTTTGAATCTATGAGAAAGAAAGTCTGTGTACTTCACTATAAGATCAGAGATACAAGGATGGATGCTATAGACCTGAATCCCTCTGTTGTTTAATGGATTGGCATAACAGAAATTGATATTATAATCATGTGCCGGGATTCTAACTGCATTTACAGGAAATATTTATTTGGACACTGTATTTTGAACCCTTTTTAGTATAGGTTATTTATGTCTTAATTTGCCAAATATGATCGTGTTCTTGCTTAAATACCTTTTCTCAAGGTTAAAACGATTTAACTCTGTTCATTTTTTCCCATAACACATCTTCTCTGCCCCTGGACTAATAAACTGCATTTTTTTTCCACCTTCAGGGCATTTTTTTATGTGTTGGTTCCCAGAAATAAGCTACATGTTCTTCTTGAGGCTGCACGAAACATTTTAAAGCAACAAGTTTATGTCCCCGTCTTTGGAGTCTAATGTAAGAAAATGTTCTGCTCGGCCTAGAAAAATGTAAATGAGAGTTTCTGGTCTATCACAGAACTCTGATCTTTCTACTACTGAGTCTTGTAGTTTTACTAGATCATGATCCCAGATTATTTGTGTTCAGATCCATAATTTAGAAAGGAATGGAGCGGTCTTAAAGAAGCGGTAGGGTATTGAGCAAAATAAATCTTAATCAGGATATGGGGTTACAGGCCTTTATTGCCCCTCACTTCCCACAACACTTTTCGACAACATGTTTGTCTTCAGCTGATGAACGTCGAAACGCGTTGTGGGAAGTGAGGGGCAATAGAGGTCTGTAACCCCATATCCTGGTTAAGATTTATTTTGCTCAATACCCTAGCACTCCTTTAAAGCCGAACCATTCCTTTCTATGTGCCTTGTTCCCTCGTCGAGGGATAGCTGGCTCGAGCAGCTCTGGGTTTAAATCGCCCCCACTGAAGGACCTGGCGTCGTCCAGGTTACCGTACACCGAAAGCTGAAGAACCTGCCGTGATGTCACCGCTAACCCGATCACGTGACACAGACCCGGAAGTGATGCAGGGGGAATTCACCGTCGGCTGGAGGAGACGCTCCGAACCAGAACGGGTCCAGCATCAATTGAGCGACAACTGGGGTTGTGCAGAGTTGTACAACCCCAATAGGTGAGTGGCCTCGGCCCACACCCCCACAATTATTGCCACACTGCCATTAGGAGCTTCACAGTGCGCCCCTATTTTCTCTGTTCCAGATCCATAACTTATCCACACTCACTGAGCAGCCTCAATGAAAGCACACCCTAACAATAAGCCGTGTAGGATAAAGTAATTGAGAAGAAAAACGTCAACTCAACCAGATGTATGAAAGTAAAAAACGTTTCTTTTATTCATTAATTTAAAAGCAGAGATATACAAGTGGCAAGAAGGGGGCGGTCATAGCTGGATGACGGCTGTTTCGCGCTTACTCCAGCGCTTCAACAGGTCTGCTAACTAATATGCCGTGTAGTAATTCACATTCTCAGGTTAGCATTAGGCTATGGTCACACATCAGTTTTTTTTTTGAAAACCTGATTCGGTTTTGAGCTTTTAAAAAGCTCAAAACTGGATCAGGAAACACTCCTCTTAGGAGCCTATGATAAAAACCGGATTGCTTCATAAGCAATCCGGTTTCCGTCTCCGGCTCTGCAGCCCGTGTTAAAAATCATGCAGGCTGCAGTTTTCGGAGCGGTTCTGTGCCCCGCAATGCGGGAACCAGATTGATCAGCACTGCTCTGCACTGCTCGGGTGTTCAGTATCACAGGAGGGCGGTGCTGCTGCTCAGCCTAACACTGATTGGTTAAACTACAACCAATCAGTGTTAGTTTTGACTGTACTCTGTCCTTTGGATTAGTGATTGTTCTCATCCCACCAAAAAAATTTTTAAGACTTTGAGGCAGCCTAAAAGTTTCTTTTGTCATTTTCATAATACTACATGAACATGCCCCTATCATCATTTAATACCATGTATGTAAAAAGGTACAGCACAATCTACTGAGTGTATGAGTTCAATTCTGTTCACTTATTGATACCAGTTAGTGAACAACAGTGCGGGCAGAGATGGAAGTACCACTGAAGATTGTCATATAATGCCTATTGGATATGTTGAGTTGTGAGGAGAAAATATTTATGTCAATGAAGCCATTGTAAATCTTAAACTATGAGCTACATGTTATTTAACCCTCAATTCTTGGTAGGTTAGGATATCCTTCTAGTTTGACCCAACTAAGGTATCTTAATTAAAGGAAACTGTCCTACTAAAAATTTCATTTTCTTTAATGAATTAACATTTTCCATTAATATGTTTCAAACATATTGTTAATATTTTTGTTTTAAATACACATTTTACTATCAATTTTACATAGCAAAATACTTACATTCAATAGTGCTAAGTATATTTAGATTTTTCTTTTGGCTGCACCAAAATGCAATATATATTTTTATTTGAGTCATAAATTTCCATTCCATAAGAATGTCCATGTTTACACCGTCTTCCTGCCTACGTTCTTACAATTTTATGCTTCCAGTTATACATGCATTAGTACACGTTGCAGAGCCTGAACAGGTAAGGTTATGTCACTGTTTATTGTAATCTTTTGGACAGAAAGAAAGAACAAGCTTAATACTCAAGTCTATAAACTCTAAATACAATGCCAATCAGGGCCGATATTTGGTGAGTATTTGCTTATGGCATAAACTACAAGCAACATTAAATTTACACTATAATGATACAATTCTTTTCCCAATTGTAATGCAAGCTCCCTAAAGGAAAAATAGAGGAAATATGAGGAATCCAACTATACTGCTGTAAAATCGACCATATCAAAAGCAAATCTGTGAATGCAAGTGGCTTTATTCAATGCGTTTCAAGGTGTATTCTATACCAATTCATCAAGACAACCATCCTGATGAAGGGGTGAGGAATACACCTTGAAACATGTTGAATAAAGCCACTTGCATTCACAGATTTTCTTTGTATATGATCGATTATACAGCAGTACAGTTGGGTTCCATATATTTCCCCAAGTTTTTCTACTATGGCTATGGTCTGTAGATACTACAGCTGTTTGCAGCCTTTTATACTGGTTGTGCCTGACACAACCCTCTAAGGTGAGCAGTTTCCCTTCAGCTTACCTGTCTATGGTCAGACACGGCCATTACACAGTACATACTAGGGACACATATATAAGATTATCTCAGCACAGGAGATGTAGTATGATCAGAAAATGTCCCTGTACAGTCAGACACAGCCATTACACAGTACATAGCAGGGACACATATATGATTATTTCAGCTCAGGAGATGTGGTATGATCAGACCATGTCCCTGTACGGTCAGACACTGCCATTACACAGTACATACAGGGACACATATATAAGTTAATCTCAGCACAGCAGATGTGGTATGATCAGGCCATGTCCCTGCAGGGTCAGACACATCCATTACACAGTAGATCGCAGGGACACAGCACAGAATATGTTTAAACACATTCAATTGTGAAAATTATTAT
The DNA here is from genome assembly GCA_033576535.1 of Allobates femoralis. Classification (NCBI taxonomy): domain Eukaryota; kingdom Metazoa; phylum Chordata; class Amphibia; order Anura; family Aromobatidae; genus Allobates; species Allobates femoralis. Next base: position 131,007,023 of record JARQOC010000002.1, on the reverse strand, counting down.
TATTCCAAGCTGTATTGATTCAAATGAATTTTAAAATAATCTTTGTTTGAGGGGAAATCTCTTTTAGCTGAGCAATGCATAAAAAATGACTAATTATCAAACTTGTCAAAGTTACATATGTACCGTATATACTCGTGTATAAGCCGACCCGTGTATAAGCCGACCCCCCTACTTTTGCCCCAAAAATCTGGAAAAACCTATTGACTCGTGTATAAGCCGAGGGTGGACCCCAGCACAGGTATACAGACCCCAGCAGTGTGGTATACAGGCCTCCCCAGTGGTAGTATACAGCAGCCCCAGTGGTAGTATACAGATTCCCCAGCAGCCCCAGTGGTAGTATACAGATTCCCCAGCAGCCCCAGTGGTAGTATACAGGAGCCCCAGTAGCCCCAGTGGTAGTATACAGGAGCCCCAGCAGCCCCAGTGGTAGTATACAGGAGCCCCAGCAGCCCCAGTGGTAGTATACAGGAGCCCCAGCAGCCCCAGTGGTAGTATACAGGAGCCCCAGCAGCCCCAGTGGTAGTATACAGGAGCCCCAGCAGCCCCAGTGGTAGTATACAGGAGCCCCAGCAGCCCCAGTGGTAGTATACAGCAGCCCCAGTGGTATACAGCAGGCCCCCAGGGGTACATATAGCAGCCCCCAGGGGGTACCCAGCAGCCCCCTGGGGGTACCCAGCAGCCCCCTGGGGGTACCAACAGCCCCCTGGGGGTACCAACAGCCCCCTGGGGGTACCAATAGCCCCCAGGGGGTACCAGCAGCTCCCAGGGGGTACCAACAGCCCCCAGGGGGTACCAACAGCCCCCAGGGGGTACCAGCAGCCCCCTGGGGGTACCAACAGCCCCCTGTGGGTACCAACAGCCCCCAGGGGGTACCAACAGCCCCCTGGGGGTACCAACAGCCCCCAGGGGGTACCAACAGCCCCCTGGGGGTACCAATAGCCCCCAGGGGGTACCAGCAGCCCCCTGGGGGTACCAACAGCCCCCAGGGGGTACCAACAGCCCCCAGGGGGTACCAGCAGCCCCCTGGGGGTACCAACAGCCCCCTGGGGGTACCAATAGCCCCCAGGGGGTCCCCAGCAGCCCCGTGGGGGTCCCCAGCAGCCCCTGGGGGTACACAGCGGCCCCCAGGGGGTCCCCAGCAGCCCCCAAATGCTGTCACTCGCCCCCCCTTGCAAGGGCCCCCCCAGCTTCTCTTACCATTCCGGACTTCTGATCCACGCCGCTCCTCGCTGCTCCTCGCTGCTCCGTCCGTCCGTCTTCTACATCCGGGATCCCCGGCCGCGCGATGACGTCACATGCCTGCGACGGCCGGAGATCCGGGATGTAGAAGACGGACGGAGGGAGCAGCGAGGAGCAGCGAGGAGCGGCGCGGATCAGAAGTCCGGAATGGTAATATAACCATCGGGGGGGCCCTTACAAGGGGGGGCAGGTGCCAGCACTTGGGGGGGATTTATTTAGTTATGCACTGCTTCCCCCTGCCGCTGATTGACAGGGGAAAGCAGTGCATATTTAATGAGCGGCCCCACGTCACGTGGGGCCGCTCATACAGCAGCCCTCCCCCCCCCCCATCTCCTGAAGCCTCCACAGCCCCCCCCGTATTGACTCGTGTATAAGCCGAGGGGGAGACTTTTCAGCCCAAATTTTGGGCTGAAAAACTCGGCTTATACACGAGTATATACGGTATCTTGTTCCAACGAAGCAGATCTGCATATTAACTATTTTTGTGGACTGTTCATCATAATACATGAAATGAATGAATACCTCATGTTTTAAAGGGAAATTCTAAGGAGAGAAAACTTTTTAGTACAGTCCCTTCCCTCCTACAAAATGAACACTGCACACTGTACACTGCAGTTCTAGGATCTATAGATCTCTGATAAATCAAAATCATACCTGCTCCTTTATTCTCCCCCCTCCCTCATAGGACAGAAAATTGAGAGCTTCATGCAGCAGCAGAGAGCAGGAGGTGTGTCACGGGTGTGGACCCTGGAAGCTGCAGGATCATCCTACATTCCAGTGAGTGATGATGACTGTAGGGATGGGAAGCTACCATGTTTAATTGGGGAAGGGGAGACCATGCAGAGCTGAATCGATCAATGTATTGCCTTGCCTACACTCTCAGCCTCCCATTAACATTACACATTATGCATAATTATACAGCAGAGGATCACAGCATGTATTTAAATCTGCTCGGAGACAGGATTGCCATTTCAAGCCTGGACCCCCCTGTCACTTAGAATGGTATACCAAGGGCAGGATTGTGGTATGAGCATGGGGCTGGTGGCCACGCCCCCTACCTATACAGAAAGGTGAGGGGGCTGAAATCTAGGATGATACTGCAGCTCCCAGCATCCACGCCCCAGACACACCTCCTCTTCTCACCAGCAGCATGAGACTGTTAGGCTTAAAATTCTCAGTCCCTTGAGGTAGGGGTCAGAGCTGAGGAGCAGGTATGATTTTATCTATTTATTAAATGTTCTAAAGATCCTAGAACTGCAGTGTACAGCTCTGGTTCATCATATAGTAGGGCAGGAACTGAACTAAGAAGTTCTCTCTCACTTAAGTTCCTCTTTAATGCCTTCACAACCAATGATGAGTATACAGTTGTGGCCAAAAGATTGACACCCCTGCAATTCTGTCAGATAATACTCAGTTTCTTCCTGAAAATGATTGCAATCACAAATTCTTTGGTATTATTTTCATTTAATTTGTCTTCAATGAAAAAACACAAAAAGAATTGTCCTAAAGCCAAATTGGATCTAATTTCCACACCAAACATAAAAAAGGGGGTGGACAAAAGTATTGACACTCATGTGACGCTTCTCTAATTTGTGTAATTAACAGCACCTGTAACTTACCTGTGGCACCTAAGAGGTGTTGGCAATAACTAAATCACACTTGCAGCCAGTTGACATGGATTAAAGTTGACTCAACCTCTGTCCTGTGTCCTTGTGTGTACCACATTGAGCATGGAGAAAAGAAAGAAGACCACAGAACTGTCTGAGGACTTGAGAAACCAAATTGTGAGGAAGCATGAGCAATCTCAAGGCTACAAGTCCATCTCCAAAGACCTGAATGTTCCTGTGTCTACCGTGCGCAGTGTATCAAGAAGTTTAAAGCACATGGCACTGTGGCTAACCTCCCTAGATGTGGACGGAAAAGATAAATTGACGAGAGATTTCAACACAAGATTGTGCGGATGGTGGATAAAGAACCTCGACTAACATCCAAACAAGTTCAAGCTGCTCTGCAGTCTGAGGGTACAACAGTGTCAACCCGTACTATCCGTCAGCGTCTGAATGAAAAGCGACTGTATGGAAGGATACTCAGGAAGACCCCACTTCTTACCCGGAGACATAAAAAATCCAGGCTGGAGTTTATCAAAGATTACCTGAGAAAGCCTAAAACGTTTTGGAAGAATGTTCTCTGGTCAGATGAGACAAAAGTAGAGCTTTTTGGGCAAAGGCATCAACATAGAGTTTACAGGAGAAAAAAAGAGGCATTCAAAGAAAAGAACACGGTCCCTACAGTCAAAAATGGTGGAGGTTCCCTGATGTTTTGGGGTTGCTTTGCTGCCTCTGGCACTGGACTGCTTGACCATGTGCATGGCATTATGAAGTCTGAAGACTACCAACAAATTTTGCAGCATAATGTAGGGCTCAGTGTGAGAAAGCTGGGTCTCCCTCAGAGGTCATGGGTCTTCCAGCAGGACAATGACCCAAAACACAATTCAAAAAGCACTAGAAAATGGTTTGAGAGAGAAGCACTGGAGACTTCTAAGGTGGCCAGCAATGAGTCCAGACCTGAATCCCATAGAACACCTGTGGAGAGATCTAAAAATGGCAGTTTGGAGTAGGCGCCCTTCAAATATCAGGGACCTGGAGCAGTTTGCCAAAGAAGAATGGTGTAAAATTCCAGCAGAGCATTGTAAGAAACACATTGATGGTTACCCGAAGCGGTTGATCGCAGTTATTTTGGCTAAAGGTTGTGCAACCAAGTATTAGGCTGAGGGTGCCAATACTTTTGTCTGGCCCATTTTTGGAGTTTTGTGTGAAATGATCAATGTTTTGCTTTTTGCTTTATTTTCTTTTGTGTTTTTTCATTGAAGACAAATTAAATGAAGATAATAATACCAAAGAATTTGTGATTGCAATCATTTTCAGGAAGAAACTGAGTATTATCTGACAGAATTGCAGGGGTGTCAATACTTTTTTCCACAACTGTATACCCTGCCTTTGATGCTAGTTCACATGCTGAGCCCACATCTTTCCCTGCACATGTTGACTGATCTCCGATCCATCTGACAGTGCGACTAAACACTTTTTTGACAGGGGTCGCACCATTCTCCACTCCCTGACATGAAGGCAGGGCACCAATGGATTGTCATGACATCAAGGAGTCAGCTGATCACTCCTGTCACTGTCATGCCAAACTTCCTGTGAACACTGGCTGAGCACCAATATTAACAGGAGGTGATCTGGTGAAGCACCGCTAATACAGCATAAGCGATCAGACAGTGGAAGTTTCAAGTCCATAGGGGACTAGGAAAAACAATAGAAAGTTTTTATATTTAAAAAAAGTTTTTAAAAATATGAAAAAAGTTCAAATCACCCCCTTTTGCCTTATTAAAAATAAAATAATAATAACAATACATATTTGGTATCGCTGCATCCAGAAATGTCCGATCTATCAAAATATAAAATTAATTAATCCGATCGGTAAACTGCTTAACATAAAAAAATTCAAATTCATGCCCAACAGGGCATGATAACCACATAAGAAAGGCAGCCATGGACACCAACAAAACGCCCAGAGTGACTAGACACTGCCTAATTAACATGCGTAAATGTAAGTTAAAAAATTATTTTTATCAGCTATTACTGTACAGTATTAGCTCAGACAGTGATGCTTAGAATAGTGCTCTGAACTGCAGGGACAGATAGTGACAACTGGGGGTGGGGGATAAACGACCCGACAGGTTTCCGTTAAGACTTTTATTACGGTAGTTAATTTTCAGTGAAATTTAAATAATTACTACTATTCTTTGCACAAAGGGTTTCCATAATTAAACCACCCAATACATATCAAAGAGGTGTCGTAGCCCCATGAATCCTTGACATAACCAAAATGAATATTAGTCATTTTATCAATCCAGTCATTCCATTGTCGATATTGCCCCAAATTGTAACTATTAACCTGTCTCAAATGATATTGTATCCTCCCGGCATATGACCACCACAGTATTGTGAATGGTGTCGATACATCATCATGTCAATGGTTTGCTGCAGGGGTCACTTGTCCACATGTCAAGGAAGCATGAGCCACAGAGGAGCAGCAGGCGATAGGTGAGGTGTTATACCTTCTGTTATGTTATACCCTTGTTAGATGATTGTAAATTACTTATTGGGACTGTAAAACCCCTTTAATAAATATGCAATATGTATACGGTATATTGCAGTATCTCACACATCTTTTAATAAGGCAAATTTGGCAAAGTTAAATAGCTCAAAATCTAGATACCGGTAGTCAACATGCAGTCGTTTCAGTGATTTAAGGGGATAAGTGCAAGCACATTGTGAGCAGTGCTTTTTGCTTTAGTTTGTGAACACGTAATCTAGATTAACCTTAATCTGCTGTATTTTTTCAGTTTACTGTACATCTGCAGTAGCTTGGCCAAAGAGTGGCTTATGTTAGATCTGAATGAGCTAAATGTTCTGTAACCTGCATAATGTTTGGATCAGGGGCATTACTACGATATGTGCAGGGGTTGCAATCACACTGGAGCCCTGGAGCCTAGGGGCCCCAAAAGTCCCCTTGACCTGTAGAAAAAGATTATTTCTATTAAACATTTGCAGTAATTGGGGGGCCTGCTGGAACATTTGCATCGGAGCATACAACCATCAAGTTACGCCACTGTTTGTGATGTTGTTTTATACAGTTTGCAGCATGACAAATCATTAAGAATTATTGACTACATTGAAATGGGAGTCCATTATTTAATCCCAAAATTTACATTGGTTTCCTATTCATATACTTTGTAATCCAGGTCAAAAAAATTAGTTTCTTATTCAGCAATTACTTGTTCAAAGGGAATATATTTTTTGTTCTTTTATGCTGTATACTTGGGGAGAACGTATATAAATTACACTGACGGGTTCTTGAGGTGAATACACTGGGCAATGGTGAAAAGAAGTAATTGCCATAAAATGGGCATCCGGGTGGGCAGCTTCCAAACCAAATTATTTTTAGACATGAAGCCTGAAATCAAGGTGGACAGATGGACATGTTATTTATTCAAGTACGGTAAATTGTACTATACATGTATATTTGGGACATTATAGTAGTTTGTCTCCTGGCTAATCCAAGGTGTCTCTAGGCAAATCAAACCAAAAACCTGCAACATAGTGTGTAATGAAACCCAGAAGAACAACAAATGGGCTTTTAGGGTGGTTAGCAACAAGTGTGTCTAAACCAGCATTATAGAGTCACACAAAAAGACACCCCCTGATGATGTGCCCTGCGGGAGGAAAATGTAGGGGTGACCTCTGAAGTCCTTTGGCTTGCTAATTACCGATTATGGGTGACTGCTTTGTTGTAACCATCTCAGGGCTATTTGCATTAATGACTAATTGGGTAGTCTATATGGCCTGTAATTATTATCTTTGAACTTTTTGCACTATAAGTATGTACCTTAGCAGCCTTTTGACTCTTGATGAGTGGTGGTCCTTTAGCCTTGTGTCTAATTAACTGTTGCCCCCACTTATTTTTATGACTTTGATTTGCCTTTGTCTCTAGGGAGTCATTTTCTCCTACTATTGCTTCTTTCCCTCCTATGCTTATGTCCACATTTAGACTTAATAAAACGTAATCTTTTTGCAGAAACTGGTACTTAGTCTTTTTGTGTGATACTATATAATGCAGTTTTGGACACCACCATAAAAATCCATTTTTTGTTCTTTTGGGTTTTAATTGTCACTATATGGAAGTTGTGGTTTGATTATGGACCTATGTAGCCTCCTTTAAATCTTACATTTATAGTGCGTAATGCTTTTTGAAATCATTGACTTGACTTTGGGCAGCTGATATCATTACGGTAACAAAGTGAGAAGAGAAGAATTTCTTACATCAACTTCCACCGAAGGAGTTGTCCAGTGCAAAGAAGTAATTATTGAAATGATAGTTGATAAATTATTGATCATGGGGGTTCAATCCTTGGGACCTGCACTGATTAGCAGAACGAGCTATTGTTACCCTTGTTAAAATGGAGGAGCAGTACCGCTCACTCGACTTTCATTCTATATGGGCTGGCGGGAAAAAAATTGAGCATGGAGCTCGGCAGACCAATGGGGAATCAATGTGTGATGGTAAATCATTGCACACAACCATTCCATTATAACAGGGATAAAATTGTCCTGTTCTGCTAATCAATGCAGATGACAGTAGACGAGCCCACATGAGTCGTTAAGTCATCACTTATCCTGTTGATAGGTAATATTGTGTTTTCACCAGACAACCCCTTTAAGTCTAAGCTCGTCTAAAATTAGAAGTGACACTAAATTAGGCAAAAGGCCATATATTGATTTACATAAATTATAGGTGGTTTAAAACTGCAGAATGAAACTTGTGCTACCGGTATCACAATACAAACATTCGGAAATCCCCTTCACCCAAACGTTGAAGTCCATGCTATTAATGGGCATGAAAATGACATCAAAGGTTGGTAGACAGTCACTATGTACTGATTAGTATAGGTTTTAAATACCGTATATACTCGTGTATAAGCCGAGTTTTTCAGCCCAAAAATTGGGCTGAAAAGTCCCCCCCTCGGCTTATACACGGGTCATACGGTATGCTGTGGGGGGGGGCTGTGACCGGGAGCTGGAGGAGGCAGGAGGGGGCCGCGGTGACCGCAGGTGGTCACGTGGGGCCGCCTCATTAGTGCAATGAATATGCACGGCATCCCCCCGTCCATCAACGGCGGGGGGATGCCGTGCTTGTTGCAATACACAGCCCCCCTCCTTAATATGGGTCCCCCAGTATTAATAAACAGCCCCCCCCCTCCTTATCATGTCCCCCCAGGCTGCGGCAGCTGTCAAAATAACAAACAGTTTATACATCACCTTCCGGCGCAGCTCTCCGCTCCTCCCGTCCTCCGCTCCTCCGCTCGCCGGCTTCTTCTTTCTTCTTGTGCCGGTGTCATGTGACCGGGCGCAGGAGATGACGTCATTTCCTGCGCGCGGTCACAGAAGTCGGCACAAGAAGAAGAAGAAGCCGGCGAGCGGAGGACGGGAGGAGCGGAGAGCTGCGCCGGAAGGTGATGTATAAACTGTTTGTTATTTTGACAGCTGCCGCAGCCTGGGGGGACATGATAAGGAGGGGGGGGGGCTGTTTATTAATACTGGGGGACCCATATTAAGGAGGGGGGGGCTGTTTACTACCACTGGGGCTGTATATACCTCTGGGGGGCCTGTATACTACCACTGGGGCTCTATACAACCACTGGGGCTGTATACTACCACTGGGGCTGTATATACCTCTGGGGGGCCTGTATACTACCACTGGGGCTGTATACTACCACTGGGGCTGCATATACCTCTGGGGCTGATGTATACTACCACTGGGGCTGTATACTACCACTGGGGCTGTATATACCTCTGGGGCTGCTGGATACTACCACTGGGGCTGTATACTACCACTGGGGCTGCATATACCTCTGGGGCTGATGTATACTACCACTGGGGCTGTATACTACCACTGGGGCTGTATATACCTCTGGGACTGATGTATACTACCACTGGGGCTGCTTGGGCTCCTGTATACTACCACTGGGGCTGCTGGGGCTCCTATATACTACCACTGGGGCTGCTATATACTACCACTGGGGCTGCTGGGGATGCTATATACTACCACTGGGGCTGCTGGGGATGCTATATACTACCACTGGGGCTGCTGTATACTACCACTGGGGCTGCTGGGGCTGCTATATACTACCACTGGGGCTGCTGGGGATGCTATATACTACCACTGGGGCTGCTGTATACTACCACTGGGGATGCTATATACTACCACTGGGGCTGCTGTATACTACCACTGGGGCTGCTGGGGCTTCTATATACTACCACTGGGGCTGCTGGGGATGCTATATACTACCACTGGGGCTGCTGGGGATGCTATATACTACCACTGGGGCTGCTGTATACTACCACTGGGGCTGCTGGGGATGCTATATACTACCACTGGGGCTGCTATATACTACCACTGGGGCTGCTGGGGATGCTATATACTACCACTGGGGCTGCTGGGGATGCTATATACTACCACTGGGGATGCTATATAGTACCACTGGGGCTGCTGGGGATGCTATATACTACCACTGGGGCTGCTGTATACTACCACTGGGGCTGCTGTATACTACCACTGGGGAGGCCTGTATACCACTGGGGGGGGCCTGTATACCACACTGCTGGGGGCTGTATACCTGTGCTGGGGTCCACCCTCGGCTTATACACGAGTCAATAGGTTTTTCCAGATTTTTTGGGCAAAAGTAGGGGGGGTCGGCTTATACACGGGTCGGCTTATACACGAGTATATACGGTAATTAAGTCTCTTTTAATATTTGTGTCCGAAGGCTCTATTGCACATTCCAGTCTTATTTAGAATAATATTGGGTGAAGCTGTATTCAATGGGCCATAGAGACCCCATTAGAATTCAGCTGGGTCAAGTGGGCACTAGTGGTAACTAAAATATGACAAATCTGCATGAGCATCTGCTCTGAGAATGAGCAAATGCCAAGCGGCAAGTGCAGAACAGAGCTTTTAATGACTTTAGGTCACTGACCTCTTATGATAAATCAAAATTTGTGTTTGTTTTCTATAATCATGTTTAAAAACAATGATTAATATATGTGCAATTCATGAATGAACATAAAAAAGAGAATGGGACACCAATCATAATAGGGTCTTATCCAATACAGATACTGATGTCGTTGAAGGGTAAATGTCACTTATTTAGGTTGTTAAACCCACAACTGAGGACTAAAAACATGACAGCTGTTGCAGTATCCTCAGAAATGTAGAACAAGTGGTAGGAGGATAGGAGTAGTAGTCTGGAAGACTTAGTACAGGATAGGAACAGGCAGTTATTCCCAATGCATTTCAAACCTTTTCCATCAGGAAGTCCTCAGCAGGCCCATATAGAAAGAATGCTTCTCCATTATAAAAGGGTAAAGTTGCCCCATTCTGCAAATCAGTGCAAGTCCCAAGGATTGGAGCTGCGTGGTCAATAAGTTATTACCTATGCTATGAATAGGTGATTACTTCTTGGACAACTCCTTTAGCTGAAGTTGATGTATGAAATTCTTCTCTTCTCAATTTGTTACTGGTGTGGTATCAGCAACGAAGAATCTACTCCTATCCTCCTACCACATGAATAAAAACAAACCACACTGAAGGAGAGCAAGAATTTATATTAGAGTTTACTATTGCTTTTTATGTTATTTGTGAACTCGATACATTTTTGTAGGTTTCACAGGCTACATATACCGAAAACACATTAGGGATGAATTTCTATCTGGTTTTCCTCACCAATCACAATTTAATGTAGGCAACAAAAACAATAGGGACAATTAGGGTATGTGCAGACAATCCGGAGGCACTGCCTACTAACCTGCAGGAAGCCGCGGGTGAATTCAGGTAAGCGCAGTGGCCCTGTGTCCACTATCTGCATTTGGTACAGGATGGCTTTTCCCTGCATTCACCCTTTGGGGCATGCTCCTGTCTCCACAGCATGAAATTAACATGCTGCAGAGATGTGGAAGTCTGGCAAGCCGCACCGCAAGTGAGATAACGCTGCGGTGGGGAGAAGCATAGTGAGCATGGTGTTTCTAGACATCCCATCAACTGTGCTTATACTGCACAATGCAGCGCTATGGACACAGCACAAACACGCTGCATCTATAACACTGCAAACCCTGATCGTGTGCACACGCCCTTAGGGAACTGTCTAAAAGTAAACCTGACCAATCACAGCACAGCTTTCATTTCTTATAATACCTGTGGAAAATTAAAGCTATGTTATGATTGATTTCTATTGGTAACAAAGACAATTTCATAGTGGTTCAAAGGAATCAGGCATAATGAGATTGCTAAAGAAGTACATGAGGCCATATTGCATCTTTGTATGACTTTTGATTTTACTAAGACATAAAGGGTATTTTATGAGACTCTAAAACACAGGTTGTTTTGAGACTATACGTTTGGATTATATTTGAGGAGACTGAAGTCCAACTAGCACCACTCCGGTCAGCTAAATGGAAGATCTATGGCGCTTCCCACTAAAATTACTAGGGATAATTCCACAGATTTTTGGTAGTTTTGTCTTGTAGCGCCAGTCAGTGGCCTTTCATTTCTCTTTATTTAATAGTTTGCACCTCTGGTTTTGCAGTTTTGTTTTTATTACCTTACATTTGTAGAACTTTGTGCTGTTTTAACCTTGCTCTGATTTGTTCTCTCCTAGCTTGAGGACTTAAGTTACTTCTGTTGCTATCAATCACTGCTCACTCCATTATGTAATTTTTCATAGTTTTTCCCTCACTCTCATTCAAGAAAGTTGTTAAAAGAGAACTTATTGCACTTTGGTTTTCTGGAACTACAATAAATCAAAGGACTTAGGGTTCTACAGCCAAAACTGGTCACAGAATCAAGATCTTGTATCCATGATATTCAGATTACTGGCATTTTACATTAAAGTGAACCTGTCAGCTACTTTATGCCCCAAAACTATCACTATCTGTCCCTGCAGCTTCCTACTACATCTCTAAGCATCCCTGTCTGACCTAAATGTGAAGTATAATGGTTGAAAAAATGCCTTTTATAACTTACATTTTCTCCCCAGTTATGAGCATAGTCTAAACATGTAGACGTTCTCTCCGAGTCCATTCTCCCCCCTTGCTCCATTGTTATCAAGCCCCAGTGGGCATGATAACCTAATATCCAGGCATGTTCCTGGAATTTGAAATGCTTCCTGGCATTACGTGATGACGCGTAATTTTCGTTCTTGTGCAGTGTGGAGGTGTATTGGGTATACTGGTCGGCTCCAGAGCATGTGTTTTGCACATTTTAAAGCCGGCGAGTATACCCAGTTACTCCCCCACAATGCACAGAACCAGAAATGACATGCCATCGCGTAAAATACCAGGAAGCATTTCAAATACGGGGACCGTGCCTGGAAATTATATTATCATGCCCACTGGGGCTTGATAACAATGGAGCAAGGGGGACATGGAGCCTTAAGGTGCCGTCACACGCATCAATCAGATGAATGATTTTGTTAGTGATGACATGCACGCGCGATCGCTAACAAAATCGTTCAGATCGCAGGTGAGCTGTCACACAGGCAGACTCACCAGCGATCAGTGGACCATCGACATTGTGGAAATTATTTAAATATCGTTTCCACGATGTCTTGCTCCCGCTGCCAGGCTGCGTAAGCGGAGCAGCTGGTCTCCAAAGTAAACAGCGGGTATCTAGGCAACGCGCTCTGCCTAGATACCCGATGTATACCTTGGTTACCAGCCTTCTCCGCTCACGGCTGGTATCCAAGGTACAAGCGGGTAACTAGGGTCCCTAGTTACCCCTGTGTACCTTGGATACCAGCCCGTGAGCGGAGAAGGCTGGTAACCAAGGTATACTTTGGGTATCTAGGCAAAGCAGGTGCCTAGATACCTGCTGTTTACCTTGGAGATCAGCTCCCAGTGCTTGCAGAGAGGTGCTGGGAGCTGGCTTATCGGTTGTCTCCCAGAGTCACACGCAGCGATGCTGTGTGTCCACCAGGCGACCAACGATAATTTGAAGTCCTGTCCTCAAATCAAACGATGAACGATCCACCGACTGATCGTTCATCGTTTGTAGTGTCACACGCAACAATGTCATTTCGACATCGTTCAAGCGTCACAAAACACGTGACTTTTCAACGATATCGACAACGATATCGTTATGTGTGATGTTACCCTTAGAGAACACCCACACGTCTAGACGATGGGGGAAAATGTAAGTTATAAAAGATGTTTTTACAACCATTATACTACACATTTAGGTCAGACAGGAATGATCAGGGATGTAATAGGAAGCTGCAGGGTCAGGTAGTGATTGGTTTGGGGCCATAAAGTAGCTGACAGGTTCCTTTTAACCTTTAAATTAATTTTTGTCCACTTCAGATTTTCTTTAAAAGTACTACATCTCAGGCACAATGAGCTATAAAAAAAGAGTAAGGGTGTGTATGTTAGGGCAGAATGGCATGATGAAGTGAACAAACAATATACATATAAGTCAGAGGTTCCCAAAAAGCTGTATGATATTAGTTTTATAGTACTATATGTAATTACTGTGAAACATCTTAAAAAGAAAACAAAAACAACTTTTGAAGAAGATTAAGCCTCTATCCAGATAAGATATCCCATGACAGATTTTCAGTTCCACATAAATTATTGATGCTATTTATCTTTGAGAAGTTAGACCACTTTTCAACGCAATTTTTTGTTTGAAATTTCACTGTAAATTTGTATTATATTTTAAAGCCTGGCCCTGTAGTAGTCACAAAAAGCAAAGGTAATGCGTAAAATACAACATCTGTACACGTGGAGGGTGAATTGTTAAACAACTGCAAAACAGTCATTGGAAAATACACAAAAACTGACTCCTTGTAGATAGTTTACTGGGCGTATCTGCTCTGCTTTTTATGGTATTGTACATACAGAAACACTATGTATTTTTTTTTAAATATCCTATTGACAGAAAACATTGAAAACTTTAAAAGGCCAAATCAACTCTGATGTATCTTGTGTGATTGGGGTCTCAAAGTTTTTTTAGGGTCTGATAACAACTGACAACTGCATCTTGGCTTACTAAAGGCACAACAATCTGTCACCTGTAATTACCAGACACCACACTTTTCATACTTTCCACCACTTTTCATACATTCCTTACTTTTCACACTTTTCATACTTTCCACCACTTTTCATACTTTCCACACTTTCCACCACTTTTTATACTTTCCACACTGTCCACCACTTTTCATACATTCCATACTTTCCACCACTTTTCATACTTTCCACACTTTCCCGCACTTTTCATGCATTCCATACTTTCCACCACTTTTCATACTTTCCACACTTTCCACCACTTTTCATACATTCCACCACTTTTCATACTTTCCACACTTTCCACCACTTTTCATACATTCCACCACTTTTCATACTTTCCACACTTTCCACACTTTCATACTTTCCACACTTTTCTTACTGTCAAATATGATAACAAAGACTCTGAAGTATATATAAACTGACATGACCATTACCCTTCAATATATACTTATTATAATCAACAGTGGCCGTATGCCCTTTTTAATTACAGATTTATTGTCCAAAATTACTTGGGTCAACCTAGAATTTAATAATTTTGATGATTGTATCTATATGATGGCAGTGCGATTTCAAAGTCTTATAGTCATAAAATAAATTTGTTGCTTATTAATATCAGTAAAAGGTGCCACACTAACTGCTTGACACCTATATTTCTGTCTAGACCCTCTATAGGGCAGGGCATTGCGTTTTTACTTCAGTCAACTGTATACTCCTTAGAGAACCTTACTCCAATGTCATGTATTATTAACATACATTTTGCACATTAATAACTAGTAGATGACAAAATACATTTTCTGAAAAGACGAAACTGTTGAATAAAACACAACTTGAGCCTATAAAGCGACTTCAGCAACGTCTTTTAGTCTGACATTGTTGCCCAGCCTCTCTAGAGAGCAGTATTAATATGCTAAGTAGCTCAGTGCTAACAGGTGGTTGGAGAAGCAAGCCTATGCAGCATAATTACCTTCAGAATGAGATCCGTGTGGTGTTGGTCCAACATATTTGCTCTCCTGGATGATGTTACGATGACTCTGCCATACCTCCCAGGTGTTTGGAGATCAGAGTATAGACGGTGTTTTGATCGATTAACTGGGAATAGACTATCCACCAGGTTCCTCTCTATTTTGGCTAGGCTGTGTTTTGGCGCCAGCAAATATTCAATGTTCTCTTCAACCTTATACCTGCTAAAACTAGCACCCAGCAAAATTGAGATCAGCACTGGGGCTGATACAAAAAACACTGGATGGCTAGCAATGAAAAAGCCCAATCTTGAAAAGCACGATCTAAGCCCCCTGTGCAGAGCCTTCCGCAACATCCTAGTGCAGAGGGAGCTAAGGAGGGGGAGAGTCACAGGCTGAGATCTGAGGCTCTCCCAGAGCCTGGCTAGGACCATCAGGGATAACAAACATGCGGAGAGACTCCCTAGTCATAGGAAACCTCAACATAGACTTAAAAATGCTGTGGACAAAGCAAAATTAACAATAGGGTGATGCAACCGACAACAGCATCTCTATCTACCGCTATCACTAAGGCAACATTTCTGTGCAAAATATATGTGGTTTAGTTGAAAATATAATTTTTTTTTCTTCACTTCTCTATGCTTGGCAGATCAGAGCAACCACATCCAAAGTCTGCAACCCTGTGGTTTATAAATAGGTGTGCTAGTCTAGAAAAACTCATCAGGTATTCAGAAAACAATCTGGAAAGTTGTGTTTGAACAGTCACATCCACTGCTGTATTTACTCCCAGGATGAATTGATTTTTAATTGCTCATGATGAGGAAGTGATGTCTTGAATTCTTCAGGCTTTGAGAAAAGCCAGTCTTTAGTGCCTGAACCATTTTTTAGGATCAGGGTCAACACAGATGATTTACTTGACCATTGTGAAGACAGAAGAAAAGAGGCAAGACAGCTGAATGAAACAGGATGAATGGTCTGTCAATGAAAGTACAATCCACTTTACGTAAGTCCCATCGCTGTGTCTCCTGTAGCAAGAGGTAGACTTTCTATGAAATGCAAACAAATGCTACAAGTCAAATAAATGCGCCGGGCTTGAGATTGATGATATGAAACATTTAAAAGTTGCAGTGTTCATCTTCATGCCATCCTTGTCTTAAATTCCTTTCACTACTTTGATGAGGTCTCAGCCATAGACGACAATTTGTGAATTCCATCATTGAAGAGGTTTGATCATCGCATAGATACAGTTTTGTGTATTTCATTGGTCTCAGGCAATTATATAGACTGTCAACAAATGACTGGAGAAGACTGCAAATATCCTAGCAGCCAGAAACGTCTAGGCTATTCCCAAACCTCTCTATCTCTCTTGTATGCAGCTGCAATCTCCTCTTAGAGTTGTCATCTGGCATTTTCAGACGAGTTAACACCTGAAATGAAACAATGCAGTGGTAACATACAAATAAAGGGGAAATGCAGGGGAGCAGACATAGCCCTGACCGCCAACACCTCCTCCCCAAACACTACTTAGAAAAGGACTACTCAAATGGACTCACAAACTTGCAGGTTAAGGGAAGTATATGCAGAAGGCTGATTGTATGAATGAATGAATGAATGAATGAATGAACACTCACATCAGCAAATCCAAAATAATAAGCTTTAAGATCCATACATCAGGAAGCTGTCTTCTATTGCAGCATGATCTATAGCACATCCCTATCCTCCCCCCTTTCCAGCCACTCCTCCCTGAATCAACTGCCACAGGGGCTGTCCCTCCTTTAAGAGAATGAAATAAATACAAGGAGAGAGGAATAAATCACCATGAAATACTTTGAGAACTGGCACCAGAGCCCCCCACCCCCATGCCGAATCCCCACTTGTACTCACCTTACACCGCACACCCCCATCTCAGGCTCCCCAATGACTGCTCTTCGACAAAGAGGATGCCAGGATGGATTGTGTTCTCCAGCCACTAATAGATAGGAAATAGCAAACAAACGCACACAGACGTGCCATGGGTGGTTAACATCAGCTCTGCCAGCATTAACTGTGATGTGATAACCCTGCAGTGAGATTCCTCATTTCTAAGCAATTACTATTAAGAAAACTGGGAAGGGCTGATCCTGCCCAATGTCTGTTATCTGAAATCAATTACAGGAAGGATCAGTATACCCTGCACATTGTGCGAGGAGGTGGCATGTAGAAAGGTTGGCAATACTGATGAATACATTGGCAGCCTATTTCTTCAGCCATAGCCTGTAGTCTGTAAAATGTAAATCGAAAAGGGGAATGTGCTACTCTTTCTTTGTCCTCAGTCCTACTGAGAAGCAGTGAGATTAGCAACAGGCTTTAATGCTGAATGTGAACCTGCAGTCTGCACAGAGGATGGAGATGTAGAACAGCATCGCTCCATGAATAGGTCTCAGCCTATACACCAACACAACATAATGGGAAGAAGACAAGTACCTACTAAAATCCCATAGCCACAGGAGAGCCGGCTCCTTCAACCTCAAGTATATTTAGGTTTTCTATTTCTTCGGAATATTTGTAAAGAATCTCATCTGACTCCTGGATGCTAAAAGCGTGAACTTCTGCCTATGGCTAATTAGAACAATGGTCTGTTTAACTCTGAAGCATCAACATGCTCAAAGAGGCATGGTATAGAACCGCTGATGCATGTGCAAAAGCAGGTCATGTGGGAAATTCAAGAGGCTGATTTAATCACTACTGACTTGTACTTGTGACTCCAGCATAGGTAATGTGGAGGAATGGTTGTATTTATTGGAATTTTTTTTAATTTATTTTTCTCCGTCGTGTTGCAAAAAAATAACTGAGATGCTCGTCTATATTATTATTATTATTATTATTATTATTATTTTATGAAAATATAAAAAATTAAAAAATCACTTTTAATCAAAATGAATAACAAAGAAATTCAATCATATGACTCAAAACACTAATTACTAACAAAAATGAGCCCAATTGAAAAGCGACATCTATCATTACATCGACAGTCACAAATCAAAAGCATAAAAATGACAAGTCATTTGTGTGAAAAAAGGATCGAAAGAAAAAGACTTACCTCCTCCGTCATCGTGTAGAAACATGCAGTGACTGCTGATTAGGGTGATAACAATCATAAGCAGGGTGGATAAGGCTCTTCTTGATTAATCCTACAAAAATGTCTCACCCTCCTAATAGGGATGTCCAACACAAGACTACCCCTTCTCGCTATCTGCATCATAGAACAAAATAAAAATAAATTAAAGGAACCTGTCATGTCCCCAAATGCTTTTAAGGCCGGCTTCACCCCATGTTTATTTGCTGTCGGGTTCTGTCCTGTGTTTTGCAGGAAGCACCAGACAGAACCTGACAGCTCTGGACAAAACAGAACCGGAGGGTAAATGTGCCCTCTGATCCTGTTTTCTGCTGGAATCCACCCTGCACGTGGCTGCCCAAGTGCTGAACTTTCAGCATAGCGTCTGGAGGGGAGCTCTCCAGGTGCTGACATTTCAGCCAGTGGCTCTTTTAACTACACTGCCCAGGTGCTGAACGAGCGTTGGTTGAGTGTCAGAGCCGACGCTCGTTCAGCACCCGGCGTTCGGGAACCAGAACGATTTTCTGTCTGTTCTGGTGCGATCCAGCGCCCATAGACTCCCATATTAGGGGGTGCCGGATCGCACCGGATCTGCGAGGATCTGACTTTGTCCAATTTTTGCCCCGGACACTAAAAATGCTGCAAGCTCTGAGGCAAAAAAAACTAAATCTGCCGGATCCTCCCGGACAGCACAAAACCGGATGGCAAATCACTGCCATCCGGCCCCATCCAGCCCCATAGGAATACAATAGAGGCAAAATGGGATCCAGGACTGTCCGGTTCACACTGGACAGCCCCGGGTCCAGTAAATCGTGTTGTGAAGCCAGCCTAACCTGTAGATGTAGGGTTATTCTGCAGGTTAATAGCATTCCAATGCTGTCTGACTAGCTTACTGAAAGTGCAGATACATTGAAAAAATAACTTAATTTCTTCCAGATGCCACAGAGGTGTGGCCTCATGCACTGCAGAGCTCTTCCAGTCACCACTAACTGTGTAATCAACAGTGACTGAGGCTGGTTTGACATGGCCACTTTTGGCATCAGAGTGAATCTGGCTGAAACTGGATGCAAAAATGCATTTTTTTGTGAATTTGGTCTATGTGACAAAACAGGAAAACTCAGATCAAGGGCACTCCGC
This sequence comes from Allobates femoralis, assembly GCA_033576535.1. Taxonomy (NCBI): domain Eukaryota; kingdom Metazoa; phylum Chordata; class Amphibia; order Anura; family Aromobatidae; genus Allobates; species Allobates femoralis. The sequence goes on along the minus strand of JARQOC010000002.1, from coordinate 130,987,914 downwards.
GTTAAGTTAAAATGTGTCCCTATGTAATCCGGATCTGGCAGACTCCATATCCCACTTGATCCAGACGCCGGACCCGGGCTTCTGGTCTGCACATGCCTATAATGCAGTTCTAAATGACCCCTAGGGGGTATGTCATTTACCACCAGATCCGGCGAATATAGGTATGCAATGGTATGCTCCCTCACCGGTATTATCACTGATCCGTAAGATGGATCAATGATAATATCGATACGGGGGTATCCATCTGGGAGAATCCGAGGGGTATGCAGGTTTAAAAAAATTTAAAAAAATGGCAGTGTGAAACCAACCTAAAGCTGCTCCAGACTCACTGCTATGACTGAAAGGTGGAGGTGACTTAAAGGGAATCTGTCACCAGGTTTTTGCCATCTAATCTGAGGGTAGCATAATGTAGAGATCCTGATTTCAATCATGTCTCACTTACTGGGCTGCTCAGTGGAGTTTTAATAAAATCACTGTTTAATCAGCTGGAGATTATCATTAGAAGACTACTTGGTGCTGCCAGGTAGTCTGGCATATTCACAGACTGCTAAATCTGCAACAGAGAAAACACTCAAGGCCACTTTACACACACAGATATCTGTGTCCAACTTCTGAACAGATTTCTGGTTGCAGTGAAATCATGGACACATTGTTCCATTTTGTGGCTGTGTACAAATGGAGCAATGTGTCCATGATTTCACTGCAACCAGAGATCTGTTCAGAAGTTGGACACAGATGTCTGTGTGTGTAAAGTGGCCTTCATTTTATCAAAATGACAGCAAGCAGCTCAGTAAATGACACATTGCTGGAATGTAGGCACATTGTCTCTACATTCTACTGCTGTCAGATGGAATAGCAAAAACCTGTGACAGATTCCCTTTAAAGCAATACTCCAGGTTTTTCTTTTATTTGGTGCTTTAAATCTAAGTCCCCTGACAACTGTGTTATACTCATCCTGCAGTGGCATCACCTTCTATCACTCTCGGTCCAGTCAGTCTCCAGTGATTTGTTACCTGCTGGCAGCTCTAGTATTTCATAGAACATTGGAGCTCACAGCTCAATACAAGTCTATGACAGCGTCATTCTGGCCTCATTGCTGCTCTCATAGACTTACATTGAGAGCTTGTGATGCCACTTCTGACTAGTCAGAAGTTAGAGACATAAGATGGCACCACAGGACCGCAGCAATGATGAAGAAAGGTGAATCCACCAGAGAGTTCATATAAGACTGGGGGCAGTGGACCTCCATTTAAAACACCATTCCAGCACTGAAATACAAAAAGCACTGGAGTGGTGCTTTAATTCTATGAGTAGAAAAGGATAATTCATCCAGCAGTTCCAGAATGTAAAAAAAATCTAAATTTCTTCCATCATATTAAAATCCACAATAATAAAAAGAAAGAAATATGATAAAAACATGATGCACTTCAGATTGGAGCAATCATCCATATCCTGAAGGATAATAATAATAATCACTACGATCCGAAACGCATCATTCAATACCCAGATATTTTTTTCTTTTTTGTATTATGGATTTGAATAAAATGGAATAAATTATTTATTTTTATATTCTTTGACTACTGGATGAATTATCCTTTTCTACGCATTTTTCTCCGGTGACCAGCAGGATTCTTCCTTCTGTGCAAGCCCTCTTCTTCCCTGTTCGGACTTGTTGACCCCATCAGTAAACTGGCAGATAAGTACTTACCCTTTGTTCAATTAAATTCTATATCTGCAGGTAATTGGCATTTGGAGACATTATAGGTTTCCTTTAATGATCACCTAACGGACTGGCGCATTTACACTTATATGATGGCTGTGTTAAGTCATGTGATTGCTTTAGCTAATCAATAGCTGCTAATCATCTACAGCCTTGACTTTTCCATCAGAGTTGGCTAGGATTACTGAAAGAATGCAGCTGATTAGCGACCAGTGATTGGCCACAGCAATCATGTGATATAACAATCTCATGTGACCATTGCCCAAATGGCACTGGTGCTGGAGGTATTACAGTTTTGTATTTTGTTCTGTCCTACAGAGCACTTAGGAAGGAACTATCATAGAGTTTCTACCAACTTAAGGACCCGTTACATGCAATGATATCGCTAATGATATCGTTGCAACGTCACCGGTTTTGTGACGTTGCAGTGACCTCGTAGCGCCGTCGCTGTGTGTGACAAAGTAAATGGCCAAGACCATCTTTCCGTCGTTGGTCTGCAGCTGTCGCACATGCATCGGCGCGTGTGACATCAGGAGACCAACAAACGACGACCTCCCAGTCGATGCCCAGCGCTGCACAGTACATGCTGGGACATGGTAACCAGGATAAACATCGGGTAACTAAGCACAGCGCTATGCTTAGTTACCCGATTTGTACCCTGGTTACCAGCGTTCTCGCTGGTCGCTGATGAGTCTGCCTGTGTGACAGCTCACCAGCGATCGGATTTTCACATTTGCAGCCATAGACTGACTCAAGGACTATCTTTTGTATTAAAGAATATAATGAGTGTGAGCAAAGGTCATTGTGGAGGGAGGGTGAGCACAATTGGCTGTGACATCACCTATTGTGAATGGTGGATCCTGAGTTATCTGTGTCACCAGTCATTGTGATTACTATTGCAATCTTGTCTGTGATAATGAGAATGCTAAAAAAAAAATAGTATAAAAAAAAAAAAAGTTTGAGTCTAATATAGCCAGATAGGTGGCTAAAGTGAAAATTACGTGATTTTTGTGAAAATTACATGAAACTTTACGTTATATTACATGAAAGTGAAAATTACATGATTTACAATATTTTCAATGAAAAAAAATGACCAGAAAAAAATATATTTAACACAAAAAAAATGTAATTTAAACAGCAAATCATACATTGATAAGATAGTTCCTGTTTTCCTTTAACATCAAATCTACCTGAATCAATCACTGCAACTCTCCAAACTGAACCACTGTTATGATGATTTTCCTTTTAAGTGGCTAGTAAAGTAGGGCAACATCAGTAGCATAGCTACCGGGGGGGTCAGAGAGGGCAGTTATAATGGAACCTATGATCATGGTGGACTACCCAGAGCTACCTCTGCTGTAAACTATATTGGCGCATGAAGCGCAGAGGTAAGTAGACTCACAGACAAGGCAAGGGCATGGAGTGATGATGTAATCACGTTGGACTATGTGTGCCCAACCCGATGACATCACCACATTGGTCTGCCCGTGCCTTGGTTCCATCTGCCGGCAGATTCTTCAGGACGCCTCATCTATTTAGATATCTATTCTCTATAACTATATAGATATATCTATATCTCTCTATCTGTAGGGTGGGCCATTTACATGGATTCACCTAAATAAAATTTCAATGGTTGGTGATATCAACTTCCTGTTTGTGGCACATTAGTATATGGGAGGGGGAAACTTTTCCAGATGGGTGGTGACCATGGCGGCCATTTTGAAGTCAGCCATTTTGGATCTAACTTTATTTTTTTCAATGGGAAGAGGGTCATGTGACACATCAGACTTATTGGGAATTTCATAAGAAAAACAATGGTGTGCTTGATTTTAACGTAACTTTATTCTTTCATGAGTTATTTACAAGTTTATGACCACTTATAAAATGTGTTCATAGTGCTGCCCATTGTGTTGGATTGTCAATGTAACCCTCTTCTCCCACTCTTGACACACTGATAGCAACACTGCAGAAGAAATTCTAGCACAGGCTTCCAGTATCCGTTGTGTCAGATCCTGCACATCTCGTATCTTCACAGCATAGACAATTGCCTTCAGATGAGTGATGAGGAAAACTTTATTGTGAATGGTGAAGTTACCAAACAAAACCACCGATATTGGTCTGACACTAATCCACAGTGATTCAGATATCCAGTGGCATTGAGGTTTCCATTGATGAAGAATGGCGACATTCTTCAGTCTCCCAATTTTCTTTTTTCCAGTACAGTATTTACTGTGTCCCTCTGCCATATACACATTGTCTTAGTTGTACACACAGCCCTGCCATTCATTTGATAGCCATTTAGCTCTTCCATATCCATTTAATGTTTAGTGTTGCAGCAAATCTCTTTTCCTTAATATAAACATTTTTTTGCTTGCACCTTTACATGTAGGTGATGCCAGTCTTTATGATATATAGTATGAAAATGTAAACAGTCTGCTTTAACATTGCTGGTTACCAAAAATGGGGGGCACATAGTTTTTTCATTTATTTATTTATTAGGCTCCCAATTTCAGAAAGCTGTACAATAAGCTCCACATGGAATGCATTAAAGTGTGCAATATTGTAAAATGGGGGTTCTATCTATCTATCTATCTATCTATCTATCTATCTATCTATCTATCTATCTATCTATCTATCTATCTATCTATCTGTCTATCTATCTATTTATCTATATCCAAAAAAGACAGGTAGCACTCCAAGCTGTGGTGTAAAATGGACAGATTTTAATCCAGCCACATGATGCGACGTTTCAACCTAAATGGTTTTCATCAAGCATAGTGCATCTTGGGTACAACAGTGTTATATATGCAAAATGTGTAATAAGATCAATTATCAAGAAATCTTCATAAAAACTGATATCATAAACAGTGCACATAAAAATTGTGCTTCACAGTGTTACTCTTATAAAGTGCAGTCAAATGTGCCATAAATTTCATAAAAATAGTACTTTTGTACATATAATACATATTCAAATGTGTTGGATAGACAATTATTAGCCCCTGTGAATCATTAAAAACAAAGAGTTATAGTATATATAACAGTGATTAGTTTGTGCTCACCCATCGCAGTCAAATACATGTGGGCCGTGTTCCCGTCGTCTTCCGGGTTAATTTGCGCATGCTCTATACGCGGCGTGATGTCATGACGTCATAGCGTGCCCGCGCATGGGCCGTAGCACTCAGTTCATCCGCCGCCTTCTTAGATACTGGCCAGCGGCCGATTTTGAAAACAACTCATTTATATTTAGACTTTAAGGTAAAAGAAACCCTTTTTATTTAAATCCTTAATTAAGAATAGGCAGAGACCAATACATTTCACAATATTAGGAGGCTGAAAACCGCTCCATATCCACCCTGCAAGGAGCTTCAATGGTGAGGTTGCGTGTAAGTAATTACAGAGAACCCAGTGATCATACTGAGACTCCACAATACAGACACACTATTCAGAACTGGTGCAATCAAAAAATTATTTTTTATTATTTAATATAGAAAAATACTATGAAAAAGGGAACACAACCACGGTAGTTTTGTGATAACGGGTATGCACATCACCAACCACCTAAAAGAAAAAAGAAAAAATATACAATCACTATACATATTTCAAACTTTATGCACTTTTATGGTGACAAAAGTATGATTCATATCAGGCTGCTTTCACATTAGCGGTTTTCGCCGATCGCGGCAGATGCCACGATTACCGCATAACCGCTGCACTTGCGGCACAGTTGCGGCAAACCCCATGCAATGTCTATGGGGCTTGCGGTAAGGGTGCGGCAGGTGCGGCAAGTGTGGCTTCGGCACTTGCGGCAGGTGCGGCCGCGAAAAAAAACGCGGTCAGCCGCGGTTTTTTTGCGGCCGCACCAGCTGCAAGTGCTGATACCGCACTTGCCGCACCTGCCGCAAGCCCGCATAGACATTCTATGGGGCTTGCCGCAACTGTGCTGTAAGTGCAGCGGTTATGCGGTAATCATGGCAGATGTGTTTTTTTCACCACATCTGCCGCGATCGGCGAAAACCGCTAATGTGAAAGTACCCTAAAACCCTCAGCACATCTTGTTGACTTTCATTTCACAGTATGTAACTTAAAATCCACATTGAGCCAATCTAGTCAATGTTTTCAAGGCATGAATCCATTCCAGTTCCATTCTCTTCAGGATAGCAATCCTGTTTCCACCACGTCGAAGTGGCGGGACATGGTCAATGATCATAAATTTCAAGTCAGTATCTTTATGGCCAACATCTACACAGTTTTTGGGTACAGGCAGATCCACCCTCTTTTGACGTATGGAATATTTATGTTAACTAAAGCGAGTTTTGAAATCGCAGGTGGTCTCACTTATGTACCTCATGCTACAAGGACAAATCAGCATGTATACAATAAAATCCAAATCGCATGTTAAAAAATGAATAATTTTATACATTTTCTGTGCAAACCTGTCAGTGAATTCAGTACCTTTCTGCATGGCTCTACAGTTTGAAGGCTGCAGTCTCCTTTTTTCTATATACAGTATGGTCTGTATATTGGTGGTTGATCCCCACATGGGACTGATGTAGCACCTAGCGCTGCTATTTAATGCGCTGCTGTAAATTTTTTATCTATCTACCAAGAAAAATACCAAGAAAAAAAATGTCTCTGCAGCACACAGCTACTACCAATATCGTACATATGCTAACAAGCAAAAAATGAGAAAAAAATTTAAAGACTTACGTTTTTTCAAAAAACTCATTATTCTTAATTTTTATTTTCTGGGGGTCTCAGTACATACAATGGCCAATGTCTGCTTGCTCACCAACCACGTCACGGTGCCCCCAGGTCTGATGAGTCCTGCGCTGACATCCCTGTCCTCCTTTTCCTCCCTGTCCCACTGTTAGGTGGGTGGACACCATCTCAACCTCAGACCACCTGTAGGTGATGAGGGTGCTAAGTGCAGTCATGGAGCCAGCAACTCCATATGTTATACACAAAGCAAAAAAACTGCACAGCACTCAAGACACAATGTGAAAAATGAAGAATAATAAGTTTTTAAAAATGTTTTCTCATTTTTTTGCTTGTTAGCATATGTACAATATTGGTAGTAGCTGTGTGCTGCAGAGACATTTTTTTCTTGGTATTTCATCCAGCGTCACTGCTAGCACCAGTTCACATTGTGTCTTGAGTGCTGTGCAGTTTTTTTTGCTTTGTGTATAAGATATGGAGTTGCTGGCTCCATGACTGCACTTAGCACCCTCATCATCCACAGGTGGTCTGAGTTTGAGATGGTGTCCACCCACCTAACAGTGGGACAGGGAGAAAAAGGAGGACAGGGATGTCTGCGCAGGACTCATCAGACCTGGGGGCACCGTGACGTTGTTGGTGAGCAAGCAGACATTGGCCAATATATGTACTAAGACCCCCAGAAAATAAAAAAGAAGAATAATGAGTTTTTTGAAAAACGTAAGTTTTTACATTTTTTTCTCATTCTTGCTTGATAGCATATGTACGATATTGGTAGTAGCTGTGTGCTGCAGAGACATTTTTTTCTTGGTATTTGATCCAGCGTCACTGCTAGCACCAGTTCACATTGTGTCTTGAGTGCTGTGCAGTTTCTTTGCTTTGTTCTATCTATCTATCTATCTATCTATCTATCTATCTATCTATCTATCTATCTATCTATCTAATCTATCTATGTATTCTATCTATATCTATCTATCTATCTATCTATCTATCTATCTATCTATCTATCTATCTATCTATCTATCTATCTATCTATCTTCCTCTAGGCTCTATAAACTTCAAATAGCATTTAATGCTATCTAAAAATGCAGGTAAAAATGCATGCATAAATGCATCAAAAATGCATTTTGTCCACTGCGTTTTTTCTGTCAGGAGATGCAGAAACGGTGCAGAAATTTCTGCATTGCATTCAAATGTTTAATGTGTGCACATACCCTTAGGATTTGGCATGTCATTGTCAACTTGCAGAAATGCAAACACAAGGGGACATCTGTCAGTATGGGGGTGCAAAGTAGAGAGAACCATTGTCTGATTCACGCGGCTCAGGGATCATGCAGCAGGAATCAGTTGTCAGGTTCCTAATCTTGTGACAAAACTACATTAGAAGCCTCAGCATCATATATTATATAATGCTATTTCCAGATCACCATGTAATGTGTGATTATGTGTCATTGTAAAATAAAAGCAATTCTATCAATGTAAGTCTATGTGCTCACTGGGCGTTTTTTTGCTGCACTTTTATCACCCACAGCTTTATCATGGACGTCAATGTGATTTTGAAAAAGCTGTGCCCACGGTCTTTTTGTGAGGCTTTTTTCCTGCGATTTCCACAGCAAAAATGCTGCAATACTCACTCTCCCGGCGATCCCCTGTGAGCCCTGGTGATGTCTTCCTCTGTGCAGTGATAGAAGCTGTGTGATTGACTTACAGGACCTGTGACATGTAAAGGTACCTTTACACGCCACAACCGCGTCGAGAAATCTGACCGAAAATCTTTTGCGCTGGCACCATCGCTGTGAAATTGACTCGCAATTGCAGCGTGTAATTGGGGATTTTGGCGGTGATAAAAAAGGTTGCGCCTGGTTCCGATTTCACAGCACTGCTCCAAAATCAGAGGCAATCATGAAGGCGACATTTCCGGCTTTTGGCGTGTGAATGGGCGATAGGGATGGAATCTGCGTTGCCTATTGATTTCCCGGAGGCGTGCCACAGCGTGCTGGAGATCGCGCCCCGTCAACGATGATTGGTGGTGGCTACTGTGTTGTGGCTGTAACTTGACACCGCGCCATGTTTGATCAGCTGTCCATTCACCACCATACAATGGCAATGGAGTCACGTATTAGCCAACCTTCCAGCGCAGGCTGCCCAATCATGACACTATTGTGTTGTCCAATGAGCGTGTTTGGGGCGCAGTGTAAAACAATTTGGCACACCTATGTTTTCGCCACGCTGAACATGCACGCCCCCATTCCTTTGGGGATTGCAGCGTGTGAAGCGGCAGCGGGAGTCTACCGGATGTTTCCCACTGTTGGTGTGGCAACTTCCGGGGCGACACGTAGCCTTGGGTTGAGGGCGAAAATACGATGTGTAAAAGCGCCTTCGGCGATCTGAGGTTACCATGAAAAATGTGCACGCGCACATTAGACTGCCTCCTATCGTCGCCAAAAGTTGCGGCGTGTAAAGGTACCCTAACTCAGGCAGTCGCATGGTGTGCAGGTCCTGAAAGCACGATACCCACAGCTTCTGCAGATGCATGGAGGAATACATCATCGGGGATCACCGTGGCTGATAAAGTGTGTCTGTCTGTATTTGTGCTGCATTCTTTTGCTGCGCTTGTAAACACATGCAATACATTTGTGTTGCTTTTTTTCCGCAGTAGCTTTTTTTTGCAGCTGACAAACGCAGCATAAATGCTGCACACAAAAAGAAGCGTCAAGTGGGCACATAGCCTAATGCACCTATATCAGCTAAGATGTATTGTGAGGTTCATCACCAGCTTAGGTGTGTATTGTGGTGTTCTGCAGCAGCTGAAGAGTATATTATGAGGTTCTGTAGCAGATGAGGTTTGTATTATGAGTTTCTGTAGACACTAAAATATGTACTGCAAGGTTGTGCAGCAGCCGAGGTGAAGTTCTGCGGCAGTTGAATTGTATTATGAGGTTATTATGAGGTATATATGTAGATACTGTATATACACACACACACATCAGTACAGGCTTTACACTTCACAGTATGCGTAGGCCAGGGGTAAGTGGAGACATGTGACAGCTCCCTCACCCCTCTCACCCTGTGGATGTGGTGTGAAGTGTTGTGCCGCTTTCCACAGATGAGAGGATGCAAGTCACTGCTCTGTTATATCCAATGCTGCCATAAATGTTAGGTCAGTGTTGGAGCAGATTACTGACACCCAATGAGTGTGTATTGGGCAGGGAAAAACACTGAGACCGGGTGGAGCCAGCTCTGGCTTTGAGGTTGGACAAAAAACCACAGGGAGCAGCCATGTTTGGTAGCTCTGCAGGCAAACAAAGTGACTGCAAGCATTGAAGTAGATAATTCAGGAGGAACAAAAGATATGAACAAAAAACAAAGTGTATGGGGGTGTTGTATATTATAATACAGCACAGATCACCTTAGAAAATTTGTATTTCGGGGGTCAAACAACCTATTTTATCTTGAGTCATAGCTTTGTCTCTCAGCAATCTTACCTTCAATTTCCATTTCTCACTCTGCCTCTATGTAATAATGTGTAAAGGTACTGTCACATGCAGCAATATTGCCGCCATATGGCCGGCAATATGACGTGAGTGCGCACGTTACGGGCACTTTTTTACCCATCGCCGTGGCCCTGTCACATATAGAGATCTCACGTGCGATGTCCGGCTATCCTGCGTTACGGAAATCGCCTGCGCAGACCGGAAGCTAAATCACAACACCACCTCGCCGCCAAATCCCTGTGTCACATGCCATCACCTCATCAGCGATGTGGCCGCACAGTGTGAGCGTGGCGAGGAGACAGGCGTGGGTGAATGTCGTACACCGTGCCCCTACCACTCTGATTGGGCTGCACAAGTGCGTCGCCATTGGGCAGCCCTGTCAGGATGTATGTCCACTACATGACGCATGTGTCCTTTCTACTATATTGCTATTCAAATATGGCGACCACCAATCGTAGCAGATGGGTCGAGCCAAAGAGAACGCTCAGGAACGCCTCTGGAATTTCTTCCAGATTGTCTGAGCTCACTTTCTACATCGCAATCACCCTCTCACACGCCATGATGTGCAGAAATTGCCTGGTGGAAATCACCTGATTTCTCAGCAGAGCAGGGAGATCAGGCGACACACCACCGGCGATTTGATGCCGTAATATCTACCTGTCTCATGCCACTACGCACAGGCAATGTGGTTTCCACATAACTGAAATACACTAATTTACGGCGATATGGAAGCCATATTGCTACGTGTGATGGTACCTTAATGTGTCTGCAATTAGCGGCTACTCCTTTGTGGAATCTGTAAGCAGGTTTTGGCTAAATTATCTGAGACCCTGACTTGAGCTTTGTATTATTTACTACTCTGCTTCCCGAAGGTTTAATGAAATCACTGTTTTATCAGCAGCAGATTATCAGGCCAAGTTGTCTTATATCATTAATTAAGTGGACACCACTATGGAGTTAGAGTTACATAAAATATAGCTTTTATTATTCATATAAAAGTGGACACATAAACGTTTTGATACGAAGTATATGGACAAAGACAATCCAAAACAACTGCAGTGGGGTGGTAACCCCCTGGGTACAACCATTAACCATAGGACACAATTCACAGTGGTATTAAGTTACATGAGTAAGGGTTTGCATTGGTTAACAATTATTGGAGATACCATTACAACAATCACTCACCCATGATATACTCTTGTGATGGACCGGGTGGTTCCACAGGGGGCCCTGTCCTGCAGCACGCCCCTAACAGCTGTTTCGCCGCTGCTTGGTCGCAGGGGCTAGTTCTCAAAGTGATTCTAGGCCGTTAAATACACTGCCACTAAGTGCCGCCGTCCGCCCTGCATAGCGTCATTTCCGCCTGTCATAAAGCAGAGCCTAGCGATTCGGCAGGCGCCGGACGTCATGACGTCATCGGCGCGCATGCGCAATACACCCGTCGGTGCTTTAAAACATAGAGCGATGTGCACATCTTAAAATAAGACTCGCGGCGGCCATTTTGTTGAAGACCTAGCTGGACTAATTTACCTAATAGAATCTAGCGGTCTTGTGACCATATCCCTTGGGACATATAGAGGAATTTATGCATAATAAGCTTAGCCATCATGCATTGGGGAGTAACATTCATACATCAGACATACTCAATCTTATTTTAGTGTGTGACAAGTATTATAAAAGTGCATATACATATATTGAACAGTATTATATAAAAGATTGGAGATAGTGAGTGAACAAAAATCATTACTGTATAAAAGGTTATGACACAGAACCAGCTGTGAACAAGTGATAAATAAGCACATCTCATTTTTCTATTAATTTACATCCTATACACATACAAACTGCCAGGTTTAGGAGCATGTATTCAATACATCATTAACAGCCCTCTTTTTTAAAACATGATGGCAACCACCGATTTTTGCTTCTCCATATGTTTTATTAAGGAATCTTCCAAGATATTAGATGCCAATAGATTCGTTTTCATTGTGAATTTAGGTCCAACGTGGTCAAAGGACAGTGTTTCAACACTGCTCCGTTCATCTCAGTTATAAGTTTTGGGAAACTAAAATATACAAAACATGAGTTAAAATCACGGTAGGCTCTAGGACGCACACAAGTACTAGCAACAGGTTTTTGCAGCTTTACTGAACTTGCACAGGAGATCGGCTCACTATAAGAAAGGGGCATAACTTATCATTTCATTAAGTCCCTTGGGGGCAAGTGTTTCTAACCTGACTATCCACCTACACTCCTCTTGAGCTAGTGTTTTAGCCAAGTCTCCTCCTCTGATGCCACCCTGGATTCGGTCAATTCCTTTAATAATCAATCCTTTAGGATTACAGTCATGAAAAACCCTAAAATGCCTGGGCAAGGTTTTTAGTGTATTCAAGTCAATGATTTTGGCGGCTCCCTCTATATCCCTGACATGCTCACGCACTCTTATCCGCAATTGCCTCGTGGTAAGACCGACATAGATCCTACCACAGGGACAAGTTGCATGATAGACTACGTGAGTAGTGCTACAGTTGATGTATTTGTTTATCTTGTATTTTTGGTTATTAGAGGAGAGAAATTCTTTTGAACGTTTAATGTTACCCTGAGTGCAAGCTAAACAATCACCACATGGATAACATCCTATTAGTGGTCCCACCGCTCTCTCTCCAAAGAAATTGTTCTTTTTAGGAACATAATGGCTTGCACTCAAGATATCCCTCAAATTTCTACCCCTTCGTGATGTTAACAGAGGTCGTGTTGTTAAATGTTTGGCCAATGTTGTATCTGTAGATAACACAGACCAATGTTTGCTCAAGATTGATCTAATATTCGGCCACTGGGAATTAAAAGTCGAGATATATCTGATGGGACCGTACTCAGCCGGCTTGACCTTGGGTTGAAATAGCAATTGTTCCCTTCTCATTTTTTTGGCCTTCACATACCCTTGCTTTATACTGCGATTACTGAATCCTCTGGATATAAAACGTTCGCGCAGATCATTTGCTTGTCTCTCAAAATTGGTGTCACTTGAACATATACGCCTCATTCGTAAGAATTGACCGGCTGGGATAGATTTAATAGTACTCCTATCATGTGCTGATGAGGCGTGGAGGAGGGAATTTACCGCAGTACTTTTTCGATATACATCAGTTTGTATAGTACCGTCTTCTCCTACCTCTAAAAGCACATCCAAAAAGGATATACACTGTCTGCTAGCCTGATAGGTCAACTTGATGTTGAGATCATTCTGGTTGAGAGCATTCATGAATTCATCCAAACTTGGTTTAGATCCTTGCCAAATAATTAGCAGATCATCAATATATCTAAACCAGTGCATGATGCCCCCATTACCCACAATGTCCTCGGATTGCATCAATGACCGCTCCCAGCTTCCTAAAAATAAATTTGCATACGATGGGGCGCAAGCCGCCCCCATCGCTGTACCTCGCTGTTGTACATAGAAGCGGTCATTGAAAACGAAGACATTGTGGGTCAGAATGTACTCAAGCAATTCATCAATCAGGCCACACAGACATGTATCCCAGCCGGTCAACCCCAGGAAGAGGCGTACTGCTCGCATCCCGTCCTCGTGCGCGATACATGTATACAAGGACTCGACATCGGCTGTAACTAGCCACATGTCATTGGTCATAACTAAGCCCTCTAATTTAGTTAGTAAATCAGTGGTATCGCGCACGTAGGACGGAAGTGTGACAACCAGTTTTTTTAGATAGAATTCAACAAACTTGCACGAAGGTTCACATAAGCCCCCGTTACCCGAAACGATGGGGCGTCCCGGAGGGTTGTTCAAATCTTTATGTATTTTTGGAATTAAATAAAAAGTTGGTGTCTTAGGATTTTCAACCAACAAACCCTCAAATACCTTTTTAGAGATCACCCCATCGTCTCGGGCACGTTGTAGGATCACAAACAATTCAGCAATAAAAGCGGAGGTAGGGTCATGTGTTATTTTTTGATAAGTATCTTTATTATTTAATTGTTTGTAGGCCTCTTTTTCATAGAGTGTTTTTGGCCATACAACCACATTCCCCCCTTTGTCAGAATTCCTAATGATTATATCATCTAGATTTTTTAGCTCTTTTAGTGCCTGTCTTTGTGCAGGAGTAAGATTGTCTTTACCTCCAAATTTTGACAATTTTTTCAAATCTTCAGTGACTAATTTGGTGAAGATTTCAACCTGCGGGCACAGAGCCAAAGAGGGGAATGTGGTTGATTTTGATACCAAATTGGGAGGGAACATACCTGGTGGTGTGGGAACATCATTCCCCAGGTCTTCAAGGTCAAGTTTAGCAGCTGTTTCCAGTCTCACCAGATCAATCTCGTTATCCGCACTTTTATCATATAACTTTTTCAGAACCATTTTCCGTGCAAACAGATTAAGGTCCTTCACGGCTGTAAATAAATCAAAACAATTTTTAGGAACAAAATTAAGACCCAAACCCAGGACCTCTACCTGAGCCTCAGTCAGAGAATGAGAAGACAGGTTAATCACCTCCAATTGGTTGGGTCTTCTCTTACTGTCCACCATGCCAACCGGGGAATTGTTTTTCCTCTTATTGGGATTTTTATTGGTATTAGGGAGTTTAGGTGCAGATTGGGGAATGTGGTTGTATGGCCAAAAACACTCTATGAAAAAGAGGCCTACAAACAATTAAATAATAAAGATACTTATCAAAAAATAACACATGACCCTACCTCCGCTTTTATTGCTGAATTGTTTGTGATCCTACAACGTGCCCGAGACGATGGGGTGATCTCTAAAAAGGTATTTGAGGGTTTGTTGGTTGAAAATCCTAAGACACCAACTTTTTATTTAATTCCAAAAATACATAAAGATTTGAACAACCCTCCGGGACGCCCCATCGTTTCGGGTAACGGGGGCTTATGTGAACCTTCGTGCAAGTTTGTTGAATTCTATCTAAAAAAACTGGTTGTCACACTTCCGTCCTACGTGCGCGATACCACTGATTTACTAACTAAATTAGAGGGCTTAGTTATGACCAATGACATGTGGCTAGTTACAGCCGATGTCGAGTCCTTGTATACATGTATCGCGCACAAGGACGGGATGCGAGCAGTACGCCTCTTCCTGGGGTTGACCGGCTGGGATACATGTCTGTGTGGCCTGATTGATGAATTGCTTGAGTACATTCTGACCCACAATGTCTTCGTTTTCAATGACCGCTTCTATGTACAACAGCGAGGTACAGCGATGGGGGCGGCTTGCGCCCCATCGTATGCAAATTTATTTTTAGGAAGCTGGGAGCGGTCATTGATGCAATCCGAGGACATTGTGGGTAATGGGGGCATCATGCACTGGTTTAGATATATTGATGATCTGCTAATTATTTGGCAAGGATCTAAACCAAGTTTGGATGAATTCATGAATGCTCTCAACCAGAATGATCTCAACATCAAGTTGACCTATCAGGCTAGCAGACAGTGTATATCCTTTTTGGATGTGCTTTTAGAGGTAGGAGAAGACGGTACTATACAAACTGATGTATATCGAAAAAGTACTGCGGTAAATTCCCTCCTCCACGCCTCATCAGCACATGATAGGAGTACTATTAAATCTATCCCAGCCGGTCAATTCTTACGAATGAGGCGTATATGTTCAAGTGACACCAATTTTGAGAGACAAGCAAATGATCTGCGCGAACGTTTTATATCCAGAGGATTCAGTAATCGCAGTATAAAGCAAGGGTATGTGAAGGCCAAAAAAATGAGAAGGGAACAATTGCTATTTCAACCCAAGGTCAAGCCGGCTGAGTACGGTCCCATCAGATATATCTCGACTTTTAATTCCCAGTGGCCGAATATTAGATCAATCTTGAGCAAACATTGGTCTGTGTTATCTACAGATACAACATTGGCCAAACATTTAACAACACGACCTCTGTTAACATCACGAAGGGGTAGAAATTTGAGGGATATCTTGAGTGCAAGCCATTATGTTCCTAAAAAGAACAATTTCTTTGGAGAGAGAGCGGTGGGACCACTAATAGGATGTTATCCATGTGGTGATTGTTTAGCTTGCACTCAGGGTAACATTAAACGTTCAAAAGAATTTCTCTCCTCTAATAACCAAAAATACAAGATAAACAAATACATCAACTGTAGCACTACTCACGTAGTCTATCATGCAACTTGTCCCTGTGGTAGGATCTATGTCGGTCTTACCACGAGGCAATTGCGGATAAGAGTGCGTGAGCATGTCAGGGATATAGAGGGAGCCGCCAAAATCATTGACTTGAATACACTAAAAACCTTGCCCAGGCATTTTAGGGTTTTTCATGACTGTAATCCTAAAGGATTGATTATTAAAGGAATTGACCGAATCCAGGGTGGCATCAGAGGAGGAGACTTGGCTAAAACACTAGCTCAAGAGGAGTGTAGGTGGATAGTCAGGTTAGAAACACTTGCCCCCAAGGGACTTAATGAAATGATAAGTTATGCCCCTTTCTTATAGTGAGCCGATCTCCTGTGCAAGTTCAGTAAAGCTGCAAAAACCTGTTGCTAGTACTTGTGTGCGTCCTAGAGCCTACCGTGATTTT
Organism: Allobates femoralis; assembly: GCA_033576535.1. NCBI lineage: Eukaryota > Metazoa > Chordata > Amphibia > Anura > Aromobatidae > Allobates > Allobates femoralis. The sequence goes on along the minus strand of JARQOC010000002.1, from coordinate 130,971,415 downwards.
AACTCATGTTTTGTATATTTTAGTTTCCCAAAACTTATAACTGAGATGAACGGAGCAGTGTTGAAACACTGTCCTTTGACCACGTTGGACCTAAATTCACAATGAAAACGAATCTATTGGCATCTAATATCTTGGAAGATTCCTTAATAAAACATATGGAGAAGCAAAAATCGGTGGTTGCCATCATGTTTTAAAAAAGAGGGCTGTTAATGATGTATTGAATACATGCTCCTAAACCTGGCAGTTTGTATGTGTATAGGATGTAAATTAATAGAAAAATGAGATGTGCTTATTTATCACTTGTTCACAGCTGGTTCTGTGTCATAACCTTTTATACAGTAATGATTTTTGTTCACTCACTATCTCCAATCTTTTATATAATACTGTTCAATATATGTATATGCACTTTTATAATACTTGTCACACACTAAAATAAGATTGAGTATGTCTGATGTATGAATGTTACTCCCCAATGCATGATGGCTAAGCTTATTATGCATAAATTCCTCTATATGTCCCAAGGGATATGGTCACAAGACCGCTAGATTCTATTAGGTAAATTAGTCCAGCTAGGTCTTCAACAAAATGGCCGCCGCGAGTCTTATTTTAAGATGTGCACATCGCTCTATGTTTTAAAGCACCGACGGGTGTATTGCGCATGCGCGCCGATGACGTCATGACGTCCGGCGCCTGCCGAATCGCTAGGCTCTGCTTTATGACAGGCGGAAATGACGCTATGCAGGGCGGACGGCGGCACTTAGTGGCAGTGTATTTAACGGCCTAGAATCACTTTGAGAACTAGCCCCTGCGACCAAGCAGCGGCGAAACAGCTGTTAGGGGCGTGCTGCAGGACAGGGCCCCCTGTGGAACCACCCGGTCCATCACAAGAGTATATCATGGGTGAGTGATTGTTGTAATGGTATCTCCAATAATTGTTAACCAATGCAAACCCTTACTCATGTAACTTAATACCACTGTGAATTGTGTCCTATGGTTAATGGTTGTACCCAGGGGGTTACCACCCCACTGCAGTTGTTTTGGATTGTCTTTGTCCATATACTTCGTATCAAAACGTTTATGTGTCCACTTTTATATGAATAATAAAAGCTATATTTTATGTAACTCTAACTCCATAGTGGTGTCCACTTAATTAATAATTTAAAAGGAGTGTTACTTACTTCCAGCTACATATACACCTTAAGGGAATGATGTACCTTCAATCATGAGAATTTTTATAAGGTGTATAGTGATTTTGTATAATTACATTGTCTTATATCATGTAGACCTCCTGCTGTCATGGGTGATGTCACATCCTGTTTTGTTCTCTAGGGTATCAGATCAAAAGGTCACAATGCATAATTAATCATAGATCCTCATTGCTGCCCGCTTAACTATTATCAGGTAATGGAGCGGTAGTCTTTATCTCAGCTGCAGCTCTTTTGGGCCACACCCTTACGATATATAGACATATATATATATAAAAGCACTTTTGGCTGTTTTACAGTACCAGTTATATTCTAGATGCTGACAACTTTAAAGGCGCTTTCGTGTGAAGAAACTTTGGAGTTCATTGTCGCTTCAGGAAAGTTCCTGCTGGAGCATATGAAGATTGTTGTCTGTTGTGTGTTTTCTCATCTGTCTGTCTTTCCTACCTTGTGTTGTCTTATTGTAGTAGTGAGTCTAATGCTTCACAAGCCTGCACAATAGTCAGGGTGAGTCCAGAGCCATTTGGGGTCTAGGCACGTGATGGAGACGGGTGGTAGAATCCATATAGGGACTTTAGAGGAGCCCAAAGTTTAACCTCCGGTGAGTGTTAGGAGGTGACTCCTCACCTCCTTTCTTTAATGTCAGGAACTCCTGTTATCATCTTCCAAGTGTTCTCATCAGTATTGTGCTACAAGCTGAGCGTTCCTTCACACAGACGTAACAACTGATTTGCGTAACTCTAGCAATTTATGCCTATGCACAGTGCACACAGAATTCTGGCAAGCAATAGTGCAGGTTGTACATTGTTCAGTATTCTGAGCAATGCTAAATCTGCAGCATTGAAAACAGTGAATTTATTAGAACTGCACCAAGCAAACCAGTAAGTGACTCATTGCTGGAACCTGGATATCTGTCCACACATTGTCCTGTTGTTAGATTACAATGATGACAGATTCTATTTAATAGATTGGTCACTGGCAGACACAGACTGAAAAGGGCCCCTTTGCAAGACCAATATATGGACGCTTTACAACCCAAAAGCACATCCAAATGCACAATTCTACCTGCTTTGAAGGTAATAATTGGCCTCCCTTACCTCTGTCCACACAGGTTGCATCTATAATATGTCCTCCCCCAGGGGTGAACCTAGCCTCTCTGCTGCCTGAGGCGAACTGCAAAACGGCGCACCCCCCCCCCCCCACCCGCTAGAAAAAAATTTGAATTGATAAAAATAAATCTGGTTCCTACAGATTTATATTTATCCTGTAAAAATTAGCAAAATAGTGGACATTTTAGTTTACTGAAACAGAAAAAAAAGATGTCCACACAAAGGTGTCTGCGCCGTCACACGCACATACAAGAACCACACAGAAGAATCCAGAACAAGGATCATTAATGGCAATGGCAGCTTGGCACAAGCATTTAGACACATAATGACAACTGGCAGAGCTGTGGTCCTGCAGGCAGAACTGATTGCCAACCTCTGGCACACGCCTGCAAAACTCTGGACCGCTGCCTGGCACTGAATATTCAGACAAGTCGCCATGCCGCACCTTCCACACAACACAGGTAAAGACCTGCAGTCTGGGCATCCACAAGCCGCCACTGCACTAAGTTGGTAAAATGGCGCTTCTTCTCCATCCAACAGACCACACTTACTCCCGAATTGCTTAGCCAATCACAAGCGCCACACACGGGGCTGTCTTTATGTAATTAATAACAGGGTCCTTCCTATTGGGTTGAGCAAAGGATATGGGAGCAGGAAGAGGGAAGAGCACCACCGACCAACCGCTGCTCAGGAGAAAGATGGCTGGATGCCTGAATGTACCGAGGGGCGGCACTGGACCTGGTGTGTAAGGGTGGTTTCACATTTGCATTCGGAACGCAAGCGTAACAGAACGCAGCCAAACGCTGCGTTCCTATGTTTAACATGGGAACGGTTCCGTTTGGATGCGCATAATTTATACGCCCTCCTCCGCCCTCCAAATGCAACATGTTGCATTTTTTGTGCGTTCACAGGTGCTTGTTTTATCAGCAAGTGCCCGCGAGTGCACAAACAATGCATGGATCTCAATGGATCCGCACTGTCCTCCGCATGGCGGCGCAGGAGAACGCTGCGGATCACATTGAAATTTCGTCGTCGGCGGCTGGGAGGTGGAGGATCTCCGCCACAGATCTCCGCCTCCCGGCCGCCGTCGAGATCACTGATTGGCTGGCCGAGCACCATACTGATGAGAATCTCCTCTGCGTTCACATCAGTATGGCAGCGTTTGCCCTGCGTTTGCATGCCCTGCGCATGCAGACACAAATGCAAATCTGAAACCAGCCTAAGTTATGGCCAATCAGTCCTGCAGCAGAGGGACAATGCATCCTGCATCATAGAAATCATAGGGCCCCATAGCAGAAGTTCTAATTGGGCACCCCCCAACAAAAGCAATATTTGGCTGGGTCACATAGGTACATCTCTCACAATATGTCAGCCTTTACAAAGTAATTTTCCTCCTACTGAAGCCCCTAGATTCCCCTTTCATTGCCCCTCTAAAGTGTGATGCCAACAAAAGTGCCCCACAAACACTGTATGATCCCCCACAGTGCATTCCTCCACATGCACAGTATGATGACCCTACTGCACCTCCTGCAACTACCCCAGTACAGCATGATCCCCAACTATGACCGCCGCCCAGCCCTCCATGTAGTAAAATGAACCTATGTACAGTATAATGGCCCCCAACACAGCCCTCAAATAGCCCTTCATAAAGTATAAAGGCTCCCTTGTAGCCTCCAAGTATTATCATGCCTCCCACAGAGCCCTCCAAATATTATAATGGCTTCCAAATAGTATAATTTGCTCCATATAATATAATACACCCCCATAGTATTCCACATAGTATACCGCATTCCTCCATATATTATGCACCCCCATAGTCTTCTATAAAATAGAATGCACCCCCCACAGTACTCGATATAGAAAAAACACACCCCCACAGTCCTCCATATAGTATATTGCACCCCGTAGTCCTCCAAATAGCATATTGCACCCCCACAGAACTCCATAGAGAACAATTCACCCCCACAGTACTTGATATAAAATAATGCACCCCCACACTCCTCCATGTAGTATAATGCACCCCACAGTCCTCCATATAGAATAATGCAGCCCCACAGTCCTCCATATAGAATAATCACCCCCACAGTCCACCATATAGATTAATGCACCTCCACAGTCCTCCAAATAGTATAATGCACCCCACAGTCCTCCATATAGCATAATGAACCCCCACAGTCCTCCATATAGCATAATACACCCCCATATTGCATACTGCACCCCCATAGCTCTCCATACAGCATATTGGACCCCCATAGTCCTCCATATAGTATAATGCACCCTCATAGTCCTCCATATAGTATAATGCATCCCCTATAGCCTTCCTTATAGTATAATGCACCCCCATAGTCTTCCATATAATATAATGGGCCACAATAGTTCTCCATATAGTATATTGCACCCCCATTGTCCTATATTATATTGTACATTACATAGTTTCCCATCAGTGTACTCACTAAAAAAAACTATTAAAAAAATAAAAAGTAAATACCTCTTCTCCTCAGCATCTCCTCTGCCGCTCTGCACGTCTCAGCACAGTGGCGCTAAGTGATGACATCATTGTTCCCCGCCGTGCTGAGCTGCAGAGGGGTGGACAGCGGTGGCAAGGACTTGGGAGAAGAATGCTGCCGGCAGAGGCGGCCGGGACTATAGGAGCGGCATGCTCGGGGGGGCCACCACTGGTACACACATGGCTCCGCTCCGTACACCTAGTACACACTCAGCTCCGTACACCACATACGCCTCGTACACAAGCGGCTCTGCTCCGTACAACTCGTACACACACGGCTCTGCTCCGTACACCTCGTACACAAGCGGCTCTGCTCTATACACCTCGTACACAAGCGGCTCTGCTCCATACACCTCGTACACAAGCGGCTCTGCTCCGTACACCTCGTACACAAGCGGCTCTGCTCCATACACCTCGTACACAAGCGGCTCTGCTCCGTACACGTTGTACACATGTGGCTCTGCTCTGTACACCTCGTACACATATGACTTCGCTCTGTACACACCGTACACACGTGGCTCCGTTTCGTACACACGTGGCGCCGCTTCGTACACCTCGTACACACTGGGCTCCGCTGCGAAAGCCTCGCACACACGGCTCTGCTCCATACGCCTCGTACACACGCGGCTCCGCTCCGTACACCTTGTACACACTCGGCTTCGCTCCGTACGTCTCGTACACACGCAGCTCCGCTCCGTACACCTTGTACACTCTCAGCTCCACAATGTACACACGTGGCTTCACTCTATACACCTCGTACACACACGCTTCCGCTCTGTACACCTCGTACACACGCGGCTCTGCTCCGTACACCTCATACACACTCGGCTCTGCTCCGTACACCTCGTACACACACGCCTCCGCTCTGTACACCTCGTACACACGCGGCTCTGCTCCGTACACCTCATACACATTCGGCTCTGCTCCGTACACCTCGTACACACAAGGCTCCACTCTGTACACCTCGTACACACACGGCTCCACTCTGTACACCTCGTACACACTCGGCTCCACTCTGTACACCTCGTACACACAGGGCTCCGCTCTGTACACCTCATACACACACGGCTCCGCTCCGCACACCTCATACACACACGATTCCGCTCCGCACACCTCGTACATACACAGCTTCACTCCATACACCTCATACACACGCACCTCCACTCTGTACACCTTGAACACTCAGCTCCACTCCATATACCTCATACATACACAGCTCTGCTACATTAATTTACACTGTAAAGCCTCAGCCCCACACATAAACTTCACCTCATCCAGCACCATGGTGGAGTCCTGGCTGCATACTGAGGAGCTGATCATGTGACCCGCCTGACTCCTCCCCTCCTTTGACATCATCACAGGTCCTGTCAGCGCGAGGCACAGTGAAGCATGAAGCCGGCTCACACAGCCGGCTCACACAGCCGGCTCACACAGCCGCACGGTGGGGGAGGGGGGGTGTTTGGAGACCGCGGCCGCTGCCGCTCACACAGCTCACACTGCCACACTGGAGGGGGGGTGTTTGGTGTTTGGAGACCGCGGCCGCTGCCGCTGCGGCAGGAGTCTGCTGAGCCTGGGGCAGATGCCCCGCCAGCAGCCCCAGATACGCCAAGCCTGGTCGCAGCGTCGGCGGCCAGGACTGTATGAGCGGCATCTGCAGGGTGCCGCACTACCACCAGCTCCTGAAGACGCCGCCCCATGTCTACCAGCAGGGCTCGCCGCCTGAGGCTGACACTTCATGTCGCCTCATGGATGCTGCGGCCCTGTCCTCCCCTGAGATTGGTGCATCTCTTGTACTCCATGCCTTTTTTCTTTGCTACAATAGCTACATAGTGCATTGACTGTCCATTAATGTCAACCACTAGACCATGATGGGTGCCTTCAATCCCTAGCTGCTTTTCTTGCTAGAGGTTTTGCATTTCTGAAGCTGTCCTTTTTATTTACACTTAAATATTAATATAGTGTTAAATTGGCATTGCTCATTTGACACTATTATACTTATCCTAATCTTTTACAGGGGTTGCTTTCCATTCCAACTTACTTCCACCATCCCTACAAACATCATGCTTACTACCTTATAAATACAGTATAAATTGCATCCCATATGTATGCATATAAGAGCGGCACTACAGCTAGTCTCATGGGTAATTATCCAGTATACTGAATCGTACTGCATTAATCTCATTTCAATACCACCATGTTCAGCACCGTGGGCAATGTCTAAACATTTCTGCTGTTTAAAGTATAGGGAAACTGGGAAATAAAATTAACAATAATGAGAACATACTATTGTACTGAATTATATTCTCATATTCTCTATACAATCAATATATTTATGTACATTTACTGCATCATTATTTACTTTTGCTTCTTGCTAATTTTTGGACTTCTTCAACCATTTTCAGGAACGGTATATATGTGTCCCTGCTATATACTGTGTAATGGATGTGTCTGACCATACACAGACATGGCCTGATCATACCACATCTCCTGTGCTGAGATATTCTTATATATGTGTCCCTGGTATGTACTGTGTAATGGACGTGTCTGTCTGTATAGGGACATGGTCTGATCATACCACCACTCCAGTGCTGAGATAATCTTATATATGTGTTCCTGCTATGTACTGTGTAATGGATGTGTCTGACCATACAGGGGCATGGTCTGATTATACCACATCTCTTGTGCTGAGATAATCTTATATATGTGTCCCTGCTATGTACTGTGTAATGGATGTGTCTGACCATACAGGGACATGGTCTGATCATACCACATCTCCTGTACTGAGATAAACTTATATATGTGTCCCTGCTATATACTGTGTAACGGATGTGTCTGACCATACAGGGACATGGCCTGATCATACCACATCTCCTGTGCTGAGATAAACTTATATATGTGTCCCTGCTATATACTGTGTAATGGCTGTGTCTGACTGTACATGGACACAGTCTGATCAGACCACATCTCCTGGGCAGGGGAGGAAGCAAAAGACTATACAGATATTACAGCACAGAATCTCAAATATTCTTTCCTTGAAGTCAAACATTAAAAAAAAAAAAAACAAAACAAACCAGTCAGGAAAATGTTTTACCTCACAAAAAGAATCAGCTGTGATCCTATGCTGTAATGTCTGTATACTCTTTTGCATCCTCCCTGGCCCAGGAGATGTGGTATGATCAGATGATGTTCCTGTACAGTCAGACACAACCATTACACGGTACATAGTAGGGACACATATATAAGATTATCTCATCACAGGAGACGTGGTATGATCAGATCATGTCCCTGTACAGTCAGACACAGTCATTACACAGTACATAGCAGGGACACATATATAAGACTAGCTGTGAGCCCGATTCTAAAGAATCGGGAGTCTAGAATCTGTATTTAATTTTTTACAGAGTTTTAAATAATAGACTTAAACACCAGATATATGGCTAAGTAGGCGATGTAGGCAGAACTGTGAGGGTAGCAATATAGTGGAGGTGTAGAAAGAGTTAATGTCTGACTAACAGGACTATAACAGAGTAGGAACTTATAATGATATAAAAAATGTTATTGAAGTAGTTAATGTCCCACAGGCACTCCCACAACAGACACAGCGCTGTAAATTATATCCAAAATGGTGTTCAAGGGGTTAATGTACCAGTGGCAGTAGTTATAAACACTACCAAATATGCAGTTAATGCTGAACTGGTATATAATGGGTTAATTTCGCAGTGTCATTACAACTATGCACTGTGTAATAGAAATAACAACAATAATGGAATATAAGGGGTTAATGTTCCTACTGGCAGTAGTAATAGAGACTACAAAGTATGGAGTTAAGGCAGAAATGGTATATAAGGGGTTAACTTCGCAGTGGCAGTACAACTACACACTGTGTTATAGAAATTACAGATAAAACGGAATGTAAGGGGTTAATGTTGCTACTGTCACGAGTACAATGAGAGAAGTGCCTCACTGGCCATTGAGATACATGGAGGACTTTGAGTTTGACTTTGAGTAAATTTGAAACTCAAAGTCCTCCATGTATCTCAATGGGAAGTGAGGCGCTATTCTCATTGGTCGCTGTGTGCTGGCGCCGACCAATGAGCTTCGCGCCTCACTTACAGTGGTAAATTTGAAACTCAAAGTCCTCCATGTATCTCAATGGGAAGTGAGGCGCTATTCTCATTGGTCGCTGTGTGCTGGCGCCGACCAATGAGAATAGCGGCTCACTTACAGCGGTAAATTTGAAACTCAAAGTCCTCCATGTATCTCCATAGGAAGTGAGGCGCGAAGCTCATTGGTCGCTGTGTGCTGGCGCCGTCCAATGAGAATAGCGCCTCACTTCCCATTGAGATACATGGAGGACTTTGAGTTTCAAATTTACCGCAGTAAGTGAGGCGCTATTCTCATTGGTCGGCGCCAGCACACAGCGACCAATGAGAATAGTGCCTCACTTCCCATTGAGATACATGGAGGACTTTGAGTTTCAAATTTACCGCTGTAAATGAGGCGCGAAGCTCATTGGTCGCTGTGTGCTGGCGCCGACCAATGAGCATAGCGCCTCACTTACAGCGCTAAATGTCTCAAATGCAAGTGAGGCTTTGCGGGTCAGTGGCACCTATTCTGCAAGGACACGACGACGGAAACAGTGGCGAAACTTACGGAAGTGCGTTAGGGAAATTATATATTAGATTATCTCAGCACAGGAGATGTGCTATGATCAGACCATGTCCCTGTACAGTCAGACACGGCCAATATACAGTACACAGTAGGGACACATATATAAGATTATGGCTACGGTCACACTTCAGGTTTTTATTTTAAAACCGGATCCGGTTTTGAGCTTTTAAAAAGCTCAAAACCGGATCAGGAAGCGCTCCTCATTGGAGCCTATTATAAAAACCGGATTGCTTCACAAGCAATCCGGTTACCACCTCCGACTCTGCAGCCTGCGTGAAAAATCATGCAGGCTGCAGTTTTCGGAGCGGTTGTAACTTCCGCAATGCGGTAACTGGATTGCTCAGGATGTGTAATCCTGAGCAATGCGGTTACCGCATATACTTTGCTTATCCCGGCGGTAGCTGGGATAAGCAAGGTGTACTGTGTTCTGTAAAACTATTTTTTAAATAAATAAATGTTTGTTTAATGTCTCTAGGGGGTGCCTAGTCCCCCTAGAGACCTAACACCCACTCAGGTGGGCATATACTGCTGTAATGTGTTATGTACAAAAGCGCCGGGATCCTCAGAGCGGCGCGCATGACCCCACAAACTGACCCCCTTGCATCTTTATACCTGTCCCTGCACCCCCTCTTATCATTTCTAGCTATCCCTTTTGCTGGAGAAAATGATGCTATGATGCAGTGCTGCCCATAGAACTTACTGTATGAGCCTTCAGGACCTCAGACAGCGCATATTCTATACCTACAATAGCTATAGTATGTGTGCTGCTCTCAGAGGAGTCGGCAGTTTAATTCATAAAAATGTACAGGAGCCAACAGGAGCCGGCTCCTGTACATCTACAATTACATCATTATATGCCCACCTGAGTGGGTGGTATGTCTCTAGGGGGATGGGCACCCCCCTAGAGACATTATAGACACATTTATTAATAAACTTTTATCTTTTAAAACCCTGAGAACAGTTTGCTCATCCCTGCGGCAGCAGGGATGAGCAAAAAATCCGGTAACCAGATTGCTCTGGATTACACACCCAGAGCAATCCGGTTACCGGATTGCGGCTTCAGCAATCCGGTTAAGGGATTGCGGCTTGTCTGAAGCCAATTGCATTCACCACATCCGGATCTGGATGCGGTGAACGCAATTCTATTTTTTAGTGTGACCCTAGTCTATCTCAGCACAGGAGATATGTTACGACCAGAAAATGTTCCTTTACAGTCAGACATCCATTACACAGTACATAGCAGGGTCACATATATAAGATTATTTCAGCACAGTTATGATCAGACATGTCCCTGTACGGTCAGGCACGGCCATTACATAGTACATATCAAAAACACAAATATAAGAATTAGTGATGAGCGAGCATGCTCGCCACTACTCGGTACTCACACGAGTATCACTGTACTCGGGCGACTCGCCGAGCACCGAGTAATCTCGCGATACTCGTGCTGTGCTCGTGGTCGTCATCTCTGCATGTTGGCGCTCTTTTGAGAGCCAGTCCACGTGCAGGGATTGGCTGGCAGACCACTGCAATGCCACAGCCCTGTTGGTTGTGGCATAGCAGTGATTGGCCGCCCTGCACAGCGTGACCGAGCCTTTATAACTCCCGGCGCGCTGTGCTCGGCACACAGGCATCCAGACAGTGAGTGTAGGGAGAGTGTCTGCTGCTGCTTAGGGACAGATTTGCGGCCCTCATAGGAAGATCCAGAGCAGGGCTGCAAACTGCTGCTGCTGACCACAACAGTCCTTCTCAGGACTAATCTAGGAGGATATAGGCAGGGTGATCCAGATCGGAGTCCAAGCTTTCCAGTGACCAGAACAGTCCTTCTCAGGACTAATCTAGGAGGATATAGGCAGGGTGATACAGATTGGAATCCAAGCTTTTCTGTGACCATTAGAGTCACCACACTCTTGTACTTACTACCTTAATACAGGATAGGGACTAAAATCCTCTCCTGACACCATTACAGTCACCAGACAGGTGTACATACTACCTTAATACAGGTTAGGGACTAAAATCCTCTCCTGAAACCATTAAAGTCACCAGACAGGTGTACGTACTACCTTAATACAGGTTAGGTACTAAAATCCTCTCCTGACACCATTAAACTCACCAGACAGGTGTACGTACTACCTTAATACAGGTTAGGGACTAAAATCCTCTCCTGACACCATTACAGTCACCAGACAGGTGTACGTACTACCTTAATACAGGTTAGGGACTAAAATCCTCTCGTGAAACCGTTACAGTCACCAGACAGGTGTACGTACTACCTTAATACAGGTTAGGGACTAAAATCCTCTCCTGAAACCATTAAAGTCACCAGACAGGTGTACATACTACCTTAATACAGGTTAGGGACTAAAATCCTCTCCTGAAACCATTAAAGTCACCAGACAGGTGTACGTACTACCTTAATACAGGTTAGGGACTAAAATCCTCTCCTGACACCATTAAAGTCACCAGACAGGTGTACGTACTACCTTAATATAGGTTAGGGACTAAAATCCTCTCCTGACACCATTACAGTCACCAGACAGGTGTACGTACTACCTTAATACAGGTTAGGGACTAAAATCCTCTCCTGAAACCATTAAAGTCACCAGACAGGTGTACATACTACCTTAATACAGGTTAGGGACTAAAATCCTCTCCTGACACCATTAAAGTCACCAGACAGGTGTACGTACTACCTTAATACAGGTTAGGGACTAAAATCCTCTACTGACACCATTACAGTCACCAGACAGGTGTACGTACTACATTAATACAGGTTAGGGACTAAAATCCTCTCCTGAAACCATTACAGTCACCAGACAGGTGTACGTACTACCTTAATACAGGTTAGGGACTAAAATCCTCTCCTGAAACCATTAAAGTCACCAGACAGGTGTACGTACTACCTTAATACAGGTTAGGGACTAAAATCCTCTCCTGACACCATTAAAGTCACCAGACAGGTGTACGTACTACCTTAATACAGGTTAGGGACTAAAATCCTCTCCTCACACCATTACAGTCACCAGACAGGTGTACGTACTACCTTAATACAGGTTAGGGAACTAAAATCCTAATCTCTTGTGATCTGAACAGTCACCAGACTGGTGTACGTCATAACTTGATACAGGTTAGGGAACTAAAATCCTAATCTCTTGTGATCTCAACAGTCACCAGACTGGTGTACGTCATAACTTGATACAGGTTAGGGAACTAAAATCCTAATCTCTTGTGATCTGAACAGTCACCAGACTGGTGTACGTCATAACTTGATACAGGTTAGGGAACTAAAATCCTAATCTCTTGTGATCTCAACAGTCACCAGACTGGTGTACGTCATAACTTGATACAGGTTAGGGACTAAAATCCTCTCCTGTGACTGTTGTCGCTGTATACAAGCAAAATGCGCAAGGGCGTTGGCAAGGAACAAGGAGGTGCAGGCAGAGGCCGAGGTCGTGTGCAAGCACTAATTTCGCAACAAGAAAGTGGCACATCTACTCGCTCACACGTCCTGTCCCAAATTGTTGGGGCCCGCTGCAGTACACCGCTCTTGAACCAACACCAGTGTCAACAGCTTCTTACTTGGATAGCGGATAATGCTTCAAGTCTGATTGGCACATCCACAAACACCCTGTCTTCCACACGGTCAAGTGTCAGCAGCCGTGATACTGCACCGCACATTTCCCAACCTGATCCTCCTTCCTACCAACAGGCCGAGTACACGTCCACGGACATTACTGATCCTACACTTGGACACTCGGAAGTCCAGAAGTGTGTACCCATGGGTCAGTGGAGGTACATGGCAAATTCCCATTACAAAATTTAAATTCAGTTGTCATTTGTTGGTGGTGTGGTGAAGTCTGGCCCAATCCAACCCTTGTTCATCTTGATCTGAGTCAGCCTGTCAGCATTTTAAGTTGACAGGCGGTTGCGTTTATCAGTAATGATTCCACCTGCGGCACTGAAAACACGCTTTGACAAAACGCTAGCGGCAGTGCAGGCCAGGACTTCCAAGGCGTAGAGAGCCAATTCATGCCACGTGTCCAGCTTGGAGACTCAATAATTGTAAGGCACAGAGGAATCTCGCAGTACAGTTGTTCGATCGGCAAGGTACTCCTTCAGCATCTGGCCAAACTTAGCATTTCTTGTGTCACTACCCCGCACCTCAGGGGCTGTGGTACGTGAGGGGCTGAGAAAACTGTCCCACCTCGTAAAGACTGTTCCCCTACCTTTGGCGGATTGGACTTGTGCCCCTCTCGGCCGTACACCTTGGTTGTCCACCGATTCCTGACCTATGCTGCTAGCGTTTTGTGAGGGGAATGATTTGCCTACTTCCGTGACTATGGCCTTCTGGAACTGCTGCATTTTGGCTGACCTCTCCGCCTCAGGAATGACAGACATAAAGTTCTCCTTGTAGCGTGGGTCTAACAGTGTTGCCAACCAGTACAGATTGTCGGCCAAGATGTTCTGAACGCGAGGGTCACGAGCCAGGCAGCTTACCATAAAGTCAGCCATGTGCGCCAGACTCTTAACAGCCATCACTTCAGTATCCAGACCAACACGATGACTGAACATGCTGTCCTCCTCCTCCTCCTCCTCCTCATCTCCCCTGTCCTCTGGCCAGCCACGCTGAATCGAGGGTATGACTGGTGTTCATGTCATATCCTCAATTTGGCCAGAGAGTTGCTCCATGTCTTCATACTCCTCCTCTTCGTCATAGTCCTCCACTGCACGTTGTGATGAGATGAGGCTGGACTGTGTGTTTTCACCCACACCCACTACTGTTTCTTGCTCCAAGTCATCGCGCTAGGCCTGCAATGCATCCTCTTTGTTTTTCAGCAGAGACCGTTTTAGAAGGCAGAGTAGTGGTATGGTGACGCTAATAATGGCGTCATCGCCGCTCACCATCTTGGTGGAGTCCTCAAAGTTTTGGAGGATGGTACATAGGTCGGACATCCATCTCCACTCCTCAGGTGTTATGTGTGGAGTTTGAACCATTTCCCGACGGCTTAGGTGATGCAGGTAGTCAACAACTGCCCTCTTCTCACATATCCTGACCAACATGTGCAGAGTTGAATTCCAACGCGTGGGGACATCACACACCAGTCTGTGGGCCGTAAGACGCTAACGGCGCTGAAATCCGCCAAGGCCGGCTGAAGCAGCAGGTGACTTGCGAAAATGTGCAGACAGACGGCGAACTTTTACCAGCAGTTCAGACTGCTCTGTGTATGACTTTAGAAACCTCTGAACCACCAGGTTGAGCACGTGGGCCACGCATGGAACATGCGTCAGCTGGCCTCGCCTCAAAGCTGCCACCAGGTTCCGGCCATTGTCACACACGACCTTTCCTGGCTTTAGGTTCAGAGGTGTGAGCCAGTGATCTGCCTGCTGTTTCAGAGCTGTCCACACCTCTTCTGCATTGTGGGGTTTGTCACCTATGCAGACTAGCTTCAGCACAGCCTGTTGCCGCTTCGCAGAGGCAGTGCTGCAGTGCTTCCAGCTTGGGACTGGTGTGGAGGGTACAGTGGATGAGGATGCGCAGGAGGAGGAGGAGGAGGCTGAAGAGCATGACATTCCGGAGCTGTAGAGTGTCGGTGAAACCCTGACAGAGGTAGGGCCTGCTGTCCTTGGTGTGGGAAGGACGTGTTCCGTCCCTCGCTCAGACTGTGTCAGAGCCTCCACAATATTAACCCAGTGTTTTGTCAAGGAGATGTAGCGGCCTTGCCCAAAAGCACTTGTCCACGTGTCTGTGGTTATACACTTCAGCCCCTGACCTTACCCCTGGGGTATTAAAGAACAGCAATGACTGTCTAGCTGCAGTTTCCAATATCTTGTCCACTCTCTATTTGAAACTAAACCTTTCCAAAACTGAACTTCTTCTGCTCCCCCCATCCACTAACCTCCATAAATCGGACATCTCTCTCTCAGTTTGTGGCACCACGATAACGCCTAGGCAGCAGGCTCGTTGTCTGGGTGTTATGTTTGACACCGATCTCTCCTTCTCCTCCCACACACAATGTCTCGTCCGCTCATGTCGCTTACACCTGAAGAATATCTCCAGAGTCCGTCCCTTTCTCACCCTGTAAACAACAAAAACCCTCACCATGGCCCTAATCCATTACCGCCTTGACTATTGCAATTCTCTATTAAGCGGCCTCCCCCTCACCAGAGTTTCTCCTCTCCAGTCCATCCTTAATGCAGCAGCCAGGATCACCCATCTGGCCAATCGTTACTCAGATGCCTCTGCTCTGTGCCAGTCATTGCACTGGCTGCCCGTATACTACAGGATCAAATTCAAATTGCTTCTTCTCACCCACAAAGCTCTTCACAGTGCAGCACCACCCTACCTCTCCTGCCTCATCTCTGTCTATCACCCCACTCGCGCTCTACTTTCCTCAAATGACCTTCGACTGACATCTGTAATAATCCGATCCTCCCACTCCCGGCTCCAAGACTTCTCCAGAGCTGCACCAAACCTCTGGAATGCTTTACCCCAAGAAATCAGGACTATCCACAACTTGCATGGCTTCAGACGATCCCTAAAAACGCATCTTTTTAAGGCGGCCTATCATACTGCCTAATAGAAGTCCTTTGTACTGTAGATAGTGAATGGGCTATCCCTCTGGACATTACTCTTCGACAAACTCCACCAAACCAAAAAGGTCTACACAGACTGTATAATGACCATCCATGTAAGCTTAGTTCTATGCCCCATTTCCTCAAGATGCCTGGACTATCAGTGCAATAAGCCCCTGTACCTTGTGCAACCCCTATCCCGTTGTAGATTGTAAGCTCTTTTGAGCAGGGTCACCTTCATTTCTTGCTTTATTTTTTGTATTTTCTTTTTTACATTGATTCCATGCCTATTGTTTTGTATCCAATTATTCTACTGTATTTGTTCTCTACTGTAATTACTTACTGTATTATATTTTCTGTACTCTAACCCTACATTGTAAAGCGCTGCGTAATATGTTGGTGCTATATAAATAAAGCTGTATTATTATTATTATTATTATTATTAGGTGGACTTTGGCTGAAACAGCGTTGTTCAGGGCACGTGTGATGCTGTTGGACACGTGGTTATGCAATGCGGGGACGGCACATCTGGAGAAATAGTGGCGGCTGTGGACCGAGTAACGTGGGACAGCAGCCGCCATCAGGTCGCGGAATGCTTCCGTCTCCACCAGCCGGAAAGGCAACATTTGTAGCGGTATGAGTCGCGAAATGTGATCATTCAGGACTGTGGCATGTGGGGCGTTGGCAGCGTATTTGCGCCTGCGTTCAAATGTTTGCTGAATGGATAATTGAACGCTGCGCTGGGACAAGGACGTGCTTGATGGTGGTGTAATTTGTGCGTGGGCAACTTCAGGTGCAGGGCCGGAGGCTTGTTCGCGGCCAGCATGGAGAGGGGATTGGCTCGCACGCACAACAGGCGAAGACGTAGCAGTGACATCAGCAAGCACCGCTCCTCGACAAAGTCGGGTGCTTGGCTGACATGTGCCTGATCATGCTGGTGGTGGTCAGGCTGCTACTTTTCGTACACCTGCTGATGCTGGCATGGCAGGTGTTGCAAATGGCCTTTTTAGAGTCATCTGGAGCCAACTGAAAATACTGCCAGACTCGGGAAGACCTAACATTTGCACAGGCACCTTGTGTCGTGTTGTTGTTCCGGGGAACGGTTGCCTGCCTTCTGCCTGCGTACCCGACCCTGCTTCGTACTGCCTGTTGGGATGCTACGCCTCTCTCCCCCTGTGCACTGCTGTCCTCGCTCTGCATATACTCATGCCAGGTTGGGTCAGCTACTGGATCATCCACCACGTCGTCTTCCTATTCCTTGGCTAATCACTGGAAACAAAAAGAAAAAGTTGCGCCACACTGTATCATCAATTGGAAAGTTAGGTGACAATGTTCCTTGCTCACCTGATCCTGTTGTGCCGACCGCACAACAGGTTGCAGAGCTGTGGACACGTCCGCTGGTGTTCAGGCTGGCTAAGTAATCAAGGTGGTGCAAATGAACCGCCGGTGTCCGGTTCACGTGACCGCTATGGGAGGGTGCTGGTGTTAGGTCTGTGAGGTCCTGGGTCCCGAGCTGCAGTATATCACGCTTCCCATAGGCTAATCACTGGACTGCTCCTCCTTCTCCTCATGTGCCACCATAATGACCGTTACAATAGTTTGGCTGTTGTTTCAGGTATACCCCCAGTGGTAAATTTTTACGCCCATTCTTTTTGAATGGGCATTACAAAGACAGGATACCCGCATCTTTTCAATGTGAAAAATGTTTTGAGGCCCTCCTGCACGTCTCTATCCAGGGACAATGTGGAGCCTCCCAATTTTTGGCTGCCCTGGCCAAAGGGCTATACTACAATACACCCAGTTGAGGGTTACAGGCCCTACTACATGTCTGTATGCATGGGTCATTGTTGAACTTCCCAATTTTTGGCTGCCCTGACCAAAGGGCTATACTACAATACACCCACTTGAGGGTTACAGGCCCTCCTGCACGTCTCTATCCAGGGACAAAGAGGAGCCTCCCAATTTTTGGCTGCCCTGGCCAAAGGGCTACACTACAATACACCCCGTTGAGGGTTACAGGCCCTAATACATGTCTGTATGCATGGGTCATTGTTGAACCTCCCAATTTTTGGATGCCCTGACCAAAGGGCTATACTACAATACACCCACTTGAGGGTTATAGGCCCTACTACATGTCTGTAAGCATGGGTCATTGTTGAACCTCCCAATTTTTGGCTGCTCTGGCCAAAGGGCTATACTACAATACACGCACTTGAGGGTTACAGGCCCCACTACATGTCTGTATGCATGGGTCATTGTTGAACCTCCCAATTTTTGGCCTGCCCTGACCAAAGGGCTATACTACAATACACCCATTGAGGGTTACGGCCCTACTACATGTCTGTATGCATGGGTCATTGTTGAACCTTCCAATTTTTGGCTGCCCTGCCAAAGGGCTATACTACAATACACCCACTTGAGGGTTACAGCCCTACTACAGTCTGTATGCATGGTCATTGTTG
Source organism: Allobates femoralis (assembly GCA_033576535.1). Taxonomy (NCBI): domain Eukaryota; kingdom Metazoa; phylum Chordata; class Amphibia; order Anura; family Aromobatidae; genus Allobates; species Allobates femoralis. The sequence continues at coordinate 130,952,889 of JARQOC010000002.1, read as the reverse complement.
AAGCCTCCCAATTTTTGACTGCCCTGACCAAAGGGCTATACTACAATACACCACTTGAGGGTTACAGGCCCTACTACATGTCTGTATGCATGGGTCATTGTTGAACCTCCCAATTTTTGGCCGCCCTGACCAAAGGCTATACTCAATACACCCACTTGAGGGTTACAGGCCCTACTACATGTCTGTATGCATGGGTCATTGTTGAACCTCCCAATTTTTGGCTGCCCTGGCCAAAGGGCTATACTACAATACACCACTTGAGGGTTACAGGCCCTACTACATGTCTGTATGCATGGGTCATTGTTGAACCTCCCAATTTTTGGCTGCCCTGACCAAAGGGCTATACTACAATACACCCACTTGAGGGTTACAGGCCCTACTACATGTCTGTATGCATGGGTCATTGTTGAACCTCCCAATTTTTGGCTGCCCTGACCAAAGGGCTATACTACAATACACCCACTTGAGGGTTACAGGCCTCACTGCACGTCTCTATCCAGGGACAAAGAGGAGCCTCCCAATTTTTGGCTGCCCTGGGCCAAAGGCTATACTACAATACACCATTGAGGGTTACAGGCCCTACTACATGTCTGTAGCATGGGTCATTGTTGAACCTCCCAATTTTTGGCTGCCCTGACCAAAGGGCTATACTACAATACACCCACTTGAGGGTTACAGGCCCTACTACATGTCTGTATGCATGGGTCATTGTTGAACCTCCAATTTTTGGCTGCCCTGGCCAAAGGGCTATACTACAATACACCCACTTGAGGGTTACAGGCCCTACTACATGTCTGTATGCATGGGTCATTGTTGAACCTCCCAATTTTTGGCCGCCCCTGAGCCAAAGGGCTATACTACAATACACCCACTTGAGGGTTACAGGCCCTACCTACATGTCTGTATGCAGGGTACAAATGTTGAACCTCCCAATTTTTGGCTGCCCTGACCAAAGGCTATACTACAATAACACCCATTGAGGGTTACAGGCCCTACTACATGTCTGTATGCATGGTCATTGTTGAACCTCCAATTTTTGGCCGCCCTGAACAAAGGCCTATACTACAATACACCCACTTGAGGGTTACAGGCCCTACTACATGTCTGTATGCAGGGTCATTGTTGAACCTCCCAATTTTTGGCTGCCCTGGCCAAAGGGCTATACTACAATACACGCACTTGAGGGTTACAGGCCCTACTACATGTCTGTATGCATGGGTCATTGTTGAACCTCCCAATTTTTGGCCGCCCTGACCAAAGGGCTATACTACAATACACCCAGTTGAGGGTTACAGGCCCTACTACATGTCTGTATGCATGGGTCATTGTTGAACCTCCCAATTTTTGGCTGCCCTGACCAAAGGGCTATATACAATACACCCACTTGAGGGTTACAGGCCCTCCAGCACGTCTCTATCCAGGGACAAAGAGGAGCCTCCCAATTTTTGGCTGCCCTGGCCAAGGGCTATACTACAATACACGCAGTTGAGGGTTACAGGCCCTACTACATGTCTGTATGCATGGGTCATTGTTGAACCTCCCAATTTTTGGCCGCCCTGAACAAAGGGCTATACTACAATACACCCACTTGAGGGTTACAGGCCCTACTACATGTCTGTATGCATGGGTCATTGTTGAACCTTCCAATTTTTGGCTGCCTGGCCAAAGGGCTATACTACAATACACCCACTTGAGGGTTACAGGCCCTACTACATGTCTGTATGCATGGTTCATTGTTGAACCTCCCAATTTTTGACTGCCCTGGCCAAAGGGCTATACTACAATACACCCACTTGAGGGTTACAGGCCCTACTACATGTCTGTATGCATGGGTCATTGTTGAACCTCCCAATTTTTTTGCCGCCCTGACCAAAGGCCTATACTAACAATACACCCACTTGAGGGTTACAGGCTCTCCTGCTACGTCTCTATCCAGGGACAAAGAGGAGCCTCCCAATTTTTGGCTGCCCTGACCAAAGGCCTATACTACAATACACCCACTTGAGGGTTACAGGCCCTCCTGCACGTCTCTATCCAGGGACAAAGAGGAGCCTCCCAATTTTTGGCTGCCCTGGCCAAAGGGCTATACTACAATACACCCAGTTGAGGGTTACAGGCCCTCCTGCACGTCTCTATCCAGGGACAAAGAGGAGCCTCCCAATTTTTGGCTGCCCTGGCCAAAGGGCTATACTACAATACACGCACTTGATGGTTACAGGCCCTACTACATGTCTGTATGCATGGGTCATTGTTGAACCTCCCAATTTTTGGCCGCCCTGACAAAGGGCTATACTACAATACACCCACTTGAGGGTTACAGGCCCTACTACATGTCTGTATGCATGGGTCATTGTTGAACTTTCCAATTTTTGGCTGCCCTGGCCAAAGGGCTATACTACAATACACCCACTTGAGGGTTACAGGCTCTACTACATGTCTGTATGCATGGTTCATTGTTGAACCTCCTAATTTTTGGCCGCCCTGACCAAAGGCCTATACTACAATACACCCACTTGAGGGTTACAGGCCCTCCTGCACGTCTCTATCCATGGGTCATTGTTGAACCTCCCAATTTTTGGCTGCCCTGACCAAAGGGCTATACTACAATACACCCACTTGAGGGTTACAGGCCCTACTACATGTCTGTATGCATGGCTCATTAATGAACCTCCAAATTTTTGCCTGCCCTGGCCAAAGGGCTATACTACAATACACCCACTTGAGGGTTACAGGCCCTACTACATGTCTGTATGCATGGCTCATTGTTGAACCTCCAAATTTTTGCCTGCCCTGGCCAAAGGCCTAAACTACAATACACCCAGTTCTTCTTTACAGGCCCTCCTGCACGTCTCTATCCAGGGACAATGTGGAGCCTCCCAATTTTTGGCTGCCCTGGCCAAAGGGCTATACTACAATACACCCAGTTCTTGTTTACAGGCCATCCTGCATGTCTGTATCCAGGGGCATTGGTGAACCTCCCAATTTTGGACTGCCCTTGCAAAGGAAGATACTACAATAGACCCAGTTCCTCAAAGTGGGCACTTTATTTCTAGACAGGGCTTCATGTACGTCTCTTGTCAAGGTCATCGGAGTGTCGCACAATGTTTTCACTTAAAATCTTTCATGTAATCACAAAAAGTGACATACACCAGCTGTATCTCACTATTGGGTATGTGCCCTTAATATTTCCACCCTAAATATTCATTTTGGTGTCATTTTGGAAGGTTTTCTGGAGACTCCGTAAAATTGGCGTGAAACTCGGACAACATTGTTCACAGCTGTGACTTTTGAGTGAGAAATGCTTCCAGGGGTCTTCCCCATGGTGTTGCCATGTCATTTCAGCACTCTTCTGAGACTTTTGTGACATGTTTAGGGTTTTTCCATGCTGCCGGCAGTCATTTCATAAAAATACTCGTGTCTCCCATAGGATAACATTGGGCTCGTTATTCGGGCCGAGTACACGAGTATCTCGGGATGCTCGGCCCGAGCTTCGAGCACCCGAGCATTTTAGTACTCGCTCATCACTAATAAGAATATCTCAGCACAGGAACATTTTTATTATTAAACGCATCCAATTGTGGAAATTATTATTATTCCAAGATCTATTGATTAAAATGAACTTTAAAATTAACTTTGTGGGAAAACTTTTTTAACTCCCTTATGTCCTAACCAGCAGCACATAAAATGCCTTGTGTACTAATAGAAGAGAGAGAATTTGTACTTAATCAATTTCATCTCTAATGAACTAGAGCTGGCTACCTGACCCTATAAAAGGGCACTTAGCCCATCCTCTCTTGGATTTTTGTGTCCTATGGGGCTTGTTGTATGTTTTAGTTGTTGAGCTTCCTAGATTGATCTGTAAAGGTGTTATTAACCCTATGCACATTTCTCTTACTTAAGCACCTTATTTTTTCCCATCTCCGTTAGCAGCTCGTTAGCATTCCTCCGGACATCCCTTGTGTTACGGAAGAGATAAATGTTTCTTCTGGGCAGAATGTATTTTTTTTATCTTTGTTCTGTCGTTAAAGCTTAACCTCTTTGTTTCAGTTCTCGCTATACGGATTGGAATTGATGCTGTTCTGCTCTTCTCCTTGTCAGCAGCGTTTCTTTAGTTTTATATGTACTATTTACTAGTTATAAATGTCTAAGTATTGTTTTTTTCTAACATGTTTTCAGAAGGTTCCAGTGACAGTGGTTCATAAGGAAGGAACAATCTCGATAGTTAAGCTTTAAACTGCAGGGATTATGTTATATCCCTGCTTGATAGTTAAACATTTCTAGGAACCCAGATTATCACCCTCATAAACGTGATGGTTAAGTCTGGATATGTGTAACGGTCTATGTCCTAAATCTAGGCTGAAAATCAGTCTCCTCTACAAAGAAGGCCTGACCGTTGCCAGATGCAACGTCACCAGTCATTACATTATTCTGATAAGGATTTATTCTTGTAATAGAAAACACAATAATTGTAATCCATCCAATCTGGGGATTAAGGATGTTGACCATGACAAAGCTTTAGTGGGGGCCATTGCGGAACATATTTGTCTGGAGATATGCTACTATACAAAAGTTTTAGTTATGTTTGCAAAAAATGCTGCAAAGTAAGAATGCTTGGAAAAATAGAAATGTTAATTTATTAATTAGTTTATTTTTATCAATTAACAAAAAGCAAAGAGTGAAAAATAAAATATATCTAAACAAATCAATATTTGGTGTTCCAGCCAAACCAACAATACAACATCCATTTTTCTTTGTACAGGGGGGCGTGGCCGGACTGCCGATCGTGCAGGCCGCACGGTACTGAGCTCCCGTGGGTAACCAGCTCATAAGCGGCACACATGCAGCAGTGAAGCCTCGCTTTGTGATCACCTCAATCCGGAGTCAGCGGTGCATGGGATGACTGGGCGGAGATAAAGGAGGAAAGCTCTCCCAGCCAAGCTTCCGGAGTTTTTCGGCCGGGAGTCCGCAGCAAAGTCAAGGGTTAAGATAGCGCCAGCCTCCTCCACTTTTTCACACTGCTTCTCCTACAAAGGCTCCACAGCAGCATCAGTGATGGAGGGAGCTGGGGGGCTGGTTATCCCACTGACAAATAAAACAAAAGAGTCTTTCCTGAGCACACTAAGGTCAGCATTGCAAGAAGATCTTGAGAGCATGTTGGTGGAGCTCAGGGAACATATTGATAATATAGGGAGCACACATCACATTTGGAACATAAGATGGGGGAATTTTCTAGGTCCCACAATGACCTGATTGACGCTAAAGCCACACTGGAGGAGGCGGTCTCCTTTATTAAAGACAAAATAGGAGACCTAGAAGATAGATCTTGGAGGAATAATGTAATAATTAGAGAGATCCCAGAGAGCATCTTAAATGGTGTCCTTCCTGTTTTATTGACAACTTTCTATCCGCTGTTTTGTCTGATGTTGACTCCAGAGATCTCCAGGTTGGCAGAATTCACATGATCCCCAAACCCAAACATCTACCCCCCCTCCCCAGGGTCCCGATAGTCACTTCAGCAAGAATTCATTTTTCCCTACTGAAGATTCCCTTCTTAAGGCCTTGAGATATACCCTGATTTCTTTTATGTGACCATGGCAAAAAGAAGAGCATTTTCCCCGATGACTAAAATTCTGAGAGATGACGGCATCAAATACAGGTGGAGACTGCCAACCAAACTGATCTTCTTATACTCTGGTAGCCGGCACATATGCCATGTCCTGGGTCAGCTCAAAAAATGTCTACAAAGGTGGAACTTAACCTCCTCTTGCCTGTACTCCGTGTTTGTTCACCAAACTGTGACCTCTGCTGCCAGCGTTTTCAGAAGGGAATTTTTGTAAATAATTCTGCAATAAGGGCCTTCTGGTATTGCCTCATTTTTGTAGACCTCTCCGCCTCAGAATAAGAGATATAAAGTTCTCCTTGTAGAGTGGGCCTAAAAGTGTCCAGCCAGTAATGAGTGTCACCCAAAATTTTGATAATGCGAGGGTCACGGGACAGGCAGAGTAACATAAAGTCTGCCATGTGCACCAGACTTGTAACAGGCAAGACTGCCGTGTGCTCACCAAGACGAAGACTGACTCTCTTCTTCCTCCTCCTCCTCCTCCCTGTCCTCTGGCCATCTACTCTGAACAGACGATATGACAGTTGTGCAGGTAGTACCGTCTATAGCGCATGAAACTAGCCCCTGTTCTTCTTCCTCCTTATCATCATTGTCCCCCAATACATGTTTGGATGAGATGCGGCTGGGTAATCACCCTGTATGGTTCCTTCCTCCATCTCATCGTGCTCCTCCTTCAATGCATCCTCTTTAATTTTCAGCAGAGAACATTTCATAAGACAGAGAAGCAGGATGGTGACACTAATGATGACGACATCGCCGCTCACCATCTTGATGGAGTGCTCAAAGTTTTGGAGGAAAGTACATATGTCTGACATCCATGTCCACACCTGATGTCTTATGTATGGAGTCTGAAGCTAATACCGACAACCTTGTTCATGCTGGTAGTCAACAACTACGCTCTTCTGCTCACAAATCCTGACCAACATCTGCAGTGTCGAATTCTAACACGTGGGGACATCACACACCAGTCAGAAGCTGAAAATGCTCCTGAAACCCGGCAAAGGAGGCCGAAGCAGTAGGTAACTTTCTAAAATGGACACACAGGTGGCGTACTTTGACGAGCAGATCCGACAGCTCCGGGTAGGATTGAAGAAACCGCTGAACCACGAGTTTGAGCACATGGGCCAGGCATGGCACATGTGTGAGCTCGCCTCACCCCAGAGCCGCCGCCAGTTTCCGGTCATTGTCACACACAACCATGCCTGGATGTAGGTTCAGCGGTGTGAGCCACAAATCTGCCTGCTCTTTCAGAGCTGTTCACAACTCTTCAGCATTGTGCGGTTTGTCACCTATGATATCAGCGTCAGCACAGCCTGTTGCTGCTTGGCCGAGGCACTGCTGCAGTGCTTCCAGCGTGTGACTGATGTGAAGGCTGAAGAGGAGGAGGAGGCTGAGGAGGATGGCATGCAGGAGCTGTAGACTGTGGGGGCAACCCTGATTGAGTTAGGGCCCGCAATCCTTTGCGTCGGGAAAATGTATTACATCCCAAGGCCCGACTGGGTCCTAGCTTCCACTATGTTAACCCAGTGTGCCATCAGCAAGATGTACTGTCCCTGCCCACAAGCAGTTGTCCACGTGTCCGTGGTTAGGTGGACATTCCTGGTAACTGCGTTGTTGAGGGCACGGCTAATGTTTTGGGACACGTGCTTGTGTAATGCGGGGATGGAACGAAGGGAAAAATAGTGGCGGCTCGGGACCGAGTAAACGGGGACGGCCGTTGCCATCAGGTTGCGGAATGCTTCCATCTCCACTAGCCTAAAAGGCAACATTTCGAGCGCAAGCAGTTGTGAAATGTGCAAATTGAATAGTGTGGCCTGCGGGGCGTTGGCTGCATATTTTCCCTTACGTTCCAAGGACTGGAGTATGGATAACTGTACGTTTCAGTGGGACAAGGATGTGAACGTGGTGGCTGATGGTGGTATTTCTGATTGTGCAACATCAGGTGCAGGACAGGAGGCATCTTCGCACGCACTATGGAAAAGGGAATGCCTTGTACACACAACAGTGAAAGAAGAAGTGTTGTCACCCGCAGACACTGCTCCTGGATCCTGGGGTTCGGCCCACAAAGTCGGGTGCTTTGCTGACGTGTGCCTGATCATGCTGGTGGAGGTCAGGCTGGTTGTTTTGCTACCAATGCTGATGCTGGCATGGCAAGTGGGGCAAATGGCCCTTTTGTAATTATCGGCAGAGTGCTTAAAAAATAGGCAGACTCAGAAAGACCTAACAGTTGTACTGGCAACGTCCATCATGTTGATGTAAAGGGGAACGCTTGCTTGCCTTCTGTCTGCGACCACCACACTGCTTCTTCTTGACAGTTGGGGTGCTATGCTTCTCCCTGTGCTCAGCTGTCCTTGCTCTACATGTCTTACTGCCAGGTTGGGTCAGTTACTATATCTTCCACCACGTCGTCTTCCACTTCGCACACTGGTTCTCCTCTTGACTTTCTGGCAATTGTGTGTCATCATCGTCCACCTCTTGTGACACTTTCCCACCGTCACCTTCATGCGATCGTGGCTGCTCAAATATTGGGGCATCGCTACATACGATCTCCTCATGCCCCCATTTCAAGTGGAGCAGGCGAGAGGCCCGAATCTATAAATGGAAAAGTGAACAGCAATCCAGAGTGTCCAAGTGTGGGATCAGTTTTGTCCTGGCACTCAACGTGGTGGGAGGAAGGAGGATCAAACACTATGGGAGACTCACTTCCTAATAATGGGAACATTATTTACAGAGGCCCTCCTCCATGTGTCTTCAAAGGGGCATCAGAGTGCCTCCCAATTTGTTTTAAAAATAACCTTTAATGTAATAAAAACAATATGTAATATTCCAACAGTGTCTCACAAGTGAGTATGAGCCCTTAACATTTTCCACAGGAAAATCCATTTTGGTTTAGTTTTTGGATGTTTTATTGTGAGTCCGTAAAAGTGGCGTAATTCTCAAACAACATTGTTCACAGCAGTGACCTGGGAGTCAGAAATGCTTAAACCTGCGCTTGCCGGATTTGTGTAGGTACAGTTCCTCAATCAGTGGTGTGTGCAGTGGGCAGCGGTCTGTGGGCGGCAGGCTACGTGTGGCAGCCTGCATGCAGTGGGCTCCTGGCACAGTTTTTTGGTGTTGTTGTTTTTGGGTGTCGGCGGCACTGCTGGTGGTACTGTGCAAGGGGTTACATCACTTGGGTGTGCAAATATGGCTTCCACCAGTGTGTAATAGGAGGACATTGGGACAGAAGTGGTTGACAGACCCTGTAAGGTAAATATATAAAGAGATGCTTGCTCTGAAATCATGAGGTCTTGGAGGGTTCTGCTCAAGATTAGTAAATATCATGATTTCACAATAGCATGTGTGCTGGTGTGAATTTGAGCCCAAGAGCGGAGTAAAGAACAATCTACAAGAGCTGGACAGATTATGGTGAGGTACATGGAGGCAAAATAGGTGAGCAGTAAGGTGAAAATAAGATTTTGATTAGCCTTTATGGATTGCAGAAGCAAATTCCAAATAATCCCCATTTTGGCAATGCAGACTTTTGTAAATTTGAGAAATAATAAATTTCACTCGAATATATTCATTTATTTGTACTGTGTGTATAGGCCTCTGAAACTCTCTTTGACTCTGTACTTACATCTCAGAGGTTTGCATTTCAGTCTTCAGAAGCAGGGTTCACACAATAAAGTGTAGTTTGCATTTCTTAGAATCAGGGTTCACACTCACATTTAGTCTACAGTTTTCTGTACAGTATTCATATAGCATGCCTCTCAACTTTTAAAGAACAGAAAGAGGGTGCATTTTCACTGTGCCCCTGGTCGCACCCCAAGCCACACCCATTTGGCAGTGAAGGCCATTCAGCAGATGCCCAGGACTGGAGGGCACAGGGCTGGCCTTAGGCTGAATGGCGCCCTGTGCAAATTTGTCCTTTGGTACCCCCACCCCTCTGTATCCTCAGGAAACATGAGCGTGCTGCCATCTATCTCAACATCAGGGTCTCATGATGTGTTGCTGTCAGTCAGGTGACCGGAATTCCCATAGAAAATGTTAAAATTAAACCATCAGTATTTTCTCACATGTAAAAAAAATGGACTTCTAAATGAGGCTGTAGCTATCTAATATGTATTTGGGGCTTAAAGGGGTTTTCTGAAAAGTTGGGTCCCCCGGTGCATTTGTTGTAAAGAAGAAAAAAAACGGTCTTGTGCTCCCTTCCCAGATCCAACACTGATTCTCTGCCCCTACTCCAGTGTCTGTTGTTCTCTGTAGCACCATCATCACATGGACAAAGCACCCAATCATTGACCTCATTAGCGCTGCCCGTGTAAATGTCATGAGACATTGAGCTCACTGATTGGCTGCAATGCTGATGAAGTGACGTCAGCACTGCTGACAATGAACACTGGAGCAGAAACAAAGACCCATCTGAAAGTGGTTCAATGTGATGTGTTTTTTTTAACAAGTTTTTTTTTTTTTTACAACATACTGTAACTGGAAACACAGCTTTTCTGAAAACAGAAAACCCCTTTAAAGAGGACCTGTCACCCCCTGGTGCTTTGCTCTCTCACTCTCCTCGCTGCATGGAGGGTCCTCCACACCTCTGGCCGCTCTGTGCCACCTCCTGGCTCTCTGATCCGCCTCCTGCCTGTTTGTGGCCCCTCCTCACCTGCACCTGTGTGAGTAAAGACGCTGATGCGCAGGCGCAGGTGAGGAGGGGCCACACACACGCAGGAGGCGGATCAGAGAGCCAGGAGGTGGCACAGAGTGGCCAGATCCCACCCTAATAGACATTATGCTGTATGCATACAGGAGTTAACTAAAGAGCCTTTAATGTACATATACGAGGGTGGAACGATGCAACAAAGCACCCTCATTTGCATATTAAATAAAGTAGATGTTTCTGCAAATATTAAAAAAGCCTCCCTAAATCTGTGTAAATATTAGTGTAGTGTACGGTCTCTGTCATAATATACTCATCAATCACTGTTTTGTCATGTGCCCGACTCCATAAGGACTTCACATCCACAGCTCGTCTCTGCAGGTTTTCTTCTTTTTCTGATCTTCTGCAGCACATCCTGAGACGATGCCTTCAAAAAATTAACATTGTCATTATAAAGCTCCTGAATAAAAAATAACCACCCATGCTGTGTCTTAAACCCTATGCTGTGTCCCTGCAAAAAAAGAATTACTCCTCACCTCACTGTCCCTTTTTACGGTACATTGCCTACATGGTATCCTCTGCTACAAAATTACTCCACCACACCATCCGCTCTTTATACTATGACCACCACACCATCCGCCCTTGTGTAGTATGACCGTCACACTGACCCCTAATAAACAAACTCCACACTGTCCTCCCTTATAAATTATACCTACCAGACCTTCCTCAATTTTGAACTGTGATCTCCACAGTCCCCACATCATGGTGCTCCTTCTTCACAAAGTCCCACTCATGTTGTCCCAACTTCATACTGTGCCCTCACTATACTGTACACCCAATGCTGCTTCTTTACCATTATGAAACTCTTTCACACTGCCTCCCTCCTTACAGAGACCGCCATGCTGCCCTATGCCTAATTCAGAGACCCCCACACTGTTCCACTCTTTATACTGAGTCCCTTACATTGCTCCACTTCACACTGAGATATCCACATTGTCCCCCATCTGTTTTGTCCCTTGCATTATCCCTCACTCTTTAAAGTGAACCTGTCACCTCCCCCCCAGGCATGTAAACCTAAAATATCCACCTTGTGCTTCACTAAGACTGCATTCTGACAATGTGGCTATAGTATATATGCTCCCTTTATTGTATGAAATAAACACTTAGATCAAATCTGTGACAAACCTGAAGACCGGGAGGTGGGCTTTTCCAGCGTCTCACTCCAGCCCCTCTGTTGTCAGTCATCCCTCCTTGCTGCATTCTGCACCGCCTTCTCTTCAAATCCTGCGCCTGCATAGTGCCTCCAGTTGACAGGCATGCGCCATGCATGCTGTCTGTCAACCTCCTGTATCGCGCCTAACGTTTTCGAGCCTGCGTGGTTTGCCTGCTCTGCATTGTGTTATTCAGTATTCACACTGCGGGGCTGCCAATCCAGCGCGAACGCAATTGTCATGGCTTGTCCTGTCCCCACCTCCCACTGCCTCTGTCCTCCCCACCGCAAAACGCAGGGTCCTAGAATCAGAAGTGAAAGTGAGGAACCAACACCCGGCAGAGATGCGGTGCTTTCTGCCTGTCTCCTGGGTGCTGGGTCCTCACTTTCAATTTGGATTTGGGGACCCTGCGTTTTGTGGTGGGGAGGACAGAGGCAGTGGGAGGTGGGGACAGGACAAGCCATGACAATTGCGCTCGCGCTGAATTGGCAGCCCCGCAGTGTGAATACTGAATAACACAATGCAGAGCAGGCAAACCACGCAGGCTCGAAAACGTTAGGCGCGATACAGGAGGTTGACAGACAGCGTGCATGGCGCATGCCTGTCAACTGGAGGCACTATGCAGGTGCAGGATTTGAAGAGAAAAAGAAGAGGCAGCGCAGAATTCAGCAGTGAGGTATGACTGACAACAGAGGGGCTGGAGGGAGACGGTGGAAAAGCCCACCTCCCGGTCTTAGATCAAATCTGTGACAAACCTGAAGTAAGTGTTTATTTCATACAATATAGGGAGCATATATACTATAGCCACATTGTCAGAATGCAGTCTTAGTGCAGCTCAAGGTGAATATTTTAGGTTTACATGCCTGGGGGGGAGGTGACAGGTTCACTTTAAGCCACTCTAACCCCCTGTCCACTGTAAAAGCCCCTTTCAGCCCTAATATACAGTAATACCCACCTCATAAACCCCAGCATACTGTAATAACTCCTCCTTTGTATACTGAGTAATACCCCTATTCCCATCTCTCACTCTAAAGTATCACACAGCCCGTACCCCACATAACACAGCCTGTACCCCCACACATCACACAGCCCGTTCCCTCACATCAAACAGCCCGTACCCCCACATCACACAGCCCGTACCCCCTCAAATCACACAGCCCGTATCCCCTCAAATCACACAGCCCGTTCCCTCACATCACGCAGCCCGTACCCCCTCAAATCACACAGCCCGTACCCCCTCAAATCACACAACCCGTACCCTCAAATCACACAGCCCGTACCCCCACACATCACACAGCCCGTACCCCCACATCACACAGCCCGTACCCCCACATCACACAGCCCGTTCCCTCACATCACACAGCCCGTTCCCTCACATCACACAGCCCGTACCCCCTCACATCACACAGCCCGTACCCCCTCAAATCACACAGCCTGTACCCTCAAATCACACAGCCCGTACCCTCAAATCACACAGCCCGTACCCTCACATCACACAGCCCGTACCTCACATCATACAGCCCGTACCCCACATCACACAGCCCGTACCCCACATCACACAGCCTGTACCCCACATCACACAGCCCGTACCCCACCTCACACAGCCCGTACCCCACATCACACAGCCCGTACCCCACATCACACAGCCCGTACCCCACATCACACAGCCCGTACCCCACATCACACAGCCCGTACCCCACATCACACAGCCTGTACCCCACCTCACACAGCCTGTACCCCACATCACACAGCCCATACCCCACATCACACAGCCCGTACTCTATCTCACACAGCCCGTACCCCACCTCACACAGCCCATACCCCACCTCACACAGCCCGTACCCCAAAACACACACCCTGTACCCATCACACATCCCTCACTTTCCTCATTACCTGTTATACCAGCTTCCATCTCCTCCAGCTTTTCCTTTACATCCTCTTGCTTCTAGACAGCAACTGTGAGGCCCCTTCCACAAGGGGTCACATGGTTATGACATCATCACAGGTCCTGCAGCCATATCTCCAGCGTCCAGACTCTGCAGGAGCTAATTGTTTGTTCCTCTCCCACCTTCCCCCTGCAGCACACAGGCAGCTCCACCATTGAAGGTAGATGATTTCCCACCCCCTCACTCCTCTTCCGAGCCTGCACAATACAGAGTCAGGGCACAGCAGAAAGTGAAACTGACTTGCTCTCTGCAGCGCCCCCTGGCGGCCGGTGCCCTGTGCGACCGCACAACTCGCCCATAGGAAGGGCCGGCTATGGGAGGGCATAAACCCAGATCTGCGACTGTTCTGCTGTACCCAGGATGATTGAGACTACAAATGAGCATATTAATTCATGAGACTCTGGTTAAGCATCCAGGTCATTGTTATTTGGCAGTTGGACAGATGGCTTAAGGATCTCTTACCTTCCGTTGCCCTGGATTTGGATTATCCAAGGCTAACGCAACATCATCTGTGCTCATGGTCATCTCTAGTTTGGACCTATGGATTTATATTTTGTTCAATCATTTATAGTCATTAGAGCAAGAACTTTCTTATCTTTATGCAGCTTCAATATACAGTATCTGTTTTTTTTTGTTTCTGTAAAACCATGTTCACATGTTGTATAAATACTGTGTTTATTGTTTTATCCGGTGTCTGCACCAAACTATGCAATATAAATCTTCCCTGGTTATTGCATTTTGTTTATACCTTTTCATACCATAATTGATGTGTTTGGTGCAAATGTGAAGCCACGTTTTTAAAGGGAACCTGTTAGCTCTATTTTGCCATTTATTCTACTATTAACTGACCCTGCACCTTGCTAGCTCATCCCTAACTGTCCCTTTCTGACCTAAAACTGCACTATAAATCTTGGGAAAAAAGATTTAATAACTGATATCCGGTCTACGCCGTTGACTGGAATGGGCGGTCTCCGGATCTCCATTCTCCCTCCTCTCAGGCTCTTAGCACGTGCCGCTGGGCATCATCATTCCGTCTCCTGTTCGACCTCTTTTTTGAAATTCCCAACTCCTCCCTGTAGTATGATGTGCCGGCCGGACGTCAGTTACGATCCGGTGCTTTGAGGGGTTTATCAGGTGAACGGAGAGACCCGCAAACCGCCTATTTAAGTCTACGGTGTAAACTGGATGTAGGTTCTTAAATCAATTTTCTCAAGCTTTATAGTGCAGTTTTAGCTCAGAGAGGGATGGTTAGGGATGAGCTAACGGGGTGCAGGGACATGTAGTGATAGAATAGGAGGCTAAATCGAGCTGACAGATCCCTTTTAATGTGTTTTTTTTATAGTACAGAAACTTAAAAACATTACTGCAGTTTTTTTTAATGTAATACGAACAGCTGAGCCAGAGCACAATGTGAACAGGTCTGTAGAACCGTGCTCACACCACCAAGAATCAATACCACAATGTGTGGTATAGTTTTTATAATGTCTTTTTTTTACATAGAAACCTCTAGGGAATAAAAAGCACCAAAAATGCACAGATTATCAGTATCTTTAGGCACACTGAGGGCAGAGTTTTCATGAAAACACTTATACTTTGCTTGGCCTATAGGTGAAGCAGGAATAGGAAAATATGTATCCAGTGATCAAAATACACATTTATTATAAATCCATTAAACAGTAAACAGTGCAAGAAACAAAAAAAAAAGTGCAAAAAATCATGATGATCACATGGGTGACGCATTTTGAACTGACAAGTTCTTATTCATAACCATGTTGAACGACAGCAAGTCGAGACAAATTTATACACTGGAAAAAAGAGGCAAAGATTCATGGCAGCTGGGATTTCATCCGTGTGTTCCTAGACTAATTGATGGGTCCAGAAATCATACAAGACCAATAGAAAAGTAGATAAGTATTTTGCTTTATTCACAGTATCTGGTTTTATTGTGCCTCTAACAATCGGTCTTGTCTTTATGTTTCAGTATATATTAATGCCCTGAGTGTTAAAGCTTTAAACTTCTCATAGTTATATAGAAATATCATATTATTACCAAGGAGACCCTACTAATTATGTTGCTGCCTGAAGAAGAATCTTATATTTTGGATTTTTCCAGTCTATGCAAGGTATATCATTATTTAACTCAAATTCTTTATTCTTGATTAAATTCATCAAGATGTAAAACAGTGCCAATATACAACCTTAGATAGTGCGATTCTTCTATTTTGTTTCTTCTAACTGTTCATTATATATAATTTGAAGGGATTCCTGTTTTATATTAAAATTAACATTTTATGGGTCTATCCTGATATTAGGCAGGAAAACTTAAAAAATACATCCATTACAACATTTTGTGATGGATGTTTAAAGAAAGAACACCGGACTTTTCTGGTCGAGAGATTAACTTCAATAGGTTCTCCAAGAATTAAAATGGGATCCATGATACAATTCAAACCTCAACCCATCCTTTTCATGTTTCAAAATAGACTTCAGACTGAAAATATACAGTGTGTAGAGGATAATCGAAACTCCATCATTATTAGCGTGGTACATGTGAAAAGGAGATCCAAGACAATACAATGAAATCCTGGCATCAAAAACGAATGAATTTGCAAAGAAAGCGATTGCCAGCATCTCTTTGTATTGTTTTGAAGATATACAGTGACAGTGTCTGAGTGTCAGAGATCTGTGTCTCAACTAACAAGAGCTGTATTACACATACCTCAGTCATTGGCTAGGAGGATGGCTGTGATACGTTAAGAAATATGTTTTAATCCATCTGTACTTTGTGTATTACACAGGTTGAGATACGATACATGGAGTATATCATACAGCAAAGGATTATATACACAGGGTGTATCACACCAGTTGGGATTAGATACGCAGTTTATCACAGAGTAGCGTTAAGGTCCTGTCACACGGGGCGACATCGCCGCCAATTACATTGGCGACATAGGGGCGTGGCTATCGGCGGCGACATCGCCCCTTTACATGAGGCGACGTAGGGCGATGTTGGTGCCGCCGGAGGTCGCCTGGTTTCAGAGCAGTGCTCTGAAACCAGGCAACCGATTTGGGGCGATGTGCACACATCGCCCCATGTAACCGGCTGCCGGCGACCTGTCAGGCGATGGGAGCCATAGGCTCCTGTGGCGCCCCGCAACGAGTGCGTCACAAGAAGGTATTGCATCCCTGACTGAAGATGTAATATCTTCTGTTTCATTGATGAAATGGTTAAATCCAGAGCTCCATACACTACATGCACCACTCAGAGGTAGAGGGCCAATCAGGTCCTAGTGGGAGGAGTGAAAGTTGTAGTGTGGGGGAAGTTAGAGAAGTAGGAGTAGGGAGTTGGAGAACCGAGAGGAAGGAGAGAAGGAGCAGGGATCTGCACAGTGCCGTGCAGCCCTGAAAAAGGCAACCCAGTCGGAAGGGCACCATCAAGCGGTGACCCAGACCGTGAAACGGGCAACAAAGCATTTACGCAACGGGTTAAAAGACACCCATGCCCAACCTCACCGGACACCGCGTTCGAGGCAAACAGATGTCCACCGCTGTTCTGCAAAACCGGAGTGACAGAGCAGCTTCTTAGGAGCGCCTCACTACAGCCGCTAACCTAGCAGTCTTACCAGCAGGACACCTACCAATGGGCCTTGGGACCCTCCACAGCCTAAACGCATTCCCTGGCGGAGGTGATCAAATAGAGGTTCCCAGTACCCTGAACCGGTGCACTAAGGCAGCAACGGCAACAAGATAGGACAGTTAGTAAAGGAGGAACACCGTGGAGCTCTGGACAGAGGCTGTTCATCACTGGGACCACCCGGTCCGTTACCTGACAAACTGTATACCGTGTACCGCACCAAACTTACAGTAAAGACCCGTTACAGAGGAGCATTGTGTCAGTGCATTCCTTCCAGAACTGTTATTAACCTTGCTCATCGAACAACTGAGCTGCCGTATTCCATTCAGTGCAGCCCCTGGCCCCGGGGACTCCTGCTCATCCTGTGGGGAGCATCCCTTCCAGCTGCCGCACATCCCCCGGAGGCCCAAGCAGCGCCGGTGCCATCACCGGATTCCCACAGGTGGCATCACGACAATCAAGACTTTATCCCAATCCTTTAATCCCTTTTGACCACCGGGCCCCACAGCCTCAGGCGCGGAACCGTGACAAGTGAAGCGTCGCCTGAGACCCGAGAACCAGACAACGGTGAGTCACTCCCATTGTCCTGCATCGCCGCTGGGGTTTTCAGACATCCCGGTGGCGATGCTGCCTGTCAGCTCGCCGGTGCGGTGCTGGAGATGTCGCCCCATGTAGATGGGGGACATCGACGTTGGCGTGGCGCCAAAAACCTGCGCGCACCCACCAGTCGCCGCCGACATCTCCAGCCCCGTCGCCAGGTGTGACAGGGCCTTTAGATACATGGAGTGTATCATACAGGATTGGATAAGATACATAGCTAAGTGGACCATATAATAGGATGGGATTAGATGCATGACTCAGCTAACCATACCACACCATATCATATATGATGGGATTAAATGTACGACTCAGCGGATCATATCACACATGTTGTAATTAGATACAGGGCTCAGTAGACCATTTCACACATGATGGGATTAGTTGCATACTCTGTCAGTGTAATGCCTCATTTTGATGACTATAATGCAGGGACATCAGGAAAATGATGGCCTAAACTGTAGTCTGGGACTTCCTGCCAAGTAACAAGGTGCACCATGACCTTAGGGCACAAACTTTAGGGCTGTACCTTTGCCAAACAGTATCTGGAAGTCCCGATGTAGCGTGAAGATGCTCTGAGTGTCAGCATGCTACGAAGGTAAGAAGAGCCATAGAACATCTTCCACTGGACAGCGAGCAGTGACATGAGTACTAGTTGTTGGTCTTTTTATCAACTTCTTACATTTAATATGCCCCGAGGTCTCTCCAGGCCCCAGAGCATAATAAGAGACATTCATTTGCTACAAATGAAATTTTAATCTCATCAAATCTATTTTTCTTTACATAAAACATATTGAAAAAGTTGTAATATGTGTGTGTTAAATGGATTCTATTCTAGCTCACTGGTGAGGGCGGAATGCCAAGTATCAGCCATAGCCTTCAAGTCACAAATATATTGAATATGTTTCCCATTGTATGTGTTAAAAGGTCAAAAACCTGATGAGAACACTATATCTGAAATTATAAAATGCTGTTTTTACTAGCAAGCAGTTATGATATTTGATGATTGGTCTCCTTTCTTCATTTGATTTTCACAATGAATGTAAACATGTGAAGGAAAGGCAGGGTTTTTGAGTAATTTTCATCATCTAAATCTCTAAAACTTGTATACAAGCCAGCTCCATACATGCAGAAGATAATTGAGTGAGAATGAAATGATAAGTAGGACTGAATCAAAGCATTTAAAAGTAATAATATACTTACATCTTGATTTAAAAATACGCTTCAGAGATGTTCTCACTGTTTTCTTGTTTAGCATAATTAATGTTCTATTTTCTCATTCCATTCTCCATTACTTTAAGCACTTTCTTGTAATAGCTTCTTTGTTACAGCTGAATAAATGAGATAAATATATGTACATCGAAAATTGACTTTTTATTAGTTTAGCGTTAAGTTTTTTACCTTCAGCAGAAAACTGTCATTCAAGGGGTTTTACAGCAGTATGCAGATTTTAAACTTATTCAACTTCCATATTGTCACAATATAAACTATCTATCTATCTATCTATCTATCTATCTATCATCTATCTATCTATCTATCTATCTATCTATTATCTACAGTTGGTATGGAACGTATTCAGACCCCTTTAAATTTTTCATTCTTTGTTTCATTGCAGCCATCTGGTAAATTTAAAAAAGTAAATTTTTTTTCTCATTACTTTACACTCTGCACCCCATCTTGACTGAAATAAAAACATAAGTGTAGATATTTGTGCAGCTTTATTAAAAAAAGAATAACTGAAATATCACATGGTTCTAAATATTCAGACCCTTTGCTCAGACACTCATATTTAAGTCACATCCTGTCCATTTCCTTGTGATCCTCTTTGAGATGGTTCTACTCCTTCATTGAACTCCAGCTGTGTTTAATTAAACTGATAGGACTTGATTTGTAAAAGTACACACCTGTCTATATAAGACCTCACAGCTCACAGTGCATGTCAGACCAAATGAGAATCATGAGGTCAAAGGAACTGCCCAAGGAGCTCAGAGACAGAATTGTGGCAAGGTGTGGATCTGTGGATCGGGCCAAGGTTACAAAAGAATTTCCGCAGTTCTGAAGGCTCCTAAGACCACAGTGGCCTCCTTAATCCTTAAATGGCAGAAGTTTGGGATCACAGAAGTCTTCTGAAACCTGGCCATCTAGCCAAACTGAGCAATTGTGGGAGAAGAGCCTTGGAGAGAGAGGTAATGAAGAACTCCAAGATCACTGTGGCTGAGCTTCAGAAATGCAATAAGGAGATGGAAGAATGTTTCACAAAGTCAACTATACTTGCAGCCCTCCAACAGTCTGGCCTCTATGGCAGAGTGGCCCGACAGAAGCCTCTCCTCAGTGCAAGACATATGAAAGTCCGCATAGAGTTTCGAAAAATACACATGAAGGACTCCCAGACTATGAGAAATAAGATTCTCTGGAACTTTTTGGTGACAATTGTAAGTGGTATGTGTGAAGAAAAACAGGCATTGCTCCTCACCTGCTTAATACAATCCCAGCAGTGAAACATGGTGGTAGCAGCATCATGCAATGGGGGTGTTTTTCAGCTTCAGGGAAAGGATGAATGGTTACAATTGAAGTAAACATGAATGTGGCCAAGTGCAGAGATATCCTGGATGAAAACATCTTCCAGAGTGCACTGGACCTCAGACTTGGCCGAAGGTTCACCTTCCAACAAGACAATGACCCTAAGCACACAGCTAAAATAACAAAGGAGTGTCTTCAGAACATCTCTGTGACCATTTTTTACTGACCCAACCTGACCTAAATCTAATTGAGCATCTCTGGAGAGACCTGAAAATTGCTGTTCAGCAACATTCACCATCCAACCTGACGGAACTGGAGAGGATCTGCAAGGAAGAATGGCAGAGGATCCCAAAATCCAGGGGTGAAAAACTTGTTGCATCATTCCCAAGAAGTCTCATTACTGTACTAGCTCAAAATGTGCTTCTACTCAATACTGAGCAAAGGGTCTGAATACTTATGACCAAGTGATATTTTAGTTTTCTTTTTTAATACATTTGCACAAATATCTACATTGTTGTTTTTTACAGTCGAAATGGGGTGCAGAGTGTACATTAATGAGTAAAGAAATGAACTTTTTTGAATTTACCAAATGGCTGCAATGAAACAGAGTGAAAGATTTGAAGGGGTCTGAATATTTTCCGTACCCACTCTATCTATCTATCTATCTATCTATCTATCTATCTGCAAAAAAAAAATAGCCAGAACGCCAAAATAAAAGTGAAAAAGTAGACTTTTTTAGCACATGTGCCATGGTGACGTTTCCGTCGCATTACCAACCTTTATCAAGTAATCATGGGAAGTGAACATCAAGTGTTTATAGGTGGTGATACATCATTGAAGTCACTCACTGAATCATCAGTATAGACAAGAAAATGCCATGACTCAGTGACATTACAACATATAGCTATTTCTTTATTGTCTAGCTAAACTGGTCAAAGCCTCGAAAGACCTCTGAATATGTCAGCAGACATCAGAATTCCCCCATTATAAGGAAGTCCTGATACCAGGGGTAAAAATGCTAGGCACAACAAAGATTTCTCAGACTTTGCTATCCTAACATAATACCACTTAACTAAGGTTAGGGTCAGACCTGCATCTGCCCTGAGCCTGCTGTATCCTTCAGAAACTTTGTTTCTGGCAGGAGCATCGCATAGTGTTAACGTCACTCATTTTATATGAGTACATATGTGCTAAAAAAGTCTACTTTTTCACTTATATTTTGGCGTGCTGGCTATTTTTTTTTTTGCAGGATTGCGGCGGGGGGGGGGGGGGGGGCCTGTATATAGATCGGGGCACTGTATACTGTATACATTGTATACAGTATACAGCGACTCGCGTATAAGCCGAGGGGTAACTTTTCAGCCCAATTTTTGGGCTGAAAAACTCGGCTTATACGCGAGTATATACGGTAGCTTGTTGCAGTAAAAAAGTAGTAAAATGAACTACGCTCAAGGTGTAGCTTCTCTCACAAGTGGGCTACACCACTGTGGGACACTGCTAGTCTGCTACTAGCCCGGACAAAGTGCCTGGACTAGCTGCAGCAAAAAAAAAGCCTATTTAAGACAGGTGGTGTATCTTTCTTCACAGCAGTGCTACACTACCTGCCCCAATGGATTCAAAGAGCTATATTACTGTGGCCAGATGCTGTGAGAAAGACTTGCACAGCACTGGCACACACGTGCCACACACCTGCCTGGCAAAAACTAATAGAGACTGCTCTAACCTAGCCCTGATAAGGGCTGCAATTAAAACTAGTCCCTGCTTCTATGAAGTAGCCCTGAAAAGGGCTGATAGACTACTAGTCCCTAGTCCCTATCCCTAATCGCTACTCCTATGGAACAGCCCTAAAAAGGGCTGATATTACTAGTCCCTACTCCCTAAACCTATCTATCTAACTTTGTATTCGCTCACTAGCTGACTGAGAGATCACAATTTAGTTTGCACTGTTTAGCGGTTGCACACAGCAGTAGCGGTGCCGTCTAACACCTGCAGTAGCTATCAGCAAAATGGAGGTGATCTTTAAGATGGCCTCGTTTTATAGGGCTAGGACATGTGACAGACACAGCCAATGATGACATTAGTTGTGTGAAAAAATGCACTTTGCAGTGTGGAACTGTGATTGGCTAGCACCCTGAACTGCCCCACTTTACATGCTTTAGGAGAAAAAAAAAAAAAGAGCGCAACCTTATTGCTGCAGCTCTGATACAGGCATCCCCTGCTCAATATACACAGAAACTGGATATTAACAACTGCAAAAACAGCTCGAATTTGAGATTGGCGAACAATTTGAATAGAACATCGCTCATCTCTAGTGTAGACACTGCCCCTCCTTCGTCAAGGACACAACGAACATGCTCAATAGGATAGACAGCATCTTTGTGGACTCGGACATGCTAATTATAATGGCCGATGTAAAGAGTCTTTACATCTGTGTCGAACATGAGGCCAGCCATTAGGGCAACTGAATTTCTCCTCAGTATGAGCAATAGGGATTTCCCCCTTTGTGGCCTAATGGTCAAGTTGCTCCGCTTTGTCTTAGCGCATCATTTTTTTACGTTTCAGGACATCTTTTAACTTCAGAAGGGTGGCACTGCCATGGGGGTGGCATGCTCCCTCATGCGCCAACCTCTTCCTGGGGTATTGGGAGAGGTTGATTTTTGGCGACAAAGGCGAGCGACTCTGCTCCTTTGTGCAGTGCTGGCTTAGGTATATAGACGATATCCTGTTTTTTTGGCGTGGCACTGTTGAGCAGGCAAATTTATGGAGCACTTGCGCAGCAACACCATGAACATCAAATTAACATATAAGTATAGTGCGGAGAGAGTGATCTTCCTGGATATAGACATCATGGTGGACCCCTGTTCATAGATTCAAACGTGGATTTCCTGTGTATCCCTATCAGTTAACGCTCTCCTGCATGCATCATCTGCCTATTGTGCCTCCACAATTCGGGCCATCTCTACTGGACAATTTCTTAGTGCTAGAAGAACTTGCTCAACCGAAGCACAGTTTAAGGCTCAGGCCAAGGACCTCATGTCTCGTTTTCAGGAGGGATACAGTAGTAGGGGACTTAAGAGAGCCTATTTGAGGACAAGCATACAGTACTCGTTGGTCAGAACTCAACAGGGGGAAGTAAAAAGTGCTGTGTTAGCAGTGCATAAGAAAATCTGATTCTTCACCACCTACTCAAATGAATGGTATATAGTGCGGTCAATCCTGACTAGGCACTGGGCCATCTTTAAATCTGATCTGTCCCTTGGGGAGTATGTCTCAGATTACCCTCTAATGACAGCCCGCAGAGTCTTGAATTTGAAGGATGCACTGGTCCGTAGCCACTACGTTCCACGGGTCCCAAACCCTATTAGGCCCCGCGGACTGACTTTGAGCTGTTTTCCATGTGGCCACTGTGTGGCTTGCAGCAATGTCCTTCACTCTAGCTCATTCTCTAACTCTAACGGCTCCCATGTATATAGTATATGCCATAATATATCATGTTCCAAGGCCAATGTTGTATATTATGCAACATGTGGTTGTGGCCTGATATATGTGGGATTGAGGTTGCGAAATATATGGGAGAGTTAGAGAGCATGTTCGGGACATTGCTGTAGCCAAAGACAGCGACGACCTTGATCAGCTTAAAACCCTCCCCTGACACTTAAGGATCCACCATGATTGTGATCCGACTACTTTAAGTGTCAGGGGGATAGACATCGTCCACATGGGGATCAGAGGTGGAGACATAAAACATGCACTGTCAAGGTGCGAGGCCAGATGGATCATTAGCCTAGATACCAGGGTCCCTAGGGGCCTCAATGAATCTCTGAGGTTTTCCTCTCTTCTGTAATGTTTCCTCATCACCACCCCACTTTTGTTTTTGTCATGTTTTTATTTAGTTTTCTAATTTTAACAGTCTGTCCATTGTCCCTGGTGTATTGTCTATACTGTGCAATCTTTTTGCCATGATCATCATTGGCTCTGTTTTTCATTTCAGTGTGTGCACACTAATATCATGTTGGAAGCCTATGACTGTTGGATGTGGAATACTTGCAGAACAAAGGTGCTGCAATTGAAGGTTATTCTCGGAACTTCGGTGGTGCATGATTTAACATTGCTTATGCTTACATTGCTGTTTTGTTACCAGGGTTCCCTGTGCACCTTCTTCTTTTGTCCTCTTAATACATCAGCAGGCCGGGTTGCTGTGGCAACGGATCCGCTCCGCCCTATCTGCCTCGTAGTCAGACATGGCCATTGCACATGCATAGGATCGTGGTGATGCGTTCCGCCCCCACTGCAGCGCAATTGGCCAGTGATGTCTGGGAGGCATGTTTTGGGGAGGCAGAGTGGCCTGGAGTGCTCCGATGTTTCCTTTGGGTTCAGAGTAGCGGTGTGATACAAAAACAGCTGGAGGTTGGGTAGTGGTGGCACTGATAGCACCTCATGGGAAGCCGATCACCTCTTTACTGTCCCCCCTAAAGAAGCGGACCCTCTAGGACTCGGGCTCCAGTGATTGGTGTTCTGGTGGGGTGAGCTGGGATAACTCTTCTGCCCCTGGTAAAGTGTTTCTTGCCTCTGCCTTCAATCCCTACTCTTTGGGTCCTCCACTGACTTTTTGTGTTCTGGTTCGGGTCCAGCACGGCTCCGGTACCAGTTCAGCTCACTAGACTCTGAGCTCCTGCAGCTCTTCTAGCGTCTGCACACTGTCTGACTGACTCCGCCCCCAGGACCTGTATTTATATGGGGAACTGGCTTAAGGCAACCAGTTGGGCCCCCCCCCTAAAGGCCTGGGGTGGAAGGTGTTGGGTGCTAGTGGTTTACTCACTGTGGGAAATCCTTCAGTGAATCCTTTAGAGAAGTCTGTGGTTACCTGGTACAGGGTGCCACATTGGCACCCGGAAATACTGTTCTGCACCAATCTCCAATCTACACTGTTATAGCACAATGGTCCTTTTACGCCTGTGTCCATTAGTTTGTGTACTGTATTAACTAAATTTTCTATAGCTCCTGGTAAAGAGTTGAGATAATTAAATGTTGACGCAAATGTGTTAATAAAGGTAATAAACACAGAAGATGAGACAGGTTGTCAGAGCCTATAGCATTATGAAATGCTAATATCTACATCAGTAGAAATGTATAATATGTGAATATGAATAATCTTCTTATTCCTGGGCTATTCAATTGCTTTCCTCTTCACTAAAATCATTTAATACCTTCCCCAAATGTAATCTCTGTTGGCAATGTGAAATGATAAATATTTCTTTTCTTAAATAAAACAATTACAAGAAAATGCAGTGAGCCACCCAGTGCCATCATTGAAATGCATGTTTTGGGCCTCTTTAGCCGAGGGAGTATATTTATGTTCTATAAATCAATGTAGAAGCCTTGCATTTGGGAGCAGCAACAAAATTGATTCTGAAGATATTATTTTGTCAGCTGAGATATAAAATTAATTTGCAACAGAAATAAGTAGCATTGTCTGATGCAGGTTGATGGATATTCCCCCGTGGTTTTCTGAGCTTGCACAAGGTATTCTGGGGACAGTTTTTTCTTATTTCACTTAGAATTTCCATTTTCAGCGTACATCATTTTCTTGTCTCCATCCTTGCTGAGGCACTGTTGTTTTGCAAATGCCTCTAGCCCTGTTTCTTGCTAACAGCTCAGGATATGCTGTCTCATCTGCTCTGTTTCAAGAAGCCAGGAGATTATTGCTGATAGCTTAGGGGAAGCTTAACTATCGAAAAACACACAACATCATGCATCCTACAGAGCTGTTTATTGGAAAATAACCTTCGGTCTCTATGTTAATAGTCACTCTAATAGCTTATTATTGGTAAAAACCTCTAGGTCTATCCATTACTGATAAATAACACTAAATTCACTTTGTTCATAATTTATAAATACTATTTATGGTTACAAGGCATATTCGTAATTCAGTTAAGTTAGAGAAATTAGTTTGCAAAAAATATATATTCTTATTATTTATTTTGAATAATCAGTTAATATATTAATCGAATGTTAGATATTATAAAAGTATTAAAAGCAACTCAAATGTGCATAAGTTATAGAAAAATTGACATTATCTGTAAATTGACAACATATTTGCTTACAGGTCAAGATTATCTAGAAGTCTCTTGAAGTAGGGGAGATCTAAGGAAAATCACAAATCTAAAGCTTTTGAAAGATAGATACATCAAAGAGAAAGGAATAACAATTCTCTACTTCGTCAACCTCCTTGCCATTCATTATGGAGACAAGTCAGTGGTATTCCTGGTCAGGCTTCCTTTTGCTTGGTCTTGTCCCTCAGATGTGCACAGCCTAGTTCAGGCTGGCCAGGTGAGAGACCTTTGATGGAGGTCAAGAGGGGTCCTGTTTCCCCTTGAGGTAGCTTAATACAGGGTGGGCTAGTCTGCAAAATACACCTTAAAAATAGTACAGACAGTGCAGTACCTTGACATAATTACTGAAAGTATATAATAACATTTTTAACCTGGTGCATAGTCATGCAACAACTTCATTTATTCATTCCTGACTTGTATCAAACCTACATGCTAACTGAGGCTTCTAGGAAGCCATTACCTGCAACTTCATTAAGGATAGAGATGAACAAACTATTCGAAGTTCATACACACTTAAATCAAAGTGAGGCAAAATCAAGGGCATAGCAAACACCTTAAAAGGGGCACAAAAGCTAACATAACAGCTTAAATTAGGGACAAACACAACAAAAGTGACATCTATTCCCCAGAAAAGTTTCATTTTTGTACATTATGGATGTATGGAACAAGGCCCAATACCTGGCCTGGCCTGGTATTTCAAGCTTCAACATTGGTAAGAAACAGCACAAAACAAATTAGCAGGAGCTTTTTTGAACCTCATAGGTAAAATGGGTGCTACACATAAGACTGAAGAAACAACAACGTAAAATGGTGTATTTAGCATCCAAATAAATTGGAAAGAGAATCAAATGTTTCTATGCAAAAATATCAGTGTTTATTACAAAGTACATGCACGCAAAACACAGAATCGGTTTTGTGTACAAACATAAAAAAGGGCGGACCAGGCAGATAGGGGAGACAGTAGACACAGAAGGTGCAAAAATCCTCCATGTTCCCACAATGAGCAAAAGTACAAACACATATTAAAGGATTGACATTACAGGCAACAATAAAGTGCATAGGCAGGGTTACATGTTTTAGACAGCATGGTACAGATAAAATGCATTATTCATCAGCATAGGTAATAATAACAGAACCGCAGCTCAAAAATAAGTAACAGCCTGTTAAAGCCTCTCCAGTGTAAACCAAAAGTGACTACATCAGATTAAAACATTGCACACCCATTTGGAGCAACAGGAGGCACCCAGAGTGTCAGGGGAATCCCCAACATGTGTTTCCCTTCTTTCCTCAGGGGGCTGTGGTGACTGTGTGGGGAATGGGCTTCTAGTTTTATATGGGCCTCATTACCATAGCAGCCAATGGTGGCGCATGAAGCCTCCTGACTGCTAAACAGCAGTGATTGCAGCGCGGCCACGAGCAGCGCCCTGGAAGGAGGAAATCCTCCATCGACGTCACATGATCGGGGATGCCGCCCCTACATGGCCATGTCACAACCACGTGATCGCAGCATTCGGTGCATGTACACTGGCCAATACTCAGCCTACATACATTTTCGCAACCGCTCACCCTCCACAATAATGCAGGGAATTAACCCTTCATGACAACAGTGGTAAGGGCAGCAGTGCTCCATTCATAAAACCCAGGAGAGGCCATAACAAGAAGGAAAGAGTATATACTTAAACCTAAAGGGACAAATTAATATGAAGAAACTATCAGATACCAAATAATGCAGGCCAATAATAGAAAATGATTTGTAAATACCATACAGAAATAAGGCTTTGCATAAAGATATAGTTGCTGTCATATAGGTTAGTCCAGAGGTTATACTTCAATTCCACAAGGTTCATACGTTCTAGAAGCCGTAATAGCAAGGGACTAAAAAGTGAAAATAAAAACACATATGTTAAAAAGCAACATGACTGAAATTGAAGGCATTAATAAAACTGAACAAAGCTCATGAAATATTATTTTTTTTTTCTTTTAAAGACCAAAGAAAAGGGAAGGGACAGTGATAATTTCAACATCACACCAAGGAGATTATTACCAATGGAGAACCCATTAAACACAAATCAAATGGTCCCCAGTTCTTAGATGGCACCAAGAGAACAGAGAACAGGAGAAGGGAGGGCTGGAAAAATATCCAGTCATCTCTATCCCTTTACCAGATAAAACGCCCTACCATGTATACAGGTCAGATGCCAGACATGATGTCATTTACCTGGGACTACGGTGTTGACACAAATTAGTAGAGCAACCTAGGGATGAAAGATCTCAATTTCCTTAAAGAAGGAAAGAAAGAAAATGGAGCAAGTCCAGAATTTTTGCAGAAATCGTAGAACACACAAATTTATCTAAAAGCGCCAGGGAGTCAGGACTGAATCAGTCCTGTGCAGTTTCGGGGCCAACAACCACGTGTGGAATGATATCAGGAGCTTACAAAATAGAGGGGAGAGAGACATATAAAACCCAAGTCGGAATTCATAAGAAAGGGGAAAAACTCAGTCGCTCATTCAAACCCTCCGGTGTCATTGTGCCAAGTCTGTATATCCAGCGGCATTCCAGGATCACAATGCTGATGTAATGTAAAATGCCGTGGCAGTGTACGAAGAGTCAACTGGTCCTCCACCTTGTCTGCCCAGTTATGTCTCTCACATCTTCATGGACCCTCTTCCAAAGCTCTCTAGTTTTAAGTCTGATATAAATAAGTCCACAACCACACATGACACAATATATAACCCCAACACTGCTACAGGTGATGTAATGTCTGATTTCAAATTCCTTCCTCCGATCAGCACTCATGAATGATGGGGCTCTCACAATAATTTTACAGGCAAGACAGGAGCCGCACGAGTAGCAGCCCCACGGTATGTGCCCACAGGATGTTTTTTGAGCAGTCCTGAACGCAGCAAAACCTGAACTGGTTTCAAGGA
Source organism: Allobates femoralis (assembly GCA_033576535.1). NCBI lineage: Eukaryota > Metazoa > Chordata > Amphibia > Anura > Aromobatidae > Allobates > Allobates femoralis. The sequence goes on along the minus strand of JARQOC010000002.1, from coordinate 130,923,679 downwards.
TCCTAAAGTCTTTGCCAGGAGATTTGCTGATTTCAGGTCCTGCGTCTTTGCGCGTTTTTTGTGCATTTGTGCTGCATTTTGCTGCTTCTTTTTTCTGCTTTTTTCCATTCACTGCAGCAAAAACGTAGGAAAAATAGACATGTCAATTCTTTCCATCCGCACCAAAACACAGGGATTTGACAGTTCTTGACACTTGCAAAAAATTTGGGCACAGCGTTCTGTGAAACACATTGGTTTGCTGGAATCAAAACCGCAGAACAAATTAGCAAACATTACCATAAAACCAATGGTAAACCGCAGGCAGAAACCGCAGCAAAACCGCAGCAAAAACGCACTGTGTGCATATACCCTAAGAATTCCCTATGTTAAAGGGCAACACCACTCTACGCACATACTGGCTACGAACCAAAAAGTCCTGAAGACTCCTGCCACGTTTTGCCGTCATAAGTGGACGATCCGGGAGAAATTCCCAGAGAGCTGGATCCGTCTTAAAAACCTGCCAGTATCTGTTGAGGATGCCCCTGATGGCGTTCCACTGATTATTGCAAGTAGAAATTAATCTCACCATGTGCCGGTTGGCAGGGCCCTCAGGAGCTCTGAGAGAAAGTAGATTGCTTCTCGGTGTAGCCCTTGCTCTCCTATATTTCCGCTAAATGCAATGATTGCTATACCCCCTGTCAATGAACCGCTCTCGTTTGTCCGCCGCACACACCTCGAAGTCCATAGTACAAAAGTAAATCTGCCTAAAGGCATAAAAAATTGATCTATGGGGATTACTCTGATTGTGTGTATTGATGATGATGCATGCAAGAGGGAGTTGACAGAGGTCTCCTTTCTGAAAATATTGGTCCCAACATCACCCCCAAAATGAATACAAATCTTAATGTCCAGAAATTCAATACTTTCTGGATGGTGTTTATAAGTGGATGATGTTGAGATCATTGAAGTTCAGGAAGGAGATAAATTTCTCCAATTCTAGGACAGTTCCACCCCAGATAATCAGTATATGATCAATATAGTGCAACCAGCTCTGTGCATTGGCCACAGCCGGCCCCCCGTCGCCAAAAGCCTTTCATTTCCACCAACCAAGAAAGAGGTTTGCGTACGATGGGGTGCAGGCTGCGCCCATTACAGTGCCATGCTTCTGTAGGTAGAACCAGTCCACAAAGAGGAAGAAGTTGTGTGTTAAAACAAATTCAAACAAAGCAAGGATTAGGGAGCAGAGATGCGAATCCAAATTCTCATCTCCAGAAAGTACCTGATGCCCATAACCCATGGTGATATTCAATACAGGTATATAGGGCCTCCACATAAACTGCCACTAGCGAAACCCCACTCTCCAACGTAAGTCCATTAAGACACCGTAGGACATCCGAGGTATACCTGACATAGGAGGGCAGCGTCTCCACCAAGGGATGCAGATAGTATTCGATGAATTTACAAGTCATATCGCAAAGCCCTCCTATGCCACAGACAATCGGACGACCCGGCTGGGTCCATGGATTTTTGTGTATTTTCCGTAATAAATAGAAGGTGGGGATCACCGGTGTCTTGACGAGGAGGCCATCCTAAACCTTTTTAGGAATGATGCCCCTTTCAAAGGCATCCTCAAGGACACTGGCAAGTTCAACTGAAAAACTGCCTATGGGATTTGAGGGGAGACATTCATAAAACAGTTTGTTACGCAACTTATACATCACCTTCCTATCATACATATCCGATGGCCACAACACAACGTTTCCCCCCTTATCTGCTGGCTTGATAATGACCCCTTTCAACTCTTCCAGCTCTTTAGGAGCTGCTTTCTGTCGATAGGATGTTTTTCATACACCTTTTAGCTTTTAGTTGTTCTAGGTCTCTCAATACCAGTGTATTAAATATCTCTCCCTGAGGACATGTAGAGAAGGAGGGAAACATTGTGGACCTCGGATACATATGCTTTGGGAACGTACCTGTTAAAGATGAACTTGACTCCTCCTCATGCTCCCCAGTACCATCAAGGTAATAGTCTCAGATTGGGGTGAGGGATTCGGGGAAGAGGTGGAAGTCACCTGTCGTTTCAAGTGTAGCTTGTGCAATACTAACTTCCTCAGGAACAGACTCTGATCTTTGACTACAGTAAAAGAACCAAAATTAGAGCTGGGGACAAAGGTTAAACCAAGTTTCAATACTTTATTCTGGGCCTCAGTCAAGGTACAGTCCCTTGTGAAAGTATTTGGTCCCTTGAACTTTTCAAACTTTTGCCACATTTCAGGCTTCTAACATAAATACAAATTCTAATTTTTTTTTGTGAAGAATCAACAACAAGTGGGACACAATTGTGAAGTGGAACGAAATTTATTGGATATTTTAAACTTTTTTAACAAATAAAAAACTGAAAAGTGTGCAATATTATTCAGCCCCCTTGAGTTAATACTTTGTAGCGCCACCTTTTGCTGCGATTACAGCTGCAAGTCGCTTGGAGTATGTCTATCAGTTTAGCACGTTGAGAGGCTGAAATTCTTGCCCATTCTTCCTTGCAAAACAGCTGGAGCTCACTGAGGTTGGATGGAGAGCGTTTGTGAACAGCAGATTTCAGCTCTTTCCACAGATTCTCAATTGGATTCAGGTCTGGACTTTGACTTGGCCATTCTAACACCTGGATACGTTTATTTTTGAACCATTCCATTGTAGATTTTGCTTTGTTTGGGATCATTGTCTTGTTAGAAGATAAATCTCCGTCCCAGTCTCAGGTCTTTTGCAGACTGCACCATGTTTTCTTACTGAATGGTCCTGTATTTGGCTCTGTCCATCTTCACATCAATTTTAACAATTTTCCCTGTCCCTGCTGAAGAAAAGCAGGCCCAAACCATGATGCTGCCACCACCATGTTTGACAGTGGGGATGGTGTTTTGAGGGTGATGAGTTGTTTGCTTTTACGCCAAACATATGTTTTGCACTGTGACCAAAAGTTTGATTTTGGTTTCATCTGACCAGACCACCTTATTCCACATGTTTGGTGTCTCCCAGGTGGCTTGTGGCAAACTTCAAATGAGACTTTTTATGGATATCTTTGAGAAATGGCTTCTTCTTGCCACTCTTGAATAAAGGCCAGAATTGTGCAGTGTACGACTGATTGTTGTCCTATGGACAGACTCTCCCACCTCAGCTGCAGTTCATCCAGAGTGATCATGGGCCTTTTGGCTGCATCTCTGATCAGTCTTCTCCTTGTTCGAGATGAAAGTTTAGAGGGACAGCTGTGTCTTGGTAGATTTGCTGTAGATTTACTCCTTCCATTTCAATATGATCACTTGCACAGTGCTCCTTGAGATGTTTAAAACTTGGGAAATCTATTTGTATCCAAATCCGGCTTTAAACTTTGCCACAACAGTATGTTGTACCTGCCTGGTGTGTTCCTTGGTCTTCATGATGCTCTCTACACTTGAAACAGAGCCCTGAGACTATCACAGAGCAGGTGCATTTATACTGAGACTTGATTAAACACAGGTGGATTCCATTTATCATTACCAGGCATTTAGGACAACGTTGCATCATTCAGAGATCCTCACTGAACTTCTGGAGTGAGTTTGCTGCACTGAAAGTAAAGGGGCCGAATAATATTGCACGCCCACTTTTCAGTTTTTAACTTTTAAAAAAAGTTTAAAATATCCAATAAATTTCGTCCCACTTGTTGTTGATTCTTCACAAAAAAATTAGAATTTATACAGTTAGGGCCAGAAATATTTGGACAGTGACACAATTTTCGCGAGTTGGGCTCTGCATGCCACCACATTGGATTTGAAATTAAACCTCTACAACAGAATTCAAGTGCAGATTGTAACGTTTAATTTGAGGGTTGAACAAAAATATCTTACAAACACTCCACATTTTAGGAGGTCAAAAGTAATTGGACAAATAAACATAACCCAAACAAAATATTTTTATTTTCAATATTTTGTTGCGAATCCTTTGGAGGCAATCACTGCCTTAAGTCTGGAACCCATGGACATCACCAAACGCTGGGTTTCCTCCTTCTTAATGCTTCGCCAGGCCTTTACAGCTGCAGCCTTCAGGTCTTGCTTGTTTGTGGGTCTTTCCGTCTTAAGTCTGGATTTCAGCAAGTGAAATGCATGCTCAATTGGGTTAAGATCTGGTGATTGACTTGGCCATTGCAGAATGTTCCACTTTTTTGCACTCATGAACTCCTGGGTAGCTTTGGCTGTATGCTTGGGGTCATTGTCCATCTGTACTATGAAGCGCCGTCCAATCAACTTTGCAGCATTTGGCTGAATCTGGCTGAAAGTATATCCCGGTACACTTCAGAATTCATCCGGCTACTCTTGTCTGCTGTTATGTCATCAATAAACACAAGTGACCCAGTGCCATTGAAAGCCATGCATGCCCATGCCATCACGTTGCCTCCACCATGTTTTACAGAGGATGTGGTGTGCCTTGGATCATGTGCCGTTCCCTTTCTTCTCCAAACTTTTTTCTTCCCATCATTCTGTACAGGTTGATCTTTGTCTCATCTGTCCATAGAATACTTTTCCAGAACTGAGCTGGCTTCTTGAGGTGTTTTTCAGCAAATTTAACTCTGGCCTGTCTATTTTTGGAATTGATGAATGGTTTGCATCTAGATGTGAACCCTTTGTATTTACTGTCATGGAGTCTTCTCTTTACTGTTGACTTAGAGACAGATACACCTACTTCACTGAGAGTGTTCTGGACTTCAGTTGATGTTGTGAACGGGTTCTTCTTCACCAAATAAAGTATGCGGCGATCATCCACCACTGTTGTCATCCGTGGACGCCCAGGCCTTTTAGAGTTCACAAGCTCACCAGTCAATTCCTTTTTTCTCAGAATGTACCCAACTGTTGATTTTGCTACTCCAAGCATGTCTGCTATCTCTCTGATGGATTTTTTCTTTTTTTCAGCCTCAGGATGTTCTGCTTCACCTCAATTGAGAGTTCCTTTGACGCATGTTGTCTGGTCACAGCAACAGCTTCCAAATGCAAAACCACACACCTGGAATCCACACCCTGACCTTTTAACTACTTCATTGATTACAGGTTAACGAAGGAGACGCCTTCAGAGTTAATTGCAGCCCTTAGAGTCCATTGTCCAATTACTTTTGGTCCCTTGAAAAAGAGGAGGCTATGCATTACAGAGCTATAATTCCTAAACCCTTTCTCCGATTTGGATGTGGAAACTCTCATATTGCAGTTGGGAGTGTGCACTTTCAGCCCATATTATATATATAATTGTATTTCTGAACATGTTTTTGTAAACAGCTAAAATAACAAAACTTGTGTCACTGTCCAAATATTTCTGGCCCTAACTGTATCTTCATGTTTGAAGCCTAAATGTGGCAAAAGTTTGAAAAGTTCAAGGGGGCCAAATACTTTCACAAGGCACTGTATGATTAGATAGATTAATTACCTCTAACTGATTTGCCTTGTTTTAACCTCCCATGGGGCGAGGCGACGTATGGCCTTTCTTTGGTACATCCTTCGTCCCCATATTTTTAGCAGACTCTGCTCTCATCAGAGGGCGACTTACACACTCCTTACCACCGGATGGCTCCTCATCTAGAGATGAAACCGAGGACGCTAGAGGACCCAAAGGCGAGGATCAGACAATATAATTATTTTTTCCTTTCCAATGCTCCCATCCTACTTATAGACTCGTCCACTGCTGAAATCTGTCACATCCCTTTGGTATTTCTTAAGACCACTTCACATGCTAGGATATCGTTAACGACATCCTTAGAACGATCATGTGACAGTGATTGTTCCGACATCGTTAGTACGTTGTCACACACAAGGATATCATTAACGATATCCTATATGGCAACGCACCAGTTAAATAGGAGAGCAAGGACTGAACGATCTTTTAAAGCGGCAGGAATAGGAGGATTTTGAACGAGATCGTTCAAAAAGGTGTCACACTGAACGATGATGGGGCTTCTTCAAGTTCCTTAATTGGACGACGAACGATAGATTTGAGGTCAGGATCTCATTTTTGTGATGACCGTTCCAACAATTTTTTCATCCTACATCGTTCGTTTACACACAAGGACGCACTAACGATATTGTTGGAAACGGTCACAGATCCGTGATGTTTCAAGGATATCGTTAACGATATCCTAGCATGTGAGGCGACCTTTAGACTTGGTGTCAACTGTTTCCTTTTCCCATTTGGAAAGCTCATGTTCAAGCATCGCGTTCATTTTAGTCTGCTCAACCTGGAACATTTGTACCAAAAGGGTCTCCTGAATCTTATTTATCTCGGACTCAAGGTCCAGGATCGATTTTTCATTGTGTTCAATGAGAAGCTCCATAAAGTTATGGGAGCAGGCAGTAGCCACATTTCATCATCGTGCATTATGGATGTATGGAACAAGGCCTGGCCCAATACCTGGCCTGATCTGGTATATCAAGCTTCACATTTGTTAAGAAACAGAGAGATGATTTTTAACTTGTTTTGTATGTAACCCTTTCTCATATAGAGAACCTTGAAATCAGTGGTGCTCTATAAGTAAATAATAATCCATGGGTAGAAAAGAAAAAATGATTAGCCCTGCTAAATTCACAACACACACAACAACAAAGACACCCCAATAGTAGTGTCCTCTTTTCAAAAAATTAGGGCTAGATAACAACGGTGTGACAACCAAGTAGTTATCGTAAATTTGAATCCTAACAATGCGGGCATCATGTTGCAGATAGTGCAGCATGGATGCGCTCACGTGTCTGATGCATCCATGAGGCCCAAGTCCTTGTTTTGTTGATAGCGGCATAAAAACCAAGTGTCCTTACTCCTTCCTCTCCCACCAACCTCAGACAACAGAAAGAGGATTCATTTCTTCCTTATCTTCTAACTGTTCTGTATCCATCACCAGTTCAACCTTGTCCTTCTCCATTTATTCCTCAACCCCTGCGCCTTCACTAACTGTTTGAATGGTATCTTGAGCCCCCCTCCATCACTCTACTCCACCTTGCCATGCCACCTGGCTGTGTGACGAGAGTCTGGACCTTTGAGATATTGGTATCCTTTCCATATCCTCCTCTTCCTCTGGACCACCCCCTCATCCCACAGACTTTTCAAAGTTTGCGCCAGAGTGTAGATGACTGGAATAGTGATGTTGATGATTACATCACCATCTTAGTAGCCATTTTAAAATGGTGCAGAAGAGTGCTGAGGTCCATGCAAGACACATGTGTAAGTTTGCCCCAGCATAGGGCTGCCACCAGTTTTAAACAGTTATTGCACACAGTCTTCCCTGGTTCCAGGTTTAGTGAAGATAGCCATTGCTTAAACTTGGCCTGCATAGCTGTCCACACCTCTTCAGCTGTGTGACTCACATCTCCAAGACATTTTATTTTAATACTACCTGATGGCAGTGGGCCATGGCAGCGCAGTTTGGTGGTAGGGGGCATTTTGTCTGGACTGTTGGAATATTAAAGGAGAGGTTGACGGTGCAGCTGGATGCTCTAGAAAAGGTGAAAGAGGCAGAAGCAGTAGATGAAGAGGTACCTGCAGAGGTTTGTCCCAAAAATCTTGGGCATTTCAATACCTAGCCCCTTAAGCACCTGGGCCTACCACCACCAGAGTCATCCAGTGCCCAATGAGCGAGATGAAATGCCGCTGGCCATGTTTGCTCATTCAGGTATCAGTGGTGATATGCACCCTGTCACACACAGAGTGTATCAAGGAATGAGTGATGTGTGTGTGGCGGCCTTAAGGGCCAGGGTACTCAGTAGCTGGGCAGGTGGTCTGTTGGGATGTCATGGTGGCGATTACTCAGCTCCGTTGCCCTGACCGGACAAGTTAAAGGGAAATGATGAGAGTGGAATAAAGTTTATCATGATGTCATCCGTGGATTCTGGTCAGAAGGACTATCGCTGCTGGTAGTGACCCCAGGGAATGGATGTTGTAGTAGCCAGGTTTATCACTCCCCACAGATGAAGTGGGTCCCCAGAGTTTGGTATTAGAGTTAGTGTGAATGATGGTGGTAGTTGTGGGTGCAGGGAGGCAAGGGAAAGAAGCAGAGACATGGAATTTCAGTCCTTTACCTTTACTGGTGTTTGATAGTGGTGAGGTCCCTAGGTACTGGTCACCAGGTTAAGGGATCCGGTCAGCTTGGAAGCAGCTGATATCCACTCCACCAGGTGGGATCGGTACACCTTCCTACTTTACTTTTTATTAGAGCCTCAGCTGCTTGTGAGCTAATCTGTGTATCTCTCTCTATAGTTACTTCCTCGGTGGTCTCCCAACTAGCAGGCAGTGTTAGCCTGCAACAGGTGCTTATCCTTTCTCACAGCTCTAGGCCCTCTATATACTGCTGTGCATTTGGGTACATGCTTGTGATCAGAAGACTTGAAATCCCCTGGCCTCAAGATTTGGCTCCCAGGGCTTGCAGTCCCCTGAGCAACCCAGGACTCTGGCGTCCTCATCTCTGCGCCACTCCAGGGTGAGCCTCATCAGCTCAAAAACCCCAGAGCTCTTCACTCCTCGTGCATCCTCTCCCTGTCTTCTCTCACACTCAACTCTATGTCTGACCCCTCCCCCCAGCCAGAAGAGGCAGCACCCTAACAATTAGGGGTTCGTGCTCCCCCTTCTGGTCAGGGATTAGGCTTGTGTGTGGATGCGTGGTTACCTGATGTAGGGATCTCCATCTACTTCCAGACATGATATCACCACCGGTTAGGGAGACGATATCATTGTGGCAACTGGACCGTAGGGGTGCCACATTTCCCCCTAGTTAATCACAGTATGTCCCAGACTGTAAAGACATAATATACAAGTTAATAACAACAACATCTTCCCTTTTGGGAGGCACATTTCTTGATCGTTACATAGGTAAAGGAAAATGGAAGAATTACAAAAACACAAATACAAAAAAACTGCAAGGTATCAACCCTAAAACGAGTTCCTGTGATGACACTCCAGGCAATATATCACATCACATGATTTAGGCAACCATTGTAGCCGCTTCTGCAGTGATGCCAGTGCAATGCGTCTCGCTTCAGCAATTCAGTGCAAACTGGTGAAAACCGCTCCTAACCACCTTCAACGTCGTCTCTGGTTACAGGTCTCAGAGACCATTAAGACCTTAGTCTTCGGCCACGCAGATGGTTTTTGAGATCTATGTTTAAACACAAAGGTTTTTGGAAAGCGCAACACGTCCCAGGAGTTGCACCTTAAAGTCGTGGTCTGGTTAGCTTTAGGAAGCACCTCAGGAGAACTATTTATAGATTCAAATCCTGACCACGACATATTCCTGTGGCCCAATTGTCCATCATTAGTTCAACGTAGAAGTTCATACAATAGTCCTTGTAGGTATGTACGTGTAATGGTTACTAGGCCTCACATTATTTAGTCCATGTGGGTACAAACCTTTTCAATATTTTAACCAACGTTACTATAAAGTATACTTTAACAAATGTACAGTCACAAACCCTTGAAACGTACTTGTAGGTCAAGTTTATAACGACTAGGTGTCTGTCCCTGTGTGCTATGCTGGGAGCTACATAATACTGGTATACCTGCGGAATGCTGGATGATTTTCTACAACCTCTTAAACCTACAATGGGTATGACACACTCACTGCTAGCAGGAGGCAAGTTCTATTTATCTGAAATGGGTGAAGCATCTATTGTCGTGGTAAAGTGCTCTTCATCAAGAGGACTCAGCGTCTCGCATGTTTCGGGCGTTGTCAACTGTGGGAATGTTAAAACTGGTACCACTACTGCATTGTTCACTGGTGTCCAGGACTGGGGAAATTCACTTGGATTGTGAAAACCTTTGCTTAAGTCTCTTCTGTTTGCTACGGAATGTCTTGACTTTCATCTTTCTTGTGCAATTGGACTGAGCACACTTTCAGGCGGTCTCTGGATACAGCAGCAGAAGTTTTTCCTCCATCCCTGGTGATGAGGCATACTTTACTGTTGTTGAATTTGGATGGTAAGAATGTGTAGGGTTCAGCTTCCCACTGATCATCGAGCTCATGTGTTCTTTTTCTTTTCAACACTGTGTCTGGCTGGCCAGGTACTGCCTCTGTTGTTAGAACTCCCATTTCCAGGTCGATGGGAAGTTTACCTAGTCAGGCTCTTATCAGGTAGGCTGGAGGGCACTTAGTCAAGCTTATTGGGATGTGGTTGTACATGTAAACTAAGTCTAGTAACTTCTCAGGCCACAGGTTGTGTTCTTCCAGTGGTATCGTCTTTAGCAAATCGATCACCACCTGGTTCATTTTCTCACATAGGCCGTTGGTTTGCAGGTGATATGGTGTTGTCCAGATCTTCTTGCAGCCGTACAAATTACAGAATTCTTGGAAGATTTCTGCTTCAAAAGCTGGGCCTTTGTCTGTCAAGACTTGATCAGGATAACCGTGAGGTCAGCAGAAATACTCTTGGAAGGCCTTGTCAGCTGTTTTTGCCATCTGATCCTTCACTGGCACAACCACTAGGAAGCATGAATAGTGGTCCACAATCATTATTGTGTAGGTGTACCCTGACTGACTTGGGGACAGTATCACGTGGTCTACTATTTCGAGGGGTTGCTTGGTGACGATGGTTGAAAGGGGGCATTCTGGCTGTTGCAGTCTTTTCTTCTAAGATGACATGGACCGCACTCTCTACCCCACGTTTCAATAGACTATCTTATGCCTGTCCAGAAGAAGCGCTTACGGATTACGGTCTCTAATTTTTTCCATTCAAAGTGCCCTGCCTTTTTGTGGTAGGCTTCTTTCCTTGGAACCACTATCTGCCACACCAGCTCATGTGCATGGGCGTTGATAGTTCTTCAGCACAGTTTTCCTTCATACAAGAGCAACTTCTTCCTCTCTTTCCACAGTCCTAAGGCTTCTGGGGGTGCATCAGGAGCTGGAGATGAGTAAGGTGCTTCAAGCATCTTTGATGACTGTCACCTTGTCTAGATCCAACACTACTCCTTCTGCGCTCACGACGTAGCCTAAGTGCTGCACTTTGGGTTTCTACAAATAAGAAGGAAAAGAAGCGCACATAGAGTAATACCTTCGGGTTTGATGGTCACACGGACTCCCACAATACAGACTCACCTGGTCTGGTTGTGAATGGTCACAACTCCCTTGGACAAGCACGTATGGTCGCAGCAGGCTCCCGGCAAAAAGTAAGGATCCACTTGTAGAAAATAGAACCGGATGGATAGAAGCCGCGCTGACCACAATAAGAGTAACAGAGTAACACACACACTCTGTTTATTCTGTCTACGCGTTTCGTGGCAAACAGGCCACTTCATCAGGACATCCTTCAGAATAAAACAGAGTGTGTGTGTTACTCTGTTACTCTTATTGTGGTCAGCGCGGCTTCTATCCACCCGGTTCTATTTTCTCCAAGTGGATCCACACTTTGGGTTTCAGCAGATGACACTTTGATGGTTTCATCTTAAAGCCAAAGTTGGACAGCACTTCGAAGACTTCTGCAAGGTGTTTTAGGTGGTCCTCATATGTTCTGGAATAAACAATAACATCATCCAGATACAGCAACACCGTCTCAAAATTTTTGTGCCCGATGCAGCTCTCCATTAGTCTCTGGAATGTCCCAGGTGCATTGCGCAACTTAAATAACACACAGTTGAATTTAGCCCATAGTTGTGGGTGTGGTGAATGCATTCTTCTCCTTGTCTATTTCTGAAACAGGAACCTTCCAATATCCACTGGTTAATTCTAAAGTCGAGAAATACTTAGCTGATTTTAGTGACGCTAGTGACTCATCTATGCGTGGGAAGGGGTAAGCGCCTATGGGTGATTCTATTTATTTGCCTATAATCTACACACATACGCATGGTACCATCTTTCTTTTTGACCAATACCAAGGGGGCTGCCCAAGGGCTACAGCTGTCCCTTATTACCCCTGCCTCTTTCATCTCTTTCAACATGCTTTTAGCACACTGGTAATGAGCAGGAGGGACAGGACGATGCCTATCTTTAATAGGTAGGTGATCTCCTGTAGGGATGTGATGTTGTATCCCCTTGACCTGCCCAAAATCCAGGGGGTTGTTACTGAAAGCCCTCTCAAACTCCTGGACTACTCGATAAACTCCATAACTCCATTTTCTTGTGTGAAGCACTGGAGTCAATGCCAACATGCATTTTCTGACACTAGTCCTCCAATTGACCTGGAGAGCCGTTGTCCTCCGCCGATTCAGATAGGTTCAAGGGTTATATTGCCTGGATAGCATTGCTACTGACAATAAAGTGTTTGGCTACAGTGCCGAATCTGGGTAAGTTGGCTTCCTTTTCCCCACAATTCCGTACTCGTATGGGCACTCTTCCCTTTCTCACATCCACTACCCCTCTAGCGGTCAGGACAGTGGGTCTGCTGTTGGAGTAGACTGTCTTAACTAAGACATGGTAGTCTTGGCCTCTGACGTCTATGGCTGCTCTGCACCATATATCATTGTCTCACTCTTAGGGGGAAGAACAATGGGGTATTGGTCACTCACCCTTACGCTACCAATCTCTCCACGGACAGTTCTACCTGCTGTCGTTGCATGAGGACTCTAATCTCCTTGTGAAGGACTCGTTGAAGTCTAGAGCTGGCTGTCTCAGCTACTTGCTGCAGGAGTACAATGACCTCACTAAGACAGTTCTCAATGACATTTGTACCGAGTGTGATCATAGGGTTGCACTCCAGTTTGTCAATGTCAACAATTATCAATCCCTGAGATTTGAGTTCCACCCTGCCCACCTTAATGGTAACCTATGTTTACCCCACTTGAGGCAAGGGCTGACCATTACTCGCTATTATCGTTAAGTCTTCATCAGGGCGGCGAGTGAAGTCAGTCAGCATCAGCCCAATAGCATTTATAAAGTATGTGAGGCATAGTGGTTACCTGCAAACCAGTGTCCAAGAGGGCGTTTATAAGGATGCCATCGATCACGACAGGTAGAATCGGCCATCCTCCAATATACTTGTCTCTCCAGCTGTTTGGGAGTTGGTCCTCTGCCCCAGGGGACTCTCGTTTAAAGGTCACTCCCATTTAATGTGACAAACTTTGTCGCGGCGGCAGATGGGTCATCCTGATGAGTCATAGCAGTCGGTGGCTCTTCCTCTGGCGTGGGTCAATGGTCTTCTTCTCTGTCATCACCATGGCAGGTTGTCCTAACTCAATGCCAGCTGGATCTTATCTGTAGGGGAAGATGCCTGTAGAGACTGGACAGTTTTAACTAGTGCAGTCCTATCTTTGGTCAGTTCTTCTCCTGCGAGTGCAAGTCCGCAGATGAGCCGTCATTCTACACCTGTGCACAAGGCTCATCAGGTGTGTGAGGCAAGGATGCTGCCTTCTGGTGGTATAGAATTGCTGGTAGTTTGATGAGTTCAGCTTTTGCAGGGGTCGTCTCCCGTAGAGCAAGGATGGCCCTGCCTTTGAACCGAGCGAAGTCCATATCAGGGTTTTGTAAGGATATTATGTGCAATTGAGTCTTATGGGAGTGAGGCAGAAGACCCAGTATGAATTGCTCTGTCAGCATCTTGTCCTCCTCCTGCCTGGATCTATTTGTTTGATGGCCCTTAGCGCCTCCTGCAGGTTGAGGGCATAGTCTCTGATGCTATCTTGTGCTCTCTGTTTACAACCAAAGAACAGCATTTTTATCTCTGCCGCTGTACGGGCATCAAAAACGTCTTTTAATTTAGCAAAAATGTGCCTTACAGTCTGTGTTTCCGCATCTCTCCAGGAGTTGACTTCCCTCTGGGTGGCGCCAGTGAGCTGACCGATCAGTATGGTGACATTCTGTCCTTTGGTCAGTGGATAGACATCAGTTAAGCTGCACGCTTTTCCTTAAAATCACTTGGGGTATGAGATTCACCTGAGTATTGGGGCAGCCAGGCTGCTCGGGTGTATATAGCATAAATAATAGCAGAATAGGGGCTGTTGTGCTCGCTACTGGGGGTTCATTGGAGTTGGACATCTTCCCCACCTAATTAACCCTTGCCAAGGTACGACTCACTGCTTCAGATGCTGCAGATTGTTGCTCCTTGCACAACTGGTCACCTTACCACTGCACTCTTGTATTACACTCACAGGGCTGCAGGCTGCTGCTCTAATGGTGGAATGGCTCACACAACACACTGCAGGGGCTCATGCAGGAGCCTCTCCCTCCAGGCAAGCACTTTAACTTTAAGAATTGCACTTTACACAGATCCTTCCACTGTGCTTACAGGACCTGTGATGATATCACACAGAGGGCTTGGTTCTGCGGTCACCTGATCGCTACATCATACAGTGGAGAGGGATGGATTAGTCTCTTTGCAGTGTCTAGTGGAGATGGAAGGTGCAGTCTCTGCAGGGGGCGCCAACAATATCCTCCCACAGTCTGATGCAATGGGATGGCAGGCACCTCAGCTCGAGTGACAGACAACTCAAGGTAGTCTATGCAAGTGAGAGGGGCCTCTTGGTGCCATTTCCGAGGCTCTGCCCATGATGGGACACCCCCACATATCATTAACTCCACATGTGTTGCAGCAATTGCCGCTCTAACTGTTCCAGCACAGTACAGAAATGGGGCTTAGGCGCACAGCACTCCAATTGGCGGCGGTTCTTTAATCCTGTTACGTAGATGCCACTTTGTCACGGCCTTAAGGGCCGGGGTACTTGGTAGCCAGGCAGGTGGTCTGTTGGGATGTCACAGTGGCGATTGCCCAGCCCCGTGGCCCTGACCAGAAAAGTTAAAGGGAGATGATGAGAAAAGAATAACGTTTACCATGACACCATTGTGGATTCTGGGCAGAAGGACTAGCGCTGCTTGTAGTGACCCCAGGGAATGGATGTTGTAGCAGCCAGGTTTATCACTCACCAAGGATGGAGCAGGTTCCCAGAGTTTGGTATTAGAGTCAGTGTGGATAATGAAGGTAGAAGTTGTGGGTGCAGGAGGCGTAGGAAAGAAGCAGAGAGAGACATTGAATTTCTGTCCTTTACCTTTTAGGGTGTTTAACAGTGGTGAGGTCCCGTCGTACTGGTCACCAGGTTTTGTGATCTGGTCAGCCTGGAAGTGTGTCGCCCGGAGCAGTGGGATACTCGGGTATACGGGCCCTTTTCCGCTGTGGTCGGGGGTAGTGGCACTGGTGGCCCCAGGAAACAGACTTTTAAAAAAGGGAGTAATTGGAATGGGAGAAATAATAGTTTATAATGTAGTTCTCGTGACGCCACCCGCAGCTTCTGGTGATTGAGCACCAGCGGCGCTCCAGTCCTCCAGAGGGTGGTGGTATAGTGGCTTTGATGGTACAGCTGCCTGCAGTTGGAGCTAACCCCCCGGGGCAGGGATGCACCGGTGGTAGTAAGGGTGCTGGTAATGGACGGATGGATGGAGGATGGGACAGTCTCTGAGGATGACAGGGGCGTGAGGAAGGAACTGACACACACACCGCTGGTTGCTCTTTACCTTTTTACTGGTGTTGAAGCAGGTAAATCATCCAGAGTACCATTGGGTTTTCAGGAAGTTAGCAGGAAGCAGTCAGGAAGAGAAAGTGGACAAAAGGGAAACACGACAGGAAGTGGGAGGCCAGTTGGAGAAAAAGTTGGTAGAGTAAGCAGGAGAGAAGGACCCGGAGGACTTGAGCAGCAATGAGTCTCGTCCCGGGTCCTGGGACAAGAGACTGCAGAGACAAAGAGGGAGCCCTAGGGGCACAGGTAGTGAGCGATCCACCCATGCGCCCGAATCTAAAGTAAAGCGGAGTGTCAGGATGAGCACCAGAGACTCGGCCTTGAAGGTGGCGAGGAGACTCTACGCTCCAAGCACAGAACCGAAGGCCATGCGATCTAGAGGAGCTGTGGCCTACTCCTGAGATATTCACTGAGAAGGTAGCCATACTAGGGTCAGGAGACACGGATGGTCGCCCGACAAGGCCGTGGCTGCTGAATTGGGGTACTATGTGTGGAGGTGCGTGCAGGAGTGAGGCAAGCATGCAGTGCTAAGGAGGAACAACCCGAGAAGGAAGGAACACGAAAGGAGTGTACTGGACAAGCCATCCGGCTGCTAAGGACTTCCCAGATTGCAATTAAACCTGAACTGTAACCTGTGGTGCGAGCAGAGAAAGTAAAGTAAACTGGGTTTGGAACTCAGAACTATGTATGAGACTGTTCATTTTCCGCCTGAGGAGCGATAGATGAAACACGTGCAGGCACAGGAGGCTGCCTTTGAATGCTAAGATCCTCCTTGCAGCAAGATCAGCCCTACTGGCCTACCATCACCCTAATAACCCCTACTCCAGATGCTCTGGGGACCCACTCGACCTGTGGGGAGTGACACCATCATAGCTGCCATCCATCATCCCCAGAGGTCCCTGACTGCAGCGGTGGCCATTAATAACCACATACCACAGGTGGCATCACGACAAACTAGTCCCTAAAACCTGTATTCCACTATCTCTAAAACTCTACCCCCCTTTTTTACCGCTCGGGGCCACATACCGAGTCACGCCACCGTGACATCCCAAAGACTCCTGATCCCACAGATGACATTGAGAGAGAGAGGGAGGCCCAGCTCTGAGTACTCCATGGCCCTGCGGGGTGAGTCAGTGGGCACAGAGCCTAAGAGAGTCCAGGGAGAGCTGCAGTTGTGGTGAAAGGGCTCAAGGATTCCTGTTGCCCCTGGCTACATCCACATGGGTGGCCAACTACAATCCTAAAGGTCTGAAAACAGAGCATGTTTTCAGGATTTCCTTAGTATTGCATGGGTATTAATTTCATCACTGCAGAGTGATGATTACAGCAACTGTGCAATGCTATGGGAATTCTGAAAACATGCACTGTTTGCGGCCCTTGAGAACTGTACTTGGCCATAAATCAGGCCTTCAGGCCAGAGGCCTGGGGCTTGTTCACCAGTCTCTGTAAGGCAGTATCAAAGTACCTGTTTGCAGAAACAGTCCAGCACACAAGGAGTGAACTCTAAAACCTTTACTATAAAACAGAATATAAGTCTCAAACACAAACAAAACAATATACTGTACATATTAATTAAATATATACAAACGTCCCACAGAGATTAGCAGAACACAGACTGTTAAAATGGTATATAGTCCATGAAGGACAGAGTCCATTAAGGTCTTTCAGTTGGACCCCAAAGGTTGCTTGCATGCTCAGTAGGGATAAGTGCAAACGTTGCAAAATGTGGGAAGGGGAAAATATAACTTCAACAAAACCACAGGCCTATGTCAAGGAAGAATGAAAAAAACAACTTAAAAAAGTCCTTCTCTAGCCAAAATGCCAACTAAGGGATGGGTCATTGACCAAACAAGATGCTTTTTTTTCTTTAGAAAAGTCTACTGTACTCTTTCAGCATTCTAAACCTTGTCTAGGCTGTATGTTGGCATTGGTGATGGTACTCCACTGTCAAATTGTCTGGGGTGCTTACAGGGACTACTGCTGCCAGGGCATTCTCTGCCACCATCTGCCACCAGCACACTCCATCATTGCCATGGTAGAGAAGACGATGTAGGAACTAGGGGACGACCACACCCTATAGACCAGACAGGACCAACTTGTGGCACATCGACATGCTTCCATCGCCAAAATGTGTAATGCCAGCACATAGTAGCAGTGAATTGCTGTATAGTATAAAGTCGCCGAATTTTGAGGAAAGTGTTCGGATTTCTGATCTTAAGCCAAATCAGCCATGTTCAGGCTAAATTTGAAATTGGCGAACAAGTTTGGGACAGTTCACTCAACTCTAGTTAGCAGCACACATCTTTTTTGACTCTCACTTTAAAGTTGACAAGTGAAAGGCTTCTTCCTCTTCCGAGATCGTCATTTTTAAAAACAAATCATAGTTTTTCCTTTGTGATTTGGTTACATAGGGATGTGCGATGGCAACAACTTGTTGAAAGTTGAACATCCACTTTCAGCTGATGTGAACTGTCTCTCTCTGATGAACAAAGTTCTTTTTCTTCTCTAACCTGCTTTTGATTGTAACACATTTTCTTTGAAGCTTTGCTTTTTTTTTCCAAAAGAGTTTCTTTTAAGCTACTATCACCATCCAATTTACAGTGATCCGATTTCTGCAGGAAGAATTTCTACAGCTTGAAGAGCCAAAAGATTCTTCTCAACAGACTCATACCCAGCTGCTGCATTTCATGTTTCACACTCAGCAGGCAAAAGATGCACTGAACCCAGTTTGTTTATGAGCCACGAGATGAACAGTTTGATGGACCACCTTCAGTCAACTTAAATTTTATTTTTATCTTGAAAGCTGGTTGAATTCTTAAGTACTTGATATTCCAAAGTTTGGGAACATCTCATGACCTGGAAAAAAGGATTCATTTTAGTATGAACTTTGAAATAAATCAGAAAACAATCAAAAGTTCAATGGTTTTTTTAAAACAGCATTAAAATATTATATGGCAATTAGTGATAAACTATTGAGTATTGGAAAAAGTAGTGCAATATACAAAATCAGTTTGAAAAGATCTGTATAATTTAAAAAAAAAAAAAATCAAATCATCTGTTCAAAAGTTACTGGTAAAAAAACAAATCAATTGGGCTGCAATTTTTCAATATGGCCGCTCAGGGAGGGTTTCCACAATGACAACAATGCTCAAAATCATCACTCTCCTTTAAAGAACGTGCATGCAAAGTTTCATAAGTTTAGCCCCAAAATGCTCCATTTTTCACAACAGCCTACGTGCTATGACTAAATGCATCTAAAATGCTGTCCCTTCTCCAGCAGCTCTCCCTTCACTAATTGTAGCTTAGAGCGATATTACTAGAAAAACATATCTATTTAAACTGGCATTGAAAGGACTTTTGGTTGTAGTTGGCTGCAGCAATGTATGGAAAGGCAATATTCCCTGATTAGATACCTCAAATGGTACCTTTACACGCCGCTACCGAGGGTAGCAACAGGTAGGCACCGCACGTGCACGCGCGCGTTTTCAACGGTTGCTAACGGTACCTGATGCCGCATATACACGCCGCCACAAGGTGCTCCACAGAAGGTATTTTCGTTCCCTGGAAGTGCGACGGGTGCCGCAGGATACCTTCTGTGGAGCACCTTCCCTGATTTACACGCCGCTACAACAAGGGAATATGGGCGTACATAGTGTGCGCCGTAACTACATAGGCGTGACAGAGTAGTGTATTACGCGACGCTCGTACGGTGATTGGACAATGCAATAACATCATGATTGGCAGCCAGCAGAAGGCTGGCTAATACATGACGCTATTGCAAATGTATGTGACTGGTCAGCTCGTAAAAATCGCCCTGTGCAGGACAGCCAATGGTACACTGTGTCCCACAATGATAGTGATGGCGTGGATACATGACGCTAGCAGGCCCCAGTACTCAATACCGTGCCTGTACCTGATTACACCGCCACCATAAGGTTATACTGCTTGTTTCAGCACGCTGAAACTCAGGTGTCTAAAGAGACAGGAAGGTACAATCTGATCACACGCCGCCATTCGCACTATTTGAAGTAAAAGGTACAATTGTCTCCGACACCTGACGGTTTCTACCTCTCGTAGGCGTGTAAAGGTACATAACACGCGATACCTCATCCATAAGTTAGCCTACAGTAATTGCAGACTAAAGCAGTGTTATTAGACAAATATTTGAATTTTTGATTTATTGAATTATATTTGAATATTTACTTTGGTTTATATGTGGCAGCACCAAATTCTAAACAATAATTCTGACTGATGCCTCTAATATTATACCTTCTCTAGAAGCTAACTTTACACCAATTCCATTTTAGAGCAGTATTATCAGACAATAGATTCTGTTAAAATTAGCCTTGAGAAAAGGACTGGTTATTTAACGTTACACCAGCAAGGACTGTAAGGCTATAAAATGCTGTAACAAACTGTCGCTTCTCCAGCAGATCCCTCTCTACACTATTTCCAGTTCAGTGCATGAAGTATGGGATCACAGGATCTTATATAGACCTGACAACGCTATGCAACCACTTAGTCAGTAATGCTAGCAGCCAATATGGCAACGGCATTTCCGTGATTGACAAGCAATCCCCACTGAAAATCAGCCATGAAACATGCGAGCAGAGAGTCAAGCATGGCACCCGAGCACCCGGATACTCAAACAAGTATTGAGCGTATCAAACACATGGATCACGTACCAAGCAATGCCAAGCACACTCGTCCATTACTATTCATTATTTATTTGTTGATTGATGCGTAAATGCACTTGTTTTTGAGGAACATTACACGGCAATAATTTGTACTGTATTGTATTGGAAATACAGCTCCCTTGAAGGCCCGACACCATGACAAAAGATTTTTTTTTACTAGAGCATTCTTTTCATATATTATGTTTAAGGCTAGGGTCACACTTGGGTTGTGGCATCCGCTTGAAGGAAGTGTTAAAGGATGCATTTTTTTTTCCTTGCATTTACATGACATGTATGCATTTATGTTGCCTAAATTAACGGAACTGTTAACGCATGGTAAATGTATGTACCATGCGTTAACGGATGTGTTTGCCATAGACTCCCATGTTAAAAAAACGCAACTGTTTTCCATAACAGGCCCAAAAATGCTGCAGCCCGCGTTTCTATGTGAGCTACAAAAAAAGCATAGCGCCAAGCGCATTGCACTTTAGCAATGCATTTTTTGCATTGGAGTCTATGGGTGCCTTACTCATGTGCACATGGAATCAACGCATCCTTTTGGTGGATGCGTGACACGAATCTGACCCTAGCCTAAGAAGGGACTTCATTCTATGGTCAGATGATTGTCACTACAATGATGTAGCCCGGAGAGGGCAGAAATAGAGAGTTCATAATCATATCTGTTGATGCACAATGTTGAATGGTACTTTTTCAGCAACCATCAATAGAGGTTTTAGAAATTGTGAGAAACTGACAATACTACTGGGAGAAGAGGAAAGTGCAGCGGCCATAGCAGCGTAATATGTCAGTGCCTGCCACAGACTTAGAGGAGACTAATATACCATGAACTTCTGTACCCCACCCAGGACACGTCCCTATCCCCCAACTAAGAGCCTGATATGCCATGGACTTATATACCCCACCCTGGACATGACCCAGTACCCCAACTAAGAGCCTGATTTGCCATGGACTTATTACCCCACCCTGGACATGCCCCTACCCTCTAAAAAGGATCCTGATATATCTTGGTCCTCTATATGCCTCCCTACTCCCCACTCCCTTCCCCCGTCCCCCTATTTTTACCATTTGCTTTGGCAATGCTAATATGTTCTTGGTCCTGCCAATAAAGCTCATTTGAATTGAATTGAATTTGAATTGATAAAAGACAACATGTGTTGTGTCATGAGCACATTAGGTAACATCATTCCAGTGTTCTGTCGATATTATCATTCACTCCATATCCTAGCACCCATAGAATGGTTGTCATGGATACGGTTCCTCTGTACACACTGTTCAGGATTATTGCTGATTCCACCATGAAACTGCAGAGCTGTCAACCTCCTGCCTTCTTACAACTTTCTATTCATAAAGCTTTTTTATAATGCTTATGGCATCTCTGGATCTTACCCAACAGGAAAATATCAGCATTTTTAACTGAACAGTTTAGATTTTATGGAATCAGTTTAGTGGTCATCTTTAATCCTAAAAAATATCTACGCCTGGATGGTAGTATAATTGAGTAGGTTTATGAAAATACTGGAAAAAAAGCATAGTCTCTATAATTGTGTTGTATGGGAGCCATGGCCGGCGTCAGCACCCGGCGTACCCGGGCAAGTGCCGGGGCCCAGGCTGACTGAGGGGCCCACCGCCGCCTGGCCGCCCGCATCGCGCCGCCGGTATTATTTTAACTCCTACCGGCGCGGCGGTGCGGTGCTTTCATTAATTTCAGAAGCCGTCCGCCAGCCCCTCCCCGCATCCGGGCGTCACTTCCGCTGTCTTTGCGTTCCACAATGTGGAACGCATGGAAGAGACACCCCCGCTCCGCCTCTTCATTTCCTCTTCCTTTGCAGAGTGCAGAGTGCAGACCACAGTGTGGAATGCATAAGAGGAGGAAGACGCCAGACTGCAGGTGAGCATGGCTGGTGCCCAGGGGGAAGCCAGGGCCAGTCATCAGCACCTGAGCCACCTGTGGACTTCTCACCTAGCAGGGGCCCCTGAGCGCTGCCCCTCTCCCCTCCCCCACACCCTCTCTCCCTCCTAACCTGAGCAGCAGCAGCGGCAGATATCATCTTCCTGCACCTCGATGCTGCAGGAGAAAGTGATCTGCTGCTGCCTGCTGCTCACTACAATCAGCGTCTGCCAGCTGACTCTCAGGTTAAGAGGGGAGGGGGTGGGGGGGGAGAACCAGCACTCAGGGGCCCCCAGCCTGCCAGGGGCAGGTTACAGGGGGCTCCCAGCCTGCCAGGGGCAGGTTACAGAGGGGTCCCCAGCCTGCCAGGGGCAGGTTACAGAGGGGCTCCCAGCCTGCCAGGGGCAGGTTACAGTGGGGCCCCCAGCCTGCCAGGGGCAGGTTACAGAGGGGTCCCCAGCCTGCCATGGGCAGGTTACAGGGGGCCCCCAGCCTGCCAGGGGCAGGTTACAGTGGGGCCCCCAGCCTGCCAGGGGCAGGTTACAGTGGGGCCCCCAGCCTGCCAGGGGCAGGTTACAGTGGGGCCCCCAGCCTGCCAGGGGCAGGTTACATTGGGGTCCCCAGCCTGCCAGGGGCAGGTTACAGAGGGGCCCCCAGCCTGCCAGGGGCAGGTTACAGGGGGCCCCCAGCCTGCCAGGGGTAGATTACAGAGGGGCCCCCCTGCCAGGGGCAAATAACACCATGCCAGGGGCTCCCTGTCAGGAGAAATGTGGGTAGACAGGCACAGGGGGAGACAGCCATGTGAGGGCAAAGACACAGCGCAGAGGTGCGGGAGAGAGAGAGAGGTGAACGGAGGGGGAGAGAGAGAGAGAGTGAACGGAGGGGGAGAGAGAGTACGGAGAGAGAAGGGAAGGAGAGGAGAGTGAGGAGGGAGAGGAGAGAGTGAACGGAGGGGAGAGAGAGAGAGTGAACGGAGGGGGAGAGAGAGAGAGAGAGTGAACGGAGGAGGGGAGAGAGAGAGAGTGAACGGAGGGGGAGAGAGAGAGTGAACGGAGGGGGGAGAGAGAGAGAGTGAACGGAGGGGGAGAGAGAGAGAGTGAACGGAGGGGGAGAGAGAGAGAGTGAACGGAGGGGGAGAGAGAGAGAGATGAACGGAGGGGGAGAGAGAGAGTGAACGGAGGGGGAGAGAGAGAGAGTGAACGGAGGGGGAGAGAGAGAGAGTGAACGGAGGGGGAGAGAGAGAGAGTGAACGGAGGGGGAGAGAGAGAGAGTGAACGGAGGGGAAGAGAGAGAGTGAACGGAGGGGGAGAGAGAGAGAGTGAACGGAGGGGGAGAGAGAGAGAGAGTGAACGGAGGGGGAGAGAGAGAGAGTGAACGGAGGGGGAGAGGAGAGAGGAGAGTGAACGGAGGGGGAGAGAGAGAGAGTGAACGGAGGGGGAGAGAGAGAGAGAGTGAACGGAGGGGGAGAGAGAGAGAGTGAACGGAGGGGGAGAGAGAGAGAGTGAACGGAGGGGGAGAGAGAGAGTGAACGGAGGGGGAGAGAGAGAGAGTGAACGGAGGGGGAGAGAGAGTGAACGGAGGGGGAGAGAGAGTGAAGGGAGAGAGAGTGAATGGAGGGGGAGAGAGAGTGAACGGAGGGGGAGAGAGAGGAGAGTGAACGGGAGGGGGAGAGAGAGGAGAGAGTGAACGGAGGGGGAGAGAGAGTGAACGGAGGGGGGGGAGAAAGAGAGTGAACGGAGGGGGGGAGAGAGAGAGTGAACGGAGGGGGGGGAGAGAGAGAGTGAACGGAGGGGGAGAGAGAGAGTGAACGGAGGGGGAGAGAGAGAGTGAACGGAGGGAGAGAGAGAGAGGTGAACGGAGGGAGGAGAGAGAGAGAGAGTGAACGGAGGGAGAGAGAGAGAGTGAACGGAGGGGGAGAGAGAGAGTGAACGGAGGGGGGGAGAGAGAGAGTGAACGGAGGGGGGGAGAGAGAGTGAACGGAGGGGGGGGAGAGAGAGTGAACGGAGGGGGGGAGAGAGAGAGATTGAACGGAGGGGGAGGGAGAGAGAGTGAACGGAGGGGGAGGGAGAGAGAGTGAACGGAGGGAGGGAGAGAGAGTGAACGGAGGGAGAGAGAGAGAGTGAACGGAGGGAGAGAGAGAGAGTGAACGGAGGGAGAGAGAGAGAGTGAACGGAGAGAGAGGGTGAGCGGAGTGAGGGGGGAGAGAGAGTGAACGGAGGGAGGGGAGAGAGAGAGTGCATGGAGGGGGATATATATATATATATATATATATATATATATATTTTATATATATATATATATATATTAATTACAGTGTACAACATTTACGATATGCTATATTTACACATAGAGCAACATATGTTAAAGGGGGCCCACTAAGACTCTTTCGCCCGGGGCCCTCAAAAACCTGGAGCCGGCCCTGATGGGAGCTATGCATATATTAAATATAAATTGTCAGTGGTGTAACTAGATTTGTCGGCGCCCGGGGCAAAGGTCTGTTTTGTTTTGGCGCCCCCCCCCCCAAAGTAGGTGAGGACCGGGGGGGGGGGGGGGTGCCCCAGGACAAAAGGTCTGCATCCCCCTACATACACCCCTGCATCCCTCTATATATATATATATATATATATATATATATATACACCCACACACCTATACCCAGATATACCCTATACCCCCATATACAGCCCTCCATATATATACACCCCATGCCTATACCCAGATATACCCCATACCCCCATATACAGCCCTCGATGTATACACCCACACACACTTATACCCAGATATACCCCATACCCCCAGCGGACACAGTAAGAAGCAGAGAGACGGTTACTTGGTGTTTGTCCTCCTCCACAGTGCGGAGCCCCGGGACACACAGAGTCCTGTGCTGCGGCCCTGGTGACAGGGAGGAGCGGACACAGGACCCTGCTGAGCCGGGGAAGATTGATAGAGGAGAGCCGGCAAATAACGGCAAGAAGAGAAGAAATGTAAAATAATAAAAAAAAAACTTGTGCGCACTTGTGCTGAGTTCCTCATGCCCATAGGAGCCGCGGCCCGTCACACTGGACTCTGTACTCTGCAGCGCGCAACTCACAGGAGAGCGGGGAGGTCTGGACTCTAGTCAGTGCTCTGCAGCGCACCGCTGTCTCCTCTATCAGACCCCATAGACCGGTCACAACGATCACCGGAGCAGTCAAGCCCGGGGACAACTGCTACTCCTTGGGCAGCGTCAGTGATGTCCAGGGGGGGAGGGGGGATGCTGCTGGCGCCCCCTGCTGAGCTGCGCCCAGGGCAAAAGGTCCGGCTGCACCTCCCTAGATACGCCCCTGTAAATTGTCACATATGAAATCGTTTGGTGGTGTTTTAGTAGAGAACTACATACGGTAAGCACCCTTAGCGTAAAATGATTTGTCTCCAATCTATATCCCAGGAGCAAATTTGATCTTTTATTTCATGCAGCTGTCATGTTCCACTACTTGGGAATTATACAGTACAAGATGGGTAAATCGAGAGGGCGGCAGCCATCTATCCCCCCATGTGCTCTCCACCTTGTCCATTCTCTCCCCTTGTGCTGTCTTCTCCCCTCTGTGCGCTCTAGTTTGACTTATCTCCCCCTGTGTGCAGTCTCTTTTCCCACTGTGCTGTCTTCTCCTCTTGTGTGCTCTCATCTTTGAGCTATCTCCCCATGTGTGCTGTCTCTGCTTCCTTGTATGCTCTGCTTTCCCTCTGTGTTCTCTCTTCCTCTTGTGCACTCTCTTTGCCCCCTGTATGCTTTCCCGCTGTGTGCTCTTTTCCCCTGTGTGCTTTCTCTCTCTCTCGCTCTCTCCTCTGTTGTTTGTCTCTCCCCCATGTGCTTCATCTCTCTTCCCCTGTGCTGTCTTCCCCTTGTGCTCTCCCCCTGTCTGCTCTCTTCCTCTGTGTGCTGTCTCTTTCCTCCATGCTCTCTCTCCCTGTGATGTCTTTCCCCTTGTGCTGTCGCTCTCTCCCCCTGTGCTTTGTGTTTTCACCATGTGCTTCATCTCTCTCCCCATGTGCCAACTTCCACCTGCGCTCTTCCCCTGTCCGATCTCTCTCCCCCTTGTACTGTCTCTCCCCACCTGTGCTTTGTCTCTTCTCCTGTGTGCTCTCTCTCCTTGTGCTCTCTGTCCTCATGTGCTTTTTCTCCACCTGTGTTTTCTTTCTCCCCCATGTGGTCAATGCACATGCCCAGATACTGAGCAGCGTTGTTTGTGGTGGTGAGGTTTGGCGATGGCTGCGGGTGGCATGGAGTGTCAGGTCTCTGTGTAGACGAAGTATCTCAGTGGTGTCAGGTGTCGTTGGGTGCAGGTCGCTGTGGCACCACTGGCAATAGTGCACAATAAGCCATCACCAACAGCGGGGGCTGTATTTGAACACCCATTACTTGGGTGTACAAATATGGCAGCCGCAGCATGACGCTGGAAGCAAATGACAGATGGGACTTCGCAATTAAGAAAGTAGATTGTATTAAGATTCTATTATTGCTGTTATGCAATAAGTCTGCTTTCTGAAGTTTGACCTTTCTGTCTACATGTAAATTAGCTCTCATGGAATTAACCTCTCCCTTCTTCTACTGCCTAGTGTAGTATTTAGTCATGTTTCATGTTTATCCTATGTACAACACTGGCAAATAATCTTTTCACTGTTGTGCATATCAACAAGAATACACCTTCCTGGAGTTGACAGTCTGACAAAGATTTTGGTTTTAATACTGGTTCAATATGAGCATACGTAGTGGATTGTCCCAGGAGACCAAACTTATCGTATGTGCGCATGTCGAGTATTTGGCTGCAGAAATTTCAACACCATATATGCATCTCCTGGCAGAAAATCACAATGTGTTTTTTACACATTTTAATGCATTTTTACAGGCATTTTATCCATGCATTTTTCATGAATTTGGGGTCGAAAATGGCTGCAATAATTGACATGCTTCAGATTTATTTCTGTAGCAAGTCTGCAAGGGGAGCAAAAAGCAACATGTGCACAAAACGTCATAATTCTCATTGATTTTGCTGCCATAAGGATTTGCATGCAGTTTGGTGACAAAACTGCACTTCAAAAAGGCATTAAAAATGTGATCAAATCGCACTGTATGCAAAAGGCCTTGTATAGACCCAGTTTTGGTTTCATAATAGTGAATGCAAACAGTTCATAAATAGAGATGAGCGAACCTTTTAAAGTTTGGTTTGGTTTGCTTCGCTGAACGGGCATTTGTGCGCCAAATAGATTGGAAAGCAGTTCTGTGAGGTGTAATCAAGTATATATAGGACACACTTTAAAAGGGGCATAAAAGCTGCCAATAAAACTAAAATTAGGCACAGACACCAGGAAAAATGACATGTTTTCCCCAGAGTTAAAAATGTCATCATTGTGCATTATGGATGCATGGAGCAAGGCTTTGCCCAGTATTTCATGCTTCAGCATTGATCAAGAACAGGGAGATGAGTGACAGGTGTAGGCATGGTGCTCAGAGAGCCCTGATAAATTCACAAAACACAAAACAAAGCAACCCCAATAACAAGTTTCAAAACATTTGGACCAGATACAATAAAATTGGCATCAATTGACTCAGAATAAAAATTGGAAAATGGTGCAGCCTGCATGCATGGCACAGAGTCTGGAACAGGGCCTGACCTAGCATTTGAAGGTTAAACATTCATTAGCAACTGTATAGGACTGTTGGGCTGGGGGCCTTCATACCTCATTCAACCACTCCCATAAATTTAATGCTCTGCCACACTCAGGTGGCACAATAATTAGCTTCATGGACTACTACACAAAGAATTAGTTACATGGGTCAGTGACAGTGACATGTATAGGTTTATAAATTTTATGCTCCGCCACACTCAAGTGGCATGAACTACATGCACTTTATTTACTACCACCAACAGAATTAGTCAGGTGTGTCAATCACATGCATAGGCCAATTTGGCAGGGGCCCTCAGAAGTCATGCTCCTGTACATTTTATCCTCCTCCACCCCCAGTATTTCAAGCTTCAACATTGATCAGGAACAGGGAGATAAGTGACAGGTATAGGCATGGTGCTCAGAAAACCCTGCTAAATTCACAATACACGCTTTTCAAGACTTGGTGAGAAGCCCCTTCCCCGCCTGGCCCCACAACTACCAAAATCACCCAGTAGCCAGTGGGGAAAATGTAATGCCCCTGGCTATGTTTGTCAGGTGTCAGTAGTGAGATGCACCCTGTTGCACACAGAGTTTCTTAAGGAATGGATGATGTTGTCTGCAACATTCTGGTGTAGTGCAGGCACAGTTTTCTTCAAGACGTAAAGGTGACTGGGCAACTGATTCTGGGTCCATCAGCTTACAGAAACTGTCTGTATCCAGCAGGTGGAAAGACAGCATTTACGTGGTCAACAAATTGGAGATGTTGAAGTTCAAGCTCTTTGCTTTGGGATATGTGGGAGGAAAATATATTTTTTGTGACCACAACTTCAGGGCCAAGGGCTGGCTGCTGTGCTCAGAGAGGGTGGAGTAGGCTGTACCCAACAAACTGCTGCACTGTGAAGGCGGTGCAAGTGGAGATGTTATCGTGTGTTGACAAAACAAGTGGTGTGCTCGGTGCCTGAGATCGGTCAAAACCAGCAGGCGTGTCCACTTCCGTAATAGCTGAGGGGCTGTCATTTGCTCGACTGTAGCGAGTAAACAAGTGGAGGTCGTGTTAGGACATGTTAGACAACATAGAGAAAATAAGAGT
This sequence comes from Allobates femoralis, assembly GCA_033576535.1. Lineage (NCBI taxonomy): Eukaryota > Metazoa > Chordata > Amphibia > Anura > Aromobatidae > Allobates > Allobates femoralis. The sequence continues at coordinate 130,894,956 of JARQOC010000002.1, read as the reverse complement.
TTCTGACTGCCCGAGATGTAAATATTGTTTGAAAAGTCAATAGTCCACACACTCCTTATATAGTGAAAAGTTTTATATTTTTTTAGTGAACATACAGTGTGATTCAAACTATACATCAAGTCATGATTTGGCCAGGATAGTCCAATACAGGGGAACAGGCACTACAATGTTCACCTCAATCGGCCATACAATTTTACACCAGAAAACACACAATAATAAATGATCACCCACATTATATCCTTATATCATACAAAGAGGTGACCATTAAGTAATTAATATTCTCAATGTGTATTCCCAGTGTATGAAAAAAGGGGGGTCTGAGCAGAGACCAATTCAGGGGTGATTGTAGGGACAAAATAAGAGTCCTAGATGAAATAAAGTGCTATGGCTAGGGCACATGTGCACAGTGTAAGCTTCCCCACATATACACCTCAACCAGAGGGGGATTGTAGGGACAATGCAATAGTAGTGTGTCCTGACTAGCCTGAATATTGTAAGGTGCTATGATTAGGACAGATGTGCACTATGTAAATTTTCCCCACATAAGCACCCCAAGGATTACTATTGCTCAGGGCTCACCCATATCCAGAAAGGTCACATGTTTCACGTGTTGCTGCTTCTGTCCCCCAGTCCCCAAGAAGCAATAACGTGTGAAACACATGTCAGGGCCTGCTCCTTCCTACTACGTTTATCTCATTGGCCTCACATCATCTCACTTGAATCGTACTATATGTTCACTAAAAGAATAAAGAACTCTTTTTTTCACTGTATAAGGAGTGTGTTGACTGTAGAGACACGGGGGTCAGAGGGTTCTCTCGTCCGCTGGCTCAGCTGCCTTTAGCAAGTCAGCCTGGACCAGGGCTCATCCACAAACTGAACGCCCGAGCTCCATAACCGTGGACTGAACACTACTCAGACAACACAGGGTAAGGGAACCACAATATTAAGGCTTTATTGGATCCCCAAACAGTCAACAGCATATAACACATAACCAGCAAAACACAACAATGTAACAGGCAACAGAGTCTCACCCTTCCGCTGGCTCACCAGGAATTAGAATATAGCTCAGCAAAGTCTGTAGCCACGTGACTGGATCATCCCAACCTGGGTTGCTTCCTTATGCAGTCTTTGTTACCCCAGCCGAATCCGATCATTCGATGCTGAAGTCCTTGTGGTTTTATAATCCAGGTCCTGATCCCCTTGGTCGGCACAGAAATGCCTAGGCCTGGGGTTATGGCTTGCCAATCGAACCCGAAGATCCTAGGTTAGCTGCCTGTATCCAATCTGCTGGTCAAAATGAACAGTTCTCCTTATATACCCTCAGCTCATATTGCAGGATATTGGGGACTTCACGATTGGTGGAAAAAGACTGTCTTTTCATTGCCTGGATCTCAAGCTTTTTATAAAACTACCTCCAGTTTTGTATTGCTGGCAAGGGAGAGCCACATACTGATTGACATAGCACCTAGCAGGATATGTTTAGTCTGCAATCCATGACATTAAACAATGGTGGCTGAGGCCATTTACATAGAGTCAACAATCCACATAGTAATACAATGGCATTCTATCAGGATTAAGTTCCTCTCACCTTAAGCCCCCATCAGACTAAGCGAGATCGCTAGCGAGATGGCTGCTAAGTCACAAGTTTGGTGACGCAACAGCGACATCAAGAGCGACCTCACTATGTTTGACACTGAGCAGTAGCCAGGCCCCTGCTGTGAGATTTCTGTTCGTGTCAGAGTCACCTGAACCATTTTTTGATTGTTGAGGTCTCGCTAGGCAGCATGCATCAGTGTGTTTGACAGGGACAATGACCAACGACCTGAATACTACAGGTCTGAGAAACAGGGTCCCAACGACCTCCGTATCATTCCGGATCGTCGTTGTGTCGCTGGTGATATCTGACTGTTTGACATATCACTAGCGATCCTGACAGCAATGCACCAGAAATCCCTACCAGGTCGTATCGCTGTCGGGATCGCTGGTGCGTCGCCAAGTGTGACGGTACCCTTAAGGTACCTTTACACGCCGCTACAACAAGGTGGAAACAACCGGGTGCTTCACGTGCACGAGCACGCACCAACGGATACAAACGGTACCCGATACCGCCTTTACAAGCCGCTGCAAGGTGCTTTACAGAAGGTTGAATCAATCTCTGGATGCACCGCCGGGTGCCTAAAGTTACCTTCTGTAGAGCACCGTCCCTCATTTACACGCCATGACAGAAGGTAATATGGGAGGACCTGGTGCAGCAGGGACAACACATAGGCGTGCCAGAGTTGTGGATTACGAGACGCTCATACGATGATTGGACAAAGCAATAGTATCATGATTGGCCAGGCAGTGCAGGAAGGCTGGCTAATACATGACACTATAGCAAATGTGTAGTGTGACTGGTCAGCTCCTTAAATATGCCGCCCTATGCAGCGACAACCAATCGCAACGCAGGAGCTTCCACCAATGATCGCTGAAGGGGGGTGGTTTCACGGAGGCTGTGTCACACCCCGGGGAGTTATCTAGGTGATGAATAAACCTTACCCTACCGTATTTACACGCCGTTACCATCAGGTTGAAATCAACCTGTTTTAGAGCACTGCTCTGAAACAGATGCCGCGAGTGACGGGTGGCAACAACCGCCTTTACACGCTGCTACCTTGGGTTGATTTGACGGTGCAAGATACATTTGTCTCATAAACCCGGTTGTTTCCACCCGGCTGTAGCGGCGTGTAAAGGTACCTTTAGGGTACCTTCACACACGGCAATATTGCTGGGCAATTTCAATGGCAATTTGCTGGTTGCAGTGAAATCATGGACACATTGTTCTATTTTGTTGCTGTGTACAAATGGAACAATGTGTCCATGATTTCACTGCAACCAGCAAATTGCCAGTGAAATTGCCTAGCAATATTGCCACGTGTGAAGGTACCCTAACAGAGGAGAGATAATTGCATTACATAGGTCAACATCACCAAACGTCTACAAGACTGGTAGGAATAATGAGTAAACAAAATACAAAATACTGTCTGGCTAGATTTTTAGAACTTAACCCTTGAGTGGCACATTATAAGTTTGCAAACAAAATGCAATATTGGCTGGATAAATAAGAAATCATCAAATCATCATACATTAAAGGGGACTATTTCATCACATTGACTATTGACTTTTCAAACAATATATACATCTGGATCTTGGGCAGCCAAAATCTCTATTTTCTCTGTGTATAGGTATGCTAAAAGATTGTTGTCCCAATGAGTGTAGCCATTTAGGTATTTGGGATTTTGTTCTTTACATGTCAGACAACACTAGCCAAGGTGACAGGATGAAGAAGTAGCAGATGTGGTTGATGGGGTGGACGGTGTTCGGTGAGGCCCACTAGGCAGAGTTTTAGCATAGTAATTTTCCCAAAGTAATGCATGGTGCTAGGCCATGTGGCAGTTCATGCATGTAGTTGTTAGTGATGAGCGAGTATGCTCGGCGCGACTCGGTACTCGCACGAGTATCTCGGTACTCGGGGTGCTCGGCGAGCACCGAGTACTGCCGAGATGCTCGGACTGCTCGGTATTAAATAGCGATCTGAGACACATACACTGCTCCCTTCAGTGCACACAGTGAGCTGGCACCATACAGGGAGCAGATTAATTGATAGGATCCCTCTGGGGGCCACAGCAAGGTGTTATATGCTGCGGCGATTTGAAAAAGCCCACCCTCCCGCCCTTTTCCGGAATTACTCGTTTTATAACCGGAAGTCTGTGGGCGGAGCCTGTCACTCATTGACTTACATTGGGCTTGGTGCTCTGGCCGAGTACAAGAGTATCTTGAGATGCTCGGCTAGAGCACAGAGCACCCGAGCATCTTAGTGCTCGCTCATCACTAGTAGTTGTCACATTGTTGGGTTCATTGCCTCTACAGAGGATTTATTTTGCAAAGTTTGCAAATAATTTGAGTTGGGTCACCTTTTGCGGTGCCAAAAAAGGCCCAGGCTAGGCAACCCCTGCCACATAGGACAACTATACACCCGCAACTGCTGCAAATGTTGTGGCTGAGGATGCAGTGCTTGTCATGCCTGCAGCCCCCTGTCTCTGTGCGAGAAAATTCAAGCTAACTTCCTTGTCTTCCTCCTCTTCCTCTGCTGAGCTATTCAGGTGTGTGACTCTGGGTTGATTCCAAGTAGGATCTCGAACCTCATCATTCATCCTCTCAGTTGTCCCACTCCTTGCTATAAGAGTAACTCTCCTCCTCTTCCTGCCCAGAATGGATAGTACAATGCAGATGCCCCTCATATTTCTGAGTCTAATTATCATCAACGCCACCCTCGGAGGATAACGTCTAGTGAAGATGGTCTTCATTCTGCAGAGACCCTACTTCGTCCGTCCAAAGAATCCAACTCTAAAAGATTTTGGGCATAGGTGCAGATGCTTTTCTCCCCTGTATGTGAATCTTTACAGTAGATCTCTGATGCCCATGGAATAGAATGTGTTGAAAATCTCTGCAGAATCACCCATCTGTGTTTTCTACAATCAGTTATGTGGGTGTAGAGTTGTGACATGGGGTAATTCATGGGTAATTTGGGCACCACCACTGATGACTTTACTGTTTGTGATGTTGAGCTGGATGAACAGGAGGACATGCCACTTGATGCAGCACTTGCCATGAACTGTAGTAAAAGCTCTTTCTGGGCCTCATCCACAACTCATATCACTTTGCTGCTGGCAAACAAAGAGACTGGAGTAGGGTTTCCAGTAACCAGAACTTGTCCCTTTGCTTGGGATACGATGAGCCAATGTTTGGTTACTACAGTTTTCAAAAACATTAGCAGTAGCACCTACCCCACATACACCTCGAACACCAAGCCTACTCCCCTTCCTAATAACCTTTTTCCCTTTTCCCTTTCCACCACGACCTTGGGATTTCCCACTTATGTTTTATGCACACAGATTTAGAAAGCACTTTTTTTATGCCAAACACAGCCTTTTTAGTAGGAAATCAAGGATTTGGCAATCACTGGTTAGAGACCAAACAACTTTTTTGCAGGAAGCTGAAGGATTTTCCAATCTCTGGTTAGCGGCCAAATGCTGTTTTTTTATGGGACACTGAAGCATTTTGGAATCACTGCTTTGAGGCAAAAAAACACTTATTACAAACTGAAGGTTTTGGCAATCACTGGTTAAAGGCAAAATAATGCCATTTTAGGGGAAACTGAAGGATTTGGCAATCACTGATTTGAGGCAAAAATGCCTTTTTAGTCAAACTGAAGGATTTGACAATCTCACATTTAGTGGCCAGTGTCAGGCAGCTGCTGCAAAGGCTAATAAAACAATCGGATGCTTAAAAGAGGTATAGATGCTCGTGAGAACAACCTTATTTTACCTCAATACTAGTCACTAATGCAACCACACCTAGAATTTTGCGTACAATTCTGGTCACTGGTTTATAACACATAGCTGAACTAGAGTGGTGCAGAGAAAAGCGACTAAAGTTATTAGAGGACTGGGTGGACTGCAATACCAAGACAGGTTATTAACCTTGGAGGTATAGAAAACGAAGGCTTTTTACACCTAGGCCAGCAACGACAAGGGGTCATCCTCTATGTTTGGAGGAAAGAAGGTTTAATCATAAATACAGACGTGGATTCTTTACTCCTGTCCCCACAATGTACTTTCCAGGTCATCCCCCTAGCTCCATCACTCTCATTCCCTTCTTTTGAGGTCCACACCATTAGGCTCTTGGTCACCCACCCAGCTCCTCAACCATTTCTCAGCATGGCTTCTGCACTTCATGTCCTCAGAATTACCAAACCTTATTCTGGGAGTCTTCAACATCCCCATAAACAGCCCACCTGCATCCCTGCTCTTATCTCTAACCAGCCTCTCACAGCTCTCAACCTCTGAGAAATACAAGAATGGCAACACCCTTGACCTGATCTTTGTCCAGCTCTGTTCAACCTCCTCCTTAGATAACTCACCTCTTCCTCTCTCTGATCACAACATTATCTCGTTCACACTCACAAATCCTCGCCCACCACAGCACACTCCTACCTATCACACATTCAGAAATCTACAGGCCATTAACCCTCAAACACTCACAGACTCTCTCATCTCATCACTGTCCCCAATCTCCTTCTTCTCCTGTCCCAATCTGGTGGTGAATCACTATAATGACTCTCTCAGAAGCTCCCTGGACCAAGTAGTGCCCCTCACCCTCAGAACCTCCAAACACAGAGTGAAACAGCTCTGGCTCACATCACAAACTCGATTCCTCCAGCGATGCTCTAGGAGTGCTGAACGTCTATTGAGGAAAACCCGAACACCAAAAACTTAATTCGCTATAAATTTATGCTGAGAACTCATAACTCTACCCTCCACCTCAAAAAACAGACCTACTTTACCACCCTGATCTTCTTACTATCCAACAACCCAAAGAAACTCTATGACACCTTTCAGTCTCTGCTCAGTCCTAAAGTGCAGGCTCCTATCACTGACTTATGTGCTGATGATGTGGCTTCTTCACTAAGAAAATAGAAAACATCTATCAGGAAATCAACTACCAACCTCAAATCGCTGTTACCCCTGTCTCTCCCCACATTTCCTCTGGCTCACTCTCCACATTCAGCCCAGTCACAGAAGAAGAAGTCTCCAGGCTCCTCTCTTCCTCTCGTCCCACCACATGCACTGCTGACCCCATCCCCTCACACCAGTCTCACTCACCTTACCAAAATCTTCAATCTCTCCCTCAATTCTGGCATCTTCCCCTTCTCCTTCAAACACTCTATCATTACTCCATTATTAAAGAAAACTTCTCTCGACTCATTCTGCACAAATAACTACAGACCAGTGTCCAATCTCCCCTTCATCTCTAAACTCCTGGAGAGCCTGGTATTTTCACAACCTCACCTGTTACCTCTCCACTCACTGTCTTCTAGACCCAGTACAGTTTGGTTTCCACCCCCTACGTTCTACAGAAACTGCCCTCACCAAAGTGACCAATAACCTTCTGACAGCAAAACGTAATGTGACCACTCTCTGCTTATTCTTCTTGATCTCTTTGCAGCCTTTCACACTGTTGACCACCATCTCCTACTCTCTATGCTGAAATCCATCGGCATCAAGGACACGGCTCTCCCCTGGTTCTTTTCCTATCTTTCTGACCGCTCTTTCTGTATATCATTTGCTGGCTCCACTTCCTCCCCTCTTCCTCTCACTATTGGGGTCCCTCAGGGTTCAGCCCTTGGACCTCTTCTCTTCTCTCTCTACATGGCCCCAATTGGACAGACCATCAGCAGATTTGGCTTTCAGTACCATCTTTATGCAGATGACACACAACTACAGTATACACTTCATCCCATGGCCTTACTCTCGCTCTAATACAGAACACCAATGACTGTCTAACCGCAGTTTCCAATATCATGTCCGCTCGCTATCTGAAACTTAACCTTTCCAAAACTGAACTTCTGCTCACGCCCTCCACTAGCCTCCCTACAACTGACATCTCTCTCTCAGTGTGTCACCACGATAACGCCTAGGCAGCAGGCTCGCTGTCTGGGTGTTATGTTTGACTCTGATCCTTCCTTCACCCCATATATTCAATCTCTTGCCTGCTCTTGCCACTTACACCTGAAGAACATCTCTAGAATTCACCCCTTTCTCACATTGGAAACCACAAAAACCCTCACTGTGGCGCTGATTCACTCCCGCCTTGACTATTGTAATTCTCTTTTAAGTGGCCTCCCCGCACGAGACTCTCCCCTCTACAGTCCATCCTTAATGCAGCAGCCAGGATCACCTATCTGGCTAACCGTTACTCGGACACTTCAACTCTATGCCAGTCATTGCACTGGCTGTCTATACACTATTGGATCCAATTCAAACTGCTTGTACTCAACCACAGAGCTCTTCACAGTGCAGCACCTCCCTACCTCTCCACCCTCATCTCTGTCTATCACCCCACCCGTTCTCTTTGCTCTGGGAGTCACTTTATACTAACATCTGCATTAATCCGAACCTCCCACTCCCGGCTGCAAGATTTCTCCTGGCCTGCTCTGATTCTCTGGAATGCTCTCAAATGCATCACAAATAAAGGTTGGTTGCCACTTACGTTGCTCCTATCTGTTCCCCATTTCCTCAAGTTGACTATAGCATCTTCTACTATATAATCTCCTAATCGTGTCTGTCTGATGCCGAAATCGCGCGCCAGCGCCAGGGAGCTCATTGGAGAGATGTTTTTGAGCTGGAGTCGACAGGAGGTGGCGAGGGCTTGGATGTGGGGCTTGAAGGGGAGGGAAGAATCATGGATAACCCCGAGGCACTTGGCGTGGGGGACTGGGGAGAGAGAGCAGTCGTTGACGACAATGGATAGGTCAGGCAGTGAGGGTGAGCGGCTTGGAGGGAAGATGATGAATTCGGTTTTGTCCATGTTCAGCTTAAGGAAGCGAGCAGAGAAGAAGGAGGAGATGGCGGACAGGCACTGCGGAATTTTGGATAGTAGGGAGGCGATGTCAGGTCCAGACAGGTAGATTTGGGTGTCGTTGGCGTAGAGGTGGTACTGGAGGCCATGGGACTCAATGAGTTTCCCTAGGCCGAGAGTGTAGATTGAGAAGAGTAATGGTCCTAGCACTCAGCCCTGGGGGACCCCAACAAATAGGGGGTAGGCCGAGGAGGATGTGTGGAAGTGGGTGACCCTGATGGTCCGGTCCGTTAAGTATGAGGAGATCCAGGAGAGGGCAAGGTCCGTGATGCCAAGAGATTCCAGGATCTGAAGTAGAAGGGAGTGATCAACAGTGTCGAAGGCGGTGGACAGGTCAAGGAGGAGGAGGACAGAGTAGTGGCGCTTGCTTTTGGCAGTCAGTAGGTCATTGGTGACTTTGGTCAGTGCTGTTTCCGTGGAGTGGAGGGGTCTGAAGCCGGATTGCAGGTGGTCGAAGAGGGAGCAGGAGGAGAGGTGAGAGGACAGGTCAGAGTGGACGTGCTGTTCAAGTAGTTTAAAGGCGAAGGGGAGGAGAGATATAGGGCGGTAGTTGGAGACAGCCGTGGGGTCAAGGGAGGGTTTTTTGAGGATGGGTGTGATCAAGGCATGTTTAAAAGCTGAGGGCAAGGTGCTGGTGGTAAGTGATAGGTTGAAAAGACAAGTCAGGGCTGGGATAATAACAGATGAGAGGTTGGGAATGAGGTGGGATGGGAGCGGGCTGTGGGCGCTGGTAGTGAGGTGTGATTTTGACAGGAGGGAGGAGAGCTGGTCTTCAGTTATGGGGGGGAAGCAGTTGATGGAAGAAGAGGGCAGAATAGGCGAGAGGGGAGGCAGTGGGGACAGTGGATCAAAGCTGCCTCTGATTCTATCAATCTTTTCATTGAAGTAGGAGGCAAAGTCTTCAGCAGAGATAAGAGGATATGGAGGGGGAGCGGGCGGGCGGAGTAGGGAATTGAAGGTTTTGAAAAGTTGTTTGGGATTGTGGGCCAGGGAGGTTATTAGGGATTGTGAGGCACCGCCGGCATGATCCGCATGGCCGGGGTACATCACATGTAGGATCAGAGGATGATCCTGTGCACACTGGCCGGTTTTCCTGTGATGGTAATACTGTGTGAACCAACCTGAACACAATGAGTTCATGAGCCTAATGAGCGGCAGTGAGAGTGAGAGGAGTCCATGAGGAATAGGATGTGATGAGTGAGTGCTGACAACCCGGAACACAGGGAGTTAACCTGAGCTGTGTGGAAGCTGATGATTAGCAGCTGAGGGGGTGTGTCCATGTGGGAGTGGCTGGCACGATAAGAGCCGGCCACCTGAGTGATTGTGAGATTCATTCATTCTGGAGGCTGAGGTTGATCCTGGAAGCTGAGAATGATTCAGATGGAAGCTGAGACCAGCCTGAGTGCAGAGCAGTCCAAGGCTCTGTGTGCATGACATGATGGGAGCATGCTAGCTCCATGCCGGTGCCGAGGTCCGTGGTCGTGTCCGCACCTAGAGGGGGAAGCCATGGTTGACCCGTGGACGCTAGACCGGGCGTGGGGTGAAACACGCCCGGGAAAGGAGCCTGTGGGGATGCCTGGTGGAACCTGTGACCCAGGTAGCGAGACCCGGATCCGTGCCCGGTAAGAAAGCAGTTCCCGAGCGATAGTGTGAACTGTGCACCTGGTGTGCGTAAATCATGTTAGGCGAGTATAGACCGCCCTTGGGACCGACTCAGTGGAGTCCGTTAAAGGTCCTGATAAACCAGAATGTATGTAGCCCGTGGAGGCAAATGTATGTAGTGTGCCAGGCGGGCATAGACCGCCTTTAGGTCCGAGTCAGAGTGCTCAGTTAAAGGACCTGATGAATCTGAACGTGTTTAAACTATGTGTATTAGGGCTTAGGTAATGGCCCGGAATGAGAGATGATGACCTATGTAAGACCCATGTATAATCATGTGGAGAGACAGTGACCCAGCTGGTATGGATGATGTTGGAGGCGTTCCGTCCTTGGGACGAGAGGGAGGCTTGCCCTGCTGCATGCAGAGGGTACCTGATCCCTCAACCACGACCTCTAATGGGGTGAGTGTGCCTGTGGTGCCAGAGACAGGGGTAAGAGGGCTCCTAGTAGGTATCGGATGAGGTTCCCGTGTACTATGGTTTGCCAATCCCTGTAATGGGCCATGGAGGGGCCACAGTCCATGGATGTGGGCTGTGAGCAGGTGTGTGATCCATGGACGTTTGAATGATGGATCACATACGGTGTGTAAGGACCCGGTCAGGCAGGATTCCTGACTACGGGTGAGTGTTGAGTCATCATGCTGGGGGACTAAAGCCAGGCGGCAGGTACCGCCATTGGGACCCACAGGGCCCGTTGAGGCGTATGTAACGAAGGTCAGAAGCAGGGGTTAGAAGGGCTCCCGTACTGGGTAACGCGTGGTTAGGCCGGAGGCCGCAGCCACGGGTTACTAGGGTTTGCCAATCCCTGTTATGAACCCGGAAGGGTCATCATCGAAGTATATCAAATGTATTTATTATAAAAGGTACTGTAAGATGTGTAAGTAGGCCGGAGGCCGTAGCCACCACGGGAGCTGTTAGTAGAGCTCCAATGGGGACAGAGAGTCGTGGTTACAGGTCCCGGGTTACTATAAATCGTTATGTGCAATCTAAGTGTTGTGATGTTAAATGTAAATGTATGGTGTTTATGTAAAGTGTTGTTAATCAATGTGAGATGTGTCAAACATGCTACCCGGGTGATGTGATTAATATGTGAAAATAAACGGGTAGACATTGGTTAACTTAAAAACACGTGTTTGTTGTCGTTTTGCAAGCGGGTTCCCCGGTTGCTACCTCACATATGGTGGAGAATGCGGGCAAGGTTGCCCGGTGAGGAATGCACCCCAGTTACAAAGGGGGGTTGGTACAGCCGAGGGCTGTGGTGCCGGAGCACCTTATATGGACTATTATGTTGATGCACTTTATATGGACTTGGTTGCTATGGGCAACCGCACGACGCACCCTAGCCTCTTGCCGGTGACCTGGCGAGGTCACGAAGACGTCGTACTCAAAGTATCGGGCGGCCCTAGGGGTCCCGAAGTCAAAGTCGGCGTGACCAAGGTTCCGGTGGCCCGAGGGGTCACGAAGTTGCCAAGACAACGCCACATCTGGATTCTATGAACTGTGTTTGCCCCTGCTGGTTTAAGCAAGGAGGGGGGAGGTTGGACAGGAGTCACAGGTATACAAACCGGGAGCGGTTGCCACAAGGTGTTGTGTGGTGGCCCGGCTCCTATGGCAGTGTGTTCATCCCCCACTGGTCTGCACAAGGAGGGGGAGGTTAGGACACGGTTTACCGGTGTCCTAGGTGTACAAGCCGGCAGTGTGTGTGACCCTTATTCACAAGCCAGGAGCGACGCTGTCACCCGACTTGTCAGGGCCGTGTGTTTAGCCCCTACCCACGGGTGTAAACAAGGAGGGGGGTATGTGAGGCACCGCCGGCATGATCCGCATGGCCGGGGTACATCACATGTAGGATCAGAGGATGATCCTGTGCACACTGGCCGGTTTTCCTGTGATGGTAATACTGTGTGAACCAACCTGAACACAATGAGTTCATGAGCCTAATGAGCGGCAGTGAGAGTGAGAGGAGTCCATGAGGAATAGGATGTGATGAGTGAGTGCTGACAACCCGGAACACAGGGAGTTAACCTGAGCTGTGTGGAAGCTGATGATTAGCAGCTGAGGGGGTGTGTCCATGTGGGAGTGGCTGGCACGATAAGAGCCGGCCACCTGAGTGATTGTGAGATTCATTCATTCTGGAGGCTGAGGTTGATCCTGGAAGCTGAGAATGATTCAGATGGAAGCTGAGACCAGCCTGAGTGCAGAGCAGTCCAAGGCTCTGTGTGCATGACATGATGGGAGCATGCTAGCTCCATGCCGGTGCCGAGGTCCGTGGTCATGTCCGCACCTAGAGGGGGAAGCCATGGTTGACCCGTGGACGCTAGACCGGGCGTGGGGTGAAACACGCCCGGGAAAGGAGCCTGTGGGGATGCCTGGTGGAACCTGTGACCCAGGTAGCGAGACCCGGATCCGTGCCCGGTAAGAAAGCAGTTCCCGAGCGATAGTGTGAACTGTGCACCTGGTGTGCGTAAATCATGTTAGGCGAGTATAGACCGCCCTTGGGACCGACTCAGTGGAGTCCGTTAAAGGTCCTGATAAACCGGAATGTATGAAGCCCGTGGAGGCAAATGTATGTAGTGTGCCAGGCGGGCATAGACCGCCTTTAGGTCCGAGTCAGAGTGCTCAGTTAAAGGACCTGATGAATCTGAACGTGTTTAAACTATGTGTATTAGGGCTTAGGTAATGGCCCGGAATGAGAGATGATGACCTATGTAAGACCCATGTATAATCATGTGGAGAGACAGTGACCCAGCTGGTATGGATGATGTTGGAGGCGTTCCGTCCTTGGGACGAGAGGGAGGCTTGCCCTGCTGCATGCAGAGGGTACCTGATCCCTCAACCACGACCTCTAATGGGGTGAGTGTGCCTGTGGTGCCAGAGACAGGGGTAAGAGGGCTCCTAGTAGGTATCGGATGTGGTTCCCGTGTACTATGGTTTGCCAATCCCTGTAATGGGCCATGGAGGGGCCACAGTCCATGGATGTGGGCTGTGAGCAGGTGTGTGATCCATGGACGTTTGAATGATGGATCACATACGGTGTGTAAGGACCCGGTCAGGCAGGATTCCTGACTACGGGTGAGTGTTGAGTCATCATGCTGGGGGACTAAAGCCAGGCGGCAGGTACCGCCATTGGGACCCACAGGGCCCGTTGAGGCGTATGTAACGAAGGTCAGAAGCAGGGGTTAGAAGGGCTCCCGTACTGGGTAACGCGTGGTTAGGCCGGAGGCCGCAGCCACGGGTTACTAGGGTTTGCCAATCCCTGTTATGAACCCGGAAGGGTCATCATCGAAGTATATCAAATGTATTTATTATAAAAGGTACTGTAAGATGTGTAAGTAGGCCGGAGGCCGTAGCCACCACGGGAGCTGTTAGTAGAGCTCCAATGGGGACAGAGAGTCGTGGTTACAGGTCCCGGGTTACTATAAATCGTTATGTGCAATCTAAGTGTTGTGATGTTAAATGTAAATGTATGGTGTTTATGTAAAGTGTTGTTAATCAATGTGAGATGTGTCAAACATGCTACCGGGTGATGTGATTAATATGTGAAAATAAACGGGTAGACATTGGTTAACTTAAAAACACGTGTTTGTTGTCGTTTTGCAAGCGGGTTCCCCGGTTGCTACCTCACAGGATGAGGAGAAGGTTTGTTTGGCGGTAGCAAGAGCATTCTTGAAGGCGATGAGGGAGCGTTTGAACAGTGCAAAATGCTCAGCGGAATGTGATTTTTTTCCATCGCCTCTCGGCCACTCTGGATGCTTGTCTCAGGTCTTTAGTGAGGGCGGTGTGCCACGGTTGCCTGTTAGTGCGTGGAGCGTGGTGTGTGTGAGGGGTGCAGCTTGGTTGAGGGCCTTGGGTAGCGTGGTGTTGTAGAGGGTGGTGGCAGTGTCTGTGTCGCGAATGGATGTTATGTTGGTGAGAGGGAGGAGGGATTCAGAGAGTGAGTGTAGATCAATGTGTTTTAGGTTTCTGCGGGGGTGATCGAGTTTGCGGAGAGGAGGTGGTGTAGTAGGGGAGGAGAGGGAGGAGAAGGTCAGTAGATTGTGATCAGAGATGGGGAGGGATGAGTTTCTGAGGCGCCATGGCGCGTGCCGCTCCTCTGATTGGTCAGCGCTGAATGCGGCGACCAATCAGAGGAGCGGCATTTAAACCGCGTGCTGCTCCTCTGATTGATCGGCGCTGAACATGGCAGCCAATCAGAGGAGCGGCGCGCGCCAAGCCGCACATTGTGTTTCAAATATAGCGCCATGGGGCACGCCGCTATTTTGATATTATCCCCTCCAGGAAGACAACCCCACAGCGTACGGGCTCCTCACAGCCTCCTCCATCCCCTCAGCCTCCTCCATCCCCTCAACCTCCTCCATCCTCACAGCCTCCTTCATCCTCACAGCCTCCTCCATCCTCACAGCCTCCCCATTCACAGCCTCCCCATCCCCTCAGCCTTCTCCATCCCCTCAGCCTCCTCCATTCTCACAGCCTCCTCCAACCCCTCAGCCTCCCAATCCTTGCAGCCTCCTCCATTCTCTCAGCCTCCTCGGTCCTCACAGCCTCCTCCATCCCCTCAGCTTCCCCATCTTCACAGCTTCCTCCATCCCCTCAGCCTCCCCATCCTCACAGCCTCCTCCATCCTCACAACCTGCTTCATCCCCTCAGCCTCCCCATCCTCACAGCTTCCTCCATCCCCTCCAGGAACACAGCAGAATGGAGCAGCGGTGAGTGTCCCCGCAGCGTGCGGGCTCCTCACAGCCTCCTCCATCCTCACAGCCTCCCCATCCTCACAGCTTCCCCATTCTCACATCCTCTGCTATCCTCACAGCCTCCCGTATCCTCACAGCCTTCCCATCCTCACAGCCTTCCCATCCTCACAGCCTTCCCATCCTCACAGTCTCCCCATCCCCTCAGCCTCCTCCATTCTCACAGCCTCCTCTATCCCCTCAGCCTCCTTCATCCTCACAGCCTCCTTCATCCTCACAGCCTCCTCCATCCTCACAGCCTCCCCATCCTCACAGCCTCCTCTTCCTCACAGTCTCCCCATCCCCTCAGCCTCCTCCATTCTCACAGCCTCCTCTATCCCCTCAGCCTCCCCATCCTCACAGCCTCCTCTTCCCCTCAGCCTCCTCCATCCCCTCAGCCTCCTCCATCCTCAGAGCCTCCTCCATCCTTGCAGCCTTTCCTATCCTCACAACCTCTCCATCTTCACAGCATCCTCACAGCCTCCCCATCCTCACAGTTTCCTCCATCCTCACAGCCTCCTCATCCTCACTCCTTACTCCTGTCTATAAGGTCTGTCAGTCAGTGTGATGTAGTTTACTCCTGTCTATAAGGTCTGTCAGTCAGTGTGACACAGTTTACTCATGTCTACAAGGTTTGTCAGTTAGTGTGACGCAGTTCACTCCTGTCTACAAGGCTGTCAGTCAGTGTCACAAACTTCACTCCTGTCTACAAGGCTGTCAGTCAGTGTGACGTCCTTTACTTCTGCCTACAAGGCTGTCAGTCAGTGTGATGAACATTACTCCTGTCTACAAGGCTGTCAGTCAGTGTGAAGCACTTCACTCCTGTCTGCAAGGCTGTCAGTCAGCGTGACGCAGTTCAATCCTGTCTACAAGGTTGTCAGTGTAATGAACTTCACTCCTGTCTACAAGACTGTCAGTCAGCGTGACGAACTTCACTCCTGTATATAAGGCTGTCAGTCAGTGTGAAGCACTTCACTCCTGTCTACAAGGCTGTCAGTCAGTGTGACAAAGTTCACTCCTGTCTATAAGGCTGTCAGTCAGTGTGACGCAGTTCACTCCTGTTTACAAGGTATTCTAGAATACCCGATGCATTAGAATCGGGCCACCATCTATTGTAAATAAGCACCTGTAATTTGTGTAACCCCCACCTCATTGTTAGATTGTAAGCTCTTATGAGCAGAGCTGTCACTATTTTGCTTTTATTATTGTATTTGTATTGTATTATATTCTGTATTGTATTATATTGCATTTTGTATTGTATTGTATTTTCTGATAACTGTTTCTTATGATTGTTTGAATATGTACCTCTGAATTGTGAAGCGCTGCGGAATATATTGGTGCTATATAAATTAAGATTATTATTTACTGTTAGAGCAGTGAGATTAGAGACTCTGCAGCATGATGTTGTAACTACTAAAATGTAATAATGGCCTGGAAACGTTGAAAAGTATAATATTACAGTTACAGTGGGTACGGAAAGTATTCAGATCCCTTTAAATTTTGCACTTTTTGTTTCATTGCATCCATTTGGTAAAATCAAAAAAGTTCATTTTTTTCTCATTATTCTACACTCTGCACCCCATTTTGACTGAAAAAAAACCCAGAAATGCAGATATTTGTGCAAATTTATTAAAAAAGAGAAACTGAAATATCACGTGGTCATAACTATTCAGACCCTTTGCTCAGGCGCTCATATTTAAGTCAAATGCTGTCTATTTCATGGTGATCCTCCTTGAGATGGTTATACTCCTTCATTAGACTCCAGCTGTGTTTAATTAGACTGATAGGACTTTTATTGGAAAGGCACACACCTGTCTATATAAGACCTCACAGCTCACAGTGCATGTCAGACCAAATGAGAATCAGGAGGTCAAAGGAACTGCCCAAGGAACTCAGAGACAGAATTGTGGCAAGGCACAGACCAGGTCACGATTACAAAAGAACTTCTGCAGTACTCAAGGCTCCTAAGAGCAAAGTGGCCTCCATAATCCTTAAATGACAGACGTTTAGGATCGCCAGAAGTGTTCAGAGACCTGGCCATCCAGTCAAACTGAGCAATCGTGCGAGAAGAGCCTTGGTGAAAGAGGTAAAGAACTCCAAGATCACTGGCTGAGCTCCAGAGATGCAGTAGGGAGATGGAAGAAAGTTCCACAAAGTCAACTGTCACTACAACCTTCCACCATCAAGCCTTTATGGCAGAGTAGCCTGACGGAAGCCTCTCCTCAGTGCAAGACATGTGAAAGCCCGCATAGAATTTGTAAACAAACACAGGAAGGACTCCAAGACAATGAGAAATAAGTCTCCCTGGTCTGATGAGATGGAGATAAAACTTTTTAGTGATAAAAATGCTTTTTTTTAGTACAAACTGAAAAATTTGACAGTAATAGGTTTGAGGCAAAACATGCCTCTTTAATCCAAACTGAAGGTTTTCACAACCACTGGTTAGAGGCCAAACACAGCCTTTTTAGGGGAAACTGTAGGATTTGGCAATCAGAAATATTTAACTGGTTAGAGAAAAAAATTATTTTTTAGTACAAATTGAAGGATTTAACAATTACTGGTTAGAAGCCAAACACAGCCTTTTTAGGGACCTGGAAGGATTTAGAAATTACTGGTTTGAGGCCAGACAGCCCTTTTATGGGAAACTGAAGGATTTGGCAATCACTGCTTTGAGAAAAAAAAATGCCTTTTAAATTTTATCTATACCCACTGTTTGCTATTTTATATTCCTTAAAGAAAGTTTATAATAATTTTTCATATTTAATTTTCTGGATGGTGCTTTTTGGTAACTGTGACTGATATGCACCTTCACTGTTTCTCTTAAGGTACCGTCACACGAGACGACGGTACCGCTGATTTATTATGTAGGGGCGTGGCCTATCGGCGCCGATATCGCCCCTGCATCGTCTAATGTGAATGGGCGAGGGCGACGCCATTTACTGGTCGCCTGGTTTCAGGCGGCCGATCTGGGGCGATGTGCACACATCGCCCCATGTAAACGGCCGCCGGCAACCTTACAGGCGATGGGAGCCATAGGCTCCCATTGTACTGCATCGCCGCTGGGGTTTTGAGACACCCCAGTGGTGATGCCGCCTGTCAGATAGCCGGCGCGGTGCTTGAGGTGTCGCCCCATGTAAATGGGGGACGGCGACGCTGGTGGGGCGCCAAAAACGTGCGCGCTCCCGCCAGTCGCCGCCGACGTCTCCAGCACCGTCGCCTTGTGTGACGGTACCTTTAGTCCTGTAATTTATGAGCTATCCTTCTGTGATATTGAGGGGCTCCTCTTGTAAGTGTTGTATTCTCCAATTGTTTGTTTAATTGTTTGGATTTCCAATCACAAACTAAATCTGCAATGTTTGTGCCGAATTTGAAATTGGCGGCAATGTTCAGGGGTTCAGGGCAAGTGCGCTCATTCACCTCTGGCGAAGCACCGCTGCAAGAAATCTATTAAATGAAAGATTTTGGCAACACACATATGAGACATTTATCTATTATATAATCACGAATGGGTTTTTTGCCCCTTTTGAGACCGCTCTCGCTGCGAGTCAATGTCGTCATGTGGATACGAACGAAGCATTGGCCGCGCAGCGGCCATTGCGAGCAGTTCTAAGGCGACTCGCTATGCCCGCGCAGCGGGCATGGCGAGTCGCCTTAGCAGCGCGAAGCATTGGCCGCGAAGCGGCCATTGCGAGTCAGAGACTCGCTCTGCTAGAATCCCGATGCATTGTGCATCGGGCACCCATCTAGTATACTTTATATATGTATATACAGTACAGACCAAAAGTTTGGACACACCATCTCATTCAAAAAGTTTTCTTTATTTTCATGACTATGAAAATTGTAGATTCACACTGAAGTTATTAAAACTATGAATTAACACATGTGGAATTATATACTTAACAAATAAGTGTGAAAATGAAAATATGTCTTATATTCTAGGTTCGTCAAAGTTGCCACCTTTTGCTTTGATTACTGCTTTGCACACTCTCGGCATTCTCTTGATGAGCTTCAAGAGTAGAGATGAGCCACCACCCCGGTGTTCGATTCGATTCGTCGAATCGACGGGGTGTTCGACGAATGTTCGTCGAATGCTCGACAAACACCGTCGAACACCCCGGAAAACGAACAAACCGGGCCTGTGGGGCATTTTCACTTCCACAATGTATATACATACATTGTGGAAGTGAAAAAAAGTGAAAGAAAGTGTTAAAAATAAAAAAATAATCAATGCTCACCTGTCCGCGGTCCACCGAAGCCTCCGGCAAGGTCCTGCGGCTTCTGGGACCTGTGGTGGCGTCATGTTCTCGCGCGAACTCCGGTCACTTAAGTAAAAGAAAGGGTCCGAAACATAAAAATATCTATTTTAAGCTTTCCGGTCACGTGACCGGAGTTCCCGCGAGAACATGACGTCAGCACAGGTCCTATAAGCACAGGACCTTGCCGGAAAGCTTAAAATAGATATTTTTATGTTTCGGACCCTTTCGGTCCGAAATATAAAAATATCTATTTTAAGCTTTCTGGCAAGGTCCTGTGCTTCCAGGACCTGTGGTGACGTCATGTTCTCGCGGACCTCCGGTCATGTGACCGGAGTTCACGCGAGAACATGACGTCACCACAGGTCCTAGAAGCCGCAGGACCTTGCCGGAGGCTTCGGTGGACCGCGGACAGGTGAGCATTGATTATTTTTTTTATTTTTAACACTTATTAGCTGTTTATTTTGGCTGAAAATGCGGCAGATGCGGTTTTCTGACCACATCTGCCGCATTTTCGAACCAAAATCGAACATGTTCGAAATTCGCCGAATTTGAACCAAATTGAATCGAATAGCGCCAAAATCAACTCGAATTTGAGATTGGCGAACTATTCGAATAGAACATCGCTCATCTCTATTCAAGAGGTAGTCACCGGAAATGGTTTTCACTTCACAGGTGTGCCCTGTTAATAAGTGGGATTTCTTGCCTTATAAATGGGGTTGGGTCTATCAGTTGTGTTGTGCAGAAGTCTAGTGGATACACAGATGATAGTTCTACGGAATAGACTGTTAGCTGCTTTTTTCTTGCCATAATACAAATACTAAGTAAAGAAAAACGAAAGGCCATCATTACTTTAAGAAATGAAGTTCAGTCAGTCTGAAAAATTTGGAAAACTTTGAACGTGTCCCCAAGTGCAGTGTCACGTCCTGCTGACGGACTCCACACGTGGACCCACTGGACCGCGTAAAGCGGATGCTGATACCGGGTGATAGAGAGGCGGACAAGTACCGTAGAGTCAACAGGTTTATTAGAACAACAAAGACCCCACGCCCCTGGGGAGAGCCACAAGGTCGCAGCACTGGAAACCCACCGAAGGAGGCCCCGGAGCGCTTAACCCCTATACAGGGATCCCGCCGGTACCAACCTCGGAGGGGCCAATGCAGCGGACACGAGTGTTCAACCGACCCCAGGCGACGTGGTAACAAAACAGCAACCGGGTATACAATAAGAAACGGGAAACTGGGAACACGGGGACCAAGAATACAGGGAACCAGGAACACGGGGAACCAGGAACACGGGGACCAGGAACACAGGGGATCCGGAGCCGGGCTTGAGACAGAGATCAGCGTAGAAGAGATCCGGGAAACCAGCCAGAACACGGAGGTCAGCAAGGAGCTTGCAGGGCAGGAATCTGTAGGAAGTAACACAGAGAAATCAGGTAACAGACCAAATAAGGAGCGACCTGACCAGACCAGTAATGGCAGCTCTACTAGGGAGAAGTTGCCCTGGCCCCGACTGATTGGAAACAGGAGGTTTATATCAGAGCAGGGCAGTCCTGATTGGCAGGACACAGAGGCATGGTGATTGGCTGAGGGGAGGAGCCAGATCCCTGCAGTCTCTCCAGCAGATACTGATTAGGAGACAGTTTCATGTGCTCAAGCAGTGGTACCGGAAGTGAGAGGAGCAGTGTTGCTCAAGCAGAGGGTCCTGGACCCCTGCGGCTGGAGACAGGTGCGCGTACCCGGGGAGCA
The DNA here is from genome assembly GCA_033576535.1 of Allobates femoralis. Classification (NCBI taxonomy): domain Eukaryota; kingdom Metazoa; phylum Chordata; class Amphibia; order Anura; family Aromobatidae; genus Allobates; species Allobates femoralis. The sequence goes on along the minus strand of JARQOC010000002.1, from coordinate 130,874,107 downwards.
TACAGGAAGGAAGACGCTACCCGACCGACCCGCGGGCGGCAGCTACCCGCGCCCCGGAGCCGTCGGCGGACGGTCGACACCCGGGATCCTTGAAGCCGGACAGGAGCAGTAGGAGCCGAGGGAGTAAAGGCAGCAGGCCGCGGGGCACGGGCGGCAGACCCTCGAGGGGTAACATGCAGTTGCAAAAACCATCAAGCGCTACAAAGAAACTGGCTCACATGAGGACCGCCCCAGGAAAGGAAGACCAAGAGTCACCTCTGCTGCGGAAGATAAGTTCATCCGAGTCACCAGCCTCAGAAATCGCAGGTTAACAGCAGCTCAGATTAGAGACCAGGTCAATGCCACACAGAATTCAAGCAGCAGACACATCTCTACAACAACTGATAAGAGGAGACTTTGTGCAGCAGGTCTTCATGGAAAAAAAGCTGCTAGGAAACCACTGCTAAGGACCAGCAACAAGCAGAATAGACTTGTTTGGGCTAAAGAACACAAGGAATGGACATTAGACCAGGGGAAATCTGTGCTTTGGTCTGATAAGTCGAAATTTGAGATCTTTGGTTCCAACAACTGTGTCTTAGTTGGACCATCATTTATTTTTCAACAGGACAATGATCCCAAACACACCTTCATGCTGTATAAGGGCTGTATAAGGGCTATTTGACCAAGAAGGAGAGTGATGGGGTGCTACGCCAGATGACCTGACCTTCACAGTCACCAGACCTGACCCAAACGAGATGGTTTGGGGTGAGCTGGACCGCAGAGTGAAGGCAAAAGGGCCAACAAGTGCTAAGCATCTCTGGGAACTCCTTCAAGACTGTTGGAAGACCATTTCGGGTGACTACCTCTCGAAGCTCATCAAGAGAATGCCAAGAGTGTACAAAGCAGTAATCAAAGAAAATATAGAACAGCTCAACCTTATCCAAAAATTTGAGGTGCAAAAAATCCTGATAAAAGAGTGTCCAGCTGTACCACAGTATAACAAGAGAAAAATCAGGCACCACACAAAAAATATGTAGGTAAAAGGACTATTTAATAAACCCTTAGTGGCATGATGTTTCGGTGGTATACCACCTTTGTCATGTATTAAACCCTTAGTGGCATGATGTTTCGGTGGTATACCACCATTGTCAAGTACTTGACAAGGGTGGTTTACCACCGAAACGTTGTGCCGCTAAAGGCTCCTTAAATAGTCCTTTTATCTACATATTTTTTGTGCGCTGCCTGATTTTTCTCTTGTTATATATATATATATATATATATATATATATATATATATATATATATATATATATATATATGGAGAATCAGTAGTTGAAACCTGGGCACTATACCCTTGTATGGGGTGAAATTGATAGTGGAGTTACAGCTCCTAGTCAGTGTTGCTCGAGCTTCAAAGAGAAAGCAATTCAAAATCATGTAAAAAGAGGTTCGAGGCAGCACTCACCGATTTTATGAATTTCTTCTTTATTGAAGGATCATCTTCAAGTTACATGTGGCAGGGAGGGGGTGATAGGAGACGGCGGACAATGGCCTGCCGTTTCTCGGACAATGCCGCTTCGACGGGTCCTTGAATAAATATGAAATTCATAAAATCGGTGAGTGCCGCCTCAAACCTCTTTTTACATGAATATATATATACTAGCTGTGAGCCCGATGCAAATGCATCGGGATTCTAGAATGTGCATTAATTTGATTATAGTAGTTATAGCTGTTAGCCTGATGCAAATGCATCGGGTATCTAAAATATGTTTATTGTTTTTTTAAAGATTTTTAAATAATAATCGCATCATCAATAGCAATAATATAAGCCATAGCATTATTATTAGCAGTAATAGCAGTATTAATAGCATTATTAGCAGTATTATGAGCATAAATAACAGTATTAATAGCATTAATAGCATTATTATTAGCATTAATAGCATTATTAATAGCATTATTAGCATTAATAATAGCATTAATAACATTATTAATAGCATTAATAGCATTATTATTAGCATTAATAGCATTAATAATAGCATTATTAGCATTAATAACATTATGAATAGCATTAATAGCATTATTATTAGCATTAATAGCATTAATAATAGCATTATTAGCATTAATAATAGCATTAATAACATTATTAATAGCATTAATAGCATTATTATTAGCATTAATAGCATTATTAATAGCATTAATAGGATACATATTAGCATTAATAGCATTAATAGCATAATTAATAGCATTAATAGCATTATTAATAGCATTAATAGCATTATTATTAGCATTAATAGCATTAATAGGATAAATATTAGCATTAATAGCATAATTAATAGCATTAATAGCATTATTAATAGCATTAATAACATTATTATTAGCATTAATAGCATTAATAATAGCATTATTAGCATTAATAATAACATTAATAACATTAATAGCATTAATAGCATTATTATTAGCATTAATAGCATTAATAATACCATGAATAGGATAAATATTAGCATTAATAGCAATAATAGCATAATTAATAGCATTAATAGCATTATTATTAGCATTAATAGGATAAATATTAGCATTAATAGCATTATTAATAGTATTAATAGCATTAATAGGATAAATATTAGCATTAATAGCATAATTAATAGCATTAATAGCATTATTAATAGCATTAATAGCATAATTATTAGCATTAATAGCATTAATAATAGCATTATTAGCATTAATAATAGCATTAATAACATTATTAATAGCATTAATAGCATTATTATTAGCATTAATAGCATTAATAATGCCATTAATAGGATAAATATTAGCATTAATAGCATTAATAGCATAATTAATAGCATTAATAGCATTATTAATAGCATTATTATTAGCATTAATAGCATTAATAGGATAAATATTAGCATTAATAGCATAATTAATAGCATTAATAGCATTATTAATAGCATTAATCGCATTATTATTAGCATTAATAGCATTAATAATAGCATTATTAGCATTAATAATAGCATTACTAACATTATTAATAGCATTAATAGCATTATTATTAGCATTAATAGCATTAATAACATTATTATTAGCATTAATAGCATTAATAATACCATGAATAGGATAAATATTAGCATTAATAGCATTAATAGCATAATTAATAGCATTAATAGCATTATTATTAGCATTAATAGCATTAATAGGAGAAATATTAGCATATACATATTAATGCATTATATTTAATAGCATTAATAGCATTATTAATTAGCATTAATAAGCATTAATTATTAGCATTAATAGCATTATACATTATTATAGCATTATAGCATTAATAATAGCATTAATAGATTAATTAATAGCATTAATAGCATTAATTAATAGCATTAATAGGATAAATCATTAGCATTATATAGCATTAATAGCATTAATATGCATTAATAGCATATATATAATTAATATTATAGCATTATTATAGCATTAATCGCATTATTATTAGCATTAATAGCATTAATAATAGCATTATTAGCATTAATAATAGCATTAATAACATTATTATTAGCATTAATAGCATTAATAGCATTATTATTAGCATTAATAGCATTAATAATACCATGAATAGGATAAACATTAGCATTAATAGCATTAATAGCATAATTAATAGCATTAATAGCATTATTAATAGCATTATTATTAGCATTAATAGCATTAATAATAGCATTATTAGCATTAATAATAGCATTAATAACATTATTAATAGCATTAATAGCATTATTATTAGCATTAATAGCATTAATAATAGCATTAATAACATTATTATTAGCATTAATAGCATAATTATTAGCATTAATAGCATTATTATTAGCAGTAATATCATTATTATTAGCATTTTTTTTTTAATTATTATTTTTTATTTAATTATTTATTATTTTTTATTAATTTTTTTATTATATTTTAATTTTTTTATTATTTTTATTGAATTATTTATTATTTTTAATTTATTTTTTTATTATTTTGTAATTATTTTTTATTTATTTTTTTTATTATTTAATTTATTTATTTTTTTAAGTGAGAGTGAGACACAGTTCTCATTCAGGTCCTCATTTTTTTTTTTTTTTTTATTATTATTTTTATTAAATTATTTAATATTTTTTATTTATTTTTTTATTATTTTGTAATTATTTTTTAATTATTTTTTTTATTATTTAATTTATTTATTTTTTTAAGTGAGAGTGAGACACAGTTCTCATTCAGGTCCGCATTTATTTATTTTTTTTATTATTATTTTTATTTAATTATTTAATATTTTTTATTTATTTTTTTATTATTTTTTAATTATTTTTAAATCTTTTTTTTTATTATTTAATTTATTTATTTTTTTTAAGTCAGACTGAGACACAGTTCTCATTCAGGTCCGCCTTTTTTTATTTTTAAATTATTATTTTTATTTAATTATTTATTATTTTTTAATTATTTTTTTATTATTTTTAAATTATTTTAAAATTATTTTTTTTATTATTAAATTTATTTATTTTTTTACTTGCGAGAGTGAGACACAGTTCTCATTGCGGTCCGCCTTTTTTTTTCCCATTGACATACATTACCGGTGTGTCGGCGATTTTATGGCCGGCCACCTGGTTCTATTTGTCGGCCTTAAAATCGCGGACACACCGCTAATGCATGTCTATGGGCAGTCAGCTCGAATTCTGATTGGTCGGCGTTCAATCCGAAATCGGGCTGACTGCCCATAGAGATGCATTAGCGGTGTGTCCGCGATTTTAGGGCCGACAAATAGAACCAGGTGGGCGGCCATAAAATCGCCGACACACCGGTAATGTATGTCAATGGGGAAAAAAAGGCGGACCTGAATGAGAACTGTGTCTCAGTTTTGAGGGGCTCTTCTGATTGGCTGAGGGCAGTATACAGCGACCAATCAGAAGAGGGCCTCAGATCTCATTAAGGTACAATGGCGGATTTTTCGTCCATTGTATCTTAATGAGAAGGAAGAGGACGTCGAAGATGGAAGTTAGCGAAAAGAAGAGAGAAGACCCCCGGGGCCGGAGGAAGAGGACGCCTGGCCGGACGGAGGATCAGATGACAAAGAAGACATGTAAGTATGTGCGGACATGGGGGGCTGTGCGGACATGGGGTCGGGCTGTGCGGACATGGGGTCGGGCTGTGCGGACATGGGGTCGGGCTGTGCGGACATGGGGTCGGGCTGTGCGGACATGGGGTCGAGCTGTGCGGACATGGGGTCGGGCTGTGCGAACATGGGGTCGGGCTGTGCGGACATAGGGGTCGGGCTGTGCGGACATAGGGGTCGGGCTGTGCGGACATAGGGGCGGGCTGTGCGGACATAGGGGACGGGCTGTGCGGACATAGGGGCGGGCTGTGCGGACATAGGGGGCGGGCTGTGCGGACATAGGGGGCGGGCTGTGCGGACATGAGGGGGCGGGCTGTGCGGACATGAGGGGGCGGGCTGTGCGGACATGAGGGGGCGGGCTGTGCGGACATAGGGGGGCGGGCTGTGCGGACATGGGGGGCGGGCTGTGCGGACATGGGGGGGCGGGCTGTGCGGACATGGGGGGGCGGGCTGTGCGGACATAGGGGTCGGGCTGTGCGGAGGCGGGTAGCGATTTGCGGCTCAGGCAGCGACTCGCAATGGCCTCGCGGCCATTGCTCGCGCTACCTGAGCGGTAAATCGCTAAGGTTGTAGCCGAGGCTGTGGATGGATTTTGGGCCAGCGGCTCGCAATGGCCGCTTAGCGGCCATTGCTCGCCCTGGGCCAGCGACTCGCAATGGCCTCGCGGCCATTGCTCGCGCAGCATTGGGCGCTTCGCGCCCAATGTTAAATTCGTATCCACATGACGACATCGGAAAGTGCGCGCGGAGGGGCGCTTTTCCGATTCGCGATTATATAATAGATATATTTGAAGTGATGGTTTCTAGTTTCTATAACTTCTACAATAGGTTATGCCATTTGAACAGTTGGGTGACCTTGAGAAGCTACTGAGAATATTGTTGCCAATTAATATGCTATTTCCATCTAGAAATATTTTTATTAGCATTAGGATTTTAATCAAGCATAATGAATTGAGCAATTTAATGCTGGGTTCAGATCACTTGTGCTATATTTTAACTCAGACAAAACAGGATAGTATTATTATACACCACAGCTGCTCTAGTTTGACTTTCTTAATTCCAAAAGCTTTTTTTTACCGTTCTTCAAAAATTGCTGAATTAGGAAAACTTGTTATGTTCATCATGCATGACCCTGTTTTTTAACATTTAGTGTGTCCATGACTAAGCCATGATTTCTGAGCTGATGCTGAAAAGCTGCTGACTGATGAATGTATACAATAATACAGGCCTCCAGCACAGCTACATTGGTCACAAAGCACATCTGTAGCATTGAGCCAGGTCTTTTCTCGGCACCTATCCAAGCCGTTCAATGTTATATGGGAGGAATGAAACCTGGGTCAGGAAAAGGAAACTTAAAAGTGACTAATTACATGTTGGTCCTTTGAAAGAAGAAGCTATTGAAAGGAACAGAATGTGTTGAGGCTACAGATTCATTTTTCTTCCTATTGAGAATAAGTTAGTCAAAGTAACAGCCTGTCTGTCTGCCAGTTCAGCCCTACTTATACTCACGTCACTCTAACTTTAGTTTAAAAAGTTTGACCTTGTAGGAAACTTAATCAAAAGCAACAGGCTATCTCTTTGCCACTTGTGCCCTATTTAAACCCCTACCCTATACAATTTTGTCCTTGTACGAAAGTTAGTCAAAGCAACAGCCTGTATTGAGCCCAATAGTGCCCTAGTGAAAGACGTGGAAGTCAAATTTATCTCAGAAGCAAAATAATTATTTTTTTTCCTTTGTAACAATACGCTATGGAAAGTAAGTGCCACTATGGTGGGCGAGCATAACCTGAGGCAGTAACATAGAACTGAGAAGCAACAAACTCATGGTAATATGGTAACATAGTAGCATAGTATTTAAGGTTGAAGGAAGACTTTAAGTCCATCTAGTTCAACCCATCGCCTAAAATGTTGATCCAGAGGAAGGCAAAAAAAACCATGTGGCAACACTAAGCTCCACATTGGGGGAAAAAATTCCTTCCTGACTCCACATACAGCAATCAGACTAGTTTCCTGGATCAACGCCCTATCAAAGGATCTAGTATATATAACTGGTAATATTATATTTTTCAAGAAAGGCATCCAGGCCCTTCCTAAATCTTATTAGTGACTCACTCAATACTACATCATGTAGCAGAGAGTTTCATAGTCTCACTGCTCTTACAGTAAAGAATCCACGTCTGTGATTATGATTAAACCTTCTTTCCTCCAGACGTAGAGGATGCCCCCTTGTCCCTGTCTCAGGCCTAAGAGTAAAAAGATCATTAAAAAGGACTCTGTACTGTCCCCTCATATATTTATACATTATTGTAGGATCAGCCCTAAGCCTTTGTTTTTCCAAGCTAAATAACCCCAAGCTTAGTAACCTGTCTTGGTATTGCCCCTCAGTCCTCTAATAACTTTGGTCACTCTTCTCTGCACCCGCTCTAGTTCAGCTATGTCTGTCTTATACACCGGAGACCAGAATTGTACACAGTATTCTAAGTGTGGTCGCACTAGTGACTTGTATAGAGGTAGAATTATGTTCTCCTCATGAGCATCTATGCCTCTTTTAATGCATCCCATTATTTTATTTGCCTTTGCAGCAGCTGCCTGACACTGGCCACTAAATGTGAGTTTGTCATCTACCCATACACCCAGGTCTTTTTCAGTGACAGTTTTGCCCAGTGTTTTACAATTAATCACATAATTATACATTTTATTTCCTCTGCCCAAGTGCATGACCTTACATTTATCCCCATTAAAGCTCATTTGCCATTTATCAGCCCAAGCTTCTAGTTTACATAAATCCTCCTGTAATATAAAATTGTCCTCCTCTGTATTGATTACCCTGCAGAGTTTAGTGTCATCTGCAAATATTGAGATTCCACTCTGTATGCCCCCTACAAGGTCATTAATAAATATGTTAAAAATAAGCGGGCCCAAAACTGACCCCTGTGGTACCCCACTGTTAACTTTGACCCATTCTGAGTGTGTTCCATTAATGACCACCCTTTGTTTCCTATCACTGAGCCAGTTCCTAACCCATCTACAAACATTTTCCCCTATCCCCATTGCTCTCATTTTATGTATATGGTCACGGCCATGGTGTGCACCATCACTACCAGAAACATGTTCACTTCCCTGTCCCTAAATGCAAATTTTTTTTTTAAATACACAGTCAAAAGCGGAATTAAAGAACTCAAAAATATAACCTTGGCCCTGACAGGATTTGGAGTCATACGGGCCAGCACGAAGGACTGGAAGGCAATAATCCCTAACATGATGCCGATCACATGTTAATCCTACTACAAGAACAACATCTGCACTAATTAAGGTGAATAGCTTGTATTAAACCACCCTACATTGGCTTGTAATTAGGACTTTTCTTTGATTATTTTACCAGCAGATATGAAAATGCAGCCCAAAAATGTATCCCATCAATGACTCAAGCTCTCCCAATGCTAACTTTGGAAAACATTCACACAAGATTGCATCTGCAGATCTTTTTTTGCCTCTTCCTTCTCCATCTCCACTATATCCACAGAGTCATCATGAGGGCCCTAATCCAAATTTTTAGAGAGACAGCAGACAGCCCTCCACTATAATTTTTGAAGGTCCTCACCTTTAAATTTGTGAGGGCCACATTCATAAATTTGGGAGGGTCCTCACCACTGCCTCTTCCCTGTGCTACCTGTTTGCAAATTCCCTGCTCAGGATGCAGGCATGGATTCCTCCCATCCTGCACCTGTCATTGCACAATCACAAGCACTAATAGCACAAATTACACTGGTCAACAGCATTTTTGGTGCCAAAGATATTTCATTGAATTTAGGGTAACTTTGGGGTGCTGATTCTGAATATGTCATCAGTTTTGCCAGATTGGCTCAAGTTTTTGAGATTTTTCGTAAAATGTGTTAAAAAAAAGACGTTTTTTGCTACTTTTTTAACGAAGTCTGTTATGTTTCTTCTATGTTTTGTCAGTGTATATTCACCACAAATGTAACAGAATGAGTCTGGATCGTTAAGACAACTTCTTCTTGATGAGTTCATGCTTTTCACTGGACAACAGACAACAAACATAAAGTTAGTGCAAAAATCAAGCTATGAACAAACTTTTAGAACACTAATTAACACAAAACTATATTGAGAACTGCTCAGTTCAAGTACTAATCCAAAGAAATTAATGAGATGATGCGTCGCATTTACCAACAAGTGCTATAAATAAGATACCAAAAATCTCAAAAACTTGAGCCAATCTGGCAAAACTGATAGCATATTCAGAATCAGCACCCCAAAAATACCCCAAATTCATTAAAATATTTTGGGCACCAGAAAAAAAAATTTTTTTTGTTGACCTGTGTTATTTGTCCCAGGGTGTAGTTCAGGTGCCCCTACACCAGGCCTTGGAAAGCAAACACAAATACCCACCCAACCACCCAAACACTCATTGGGCACATTTCCAGACTGACTGACCTGGAAATGTTTCCTGTTTAGGCTTGCGGACAGAGTCTTTCTGCTACCTCATGCATGTATCCATCCCTTGGTACTCATTAACCAGTTAAAACTATTTTTACTAGTGTGCTGTCCCTGCCCTACATGAGCACATCTTATAACATCACTGGTGCCCCAACCAACGCAGTTACTGAAAATTTCCAGTGACTAGGGACATTACCACTGCATCCTTATACACACATGGATGGACAAATTATGATCAGGGAAGATCTAATCAAAGGACCCAAAACAGGCTAAGAGTTCTCCAGATCTGGCCTTGATTTGTCCCTGACTAAATACAGAGGTTGCCACAAAAAAATTACGAAACTGCATGCAGATTCAGTGTCACTAGGCATATAAATTTGGAAGGGTCATCAGCTGGCCAGAATTTTTGGAGGGCCATCAGGTGGCCTTTGCATATATATTTGGGAGGACCCTCAGCTGTCTGTCTGACAGATATTTGTGATGACCCTATCTTACTCATACATTTAGAAGGGCACACAGGCAGCCCTCTATCAGAAATTTGGGAATGCCCTCACTTATATATGTGAGGGCCCTCAGATACACCTTTACCAGAAATTTGCAAGGGGTCTCCATCTAGTTCTATGAGGGATTCCTTCACTTTCACCTCCTACAACAGTTCCTGCATCCACTCTTCCTCCAGCTCCTCATCCTTGCCTGATTACCTCCCTATCAAGCCCAAGCTGGAAGCACTACAGCACTGTGTTTGGTGAAGCAACAAAAGCTTCTACTTAAACTGATATCTTTAGTCTGACGGGAGTGACTACCGTAATAACAGTCCCTGAAGTGGAAAGATAAGATTACAATACCGATAGACAATTATTATTATTATTGTACTACTTACTGGATAAGTAAAGGGAGGTCAAGTGATCTGAGGTCAGGTCCAGGAAATGGCACAGTACAACAAGGAGTAGTCAGAGACGAAATCCAGTTCACAAGCCGGGGTCAGGAAAACCAGAAAGACAAGACAGTTTACAAGGAGCAAACAAAAAAATAATCAGGTCATAGGCAAAGGGTCAAAATCTAGGTAAGAGAAGAAAATCAGTTTGGGTCAGGTACAGAGTACAGAGTCCTACACAGGCAGCAGCAAGTGTACAAATGACACTGGGTGGAGGAGCTAGCATGCTTAAGTTGAAGACTAATCAAGGGAAGTGAACACAGATGATTGCAGCACATACGCAGCAAAACCAAACCATGCTGACAGACTCAACACATTAAAGAGGACCAGTCACCAATCATACATAGTGATCTAATTACAGCACTGAATGCTGCATGTCTGCTGCATTCAGGCAAATGGCCCCCCCAGCCCTTGAGCCCCCCTGTACCCCGAGATAATACACTTTGAAAACTTACATAGTGGAGCCAAATAGGAGGTGGCTTGTGGCTGGATCCAAAGGGCAGTTTCACACCCCCCTGTATATTTAATCCGCCCACCGCCGTCTCCAGGCTGCAAGGGGGTGCTCTGGGAAACAGTTGTCTGCTTTCTCTCTTTGGTCAAACCACAGCTTTTACTGCCTTTTGAAATTCTACTGATCCCTCCCCCTTTGTGGTATTGTGCTCGCTATGCATGCCAATCATTGTCTCCCTCGCCTGCTGCATAGTACACAGAGCTTATTGCAGTGCTGGCCGCTTTGCCCTGCCTCCTGCGGCGACATCACCACCTTTCCCCGCCCTGCTCCATGGTTAACATGGAACAGGGCGGGTATAAGCGGTGACTTCACCGCAGGAGGCGGGGCAAGGCAGCTAGCACTGCAATAAGCTCTGTGTACTATTCAGCAGGAGAGGGAGACAATGATTGGCATCATGGAGGCGGTGGTGGGCGGATTAAACATACAGGGGGTGTGAAACTGCCCTTTGGCTCCAGCCACAAGCCACCTCCTATTTGGCTCCACTATGTAAGTTTTCAAAGTGTATCATCTCGGCTTACAGGGGGGCTCAAGGACTGGGGGACGCCTTGCCTGAATGCAGCAGACATGCTGTATTCAGTGCTGTAGTTAGATCACCATGTATGGTTGGTAACAGGTCCTCTTTAATAACATAGCAGACAAGGACAGTGTGGAGACTTTATAGCACTCCTAACCACAATTTTATAACTGTAAAGTTTGGGTCCCCATACACTTATATAAGGTTTGGGCTTCTTGCTCAAATTTGGGTCAAATCAGTCCTGAACCCAGTCTTTAAAAACTGTCCACCCAGATTTGCTGAACCCGAACATCTGCAGCCAAGCAACTAGTGTGGTACCTAGTGTTGTAGTGCTCTTGCCTCTACTTAGCTTGGTATGACAGATGCTGAAAGCATTTTTCCTTTTTGTTTTTGGGATTTTCGATAAAAAATTGCCATATCGAGGAACACCAAACCCTTGACCTGTGGTCAGTCTGCAAGGGGGTGCTCTGGGAAACAGTTGTCTGCTTCTCTCTTTTGGTCAAACCACTGCTTTTACTGCCTTTTGCAATTCTACTGATCCCTCCTTTGTGCTGTTGTGCTCGCTATGCATGCCACATTGCCAGGTTAGCTCAGTGACTTTATAGTTCACCGCCTCATCTTCTAATTCCTCAATCTGATCCTCCTCTTGAGTTGTGATCTCAAGATGACATGATGGCAACTGTATAGCAATTATGGATGAATATGGTCCGCGCTGCTGAGAATAAAATGACAGGACGTCCAAGGTGGAATGATCGGTGCCTTTATTCCATACCCAACACGTTTCAAGGCTGTCCTAGTCTCTTCCTCAGGAAAACAACACCATAAATAATCTGATTATGATTATTGATAGTGTTGCTCCTGAGGAAGAGGCTGGGGTAGCCTTGAAACACGTAGGGCATGGAATAAAGGCACCAATCATTCCACCTTGGACATCCTATCATTTTATTCTAAGCAGCTTGGACCATATTCGTCTATAATTGCTGTGCATTCACAACCTCGAGTGGAGGTCCTGTGGCAGCTGATACCAAGCATTGATACCAGTTGTGGGTCCCACAACTGTACAAGGTGAGCAGTTTAAAGTATTTATGTTTCCAGTTGTTTGGGAGATTCAACCCATTGCGTTGTTGTCTACCCCATTTTAGGTTCATGATGGCAAATGTGTCTCATCATCATCATCCACCTCTTTAGACAGTAAATGCGGTTCCCCCCAATGGCCTTCTTCTGACCGTGGCTGACATTTGTACATCACCGCAGCCGACCTCCTCTTGTCCCTCTTGAAACGTTCATGGCAAGAGGTCAGAAGAAGCTAAAAAAAAGAGAGTGTCCAGGTGTGAGGTTACTTGTCTTCTAGGACATATCATGGTGGGAGGAAGGTGTATCAAGTTGAGGATTATGTTGTGCAACCTATTGACTATTAAGATAAGACCTTGTGGAAGACAAGGTGGTGCTTGCAAACAGACTTGAGGCATTGTCAGCCATCCAGCCTACAACCTGCTTGCAGGGTTCTGACTTAACAGTGACATATTGTGCACGCCTCCAAATTAGGAAAGCTAAAATGTGATGAGGTATGGAGTGGTCCCACAGAAGCAGAGACAGTTTGCCCTTGTCGCCTGGCCATGGCCACGGCACCATTGCCAGCCCCTCATCCACTTCCCCATCCCCTAATGCACGACTTGCAAATCTTTAATTATTTATGCCACTAAGCAAAATATTATTAAAGAATAGAAATTATTGGAATTATCCCTTTCAATGACTGTTTGTTTGATCTTGCGTCAGGTAAGGTACTGCAATCAACCCTGCCTGAATGGCAGTAAAACAGTCTCTATCCCTATTTCCAACTAATTTCCATGTTCTGAAAAGTACAGATAGCAGCGGTAATATGAATTACCCCTTTAAAAGTTCTATTGGTAAGATTTTGTTGCGGCAGGCAATGATTATGTACTGCAATCAACCCTGATTAAGTGGCAATTAAGCAGTCTCTCTCCCTATCCCTGAAATTTCCATGCACTAAGAAGAACAAATATCAGCGGCATTTTGAATTAACCCTTTAAAAGGGCTTTAACTCTGTCACAGAGATCACAGCCGGGATCACAGAGACTCGCACTATTCATTGCACGGTGCATTTTTTTAACGCACCCATTGATTTCTATTGATAGCTCATGCGTACAACTCGCAAGCAGTCGCAGCATGCCGCGACTGACACTCGCTTTGCGAGTTCAATGCTTAAAATGCGCACCAGTGTGCCTGACATTATAGAAAATAACTTGTCCTAGTGCAATGCGAGTTTTTCTCTCATTGCACTCGCGCGAGGCACTGGGATGATGTGCCTTCAGCCTTAGTTAGACTTTGTAGCAGCAGGTAATGATAATGCACCGCAATTGACCCTGCTTAAATGCCTATTGAACACTGAAGTAGAAACAAGCGAACTTTCCCTGAACATGTTCGCCTATTTTAAAATCAGCACGATCATGAACGATTCAGGCTCAGGATCGGTAACAAGAACATTTTACTTGAAAATCGGCGAACTCGGCATTGTTTGCTAACTAATCGGATGTAAAAAAAGCATTACTGCATTTGCAGTGATGCTTTTCTTTTACCTTATGACTGTCTAGGATAGCGGGCAGGACATGTTTGATGAGTGAAGGGGTTGGGGAGAGGTCAGAGGAGTGTCAGACTCTATTTTCTTTTCACAGCACTTACTGTATGGATGTTCCCGGCCAACAGCCAATCAGGGCGCATGAACCATCCACAACTTGCATACACAAGGGATTATGTCATTGGCTACCTAAGTCATATGTCCCTCAGGATATAAGCAGCGGCCATTTGCCATTGTCGCATTGAGAGTGTTACTGCTAGGGACAGTGCTTTTGTTGCTGCTCCGTTCCTGCTATACAAAAAGATAGCTAGCTACTCTATTTCTTTTTAGATAGAATAGGAGGGCGAGAAAGTCAATCCAGACATACCGTCTTTCCCCGAAAGTAGGACCCCCCCGAAAGTAAGACAGGGTGGGGGTTTCGGGGGGGTCCGCCAATGTAAGGCCTCCCCGATTGTAAGGCAGGGTTGGGGGGGCCGCTGGGAAATGTAAGGCCTCCCTTACCTTGGGGCCGCCGCTGTCCCCCTGTGGGTCCCCAGGTGTTTCCAGGCTCCAGGCTCCTCAGTTGTCAGGTGCAGCTGGGTGGGTCCGGCGCTCATGGGGTTAACTCGCCGTGTTACCCCCACTGGAGTTCGCCCAGCTTAAGCGCTCATTGGCCAATCAGCTCGAGTGCTGATTGGCCCAGCAGCTCGGGCTGTCATTGGCCGCCCCAGCCCCGACGTCACCTGCTCCTCAAGTCAGCGCCGGCCCCCGGCTCGAGCGCTCATTGGCCAATCAGCTCGAGTGCTGATTGGTCCAGCAGCTCAGGCTGTCATTGGCCGCCCCAGCCCCGATGTCACCTGCTCCTCAAGTCACCAGGCTCGAGCTGACTCCCTGCTGATTGGCCCAGCGTCCCCTGCAGCAGAAGCCTTCCACACCCACAGCCGCACCGCAGAGGAAAACGTCCACCATTGAAAGAGACAGTAAGGAAACATGTACCCTTATACTGTACCATGTGTGTGTACTGTATAGGGTATGGGGCTTTGTGCAGTGGGATCCAGCAGTGTTGTGGGGGATGGGGCTTTGTGCAGTGGGATCCAGCAGTGTTGTGGGGGATGGGGCTTTGTGCAGTGGGATCCAGCAGTGTTATGGGGGATGAGGCTTTGTGCAGTGGGATCCAGCAGTGTTGTGGTGGATGGGGCTTTGTGCAGTGGGATCAAGCAGTGTTATGGGGGATGGGGCTTTGTGCAGTGGGATCCAGCAGTGTTGTGGGGGATGGGGCTTTGTGCAGTGGGATCCAGCAGTGTTGTGGGGGATGGGGCTTTGTGCAGTGGGATCCAGCAGTGTTATGGGGGATGGGGCTTTGTGCAGTGGGATCCAGCAGTGTTGTGGGGGATGGGGCTTTGTGCAGTGGGATCCAGCAGTGTTATGGGGCTGTGTGCAGTGGGATACGGCACTGTTATGGGAGGCAGGCAGAGGGTATACGGCAATTACCGTACAGTACCGTACTGTGTGTTACTGTTACCGTACTTTGATTTGTTGTCTGCTTTCCAGTTGAACGGTGTAACGTTAAGTACTGTACTGTAAAAGAGATACTGAATGAAAAACAATGCTGATACGGTATATTTTTACCCCTAGACATGAGCGCTTCCGGGAAAGGTAAAAGAAAGAGCTACTCCGTGGAGTATAAAAAAGGATTAGTGGAAGAGTCTTGGGGCAAAAATATGGCTGAATTCTGCAAGGAGAAAATGTTGAGTGAACGATTGGTGCGTAAATGGCGAGCAGATTATGGTCACCTCAGTGAGCAAGTGGAGAGCGGCATGGCTAAAAAGCGCAAGGTTGGATGTGGTCGGCAACCATTGTATGTGAGTGGGTTGCTGACAGGAGAGCGAAGACATTGGTGGTGACCAGGGCTCAGGTTCAGGAGTATGCCCTTGCTGTGGCACCCCAGTTTGAAATTTCCCCTGAGGAATTCAAGGCGTCACAGCACTGGGTGGATAACATCCTTGAGCGCAATGACCTGTCATTGAGAAGATCCACGACCCTCTTTCGGCTGGAAGATGCTGAGATTGTTAAGCGTGCATTTGCATACAAGAAGTTTGTGGATGACACTGACTTCTCAAAGTACAGTCTCTCCAACATGATTGCCATGGATGAAACTGCCGTGTTCATGGGCAAAGCAGCTCAAACCACCATTGACCAACGAGGTGCCTCCTCTGTGTACGTTCCCTCCACCGCTTATGAAAGTGCACGTGTCACCTGCATTTTGGTAATTCGTGTGGATGGCAGTAAAGTCCCACCTTTACTCATTGCGAAGGGCAAGAAGGACAAGATTGAGAGGGTGTCTGGCATTTATGTTCTGGAAACGGAGAAAGCCTGGGCCACACAAGCGGTTATAAGAAAGTGGATTGATTTAATGCTGCCGCTTGTTATGCGAGGGAGCCAAAGAGGAATGCTGATCTGGGATGCAGCCAGCACACACCGCGCCAAGGACATGAAGAACTTCCTTCATGAGCGACGAATCGACCAGATCATGATTCCGGCAGGGATGACGGCTTATCTCCAGACTCTGGATATCGCCATAAACAAGCCCTTCAAGGACAATCTCCGTGCAGAAATCAATGATTACACTGAAAACCGTATGGAGAGGAACGTCCGTGGGAACTTTGTGAAGCCAAAACTGCCTGAGATTGTTAACTGGGTGAAGAACTCATAGTGAAAGATCACCGACACCTGCGTTGCTAATGCACTGCGAGCTGGCTACCTGGACAAGACCTGCTCATTTCAGGACAGTGCCGTTGCAACACATGACAGGTATGGGCCAATGATCCAGGCGGAAATGGAGTCCCAAGAGCCCCAAGAAAATTCAGAGGAACCTCAGAGTGTGGATGTTTATGATGATGTTCCTGAAGATGATGACCTGGTTGTGATGGAATAAATCTTGTTTTATCTTCCAGTATAACTCATTCAGACTGTTCGTTGTTGTTAGTTCTTTGTTTTACATGTTATACATGGAAATACCGTAATAATAGGGTAGTAACAAGATATTCTTGATACGCTACATTTGTTTTATTATATTGTTTGGTGATGACCGACTCTTCAGCATGTTAATAAATGTTAATTTTCTGGTTAAAAATAAATTTGTCATTTTTTTTTCCGGCTAATGTAAGACCTCCCCCGAAAGTAAGACAGGGTAGGACTTTTTGGGGTAAAATTAATGTAAGACAGGGTCTTACTTTCGGGGAAACACGGTAGGCATTGTTTGCCTAGAACAGTGAAGGCGAACTCCAGGCCTCGAGTGCCACACACAGTGCAGGTTTTCAGGATTTCCTTAGAGTTTGACAGTTGGTAATTTGATTGCCAACTGTCAAATGCAATGGAAATCCTGAAAACCTGGACTGTGTGTGGCACTCGAGGCCTGGAGTTCGCCATCACTGGCCTAGAACAAGTGATTACCAAATCTGTGTGTGATGCCAAAGACGTGTTTTTTAAATAGAAAAAGTTATTGCTAAATGTTTGTGTTTCCCCTAAATGGCAGTTTTTGGCCTTAAACAAGTGATTGTAAATCTTTGTGTTTCCCGTAAAAGGCTTTATTTGACATCAAGCAAACGATTTCCAAATCTTTTTGGTTTCCCTAAAATGCTCTTTTTTGTCTCAAACAAGTGACAGCCAAATTCTTGTTTCTAATAAAAACGCTTTTTTGACCTAAAAAAAAGTGATTGCCAAATCTTTGTGTTTCCACTAAAAGGGTTTATTTGGCATTAAAAAGTGAGTGCCAAATCTCTATACATTAAAAATGATTGTGATATCCCGACGTCATTGTGAAAAGGGGAATGGCCGTGGTTGTAAAGGGAGGAGGATTGATGTTCAAAGTGTACGTGGGCAGTTCAGTGTCCATTCTTTCCTCATCTTGAAGGTTGGCTCTTACTAATCCCTTGATCTTTGTCTATTTGGTATGTGTATTTAGCTCAGCACTTTATACAATGCCTGTAATATGTCTCTGTAAATACTGATGATTAATCTTTGCACATGGTTATTATGCACTGGCACTTTGAGACTGCAGACATTGTAATTGTTCATGGTTTCTGAGAAGTCCAGACTCAGCACCGGGTCTCCAGCGTAGGGATTCATATGTTGCACGCAGATTATTATATTACTTTATTGTATACATCTGTGCATTAATACCCCAGCTTGGTGTGACCTTTATATGCATTGTATCTCTTGACCCTTGCATGGGATTTCCTATGCATACTTTGTGGATATGTTAAAATACACTTGTATTAAGTGGGACTGAACCTCCCAATTTTGGATAACAATTCCCTGTTTCTTCCCTACCATCTTGTTTTTAAGTTTTTGCACAATAAAACTTGATTTTTATCTGCATGGTACTTGAGACTCTGTGTATGTTTAAAATGTTTTCAAAAAGTATTTCTTGCATAGTGCTTCAACTTTAGGCAGGAAACACACTGTCTGTGTGATATACAAGTCACTTGGACGAGTGTAGGATCATTAACCTTGAACGACCTCCCCTGTTAACAATTCCACACTCCTGTCCTGAAAGGGAGAGGTCGTTCAGGCTTAATGATCCAACACTCGTCTAAGTGATTCGTATATCACATTGACAGTTTGTTTCCAGCTTTAGGGTTAATACACCCTGAGGGGTTTACATACTTTAAAAGACGCCTTATTGGATTTTGTTAACCAAAGTGCATGTGGAGTAGGTGCTCCTGCTAATGTTACTGAAAGGTGTACTGAACAAACACCAGATCGTCCTATCCAAAAACAAGGGACAACTTTTGTTACTGGACATGCTACCCAAGTCTCTTTATTTGATTAAAGGCTTCTTCTGTATACTTTGGACTGACGGATTCTTCTAATGGCAGTGCAATTGTAATCCATCCTTCTCTGACTTCTTTTTGTGGCTATTTGTTTGGCAGCGGCAGAAGAGCGGTATGACTTGTAGATGAGGCACAGAAAGAGCATTTACTACAGTTGATGGCAAGCGCTGCATCAAGTGGCCTCTCCTCATCTTCCTCCACCTCAAAATTACACACAGTACTGTCCTCTAAGGTGGCAACCAATTGCCTTTGTTTCCCCCATGGCACAACTGGAGATAAGTGAACTTTCCTTGAACATGTTTGACAATTTTAAATTCGGCATGAACATTAACAATTTGGGTTGTGATTGGAAAACCCGAGCAACTTACGGAAAAATCGGTGAACATGGCTTTGTTCAGGGGAACAGTTCGAAATTTTAAAATGGCCCTAAAACTTTCCTGAAGGTTTGAGGCCAAAACGCTCGCCGAAGACCTAAGGTTAGCTAAATTTACAGCCATTGGGTCTACCATTTTTTCACATGGTGAATTTAAGGGAGCTTTAAAAGAAAAATTATAAGCTTTCTTAAGTTTCAACATGTTAAGACACCTGCAGGTTGTACATTTTTGAAACAGTTACATACTGAATGTGGCAGCAGATGTGAAATTCAGGAAACTTTAACACCCCTTTAAGAGAGCTTTTAATTTTTTGAATTATTATTTTATTTTTATAGAGAAAACCTTTATTATTGAAGAGGGTCAGCAGCATGTGAGACACCTATTCTACACTTATCTGCTAGCAATTCAGATAAAAATAGCATGCGTCTATTATATGCTTAACATGCATCATCTTATTGGTCTGTTCACACTCATAAAGAACTATAATATGGATATTGCTTCATGAAATGTGCAATCCCTTTATTTCCTTTCCTTCCATATGTTTAGAATACAGATTTTTGGCATATGCCTAAGTGTATTATTATAGCATTAATCTTGGACCTATCCATGCATTGCACACTAGTCTAATTCAACATTCCAGATGAATTGGTGTGAGCTGAAAAAACTATTTTCTTTTTTTATTTCTCACCCAAATATGTCAGGCTTCAATTATCAATACTCCCAACTGCAAGCCCAGGTGTTACCTGTGGCTTGCGGAATGTTATTTGTAAGTCAGGTGTCTTCTGTAACCCACCCCATGGAGAGATTGAGGAGCTAGGCAACAAGATTGGGCAAACAATAATATCCTCTAAGCAATTGGGTCCT
Source organism: Allobates femoralis (assembly GCA_033576535.1). Lineage (NCBI taxonomy): Eukaryota > Metazoa > Chordata > Amphibia > Anura > Aromobatidae > Allobates > Allobates femoralis. Next base: position 130,853,936 of record JARQOC010000002.1, on the reverse strand, counting down.
GGCAATCGAGTCAGGAGATGAGCTTTTCCATATGCCAGTCAGGACCTCCAGATGTGAGAGACAAGATCCTGAACCATCTTGCCTTATTAAACCTGCAGCCGGTGGAATAGAAATTCAAGGAGAAGGGCGACAAGGAGGAAAGAATTACAGATGCCCCAGTTTCTCTGCCTTCTATAGCACACTCATCAGAGGCCTTCGACTGGGAGAATGCCATGAGGAGCCTCCTACCCCCCTCCCAGCTAGTATCCTTATAGCTATGAACCACCCATAGCCTTGTCATTTCTAGAAGAAATTAGGCTCTCAGATGCCCTGGCCCAAGAGTGATTGCAGCAGTCTATGTGTAACAACTTTGAGAAGCAATATACCCAGAGCCAGGTAGTAACATTCTTCCGGAAGAGAGGGTGTGGTTTCCTAGCCAAAGACGGGACTGATGACTGGTGCAATGTCATCTGATCCACCCTGCTGCATGACTATCTGCCTTCACAACTCTGTACCCTCTATGTTGGTTGTCATTTTCATGAAGGTAAAGGGCAGCAAGGGGTGATAAGCAGTAGGGGTAAGTACAATCGCCCTCGCAGTGGATGTCCAAGAGTGGCAACAGGAGGCCAACATCAATAGGATGGAGTGTCAGCTGCTGGCCAGGCATGACCATGTTAGCCAGCTAGCTGCAGTAAAACTCACAAGGGCCCGAGAGCCTAAAAAGCCTGTTGGGGTTGCCCGAGTTCCTCTGGTTTGTGCTAGAGGGGTGGCCATCCCCTAAATCCTCCATCCTCTTTTCCAGTGATGGCCATGACAGGGTGTGCTGGGGGACAGGTGGTGGTGTAGAATGATCCTGGAGGGGCAGCCCTTGTGACTCCCCGAGACCAGCCAAAAGTGGTATACACTATGGAACCGGCATTTCCATCCGATCATCAGTGAAAGAACTGTTGTGACAGTGGGAGGCTTCACAAAAGGATGACAATTAAAGAGGAATGTCCTATAAAGGCCTGTTGTTGGGTCACTGACCCATTGAATTAAATGCCCCTGCTTAGACTCTGTAACATGCAAGACGTAAAGTTTCAGGCTGATAGCCACGCCAGTCATCCAGGAGTTGCCCTGTTGTAAGAACTGTTTTTGCTTGGACTTCTGACAAAAGTGAGGTCTGTTTTTTATTTGCTATAATAAGTATTTCTGTCACACTCGAGAAGAAAAAAATGAAATCCAGGTATGGTTGATGTGAAGCAAAAGGATAGTTTATTTGGTTCTGATCTCACAGAAATGCTGTCAATCCACAACGTTTCGGCAATACATGCCTTGATCACGTAACAGCTGGTTCAAATGCCATGAAATCAAAGATACAGAACATGTGTTAATACAGTCATAAGACCTATAATTATATTACAATCAGCATATCAAATAAACAAATTATAGCCTAACACCTTTTAGAATATACGTGTCAATTTCTCTTTCATTAACATAATAGACTTGAAGACTAGTCTCAAGAAGCAAATAAATCATCCAGGAGAAAAACAATAGTATGTTTATACCTTTAAATCTGAGGTTTTCGCTAAATGATCTTGTGCGGATGCATATATGTCAGGTACCAATACTATATCTGGTAACTAGAAAAATCATATTGATAATAAACAGCATATCTAGAATGCATAAGTTATAAGAGCATGACTATCTAGGTAAAAGTGCCATAATATTACCTTTATTGAGACTTCTCTGGCATGTAATTATCACTAAGTCAAGGAAAACCTCTTATTGATAGTGCCAACGATCTCATGAGTGTGTACCTAATATCAATAGAAGTAAAGTGGTTCAACTGTACATGTATATTGAAACTAACGTACAGCAATATACCATCACCAAAAAGGCACCATTAGGACACAGTATGGCATATTACCAGATTGTCATATGAAGTAGTGCTGACAGCAGCTATTTCTAGTTCCTGGATAGTATGGACCCACTACTGTAAAGCAAGTGTCTTAGATATAAAAACCTGTAATAATGACAAAGTGTAGCTCAATGAAATGAAAAAGTCCCAGAGAGGGATCGCTTTACCTGACCACACGTAGTAGTAATGAATGCGAGTGAACCGCGCTATGGAACAGCGTCCACGCTGAACGCCGTCCTTAAGTAACGAGTGGCCCGTGACGTCTCATTGTTTATAACCATTGTGCGCATGCGCGCGACGTAAAGCGTCTTTCCGGACACTGCCGGAGTTAACCGAAGTGAAGAGAGGCGGGGGAGTGCAGGAGGTGACGTCAGGCCTCCCGGACAAAGCCGGGAAAGGAGCTGGCTGAAGTAGAAATGCTGTGTAAACAAATGCTAAGTGTTGGAGCTGCGAGTGCCCAGTGGGGACATGGTGCCATCAAGTTAAACTTCAGGAAACTGCAAGAAAATATACAAGAATATCAGAGTACATACAAAACCATGTATACATAAACTTATGAGTATGAATCAATGAATGTGATGATCTAATATCACCATGGCAATTTTGACCAGATCCCTCACAGACTACAGTCACAGCAAATGCGTATCATCACTTGAGTATATCATTTATGACATAATAGTGAAATAAAAAAGGAGTCAGTGTGCAAGAATGGGGAATTTAAAGAGACATACACTAAATCTTATTCAGAGATGTGAAAACGTTTCATAGGTAAAAAATCTTATGTTATTATTTCGTACTCCCTATTCAAGCCTCGTGGCTCCAATGTATACAGTGTATGGATCCAATAACTTTCTCTTTCTTTTAACTTTCTAATTCTGTCACCTCCTCTCCTAGATATGGGTACATGGTCTATGACCTGAAATTTTAGTTGTGAGACCCCATGGCCGCAAGTATTAAAGTGATGTGGGATGGGTAAAAGATCTTTTTTGCATCGGATTGTAGACTTATGTTGACTGATGCGGTCTCGGACATGCTGGGTAGTCTCCCCAACATATCCGAGACAGCACGGACACTTGATAAAGTAAACCACGTATGAAGAATCACACGTGAAGAACCCCCTGATCTCAAATCTCTTACCAGATCTTGGATGGAAGAAGTACTCACCCCTAGTTACATGCGAGCATTGCATGCAACTAATACAGGGGAATGTACCCCTTCTGGTCGTGGTTAGTGTTCCCTGTACCATTCTAGGTAATTTAGAACCTATGTCGGCTCGTACGAGATGGTCCCTAAGATTCCTAGGTCTTTTAAAACAACACAGAGGGTTAGTTGCAAACTCCGCTACTTTCGGATAAGCGGAACGGAGTATACCCCAGTGTTTCCTAACGACTGAATTGATTAAATTGGAAAAAGGGTGATATGTGTTGACAAACATTATGCGCTTCTCACCTACCACCCTATTAGAATTAGTAACCCCGGTTGATAAAGTACTATCGGGGTAGCCCCTAGCTTTAAATTTGGATCGCATTTCTTTTAACCTGATATTCCTTACCTCAGGATTGGAAACTATCCGTTCTACCCTCGTTAGTTGTGACTTGGGTAGTGCCCTCTTCAAGTGTTTGGGATGACAACTAGTGTACATAAGTAGACTATTTTTGTCTGTCGATTTGCAATACAGGTCAGAGATGAGTGTGCCCTGTGGTGTCCGCGTCACCTGAGTATCCAGAAAACTGATAGTCAAAGCATCACAGTTAAGGGTAAAGTTAAGGCCCCGTATGTAGCTATTTAAATCACTGAAGAACTGATCTAATCTATCTCTGGAACCCTGCCATATGAAAAAAATGTCATCTATAAAGCGTAGCCATAAAGAGACATGTGATGTATAGAGTGGGTGAGTGTATACATACTTCCGTTCAAATTCCGCCATGTATATGTTTGCATATGGCGGTGCTACATGTGAGCCCATAGCAGTCCCCTTCTTCTGTAAGAAGTATGTATCTTCAAAAAGAAAAAAGTTGTTATGAAGTATTAACATGTAGAGCATCCTTGCAAAAATTTCTTTCAAGCAACGTGAACGTTGTTCTAGATGTTAGAAAAGATTCTATAGAGTCAATACCAATATGATGTTCTATCAAAGTATATAAACTGCTGACATCAATGGTCACCAGTAGGGTCTCATCTGTTAAACCTGTAACAGTCTTCATCTTGGAAAGAAAATCTGATGTATCCTTAATAAATGATTCTATCCCAAAAACTAACGGGGTTAATATTTTGTCTAAGGTCTTGGACAGAGGTGAGAGGATAGATTCTGTAGACGCAACAATTGGTCTACCTGGGGGATTTTGTAAGTCTTTGTGAATCTTCGGCAAAACATAGAAAACCGGTGTAACCGGGTTTCTATGTAGTAGGTAATCAGCTAGTTTGTCATCAATAACATTATGAGTTCTATACACCTGAATGAAGTCAGTCAATTTCTTCCGTACTTCAGCCGTAGGATTTCTGGGGATAGGGGAGTAAGTATTAACATCCTTTAATTGTCTATAAATCTTTTGTATGTATTGTGTTCTATTCATAACTACAATGGCGCCCCCTTTGTCTGCCGGTTTCACAATAATAGATTTATTAGTAGACAAGTTCTGTAGGGCCCTGGATTCATTCACCGAAAGATTATGTTTAATGTGTAGCTCCCCATGTGTAATTTTCTGAAAGATATCTGAAACTTCACGTTGTACAATTGAGATATACGTTTCAGCAGGGTGAATGTTCCTTGGTGGCTGAAAATCGCTAGGGGTGTATAAACCCAGGTCCTTAAGGTTGAATTGTGGAGATCGTGTAGTGATAGGCACTGATGTAAATGGAGAAGTTGAAAAATATGCCTTTAATCTAACACTCCTAAAGAACCTATACAGTTCCTGTTCTGTTTGAAAAGTACTAAATGATGGTACTGGACAAAAGGATAGGCCCTTCTGTAGTAAACTAGCCTCAGATGGAGATAAGCAGTATGAGGAAATATTGTAAACTATATTTTCTGACCTACCTGAGATCTGGTCATTACGCCCTCTCTTACTCCTCCGCGTCTTCCTTTTGAAGAACGACCTCGGCGTGAATCTAAAAAAGGAGCCGAAGGACCAGGCCGGTTGTTGCCCTGGTCTCCGTCTGAACTGGATGTAGTAGACCATGGTTTTCGAGGTGCTCGGAACCGCGAGTAATCGGTGAACTTCCAGAAGTACACCTGATTTTTGTGATAATCTTCTTCGTCCCTATTAAATTTTGCCCGCTTTTTATTTTGTAAAGCCTTCTTGAACTCGTTGACCGTTGTGTTGATCTTGGATCTCACGTTCTTGAAATCTTTAATGGTTTGGGTAAACTGAGCCTCGGTCGCCTCGATCTTCTCATCCAATGTCAAAAGCTCGTCCTGAATGTAGTCTATAGTAAGTAGCATTAAATCCATGGAACATTTGTTCAAGATTTGTTCGAATTTGTCACAATAACCTTGATTATCCTGAAAAAGAGTCGGTCTTAGAGAAACTCTGAGCCCTCTCGGTATCCTTTGTATCTTATAATATTCAGCAAGGGTTGCACTGTGGAGATCAAGGGCGATCCTCTTGCGTAAATCTTTCTCAAAGTCCTTGGTCTTGAGCTCCTCCGGTGGGACAGTCAAAAATGGTGAACTAGAATTCACCCTGGACAATATAGAGGTTGCTTCATCATGATTAAAGGAGAAGGTCTGGAAGGACATATGGGAGCTAGAACAAAAATAAAGTCAATATGTAGAGATAGGTCTGCTCACCCCTTCCCAAAGAGGTGCCCAGAAAAATGAATTCAAACACTATAATAAGTATTTCTGTCACACTCGAGAAGAAAAAAATGAAATCCAGGTATGGTTGATGTGAAGCAAAAGGATAGTTTATTTGGTTCTGATCTCACAGAAATGCTGTCAATCCACAACGTTTCGGCAATACATGCCTTGATCACGTAACAGCTGGTTCAAATGCCATGAAATCAAAGATACAGAACATGTGTTAATACAGTCATAAGGGGTGAGCAGACCTATCTCTACATATTGACTTTATTTTTGTTCTAGCTCCCATATGTCCTTCCAGACCTTCTCCTTTAAGTGTGCCAGGGAGGCTAGCCCTGATCTGGCACACCCCAATAAATTTGCTAAGTTGGCAGATGAGGGGGGTGTCAGTACAGGGATAGCACTACTGCAGCAAGGCATGACCTCTGAAACCAGAGGAGTGTCTGCTCCAGTAAGGGGGAAAACAGGAGAGCAGGGCAGGCCAGATAAGTGCTGGTAGTGGGGGACTAAATTATTAGGGCAATCTGTCACAAAGACAGGGATCGTCGAAAGCATCCTGACTAGGACTTGTGCACAATATATACCCTATGGGAATAAACATGCTAGAAATAGGACGAAACCACTATGGCTAAATAAGGCTGTAAGGGGCGCAATAAGTGACAAAAAGAAAGCATTTAGGGAATTAAAGCAAGTAGGTAGTGATGAGGCATTAAATAAATACATAAAATTAAATAATATCTGTAAAAAGCAAATCAAGGCAGCAAAGATTGAGACAGAGAGACTCATTGCCAGGGAAAGTAAAAAAAAATCCCAAAATATTCTTTAACTACATAAATAGTAAGAAACTAATAAATGATTGTGTTGGCCCCCTTAAAATAGTCTGGGTGAAATGGTGGATGAGGATGAAAAAAAGCCAATATGCTAAATGACTTTTTTGCAACAGTATTTACACAAGAACATCCCAAGACAGACAACCTGATCAGTGATAACAAAAACTCTCCATTAAATGTAACCTGCTTAACCAAACAGGAAGTATGGCACAGTCTAAAAATCACTAAAGTTAACAAATCCCCAGGCCCAGATGTGATACACCCCAGAGTACTGCAGGAATTAAGTACCGTCATAGATAAACCATTATTTTTAAACTTTAAAGATTCCATAATAACAGGGTCTGTACCACAGGACTGGCATATAGCAAATGTGGTACCAATATTCATAAAGGGGACAAAAACTGAACTTGGAAATTATAGGCCAGTAAGTTTAACCTCTACTGTGGGTAAAATCCTAGAGGGTTTTCTAAAATATGCTATACTGGAGTATCTGAATGAAAATAACCTCATGACCCAATATCAACATGGGTTTAGGAGGGACCATTCCTGTAAAACTAATCTGATAAGCTTCTATGAAGATGTAAGTTCAGGATTGCACCAAAGAAATGCAGTGGACGTGGTGTATATGGACTTTTCAAAAGATTTTGATACGGTGCCACACAAAAGGCTGATACATAAAATGAGATCAATGGGAATAGGGGAAAATATTTGTAAGTAGGTTAAGAACTGGCTCAGTGATAGTTAGCAAAGGGTGGTTATTAATGGAACACACTCAGAATGGGTCACAGTTAACAGTGGGGTACCACAGGGGTCAGTTTTGGGCCCGGGTCTTTTTAACATATTTATTAATGACCTTGTAGGGGGCATACAGAGTAGAATCTCAATATTTGCAGATGACACTAAACTATGCTGGGTTATCAATAGAGAAGAGGACAATTTTATATTACAGGAGGATTTATGTAAACTAGAAGCTTGGGCTGATAAATGGCAAATCAGCTTTAATAGGGATAAATGTAAGGTTATGCACTTGAACAGAGGAAATAAAATGTATAATTATGTTCTTAATTGTAAAACACTGGGCAAAAGTACCTCTGAAAAAGACCTGGGTGTATGGGTAGATGATAAACTCACATTTAGTGGCCAGTGTCAGGAGTTGCTGCAAAGGTAAATAAAACAATGGGATGCATTAAAAGAGGCATAGATGCTCATGAGGAGAACATAATTCTACCTCTATTCAGATCACTAGTGCGACCACACTTACAACAATGTGTACAATTCTGGTCTCCGGTGTATAAGAAAGACATAACTGAACTAGAGCGGGTGCAGAGAAGAGCGACCACGGTTATTAGAGGACTGAGGGATATGCAATACCAAGACAGGTTATTAAACTTTTAAACTTGGGGTTATTTAGTTTGGAAAAATGAAGGCTTGCGGGGTGATCTTATAATAATGTATAAATATATGAGGGGACAGTACAGAGAGCTTTTTAATGATCTTTTTACTCTTAGGCCTGAGTCGGGGACAAGGGGGCATCCTCTATATCTGGAGGTAAGAAGGTTTAATCATAATTACAGATGTGGATTCTTTACTGTAAGAGCAGTGAGACTATGGAACTCTCTGCCACATGATGTTGTAATGAGTGAGTCACTACTAAAATTAAAGAGTGGCCTGGATGCCTTTCTTGAAAAATACAATATTACTCGTTATACATACTAGATTCTTTGATAGGGCGTTGATCCAGGGAACTAGTCTGATTGCCGTATGTGGAGTAAGGAAGGAATTGTTTCCCCCAATGTGGATCTTAGTGTTGCCACATGGATTTATTTTTTTTGCCTTCCTCTGGATCAACATGTTGGCTATGGGTTAAACTAGATGGACTTAAGGTCTACCTTCAACCTTAAATACTATGTTACTATGTTACTATGTTATGTATGTTGTGTAACATGATTGTGAAAAATTACATCATGTACTAACTTGATTTTTTTAAACTTTGCAACAATAAAACTTTTAACTTCACTGCTTGTGTGCTGGACTGTTTGTGCGCAGTAAGAAGTGCTTTGATACTCCCCTATGGATGCTGGAGAAAAAGCCGGAGGCCTCTCACATGAAGGTGTGAGCTATGAAAATGCAGAACACTACACACACTATTGTAGAAGAGGGCTAAACAACTCTAGTTCTCAAGGAAGCAAACAGTGCATGTTTTCAGGATTTACTTAGCATTGCACAAGGTGTTTGTAATCATCACCTGTGGAGATGATTAAATCCTGAAAACATTCACTACACTATTTCCATCCCTTGAGGATTGGAGTTGCCCACCCCTGCCCTAGAAGTCTTTGTGGAGGTAGCCAGGGGGCAAGAGGAATCCTCGAGCCCTTCCAATACAACTGCGGCTTTGCATGGACCCTCTCACAAGCATATGGGGGGTTATGTTGACAGAGAGCATCCGCCATATGCTGTGAGAGCAGGCACGCATGTAGTGGTGATAGTGTGACAAGTGGTGCTATCACACAGATTACTGCAATTCAGACTTGAGGGGTCACACAGGGGCTATCCCACAAGTTTTAACTGCATTGTTCTCCCTGACATTACCGCTCCTCACTGGTTCTGTCTCACGATACCATTGAGATATACCCACATCTTGCGTGAGATTGTGGTTCTCATGAGCCAGCTAGTGTTATGAGGTTATCTTTGGTCACACAGCAGGATTCCCTGCTGCCTGATACCCGCTATGTAACCTGAGCCAACCTCAGTGAAATCACGGTGTGACTCACTGACGTGCCTGCTCTCCCACCATATGGGGTATTGAGTCACTGACCGTGCCCTCCAAATGCTTGGACTAAATCAGAATTTATTTTGGTTTTATTTTTGTTGTTTTTTTTTCAAATTTTTTTACATGCTTTTTTTTTGTTTTTTGGCTGTAGTGGTAGACTTTTAAAAAATGGGTTTTAATGTAAAAAGAGGTGAAAGAAAAATGTATTGGAGTTTATTTTCAATTCAAATATTTACTGATGTGGTTATTTGTGTCCTTACTGACTTAGCTAGTAATATCGGGTATCTAATTGACGCCTCAGCATCACTCATCTCCGGGTTTGATGTCATCTGACATTGCTCAGCTGGCATCAACTCCAAAAAACATTATCCTGTGTGGCAATGCACCAAGGAAGCGAAAGAGCGGGGTAAAGAAAGACGCCACTCCTGGGGTGGCTGCAGCCTGCTAATATTTTTAAAGATATTAAAATCGTTTAAGAGTTTTTAGCTGTTCTAGTGGATGGATGGATAGATAGATAGATAGATAGATAGATAGATAGATAGATAGAAAAATAAGAGATTTATGGATAGATATATGTTAAACAGCTATATTATGTCCCATGCCCTATAAATTGTAAGCTGGCACCCTTTATTGCCTTTCATGTTGTACTAGAGGATGTTTTAGCCTTGCATTTAGTTAAAAATGAATAATTAATTAAAAAAACAACATGGGGTATCCCCCTATTTTTCATCGCCAGCTAAGATGCAGCAGACAGCTGCAGCCAGCAGGCAGCTAAAAATGAATAATTAATAAAAAAAACAACATGGGGTACCCCCTATTTTTCATCCCCAGCTAAGATGCAGCAGACAGCTGGCAGCTTAACCTTGGCTAGTAATCCAAAACAGAGGTGGCTCTAAGCTATGTTTAAAAAACACAAGTAGAAAATTCCTTTATTGTAAATAAAACACACAGACAACTCGCTGTCACCCATTTATTAAGCCCAAACATACCCTCCAATGATAATTCACAATGATGTGCAGGCACAGCTACATGAAGTGAGCAGACACTATTACAGCATCTGTGGCACCCCTGAGGGACCACTAGTCACAGAGGTACTGTACCTTAGCCAGAGGTGTGTTACCCCCAACCCTAGGTAAGAAGGGGACACTACCCTGTATCCACACACAGCATGAACCATTAGGCACTCTGGACTAGAAAGGTGGGGGGACTGATCAAACCAACCATCCCTGGCTGGAGATGGGACTATGAGAGGTGGTAGGGGGAACTGTAGGAAGAGGAGCCACTTAGAGGACAGGAGAATCTAGAAGAGGGAACCACCTGGAAGTGGGAAGGTAGTAAGAGAGTTTGTGAGTGAGTGAGAGTAGAAGTGGAAGGAAGCAGCAGGAGAGTTGGGCTCCAGTGTGGGAGTGGGAAAGAACTGTGACCAGGGGACTGAAGCTGGAGGAGCTCGTCCCTGGAAAGGGAGACAGACAGGAGCTCCAGAGAAGGAAGAGGTCCCAAAGGCATGGGCAGAGAGCAATCCACCCATGGGGCTCGCATCCATTGATGGTCACAGACAATTGAGGGACCAGTGCTGCTAAGGGTCACCGGGCCAAGTCTAGTGGAGGAAATGTCAGGCCTCAGCTAGCCAACCGGAGGCTGCTGTATCTCCAGGAGCAGCAGCCAAAGCCATGTCAGTTGTTGCAAAGGTGGCCATATAGGGCCAAAGGCGACCAAGAGAAAACGTCACCCGATATTGTCCATGGCCACTGGCACAGGACACTGAGTGTGAGGTGCAGGACAGGAGGAAGAGGGCCAGCATAAGTGAGACGACCCGGAAAAGGTACACAGAATGGGATGCACGGAGTGGGGAAAATGGCCTACACCCCCTTCGTCCTCTGAGAGCCGAAAGGGCTACCCATGATACTGGAATGCTCCACCCCAAGGAGTGGCCGACAGCAAAAGAGAAAGGATCCACTCATGAAAGGGAGAGGGGAAGCAGTTCTGGCAGTGGCGGTGAAGCAGGGTGTGGCACGTGACACAGACACTGTGTGCAACCCGATTGGCGCCATGGCAAACAGAGGTCAGCAGAACCCAGAGCGTGGGTTGGATGTAGAGGACTCCCCCAGCCGACCGGAGGAAGACCTGAGCCAGCTGCCCATGATAGAAACAGGTGTATGAGAGCGCACTGCCTGGTTAAAGTCTGTGGACTAGTGCATTTTAATTGTTTTTAATTCATATCAAGGTTTTTTGCTGTCTTTGGATCCACAAATAAATGTATGATATACTTTCTTCACCTTCAAACCGGCTGTGCGCACTTTATACAGAGGCTCTCTTCTCCTCCTATATATAGCTGCCCATGATAGACTCAGACTTTTTGAAGGACGAGGTATGAGAGCTGGGCCGCCAGCTCCTGCGGATGCAGGTCAGGACGGTGGGTAGATGGAGACAGGCCCTACTGCAAAGGACGATGCAACAGTGGACCACTTTGCACCCAGTTTCCCCAACATCCGAGGGAGAAGGTGGAGAGGAACCCGGCACTGGGAAGGACCACGGAGCAGGTACCAACATTGCCCCGGTAGCAGAAGAGACCCTGATAGGGACTGTAGAACCCCCTCATGCCCTGACAACTAGTCAGGAGCTACAAGGTCTGACCTGGGAAAAGACTCACATCAAATTGGAAGGTCTGGCAGTCGCATTAACACTGAAACCCCTGCCCCAGGAAGTTCACAGGGAGCAGGTGGTGTTCTGATGGGAAAATTGGGGCGGGGAGCTCATGGGATTCCCCAGGGAGGCGCGGGCAGGAAGGCAACTAACGAAAAGATAACAAAAATAGTATGTGGAAGATGTCTCCAAATACTCTGCAGTAAAAAAATTTGAAAGCTAATGCCACTGAAACAAGTGTACTTGGTGCATACCTTTTTTGCTAAAAACGTACTCAAAGCCATTCCACCGCGACAAGGTGATCTCTTCGGAACGGACACTACACTAGCCATATTCAGAACCACTGATGTGCGTATCTACCTCACAAACAGCCGGATGCCGTGTGTGAACCGTATCCAAAAGGATCACAGATTTAATGTAGTAAGTCTATTTCTGCCCCGCGTGAGTAGGGCAGGGTCCTCCAACTTATGAGGAGACAAGTGGTTAAATCAATTTAGAAACTAAGCTGAGACAGAAAAAATTGTAGCGTGAACAGGCCTGTATAGGAAGTTCACTACCTACGCCAAATTGTATGCATTAACTACAAGCAAAGGAAAGGCAACTGTAGAAACCCTGAGCTGTTCCGAGCTGACGCTTATACCTTGGAATGTCTTGTACTCTTTTAACCTGTTGACCATGAAGAAAAATTCACTTGGTGTGGCCAAAAATGTTGGTCCATCTTGTCCTGTCGCCCACCCAGGACCTACATTGGGGTTTTTTTGGAAGTGGGTCCCCGATGAAGCACTAAAACGGACTAAGGCAGAGACACCTGGTGAGGAACGCTCACCAAACTAAAGTATTGCACATCCTTTTATTACCAAGTTTTTGAATTTTTTATCTTTTATGTTATGTAACGTTCAAGTATCAGTGTCTCCCGGGAAGGGAAAAAGTTTGCTCATGTTAAATGCGCATCTAAAAAATGTCACCTCTTTTACCAGAACAGGTCCAGCCTAAGGACGTGCTGTGTTTTACGAAGGGGTAAATGTGGCACCCCTGAGGGACCACTAGCCACAGAGGTACTGCACCATAGCCAGAGGTGTGGTACCCCCAACCCCAAATAAGGGGGGATACTAAACGGTACCCACACACCGCATGCACCATTAGGTACGCTAGACCAGAAAGGTGGGGGGGGACTGATCAAACCTCCATCCCTGGCTGGCGATGGGACTAAGAGAGGTGGTGAATGCAACTGTAGGAAGAGGAGCCACTTAGAGGAAGTGACAGGGGGAGTATAGTATACTATTACATAAACTCTGTCTCAAACACAAACATAGTAGTATAGTAAAAAGGCATGCACACTGAGTCTTATTTCATTAGGGAGAGGTGCCAATTGAGGGGTCTGGTAAACCCACGATATAGACTCTAGGAAATGACAATTGCACACTCTCTGTTTTTTGTTTGCAAAAAAAGGTTTCTTTATTTCTATAGCAACAGGGAACCAACGTTTCGGTCCAAACCTAGGACCTTGATCACGGTAGTTGCCTCCGTATTCTGCTGTTCGTCATACATGGGGGCTCAGCCACCCTATCGGTTTATTTCAGTTTTCCTGTATGCTATATCTAACCATGGGATCCTTGGATCCTGGTTAAAGGATGCCTTATTTCATATGGTTATGAGCCTCAGTCCTAGAGTCAAACACAAACATAACAATTTACACAGTATATAACTATAATGAAAGTCCCACAGGGATCAGCAGCAGCACATAGAGTGTTAAAGTGGTGGAAAAGCCATGAAGAGCAGAATTCAATAAGGTCTTTCAGTTGGACCCTAAAGGTTGCATGCATGCCCAGTAGGGGGAAGCGCAAATGGCGCAAATGTGGGAAAGGAAAATATAACTTTAACATAAACACAGGTCTCAGTCAAGGAAGAACTGAAAAAAAACAACTTAAAAATATTCTTCCCTAGCCAAAATGTCAACTAAGGGATTGGTCATTGACCAAAAAAGATGCCTTTTTTTTAGGAAAGTCTACTGTACTTAGCACACAAACTCTCCTGCGGCATTCTCAACCTTGAAGGTCGGCATTCGTAATGGTAGTCAGCTGCTGCATGGTCTGAGGGGGTCGTAGGGGCTACTCATGTCTGAGCATTCTCTACCAACACCTGCCCCCAGCACACCCCATTATGGTCACCGGTGGAGAAGACGATGGAGGAGCTAGGGGACAACCATGTCCTATAGGCCAGACAGGAGCAACTTGTGGCACACAGACATGCCCTGTGGGTTTGGGTGCAGCTTGCTGGCTAGCCAAGAGAGGCCTGTCCAGAAAGGGAAATATAACTTTAACAAAAACACAGGCCTTGGTCAAGGAAGAACTGAAAAAAATACAACTCAAACAAGTCTTTCTCTAGCAAAAATGCCAAGTAAAGGATGGGTCACTATCTCACTGACCCACCAACATGCTTTTAGGAAGGTCTATTGTCATTGTCTCTCTACATTTTCAGCCATGCCTTGTATGGTTGTCATAGTGTTTCCTGGTACACTGCAGTGGATTTTCTTGGGGGGGTCGCAGGGGTTACTCCTCGAGGGGCATTCTCTGCAACCATCTGCCCCTCAGCACACTCTATCATGGCAACTGTTGGAAGGGATGATGGAGAAACTAGGAGATGACCACACCCTATAGGACAGACAGGACCAGCATGGGGAACATGGACAGGCCCTCTGGGTTTGGATGCATATGGCTGGCCAACCAAGAGAAACCTGGGCTGCACCTGACGCCAACTTCTCTCCAGGTCATTCTCCTCCTGCCACATCTCAAATTGGTCGGCATTGGCAACCTGACATACGCCAACCGCAAACCACCCCTTGCTGCCCCACAGCTTCATGAAAGTGACCTCCTCCCCAGCAAAGATGGTACGTAGTCTTTGGAGAAGATTGTCACGCAGCAGGGTGGACCGATTGACGTAGCACCGATGCTTAGTGCCATGTTCCACTATGAACCTAATAACCCTTATCCTTCTGGAATACCACCACCTTGCTTTGGGTACATTGGTCAAAGAAGTCATTAGCCTTAGGCCCATGCAACCACTCCTGGGTAATGACATCTGCATGTTGAAGGACACAGATGATGGGGAGGTGTCACGGGTGGCGCGGGTGACAGGGTGGAGGCCACGCGCAGACGATCTCAGCGTTTGGCCCACCAGCCATAATGGTGGAGGATGGTCCATCTCTTTCAGGGGCATTTACCTTCTGTTTAGATGAAGAGAAGGTGTGATGAGATCTCTCTATTTTGGGGAGACGGCTGTGGAGGTCTTGTGCTCGGTCTGGTTGTATCCACCTGTATTGTAGGTCTCTAGGACCCAGCAGATTCCTTCTACCTTTATAAGGAGGTTCATTACCCTTCCTCAGTGCAGGTGATATTTCCTTGTGGACTCTTATCCTTGCTCCAGCAGAAGCTGAGGTTGTGAGCTCGCTGTGGTCTGCTGAAAGATAAGTGTTTCTTTTCCCCAAATGTCTGTCTTCCTGGTGTTTGTCTTTAGTTGTTAGTGGAGGGGTCTAGTGCACCTCTCCATCTGATCCTTAGATAAGATAGTGCTAGGATCAGAGAGGGACGAGGTTCGTGGTCGGCGACAGTTGAGGAGACTGTACAGGGACGTTAGGGCAGACAGGGTCAGCCCTAGTAAGTCTAGGGGTCACCGTCTCCTTCTTGTGCCCTTAGCAGTAGGGACCCCTTATTCCCCCCCCCCCCCCGTCGTTATCCTACGCTGGGTGTCTTCCCCACTCCCAGCGTGACAGGAGGTTGATGCCTTGTTGGATAGTTGCTTGGAGGGGGTATGTGTCCCCACATAGCATTGTCCCTGTTTAATGCTTCTGGAGGTGGTGAGGGTCATCTACACAGCTGGAAAACATTGCCTTTTAAGTCGTCCGCATCATGGTCCTTGTCCTGTTGGCATTGGGGAATGGGATCCTGTAGCTTTGACATCAGCTGGAGGTGGAATCTAGCCAGACATGCTGCAAGATCATGTACAGTCTGACATGTGGTGCTCCTGGTCCTGGATGCCATAGGGAAAGTGTCCTCTGACTATTGTGACTCACTCCTCAGGTCTGCATCTGGCATCGGGGCCCAGGATTCTATCTGCCCCTCATTGCAGATGAGACATAAAGTGGGTTGTGCAGTAGAGCACCAGGTGACAGAGGTCTCTATCTGCCGAATCTCACCCACCTTCTGACCCTGGGGTTGTTAGGGAGATGACATCCTCTGAGTACAAGTCAGCTATGCCGTGCAGGGGATCTGTGTAATGCCATCCCAGTACCAAGTTGAACTGTAGTAGCAGACAGTATACCTGCGTGTGTGGCACTGGAAATGCACAGGTAAGATGGCAGGAGATCCTGACTGAGTTCCGTCAGTTTGCGTGTTTGTTTTGTCTAAGAGGCATGCCTCTTCCATTGAGTGACAGGATTGAGACCCGAGCAATCAGTACTAGTACTAGAGTTCAATGTTTGCACGCTTTTGTTGCTTAACCCCTTCATGACCCGGGAATTTTTCGTTTTTCATTTTCGTTTTTTGCTCCCCTGTTTCCAAGAGCCATAACTTTTTTATTTTTCCGTCAATATAGACATATGATGGCTTGTTTTTTGCAGGACAAGTTGTACTTTCATAAGCAATAATTTATTCTACCATATAGAGTACAGGGAAATTGCAAACAAATTCTAAATGCAGTGAAATTGCAAAAAAAGTGCAATGACACATTTGTTTTTTGGGTATTTTACCCGCCATGTTCACTGTATGGTAAAACCAACATGACTAGCTGATGCTTCGGGTCGGTACGAGTTTGTAGACACCCAACATGTAACCTTTACTGGTATCTAGGTGGTGAAAAAAAATTCTGAAGTTTGAAAAAAAACAAAAACGGACTTTTTGCACCATGTTATGCGCCCTCATTTTCAGGATCTGGGGCTGTGTGATGGCTTATTTTTTGCGTCTTGAGCTAACGTTTCTAATGATATCATTTTTGGGGGATCTGCAGTTTTGATCGCCCGTTATTGCATTTTATAGCAATGTTGTGGCGACCAAAATAACGGAATTTTGGCGTTTGGACCATTTTTCCGTTACGGAGTTTACGGCTGTCATTAGTGGATTTAATACGATGATAGATCGGGCGATTCTGAATGTGGCGATACCAAACATGCATTGTTTTTTTTGTAATACTTTCATTGTGATTGCTGGAAAAGGGGGATGATTTGAACTTTTATATATTTTTTTTTTTACAGGTTTTTAAAAACTTTATTTTTTCATTGATTCTTATTTTTACACTGCCTCTTTAAGAGACTGCAGCTCATCTGTATCTCCCAGAATGGACCTGTTGTGGTTTGCAGCACCTGCCAACCATAACAGGAGACTGCGCTCTGACAGCATCCGGGGTCTAGCCAGGACCCCGGGCTGTCACGTGAGCACCGGAGATCCCGCAATACTATGGGATCTCCGAAGCAGGCGGGAGACAGCATGGGAAACAGCGAATGTAAGGGGTTAACAGCGCCAATCGGATCCCGGATTCGATTGAAGCTGTTAGCCTACATCTCAGCTGATAAGATCATCTGAGATGTAGGCTGTTTGATGTGAGCGCCGCGCCGGAGCTCACATCAAACACCCCTTACCGGCCTATGACGTCCTCCTACGTCAAAGGTCGGGAAGGGGTTAATGCTTAGCTCCTAATTAGCCCCTCTATGTGATGCTCTGCAGAACTAACGTCAATGTCACAAATCCATGTCCCCAGGCCACTCAGATGCGGTATGCGGTTAGGTGCTTTCATTATTGAAGCTTGACATCTTTGTAGAAGACATAATGAAGATGAAAACAAATAAGTTTAGGCAGGTCATCATTCACAATCATACATTTGAAATTCTGAATATGGCTAGTGGGCACTGCAGGAATACAAGGACAACTTTAAAATGAATTATACATATAACACAGTTATGCACTTGACAAAAGTCTGTATTGTAAATGTATGGCATACATGTGTACAGTGATGCAAATGTATGGAAAGCACTATGGCATTAATAGCGCTATATAAAAGAATAAATATTATTATTAGTATTATTATGACATAAAATAGTGATTGCACATTTTTCAGAAATAATATCCATATTATAATGTTTCATCAGTTTGGACAGATCTCAAAGATTATGGATGTGAGGCATATAATGGCCAAATGATATTTTTATATTAATTGCTATCATATAACTGTAGAACAAATGGCCTTGCATGCTGCTGACTCTCTGCAATAATAATAGTTTGCTCTCCAATAGAGGAAAAACATTAAAACAATTCCCTTAAAAATATAAAGCTCTCTTAAACTGATGTTTTAAAAACATTGTAAGCTTCCTGGTTTTCCCAGCTGCTGCCACATCTGGCACTTTTTCCAAAATGAACACACTTGCAGGTGTCAAAAACACTTGCAAACTCCAGGAAGTTTAGAAAAAATCATTTACAGCTCCCAAAAATTCTACACCTTGATACAAGCCTGTAGACCTGATGCCTGGGGACACTCCTAACCTTCACTCAGGTGTTGTCCCAGCCAACAGGTTGCTGGCGGGTGTTTTTGGCCCCAAATAAATAGGTAAAGTTTTAGGGCCAATCTAAATTTCACAATTTTCCCCAAACAAAGCTCTGTTCGACGACTTTTGGGGAAAGGTTTTGGGTTTCCGATCCCAAAGCTGAATTTGAAATTGGCGAACATGTTTTAGCAAAGTTCACTTACTGCTAATCCTTGTTCATCTGCATGACAGCCCTGAGTTGTGGTACCTCCAAGGGGCACCATGTCTAAACTGACTTCCTCTTGTGTGTTTTGTAGGTCCTGCTCGGCCAAGCGTTCTATTAGAGTTGCCCGGTTTTCCTCCGATAACCATTCTAGCTCTTGAGCCTCTTGTAGATGGAGTCTGCCAAGTCACCGCTTTGTAACTTTTCTGATAAGTTGTCTAGAGGTAGTTGATCCCTCTGCTGCCACCACTTGACAAGATTTGAAGTTTTGGGTTGTATTAATAACCTAGGCTGGTTAACATTGCAACAATTTTTATTTGTATCCATACACAGCATTACAGAAACTCCAGGTAGATGGCCACAATGTGATGACTCCAGTCTACAAGATTCCAAACCAGACGGCAGCAAAAGTTTTTACGCTCCTCCAGACAATGGATATCACAACCATAGGATGTGTATCCAGTTCAAGTCAGCAAGAATAGTCCTTAGGATAGTCTCTCAAATCCAGATGGTGGATACCATGACCATAGCATGTGTATATAACTCCAGTCTCTATGATCCATCTATGGGCTTTACGACCTGGCCTTAGTAATAGATCCTCTCACTTCCAATAAATAGCACCAACTGATTAACTTAAACATTTGGCTTATTGTTTCAGAAGTCTTTGACCTTGTCTGCAGGATTGTGTATTGGAGAAACTCCCTGCAAAAAATGAACAAAGATGCACCACCCCCACCAGATGCAGGACAAGGAGTCTTACTGCAGGCATGATTTTATTACAGTCCAGGAAGGCCAACTATGATGACCCCCATCCAATTCTGCATAGACAAGTGACCCCAAACTGACATGCAAAATTTTCTTCAATAAAATGTCAAATAAAACAACAACAATATTGCAATACATACATTTATGTGACTTTACACCTTATAGAAACTTTATTAGTGTGACTTGAATTTCTGGCAACCACTCCCCAATATTGATTGGAGTGTGAGAGGTTGTTTGATCATTATGCAGCACTTACCATGCCTGCACAGTTTATCTTGGGGGCTTGCTGCATCCTGTAATGCATTAGTACTGGAATCAGGTAATGGTTATTGTGGCTGCTTTTTCAGTGATATTCTTTGGATTTGATGTCCTTCTCAGTGAATTGCTTTTCATTTAAGAATAGGGACTTCCAAGACAAAGAGAACCCTTGATGCATATTACAAGCTTGCATATTTTCTTCCAAATCATCAACATCTACTTTGGCTAGACAAACCAGAATCATTTGGTTAATGGTTTCAATATCTAGTTCCATTTTCCATGTTTTACACCATGCATTTTTTAATCAGTTATCAGCTTTAAGACAATTTATTAATTATTGGTGTAAACTGCTCTGATGCAATAAAGATATATCTTGCTATTACAACACTATATTGGGACTGTTTTTTTAATATAATATAAAGCACTTGAGTTTGACATTCAGAGCACTGTTCAGTCCATGGTGACAAATCGGGTTTGAACTCAATACTAAGGCCTCTTTCACATCAGCGTTTTTTTCAAAATGCGGCAGATCCAGCAGATTTACCGCATCTGCCGCATCTGTCGCATCTGTTGCCTAACGGCCGCATTTGCGGCACACTTATGTCAAGCCCCATGTATTGTCTATGGGGCTTGTGGCAGGTTTGGCAAGTGAGGTATTGCCGCAGTTGCAGCCGCAAAAGAAACTACAGTCAGCAGCTTTTTGTCCGCGACCGCAACTGCCGCAAGTGCCGGAACTGTGACAATACCACACTCGCCGCACCTGCCGCAAGCCCCATAGACAATTCATGGAGCTTGCCGCAAGTGTGCTGCAAGTGTGACTGTTAAGGCCCCGTTACATGCAGCGATATCGCTGCAACGTCACAGGCTTTGTGACATTGCAGCGACCTCGCAGCGAAGTCGCTGTGTGTGACATGACGCAGCGATTCAACTCGCCGATCGCTGCGCAATGGCCATGACCATTTATTGGTCGTTGGTCTGCTGCTGGGCAGCAGACATCGGCGTATGTGATGCTTTTCTAAACGTATGTGTTCCCTGGTAACCAGGATACACATCGGGTTTCTAAGCACAGCGCACTGGTAACAAGGGTACACATCAGGTTACTAAGCACAGCGCGCTGTGCTTAGTAACCCAATGTGTGCCCTGGTTACCAGCGTTCTCCCGCTGAATACAGCAGCGGGACCTCGACATCGTGAAAAAGAATAGTTTATATTCTTTTCCACGATGTCGAGGTCGTTACACGGGTCGAGGGTTGCTGGTGGGATCTGCCTGTCTGGCATCTCACGAGCGGTCACATAGCGATGTGCCAGTGATGCCGATAGTTGGTCGGGTCACTAGCACATCGTTATGTGTAACCCAGCCTTAAGGCAAAAGATGCCTCAGATGCGGTAAATGTGCTGGATCTGCCACATTTTGAAAAAAAGCTGATGTATAAGGGGCCTAAGATGTGAAATTCAGTTATATTGCCCAGCTGCCTACTATATTTCTATGATACTATTAAATCATTAGTTAATGGTAATATATGTGTTTTGTTAAAGACTCTATCAGCTTAATTTTCTTAACTGTAACATACAGTGATTTTCTATTTTGCAGGATTTCAGAAATTTTTAAATTTAATCTTATTTTTTCACTATTCTGCATTGGTGTTGTAGCTAGAGTTAAATGTGAAGACAAGATTACAAGACTGGATATTCCTTCCTCATTCTACTCTCTAGGGGAAAAAGATAAGAACATTTCCTTTGCATCCTTGTACACACTGTGCCATAGATTCTGAAAAGATGTGCTGTTCTCTTGACTGAGCAACCTCCCTTCAGCCAGTGACTTGTTTCTTCAAGGCTAGAAGAAATACTATTTATCACTGTAGAATTCAATATATAACATCTGTTGCATTTCAATTTCAAAATGATATGTAATTCTCACCAATAGCAAAAATATATACAATTATCTATAGCACATTTCCTTGTATATTATATGTAATTTAAGAAATTTTAAGTGAAAATACTCAACTGCCAAAATTCAGTTTTTCTACCTTTTTCCATAAACTTTGTTTTGAGTCTAGGTTCTGTTCCCGAAAGTCCCACAAACTGGTATAGAGAGACCACCTCTTCTTTTAATCATTACCAGAATGATTTGCCATAAGCCATCTAAGGCTTAGTGCTCAAGGTATGTTTTTCAGGTGGATTCTGCCCAGAACCAGCTTGAAAAAACAATAAAAGTACCCTAAAAAGGCAGACAATGTATAGCAATGTTAAATGACAGTGCTGTGCACATGTTTCATTCAGATATCATTTCTTTTAAGGGCCTGTCACACGCGTCAATATCGCCTGCACGATATCGGCTGCACGTGACGTTGCAGCGATATTGACGCGTGTGACATACTGAATCAACCAGCGATAAATCGCTGGTTGATGATCGCCAGGTTTTAGAACCTGCTCTAAAACCTGGCGATTGTCGCCCGGTGGACACGTAGCATCGCTGCGTGTGACACCGGGAGTAGCGATATTCCAGCTCCCAGCGCCTCTCACAAGCGCTGGGAGCTGGTAACTAAGGTAAACTGCGGGTATCTAGGCAGCGCGCGCTGCCTAGATACCCAACGTGTACCTTAGTTACCAGCCTCCTCCGCTCCGCTGTCCCTGTGCCAGTGTGGCAGAGGAGAGGGGGTTAACCAGGGAAGCTTCCTGCTTCCCCCGGCTGAGCCCGCCCCTCCTCTCTCTGCCGCTGCTCCAGGGCCCCCGGGCAGCAAGGTCCGCCCCTGGCTCACCGGCTGGTATCTAAGGTACACAGCGGGTAACTAGGGTCCCTAGTTACCCTCTGTGTACCTTAGATACCAGCCGGTGAGCGGAGGAGGCTGGTAACTAAGGTACACATCGGGTATCTAGGCAGCCCGCGCTGCCTAGATACCCGCAGTTTACCTTGGAGACCAGCCTGCTCCCGCTTCCAGCAGCCTGGCAGCGGGAGCAAGACATCGTGGAAACGATATTTTAATCGTTTCCACGATGTTTCTGGTCAATTGATCGCTGGTGAGTCTGCCTGTGTGACAGCTCACCAGCGATCAGCCGTCAATGTCATCAGCGATCATCTCACTGACGACATTGACGCGTGTGACAGGCCCTTTAATAACTTCAGTACAGTAGCGTTGCTACTTGGAGGTTGCCCTGAGACCCCCCACTTTGAAGGGCATTCCCAAATCTATTTCTGCTTCTAACTGTGCCGGCATGTGCAATGGGCCAATACAGTTAAGGGCCTGTCACACGCGTCAATGTCGTCAGTGAGATGATCGCTGACGACATTGACGGCTGATCGCTGGTGAGCTGTCACACAGGCAGACTCACCAGCGATCAGTTGACCAGAAACATCGTGGAAACGATTTAAATATCGTTTCCACGATGTCTTGCTCCCGCTGCCAGGCTGCTGGAAGCGGGAGCAGGCTGGTCTCCAAGGTAAACTGCGGGTATCTAGGCAGCGCGCGCTGCCTAGATACCCGATGTGTACCTTAGTTACCAGCCTCCTCCGCTCACCGGCTGGTATCTAAGGTACACAGAGGGTAACTAGGGACCCTAGTTACCCGCTGTGTACCTTAGATACCAGCCGGTGAGCCAGGGGCGGACCTTGCTGCCCGGGGACCCTGGAGCAGCGGCAGAGAGAGGAGGGGTGGGCTCAGCCGGGGGAAGCAGGAAGCTTCCCTGGTTAACCCCCTCTCCTCTGCCACACTGGCACAGGGACAGCGGAGCGGAGGAGGCTGGTAACTAAGGTACACGTCGGGTATCTAGGCAGCGCGCGCTGCCTAGATACCCGCAGTTTACCTTAGTTACCAGCTCCCAGTGCTTGTGAGAGGCGCTGGGAGCTGGAATATCGCTACTCCCGGTGTCACACGCAGCGATGCTGCGTGTCCACCGGGCGACAATCGCCAGGTTTTAGAGCAGGTTCTAAAACCTGGCGATCATCAACCAGCGATTTATCGCTGGTTGATTCAGTATGTCACACGCGTCAATATCGCTGCAACGTCACGTGCAGCCGATATCGTGCAGGCGATATTGACGCGTGTGACAGGCCCTTTAAACTCTGTGGGAGGGCAGGGAAACTTGATCTCCTTGGACTGCTGCATTCTTTTCTGGAGATTGCAGATTGCTTTAGAATTGAGTGAAGCAATAACCTCATTGCACCGCGACATTCACAGGGTGTGCCAGGACTTTCTGCTGTGTGTAGATGAGCTTATTGGATTAAGGTGAGTATATGTTTTTTTCTTTTAAAATTGTTTTATGGCTTAAGTGTGTGGGGGGTGGCCCACAAAAAGAGACATACTAAATAGTAGGGGCTACTGAGACAGGGCACCATAAATAGTGGAAGCTATGAAGAGAAGGCCATCATACACAGTGGAGGCTACTAGGGGAGCTATCGTAGAGTATGGGGGGCTACTAAGAGGGTCATAACACAGTGTGGGGGGCTACTAATAGCACTATGATAGTGTGGAGTTACAGTAATAAGAGGCCATGATAGAGGCATGGAGGCTACTGAGGGGGTCATTACATTATGGAGGCTGCTGAGGGGGTCATTATACAGTGTAAGGGCTACTGAGGGAGTCATTATACAGTGCAGGGACTACAAAGGGGGTCATTATACTGTGTAAAGGGTACAAAAGGGGCCATGATACAGAGTGGGGGCTAATAAGGGGGGCTTGGCACAGTGTGGGGGCTATTGAGATGGACACCATATAGTGTTGGGCTACTAAACGGATCATTATACTGTGTGGGGGCTACTATACAATTTGGGGACCAACATACATAGAGGGGAGAGAATCAGGACTTTATTAAATGTTAAGTGGGAACTTATTGTTTGGGGCACTCAGATTATTGTGATTGTGAAAGGGACACACAAAGGGAATTTTTACTTTCTTGAGTTGAAAATGTGGACAATGTTTTCCAGGGCACATGCATAGGGCATTAATATGTTATAGATGTTTGTTTTACCTTCCAGAGGACGCACAATACAACATAGCAGATGTTGGTCTTTGTAAAAAGATTTTTTGTTAGTAACAATATGGTCATGTGCGGAGGTTCTCCTACATCCCCAATTACCATAACTGTAATCAGGGTTACTTGATTATGGCCCACTCAGAGATTTCACCCCACTAAGCTGAAGCCCTTGCTACAGCTCAGCTTTGGAAACCCTGAAGTGTTAATAGAAGTGACAGGCTTATTCTGATTGAAAGCATAGTGTTATATGCTGAAGTAAAATGTAATTGTTATATAACATGGGGCATTTACTTTAATATCATGTCATACTGTATACACTGTGTGCACAAATATTAGGCTAGTGAGTATTTATAATCATCAGATTTTTTTATGTAGATTTTCCAACTTCAAGCTGTGCAAACTTTAATGTTTATTGGATGAAGCAGATCAGGTGATGTGAATTTGTGGAATGAGGTTGGATGTGGCTAGTGATGAGCAAGTGTAATTGTTACTATTCGCCACTCGCATGGATAGTACAGTATTTAGGTTACTCGTTATATTGCAAGTATTTGTGTAGTCGCTTTGCAATATTTGGATGTCCCGCCCTGCAGTTTTGGCACCTCATTTGCAGCCACTAAACATGCTGGACTTCTTAACCAATCACTGTTATGCCTCAGCCATCTTGGTTGTTGCATTACTGTGATTGGCTGGCATCCCAACGTCATGGGGTCTCTAAAAGACATGCCACCATCATTTTGCACTTATTGCATCCTGACCCATCATTCGAGAAGCACAGGGAGATATCGAGTTAGCTGCTAAGCAGAGTGTTTAGGCCTCTTTATAATATAAAAGCCCTTTTCAGGGCTACCTGCAGTGTATACTATGTCAGTGTAGTGTAGGAAGGCATAGATTCTCAAGCAGGGAAATAATTTAAAGGAGCCTGTCACAAGCTCCATAGTACCAGGATACAATAGCTCATTTCAGAGCTGAAACCACTGAACAAGCTTACAGTACAGAGAGAGATTGTGGATTAGATAGGGAGAGGTTAAACTGCTCTTCCAGTATCCATCTTAAATCAACTTTTGTCAGAGCTCTTTTTTTCAGCACACAGAGTAGTAGCATTTTGTGCTGCCTCTTGTTTAAGCGCACCAGCCATTTTTTCTCTGCTGTTTTTGGGGTCACATCCTGGCTTGTGCTGTCCACCTCAGTCAAAATTGATATGGTGCTAGTGCCCTAGTACTACAAGGATTTAGTGCTGCCTGGTACAAAGCATACACCCGTCCTTTTTCTTCAATATTTTGGGTGTCACAGCCTGGCTTGTGCCATCCACATCAGTTACATTTATCTGGTGCTAGTGCCCTAACCAAATCCAAAGCAGTATTATAAGCATTTAGTGCTACCTGGTACAAAGCAGACACCGATCCTTTTTTCCCAAAATTTTGGGGGTCATAGCCTGGCTTGTGCTGTCCACATCAGCCAGATTAATATGGTGCTAGTGCCTTAGCCAAATTTAAAGCAGTGCTACAAGAATTTAGTGTTGCCTGGTACAATGCATGCACCAGTCCTTTTTCCCCAATATCTTGGGGGTCACAGCCTTGCTTGTGCTGTCCACATTAATTACATTAATACAGTGCGAGAGCCCTGGCCATACCCAAAACACTATTACAAACATTTAGTGCCGCCTGGTATAAAACATGCGGCAATCCTTTTCCTCAATATTTTGGGAGTCACAGCCTGGCTTGTGCTGTCCACATCAGTCTCATTAATATGGTGCTAGTGTCCTAGCCAAATCCAAAGCAGTACTACAAGCATTTAGTGCTGCCTGCTACAAATCATGCACCGGCCCTTTTTCCACAATATTTTGTGGGGTAACAGTCTGGCTTGTGCTGTCCACATCAGTCACATTAATACGGTGCTAGTGCCTTAGCCAAATCAAAAGCAGTACTACAAGCATTTAGTGCTGCCTTGTACAAATCACGCACAAGCCCTTTTTCCCTGCTGTTTTTAGTGTCACAGCCTGGCTTATGCTTTCTACATCACCCACATTAAGACGGTGCTAGTGCCCTAGCCAAACCCAAAGCAGTACTACAAGCATTTAATGCTGCCTGGTACAAAGCATGCTCCGCTCCTTTTTCCCCAATATTTTGGGGGTCACTGCCTGGGTTATCCTGTCCACATCAATCACATTAATATGGTGCTAGTGCCCTACCCAAATCTAAAGTAGTACTACAAGGATTTAGTGCTGCCTGGTACAAAGCATACACCGGTCCTTTTTCTTCAATATTTTGGGTGTCACAGCCTGGCTTGTGCCATCCACATCAGTTACATTTATCTGGTGCTAGTGCCCTAACCAAATCCAAAGCAGTATTATAAGCATTTAGTGCTGCCTGGTACAAAGCAGACACCGGTCCTTTTTTCCCAATATTTTGGGGGTCATAGCCTGGCTTGTGCTGTCCACATCAGCCAGATTAATATGGTGCTAGTGCCTTAGCCAAATCTAAAGCAGTACTACAAGCATTTAATGCTGCCTGGTACAAAGCATTCACCACTCCTTTTTCCCCAATATTTTGGGGGTCACTGCCTGGGTTATCCTGTCCACATCAATCACATTAATATGGTGCTAGTGCCCTACCCAAATCTAAAGTAGTACTACAAGCATTTAGTGCTGCTTGGTAAAAAACATGCATTATTTCAATATCTTGTGCTGTGCATATCAGCCAGATTAATACGGTGCTAATGCCTAGCTAAATCCAAAGTAGTACTACAAGCATTTAGTGCTGCCTGGTAAAAAGCTTGCCAATATTTTGGCTGTCACAGCTAGCTTGGCTTGTGCCATCAACATCTGAAAATCTGTCAACAAAACCCAAAATGCCAAAAAAAACTGTCAAGGGACAGGGACGTGAACGTAGTGTTGTCAGTGGTGCGCAACAAGGCACTGGGTCTGTCTCAGGTCACAAGAAGCTTGATTCATTCACTATGTTCCTGTCAAGTTTTCCCGGTCTGAAATGTAAATGTGTGTGGAAGCCAGAAGTGCAAGAGCATATTCTGTCTTTGATGGCAGACAAGGCCTCTACGCAGTTCTAAGCAGCTCCAAATCCAACACGACAACACGGTCTACTGTCGATACACAGGAGGCTAGCTCATCCAATCCTAAGCCTGGTTCTCCTTCCTCCCACCATCATCATTCAAATGAGACATATGACCCCAAGCTTGGCCACTCCAAGGATCTGCATTGCTTAGCTCTGGATCTCACCGTGCAGCATTGAAGAGGGACGTGAGGAGTAGAGAATGAGCGATGTTCGACTCGAATTGTTTGCCAATCTCAAATTCGAGTTGTTTTTGGCGGTGTTCGAGTCATTCGACGAATTCGAACAATTTTGTTCAAATTTGGCAGTTCTAGAAGCTGTTCGATTTTGGTTCGAAAATGCGGCAGATGCAGTCAGAAAATCACATCTGCTGCTTTTTCAGCCAAAATAAACAGCCATTAAGTAAAATAAAGTGTTAAAAAGAAAAAAAAATGTATGCTCACCTGTCCGGCGGTCCACCGATGGCTCCGGCAAGGTCCTGTTTCTGATAGGACCTGTGGTGACTTCAGTTATCGCAGGAACGACCGGAGTTCCCGCGATAACTGACGTCACCATAGGTCCTATCAGCAACAGGACCTTGCCGGAGCCATCGGTGGACCGCCGGACAGGTGAGCATACATTTTTTTTATTTTTAACACTTTATTTTACTTAATTTCACTTCCGCAATGTATGTATATACATTGTGGTTGTAAAACAGCCCCACATAGCTGTTTATTTAGTGTTCCGGGGTGTTCGACGAGCATTCGACGAACATTCGTCGAACACCCCGCTGATTCGACTAATCGAATCGAACACGAACACTAGGGTGGTGGCTCATCTCTAGTGAGGAGGTGGTGTGTGTTGATGTGCAAGTATTTGAGGACCTACGGCCAGAAGAAAGCCACTTTCAGGAATTTAAATTACTGTCTACAGAGGTGGAGGCTGATGATGATGAGACACAGTTGCCATCAGGTCATCCTTCAATCTTAATTGGGAAAGAGGATAAGATGAAAGATGAGGTGGTCAATGATGATACACTGATCTGACCTGAACGTTGCCATGCATAGCCATCACAGCAATACAGAGGAAGATGGATATCTAGCAACACCACAGACAGCAAGGGGTTGTGGTTTGCCCAGAGTGAGAAGTGGATCAACTACTCCCAAGAGCATCCCTGCTATGAACCAAGTCAGGGCAGGAGGGCGTTCAGCCGCTGTGTGAAACTTTTTTTTCTGAAAGTCCTTCAGAGAAAAACAT
Source organism: Allobates femoralis (assembly GCA_033576535.1). Taxonomy (NCBI): domain Eukaryota; kingdom Metazoa; phylum Chordata; class Amphibia; order Anura; family Aromobatidae; genus Allobates; species Allobates femoralis. The sequence goes on along the minus strand of JARQOC010000002.1, from coordinate 130,824,987 downwards.
TGTAGTCTGTAGCATCTGCCAAACCAAGTTGAGCAGAGGCCAGGGCAAGTACAACATGAACTCCACCAGTATGCAAAACCACATGGCAGCCAAATGTTCCAGTAGATGGGTGGAACACCAGGATACCAAATCTGTGTCTGCTAGTCATACCACTGCCATGTCACCTGTGGAATGTCCTTCAGAATCTGCTGTTCAAGAAGCAGGAACTCATACCTCCTGCCAACAAGCTGCAGTTTCTCACATATCAAACATCAACTACACCCATTCCCTTGTCCCAGCGATGCGTCTAGTTGTCCATGCCTGAGACATTGGAAAAGAAAGTGGAAATACCCAGCCACGTACCCACAAGAACAAATACTAAGCTCGCACATTTCCAAATTGCTAGCTGTGGAGATGTTGCCATTTAGGTTTGTGAGACCACAGTCTTTCCATGATCTCTTGGCTGTGGCTGCCCCATGATACTCTGTTCCCAGTCGCCACTAATTTTCCTGGTGTGCCATCCCTGTGTTACATAAGCACATGTTAAACAATCTGATCAATGCTCTCACCAATGCCATAACCAGGAAAGTCCACCTAACAACAGACGCCTGGACAAGTTGTATACTGGGACGATACATTTCTGTCACGGCACACTAGGTGAACCTGGTGGAGGGTGGCACAAAGGAGCAAACTGGAACATCACACATTCTACCCACTCCAAGAATAGGGGGCCCATCTTCTGTCAGGGTTTTCGCCTCATCATATTCCACTTCTTCTCTCCCCTTATCCTGCTCCTCATCCTCTGCTGAATTACCCTCCGCATCACTGCCAAGCTGGGAGCTGTGTAGCAGCGCATCAGCAAAGTGGCAACAAGCCCTGCTGAAGATAATCTGTTTAGGTCAGAAACCACACACTGCAGCACATTTGTGGCAAGGTATTAAAGAACAAACTGATCAGTGCCTCTCCCCGCTGCACCTCCAATCGGATCTGCAATAATGGGCATAACCTTTTGGCAGCTTTAAAGGTCAGCAAGCTAGTACATGTGCCATGCACTGCTCATGCGCTGAATATATTTGTTCAGAAATTTCTGAAAACTTACCCTGACTTGCCGTACCTACTTGAGAAGGTGTGCTGTATAAGCGCCCATTTCTGCCATTCCTCTATCACTTTTGCTTGTCATACAGTGTTGTAAAAGTGCTTGAATTTGTCAAGTCACCAACTCATTTGAGACCTGCCCACATAGTGGAACTCAACCTATCATATGTTGGCAAGGATTAGTGACCAACAGAGGGCAATAGCTGAATAACAGCATCAACATGTCTGTCAGACTGAGGTCAGCCACCACATATAACAACTGTCGAGTGGGTGTGGATCACTGACATTTTTTAGTTTCTTGGGAACTTTGAGTTCTGCATATCAGCATAACCATCCCACTGCTGTGTCTGTTAAAACAATCACTGCATAAGCTCAGAGAGGAAGCTTTGTGTGCTCAGTATGTGGCTATGGACCCAGATTTCCCAATGGGTGATACTACCTGGTTCAGCAAATATTCTGAGGCAACACTGGTTGAGGAAGAATGAGGAAGAAGATGAGGAGGATGAGGAGGAAAAGGACTTGTTTTTCTGTGCTACCAAGGGGACTCCCAATGCTACAGAAAGGACTCCCAACCCCAGCTTCATGTCTGTCCAGCATGGATGGGCTGGCGATGAGGAGGTGGAGGAGGATGAGGTGAGTCAGTGAGAGGAGAGTATGGGTACTGTTCCTACTGGTGGGGACACAGAACCTTTGCCTGTGTGCAGCTTTGCCTACATGGCACAGTTCATGTGTCTTTGGCAAGACCCTCTCGTGATACACATTTTATCTAACAACCTATACTGGTTGGCCACCTTTCTTGACCCATAGTACAAGGAGAAGTTTCCTTCCATCCTCCCTCCACTTCTGTCTGTAACCCGCACAAATGAAAAAATAAAGAAGCCGATTGACATCACACCAGCGGTGAGTGCCGTCTCATTCTATTTATTTCTCTATGTTTGAAAATGTTTACAATAATAAAGTGTATATGTCTTTATGCAACACACTATTTTCTTCAGTTTTTTTTTTCCCTCTGTGATTAGCATCTCTCCCTCTATAGAAATATACATACAGTGCCTGGTGTGTGTGTGTGTGTGGGGGGGGGGAACACTTTCAGCTTGGCTGCATGGCTAAATATTAAAATAATAAAATCTGAGAGTCCTCAGTGGTTGATACCTTTTAATGGCTAACTGAAAAGATGGTAACAAATAGCTGCTTTTGAGACTCTTGGCTAAATATTAAAATTTAGATTATGTCAGAGCCGATGCACCCATGCACCCATTAATTTAAGTGATACATCATTGGGTTTAGGCCCAGGCCCAGATTTAGGGGGATGCCCAAGGGGCCCAAGCCCTGGGCCACCCACCAAGCGGGGGCCTCCCATCAATATGGGGATAAATATCTTAAAACATGTAAAATACATGTCTCTTTGCTGTGAACCTTTTCTAGTGATAAGGAACATTTACGGTCCTACATCATTCTCAGTGGCTAGCACAGAGTCATGGCACTTGCATCAGCATCCACTGACCTGGCTTAGCCAGACTTCCTTAGTACCTGTATCTAATGCTTAGCTTATTATGGCATGCGGCAGCCTTCTTTGATCCCGACAGAAGCTGCTAGGTGGTGCTGCTATATTTTCACATCGCAGTGGCTATAACACAGGGGCACCTACCACAGCTGCAGTGATGTGAAAGTAATTTATGCACTGTAGCAGAGGAGATTGGCACTCTGCTCATCATTGGAATTTGTACCTCGCATGGGCTAAAGAGGCTGCCATGCACAGTACAAACAGGAACTTACAGGAGGAAGGAGGCGGGGCCACGATGTCGGTGCGAGAAGAGGATTTTCCACTGCTGAGCATGGCATGACTTCACTGGATCTTTGGTTTTTCAGTGTGTGTCGCGATGGGTGAGTATGATCTCTGTCTGTCGTGTGTGTGTCTGTCTGTATATCTTCCTTACAGCTCCTGTCCTACACAGTACCATACTGTATATACAGGTCCACACATTATCCTGCATTACAGTGTGTCTGTGTATACTGTATGTATATAGTGTGGACCTGTTTACAGTATAGTGCTGTGTATACACTTTACACAGCCCCTCAGCCTCTATTCTAGTATTTACAGCAAGCACAGCAATAGCCTCTGATACAGTGCCTTGTGAAAGTATTCGGCCCCCTTGAATTTTTTAATCTTTTGCCACATTTTAGGCTTCACACATGAAGATATAAATTCAAATTTTTTTTATGAAGAATAAACAGCAAGTGGGACAAAATCGTGAAGTGTAACAAAATGTATTGCATATTTTAATCTTTTTTAACAAATAAAAAACTGAAAAGTGGGCATGCAATATTATTCGGCCTCTTTACTTTGAGTGCAGCAAACTCACTCCAGAAGTTCAGTGAGGATCTCTGAATGATCCAATGTTGTCCTAAATGTCTGGAAATGATAAATAGAATCTACCTGCGTGTTATCAAGTCTCTGTGTAAATGCACCTGCTCTGTGATAGTCTCAGGGTTCTGTTTCAAGTGCAGAGAGCATCATGAAGACCACGGAACACACCAGGCAGGTCCGAGATACTGTTGTGGCGAAGTTTAAAGCCGGATTTGGATACAAAAAGATCTTCCAAGTTTTAAACATCTCAAGGAGCACTGTGCAAGCGATCATATTGAAATGGAAGGAGTATTAGACCACTGCAAATCTACCAAGACCTGGCCGGCCCTCTAAATTTTCATCTCGACAAGAAGAAGACTGATCAGAGATGCAGCCAAAAGGCCCATGATCACTCTGGATGAACTCCAGAGATCTATAGTTGAGGTGGGAGAATCTGTCCATAGGACAACAATCAATCATACACTGCAATAATCTGGCCTTTATGGAAGAGTGGTAAGAAGAAAGACATTTCTCAAAGATATCTATAAAAAGTCTTGTTTGAAGTTTGCCACAAGCCACCTGGGAGACACACCAAACATGTGGAATAAGGTGCTCTGGTCAGATGAAACCAAAATCAAATTTTTGGGGCACAATGCAAAACGATATTTTGGGCATAAAAGGAACACAGCTCATCACTCTGAAAACACCATCCCCACTATCAAACATGGTGGTGGCAGCATCATGGTTTGGGCCTGCTTTTCTTTAGCAGGGACAGGGAAGATGGTTAAAATTGATGAGAAGATGGACGGAGCCAAATTCAGGACCATTCTAGAAGAAAAACCTGTTGGAGTCTGTAAAAGACCTGAGACTGGGACGGAGATTTATCTTCCAACAAGACAATGATCCCAAAAATAAAACAAAATCTACAATGGAATGGTTCAAAAATAAACGTATCCAGGTGTTAGAATGGCAAGTCATAGTCCAGACCTGAATCCAATTGAGAATCTGAGGAAAGAGCTGAAAACTACTGCTCACAAAAGCTCTCCATCCAACCTCACTGAGCTCCAGCTGTTTTGCAAGGAAGAATGGGCAAGAATTTCAATGTCTCAATCTGCAAAACTGATAGAGACATACGCCAAGTGACTTGCAGCTGTAGTCGCAGCAAAAGGTGGCGTTGCAAAGTATTAACTTAAAGGGGCTGAATAATATTGCACGCCCCACTTCTCAGTTTTTTATTTGTTAAAAAGTTTAAAATACCCAATAAATTTCGTTCCACTAAAGTTCGTTCATGATTGTGTGCCACTTGTTAATTCTTCACAAAAAAATTTGAATTTATATCTTTATGTTAGAAGCCTGAAATGTGGCAAATGGTTGAAAAGTCCAAGGGGGCTGAATACTTTCACAAGGTACTTATTAGCATGTGTACATTTTGGTAGTAGCTGAGTGCTGCAGTGGAACTTTTTTTGGGTTGTTTGTTCCAGCATTGCAGCTTGCACCAGTTCACACTATATCTTGAGTGCTGAGCAGCTTTTTTTCTCTTTATGTCTAATATGTGGATTTGCTGGCTCCACAGCTGCACTTAGCACCCTCATCGCCCCCAGGTGGTCTGGATTGAGATGGTGTCCACCCACTTAGAAGTGGGATAGGGAGGACAAGGAGGACAGGGATGTCAGCGTAGGACTCATGAGATCTGGGGTCACCGTGGAGTGGTTGATGAGCAAACAGATATTGGCCAATATATGTACCAAGAACCCTAGAAAATAAAAAGATAAGAATATTGAGTTTTTAAAAAAAAACGTGAGTGCTTATTTTTTTCCTCATATATAAACCGCTTTTTAGAATGTGTACATATTGGTAGTAACTGAGTGCTGCAGTGAAATTTTTTTCTGGTTGTTTGCTCCAGCATCGCAGCTTGCACCAGTTCACACTATATCTTGAGTGTTGTGCAGCTTTTTTTTGTTTATATATATATGTTTTAAAGGGGCCTGCTGAGACTATGTCGCCCGACTCCTGTGGCCCTCAAAAACCTGGAGCCGGAACTGTGCTGTAGTACATTGTGAACTGCGTACCTTTGGTAAGTATCTAAATAAATTTCTACAATATACATACATACACATGTACATATTTTAATTTTTAATTCCCTTTTAGCACTTCAAGGGTTGACAAGGTCATTTTATTACTATTAGATTGCCATCATTGACAATCGTGAAGGAAATAGGCACAAATATCGCTCAAGAATTTGGGAGTGTGGGGCTTCTAAAAGACGTAAGGCAAAAGGAGCAACAATGAAATCAACAGAAGAGATAGTGAAGACAAGACAATTGGAAGAGTTCTTTACTGTTCATTCAAGGCAAGTGTCGGAAAGGCGTAATGACCTTGTAAAATCAAATGATCAACCTGACAATGCTTCAGGGGAAATGGATGTTGATCCTGGTAAAGAAAAGGCTGAAGTATTAATGTGTGCAAGTAAAGAACACAAAGAAAAGGAGACTGATAGTGGCACATCTTATGAAGAAGGTGAAGTTGAGGGCCCACCAGGGGGCGATGGCATTGGACTTTGGCCACCCATTATTTCGGAACATATGCGAGATTACTGGCTGAAAAGTGGTGTATCAACAATCCAGCACTGTGATGAAAGTTTGTTCATTGCACACACAGTTCAGCAACGTGGAAAGGACTGCAATATTCCAAGAATATGCACACTTGGGATTTTCCGTCGCCAAAATCATAATGGAGTAGTCATAACGAGGAATTTGTTATGCTTATCTCCCTCTAAAGGATGCATTTACTGCTTCACGTGCAGATTGATGTGCTTTGTTACAGCATCTGAGTCTTCTCAGCTTTCGTCTAATGGATTCTTTGATTGGAAACTTTCACAAGAACGTATAAAAAGTAATGAGCAGTCAGCGGAACATCTGAACTCTACAATTACTTTCAATATGAGGTTAAAGCGATTGGGTGAATTGATATCGAGCTAACACAACAGGTCGAGGCTCAGGAGCATTATTGGAGGTCAGTATTGAAAATATTAGTAAATGTTATTCAGCTTATTGCCAAACGTGGCTTAGCATTTAGAGGAGATAATGAATTAGCTGGATCACCTAGATATGGAAACTTTCTGGACATTCTTGAACTCATTGCCCAGTACGACAACTTTCTTGTACAGCATATCAAAACTCAAGCCAATAGCGGCAAGGGTCATACAAACTACCTGTCATCTACAATTATAGAAGAAATTATCAATGTAATGGGTGAACCAGTCGTCAGAGAAATTATTTCTCAAGTTAACAAATCAAAAAAATCAAAAAACTACTCCATCTCTTTGGACTCCACACCCGATTCAGCTCTTGTTGACCAACTAACCCTTGTATTGAGGTACATGGAGAAAGATGGCTCTTTGGAACGCTTTGTAACATTCATGTCAAACAAAGGCCATGGCGCTCAAGACATCTTTAATGCCTTGTTGGAATTTTTGAAGAGACATGACCTAGACCTGGGAAATTGCCGCGGTCAAAGTTATGACAATTCATTTGCAATGAATACAACAGCATGCAAGCCAAAGTGAGAGAGAAGAACAATCTTGCATCCTGGATTCCTTGTATGGCACACTCTTTAAATCTGGTTGCTAAAAATGCTGTAGAAAGCTGCTCGAGTGCTGTACATTTTTTTTAACTTCCTTGAAAAGCTGTTCCTCTTCTACACAGTTTCAACGCATCGGCATCAGCTCCTGACTGAGGCTTTGAAGAATATTGACTCAGCAACAGCATTGACTTTCAAATGTGTCACAACAACGCGTTGGTCCTGTAGAGCTGACGCTACTACGGTCCTAAAGCATGTCTATCAGCAGATTAAAGATGTACTTAAACAGATTGCTGATGACTTTGAAGAAAAAAACTATGTACAGAGTGAAGCAGAAGGACTGTTAAGACAATTGAATCAGCTTGAAATTGGTATTAACATCACCTTCTGGAATGATATCCTGCAAAGAACAGATGCTACTAGTAAAAATCTACAACACGCAAAACTCGATCTAAACACTGCTGTGGCGTCAGTGACCAGCTTAAAAAACTATGTCGTATCAAAGCGTGACTCCTTCAAAATCTGTGAAGCAAGGCAAAGAGCTATCTGGTTCATCTGAATATGTTCAGACGACAACTCGGCACAGGGGCCGACACGTGTGTCTCAATCAATAGGTTTATGACCATACGAAAGAAGTACAACTCAACCCTTCTGAAAAATACAGAACAGAAACTTTCTTGCTTATCATTGATCAGTTTATCGCTTCTCTTGACCAAGGGCTTCAAGCATATAAAGATTTATCAAGCAAATTTGGCTTTTTTAGCCATCTGAAAGAACTGTGTCAATTTGCCAATTTATTCACAGACGAGGAGCCAAACGATACAGCACTGAACTTTTCATGTACAAGCTTATCATGGACATGGGTGTGCAGGACACTTTCCCAAATATTGAGATAGCTCTAAGGATATATCTAATTTTGATGGTAACAAACTGCAGTGGCGAGCGTTCCTTCTCAAAACTCAAATTAATTGAAAACCGATTAAGGATATCCATGAAGCAGGAACGACTTATAAATTTGGCTATCGTGAGCATCGAGTCAGGTATACTGCGTGAATTGGACTTTAGTGACATCATTAGCGATTTTGCAACACGAAAATCAAGGAAAGTGCCTGGATTTTAATAAAAAGTAAAGAATGATTTCACCTGAATTACTCTGCGTTAATGATTTTGTAAATAAACTAGCGTTCGTTTCATTTTTTGTTTTTGCAATACATATTGCAACACCTTGAAAAATGGGCCTCCCTCCAAAATGGGCCCCGGGCCACCCACCTCTTAAATCCGGTCCTGATTGTGCCTGTTTCATGCTGCTCTCAGAGGAGGTAGAAAAACAGCTAAAAATTCCCTTTTTTATGGAGACGGTAAAACATTTTTTTTTTTTTTTTGTACGAAGTGTCCTGAAATTTGTAGACAGTTTCAAACCCTGGTATAGACAATCCAAGATCTATTAAAGGACCCAAGGGCTGTCTAGCAACATTTTCTGTAGGTGTTTTAAAACCAATGTGACAGACAATTACAGTTAATTACATAATAAAATAAACAATCCAATAGATATGTAAGATAATTTTTGTTGGTTCTTATATTTCATTGGTTAGGCAAAGAGTCTACCCTAACAACAAGTATATGGAACCCTTCTTATACTAGTTCACTCTGAGCCATATTTTCTATTAGATAATCATTAGACCATAAGCCTAAAGAGGATACAATATTTTAATTAAGCAAAACACTAGATACAATAAAGTGATACTTTTGTCTTGATATTTCAATGTATATCAATGTAGACCTATAGTAACTTATTACATAATTTTCGAAGGAAGGTAGACAATTCTGGCACTTTTCCAATTGGTAAAATTCAGTTTATTTAGGGATTACATTAAAATAACAGGCTACATGCCTCGGGTATAATGAACCTTTTTTCAAGCATAGCTCTCTATGTCCGAAACGCTTAGCCTGTTATTTTAATGTAACCCGTATTTTAAAATATTGACAAAAAACATAATTTTATCAATTTGTTGAAGTGCCAAAGTTGTCTACTTTCCTTGGAAAATTATATGAACTGTCTACACCAACTGGTAGCGGCACTCGTTGGCTGCAGGAAACCCTGCCGGGATTACATCCAGGAGATTCGATAAGCTCTATTCCTCCTTGTACTTCTAACTTATTACATGTCAAAGATAAATTGTAAATTTAAATTTCAATATCTGTTAACATTTAGAAAAATATTAGAATCTGAGAGTCCTCAGTGGTTGATAACTTTTAATAGCTAACTGAAAAGATGGTAAGAAAAAGCAGAGCAAGTTTTCGAGACACTATGGCCTCTTCACCAGGCTTAATAATGCAACTTCTGGAGAAACACATATATATACAAATGCAGGGAGGGATAATGCAATACATAACACAGATGACATGAAGCATGTAGTGGTCAGTTGGGAGGTGAAAGGAGCAGCTGGGGAAGTGGAAGTATAATCATCAATAATAGGAACAGACAGTTTTATAGTCCTTTGATGAATGGTTGGTCCAAAAACATGAATGGGGGGGTGAAATGGTTGTGATAACAGTTCACGAAGAAGTGTCAAAGTTTATTGTCCTCTAACTGGGGTATGTTCAAAGATGGGATATCCCCAATTGTCCTTTCAATTGAATCCATGTGAAAAATTAATTCTTGCTTTGAATGTGTCAAAGGTCGTTATCAATTTGTATCCCCAAATACTTCTCTCTCTGAGATTTGAAGTAACTTTTTAAAATGAGAAGACTCATGTCTGTTATATTGTGGTCAGAGCTACAAAAATGCTTGGCTATAGGTAGGTCCATACATCTTTCTTTTATTGTGTGGCGATGAGAATTTATTCTTGTTCTGAATTTTTGTCCGCTCTCCCCCCCCTACATACTTACCACTTGTTGGACATTTGGTGCATATAATTAAATACACCACAAGCACTAATCAAAGGACTATAAAACTGTCTGCTCCTCTTATCTATGATTTTACTACCCAAGCTGCTCCTTCCCCCTCCCAACTGACCACTACATGCTTCACATCACCTGTGTTATATATTGCATTACCCCACCCTGCATTTGTGTATATATATATATATATATATATATATATCTATTATATAAAAGCCGAAGGCCACTTCCGGAGAACCCGAAGGGTTACTTCCGTGATGGCCTCCGACCATGCTGCTGACGTCACAGTGCAGTGTAGCCGCGCTGAACTTTCCGTGCAGCTACAGGCACCGGCGTTTCAACGTTCCGCTCGCCCCTCACTACTGTCTCATCAAACACACACACACAGCCTCTTACTACAGTCCTCCCAAACACACACACACACCATCCCAACCACATCACACACACACACTCACGCACCCACACAAACACACACCCACACACACACACACTCCAGTATAATTACCCCGCCGCCATCCCGCTGCACCGCTCCGCCATGGCTCCGCCCACATCGCGGGGGGGGGGGGGGCTCCCGCCATGGCTCCCCCCACATCGCGGGGCTCCCGCCATGGCTCCGCCCACCCCGCGGGACTCCCGCCTTGGCTCCGCCCACCTCGCGGGACTCCCGCCTTGGCTCCGCCCACCTCGCGGGACTCCCGCCATGGCTCCGCCCACCTAGCCTACGCGGACCACAGAGCTGCCGTCCTCTGCTGACCACAGAGCCTCCTTCCTGCGCTGACCACTCGACCACAGAGCCTCCTTCCTTCGCTGACCACAGACCCGCCGTCCTCTGCTGACCACAGACCTGCCATCCTCTGCTGACCACAGACCCGCCGTCCTCTGCTGACCACAGACCCGCCGTCCTCTGCTGACCACAAACCCGCCGTCCTTTGCTGACCACAGACCCGCCGTCCTCTGCTGACCACAGACCCGCCGTCCTCTGCTGACCACAGACCCGCCGTCCTCTGCTGACCACAGACCCCCGTCCTCTGCTGACCACAGAGCCCCCGTCCTCTGCTGACCACAGAGCCCCCGTCCTCTGCTGACCACAGAGCCCCCGTCCTCTGCTGACCACAGAGCCCCGTCCTCTGCTGACCACAGAGCCGCCGTCCTCTGCTGACCACAGAGCCCCCGTCCTCTGCTGACCACACAGCCCCGTCCTCTGCTGACCACAGACCCGCCGTCCTCTGCTGACCACAAACCCGCCGTCCTTTGCTGACCACAGACCCGCCGTCCTCTGCTGACCACAGACCCGCCGTCCTCTGCTGACCACAGACCCGCCGTCCTCTGCTGACCACAAGACCCCCGTCCTCTGCTGACCACAGAGCCCCCGTCCTCTGCTGACCACAGAGCCCCCGTCCTCTGCTGACCACAGAGCCCCCGTCCTCTGCTGACCACAGAGCCCCGTCCTCTGCTGACCACAGAGCCGCCGTCCTCTGCTGACCACAGAGCCCCCGTCCTCTGCTGACCACACAGCCCCGTCCTCTGCTGACCACAGAGCCGCCGTCCTCTGCTGACCACAGAGCCGCCGTCCTCTGCTGACCACAGAGCCGCCGTCCTCTGCTGACCACAGAGCTGCCGTCCTCTGCTGACCACAGAGCCGCCGTCCTGCGCTGACCACTCTGCCTCCTTCCTGCGCTGACCCTCTCTGCCCGCCTTCCTCGCTGACCACAGAGCCGCCGTCCTCTGCTGACCACAGAGCCGCCGTCCTCTGCTGACCACAGAGCCGCCGTCCTCTGCTGACCACAGAGCTCACCGTCTCTGCTGACCACATCAGCCCGTCCTCTGCTGACCACCCAGAGCCTCCTTCCTGCGCTGACCACACAGGCCTCCTCTCCTGCGCTTCACCACGGCCCCTCCTGCTGACCACAGAGCCGCCTCCTCTGCTGACCACAGAGCCGCCTCTCTGCTGACCACAGAGCCGCCGTCCTCTGCTGACCACAGAGCCGCCGTCCACTGCTACCACAGAGCCGCCGTCCTCTGCTGACACAGAGCCTCCCTCTTCCTGCTGACCACAGAGCCGCCTCTCTGCTGACCACAGAGCCGCCGTCCTCTGCTGACCACAGAGCCGCGTCCTCTGCTGATCACTCTGCCTCCTTCCTGCGCTGACACTGCTGCCTCCTTCTCGCTGATCACTCGCCTCCTTCCTGCGCTGTCACTCTGCCTCTCTGGCGCCATCTCTGCCTCCCTCTCTCTGCGCTGACCACTCTGCCTCCTTCCTCCGCTGACCACAGAGCCGCCGTCCTCTGTGACCAAGAGCCGCCGTCCTCTGCTGACCACAGAGCCCCGTCCTCTGCTGACCACAGTAGCCCCGTCCTCTTTCTGACCACAGAGCTGCCGTCCTCTGCTGACCCAAAGGCCCGTCCTCTGCTGACCACAGAGCCCCCGTCCTCTGCTGACCACAGAGCCCCGTCCTCTGCTGACCACAGAGCCGCCGTCCTCTGCTGACCACAGAGCCCCGTCCTCTGCTGACCACAGAGCCGCCGTCCTCTGCTGACCACAGAGCCGCCGTCCTCTGCTGACCACAGAGCCGCCGTCCTGCGCTGACCACAGCCGCGCCTCTCTGCCAGTGCCGCCTCCTTCTGCTGACCACAGAGCCGCCGTCCTCTGCTGACCACAGACCGCCGTCCTCTGCTGACCACAGACCGCCGTCCTCTGCTGACCACAGACCCGCCGTCCTCTGCTGACCACAGACCCGCCGTCCTCTGCTGACCACAGAGCCGCCTCCTCTGCTGACCACAGAGCGCCCCTCTTCTGCTGACCACAGAGCCGCCGTCCTCTGCTGACCACAGAGCCGCCGTCCTCTGCTGACCACAGAGCCGCCGTCCTCTGCTGACCACAGAGCCGCCCTCTTCTGCTGACCACAGAGCCGCCGTCCTCTGCTGACCAGAGCCGCCGTCCTGCTGACCACAGAGCCGCCGTCCTCTGCTGACCACAGAGCCGCCGTCCTCTGCTGACCACAGAGCCGCCGTCCTCTGCTGACCACAGAGCCGCCGTCCTGCCCTCACCACTCTGCCTCCTCTGCGCTGACCTCTCTGCCTCCTTCCTGCGCTGACCACAGAGCCGCCGTCCTCTGCTGACCACAGAGCCGCCGTCCTCTGCTGACCACAGAGCCGCCGTCCTCTGCTGACCACAGAGTCACCGTCCTCTGCTGACCACACAGCCGCCGTCCTCTGCTGACCACCACAGAGCCTCCTTCCTGCGCTGACCACTCTGCCTCCTTCCTGCGCTCACCACTCTGCCTCCTTCCTGCGCTGACCACAGAGCCGCCATCCTCTGCTGACCACAGAGCTCCCTCTTCTGCTGACCACAGAGCCGCCGTCCTCTGCTGACCACAGAGCCGCCGTCCACTGCTAACCACAGAGCCGCCGTCCTCTGCTGACCACAGAGCCGCCCTCTTCTGCTGACCACAGAGCCGCCGTCCTCTGCTGACCACAGAGCCGCCGTCCTTGCTGATCACTCTGCCTCCTTCCTGCTGATCACTCTGCCCTCCTTCCTGCGCTGATCATCTGCCTCCTTCCTGCGCTGATCACTCTGCCTCCTTCCTGCGCTGACACAGCTCTGCCTCCTTCCTGCGCTCACCACTCTGCCTCCTTCCTGCGCTGACCACAGAGCCGCCATCCTCTGCTGACAACAGAGCCGCCCTCTTCTGCTGACCACAGAGCCGCCGTCCTCTGCTGACCACAGAGCCGCCGTCCTGCCCTCACCACTCTGCCTCCTTCCTGCGCTGACCTCTCTGCCTCCTTCCTGCGCTGACCACAGAGCCGCCGTCCTCTGCTGACCACAAAGCCGCCGTCCTCTGCTGACCACAGAGTCACCGTCCTCTGCTGACCACACAGCCGCCGTCCTCTGCTGACCACCACAGAGCCTCCTTCCTGCGCTGACCACTCTGCCTCCTTCCTGCGCTCACCACTCTGCCTCCTTCCTGCGCTGACCACAGAGCCGCCATCCTCTGCTGACCACAGAGCCGCCCTCTTCTGCTGACCACAGAGCCGCCGTCCTCTGCTGACCACAGAGCGCCGTCCTCTGCTGACCACAGAGCCGCCGTCCACTGCTGACCACAGAGCCGCCGTCCTCTGCTGACCACAGAGCCGCCGTCCTCTGCTGACCACAGAGCCGCCGTCCACTGCTGACCACATAACCGCCGTCCACTGCTGACCACAGAGCCGCCGTCCTCTGCTGACCACAGAGCCGCCGTCCTCTGCTGACCACAGAGCCGCCGTCCTCTGCTGACCACAGAGCCGCCGTCCTCTGCTGACCACAGAGCCGCCGTCCTCTGCTGACCACAGAGCCGCCGTCCTCTGCTGACCACAGAGCCGCCGTCCTCTGCTGACCACAGAGCCGCCGTCCTCTGCTGACCACAGAGCCCCCGTACTCTGCTGACCACAGAGCCCCCGTCCTCTGCTGACCACAGAGCCCCCGTCCTCTGCTGACCACAGAGCCCCCGTCCTCTGCTGACCACAGAGCCCCCGTCCTCTGCTGACCACAGAGCCCCCGTCCTCTGCTGACCACAGACCCGCCCTCCTCTGCTGACCTCAGAGCCGCTGTCCTGCGCTCACCCACTCTGCCTCCTTCCTGCGCTGATCACTCTGCCTCCTTCCTGCGCTGATCACTCTGCCTCCTTCCTGCGCTGATCACTCTGCCGCCGTCCTCTGCTGACCATAGAGCCGCCGTCCTGCGCTCACCACTCTGCCTCCTTCCTGTGCTCACCACTCTGCCTCCTTCCTGCGCTGACCACTCTGCTTCCTTCCTGCGCTGACCAACAGAGCCGCCGTACTCTGCTGACCACACAGCCGCCGTCCTCTGCTGACCACACAGCCGCCGTCTTCTGCTGACCACACAGCCGCCGTCCTCTGCTGACCACACAGCCGCCGTCCTCTGCTGACCACATAGCCGCCGTCCTCTGCTGACCACAGAGCCGCCGTCCTTCGCTCACCACTCTGCCTCCTTCCTGCGCTGATCACTCTGCCTCCTTCCTGCGCTGATCACTCTGCCTCCTTCCTGCGCTGATCACTCTGCCGCCGTCCTCTGCTGACCACAGAGCCGCCGTCCTGCGCTCACCACTCTGCCTCCTTTCTGCGCTGACCACAGAGCCGCCGTCCTCTGCTGACCACAGAGCCACCGTCCTCTGCTGACCACAGAGCCACCCTCCTCTGCTGACCACAGAGCCGCTGTCCTGCGCTCACCACTCTGCCTCCTTCCTGCGCTGATCACTCTGCCTCCTCCCTGCGCTGATCACTCTGCCTCATTCCTGCGCTGATCACTCTGCCTCCTTCCTGCGCTGATCACTCTGCCGCTGTCCTCTGCTGACCATAGAGCCGCCCTTCTCTGCTGATCACAGAGCTGCCGTCCTCTGCTGACCACGGAGCCGCCCTCTGCTGACCACAGAGCCGCCGTCCTCTGCTGACCACAGAGCCGCCGTCCTCTGCTGACCACAGAGCCGCCGTCCTCTGCTGACCACAGAGCCGCCGTCCTCTGCTGACCACAGAGCCGCCGTCCTCTGCTGACCACAGAGCCCCCGTCCTCTGCTGACCACTGAGCCGCCGTCCTCCTGCTGACCACCGACCCTCCGTCCTGCGCTCACCACTCTGCCTTCGTCCTGCGCTCACCACTCTGCCTCCGTCCTGCGCTCACCACTCTGCCTCCGTCCTGCGCTCACCACTCTGCCTCCGTCCTGCGCTCACCACTCTGCCTCCGTCCTGCGCTCACCACTCTGCCTTCGTCCTGCGCTTACCACTCTGCCTCCGTCCTGCGCTCACCACTGAGCCTCCGTCCTGCGCTCACCACTGAGCCTCCTTCCTGCGCTCACCACTGAGCCTCCTTCCTGCACTGACCACAGCCTCCTTCCTGCGTTGACCACTGAGCCTCCATCCTGTGCTGACCACTGAGCCTCCATCCTGTGCTGACCACTCAATCCTGTACTGACCACTCAGCCGCCGTCCTCTGCTGACCACAGAGCCACAGTCCTCTGCTGACCACAGAGCCCCCGTCCTCTGCTGACCACAGAGCCCCGTCCTCTGCTAACCACAGAGCCCCCGTCCTCTGCTAACCACAGAGCCCCGTCCTCTGCTGACCACAGAGCCCCCGTCCTCTGCTGACCACAGAGCCCCCGTCCTCTGCTGACCACAGAGCCCCCATCCTCTGCTGACCACAGAGCCCCCGTCCTCTGCTGACCACAGAGCCCCCGTCCTCTGCTGACCACAGAGCCCCCGTCCTCTGCTGACCACTGAGCCGCCGTCCTCTGCTGACCACCGACCCTCCGTCCTGCGCTCACCACTCTGCCTCCGTCCTGCGCTCACCACTCTGCCTCCGTCCTGCGCTCACCACTCTGCCTCCGTCCTGCGCTCACCACTCTGCCTCCGTCCTGCGCTCACCACTCTGCCTCCGTCCTGCGCTCACCACTCTGCCTTCGTCCTGCGCTTACCACTCTGCCTCCGTCCTGCGCTCACCACTCTGCCTCCGTCCTGCGCTCACCACTGAGCCTCCTTCCTGCGCTCACCACTGAGCCTCCTTCCTGCACTGACCACAGCCTCCTTCCTGCGTTGACCACTGAGCCTCCATCCTGTGCTGACCACTGAGCCTCCATCCTGTGCTGACCACTCAATCCTGTACTGACCACTCAGCCGCCGTCCTCTGCTGACCACAGAGCCGCCATCCTCTGCTGACCACAGAGCCGCCCTCTTCTGCTGACCACAGAGCCGCCGTCCTCTGCTGACCACAGAGCCGCCGTCCTCTGCTGACCACAGAGCCGCCGTCCTCTGCTGACCACAGAGCCGCCCTCTTCTGCTGACCACAGAGCCGCCGTCCTCTGCTGACCACAGAGCCGCCGTCCTCTGCTGACCACAGAGCCGCCGTCCTCTGCTGACCACAGAGCCGCCGTCCTCTGCTGACCACAGAGCCGCCGTCCTCTGCTGACCACAGAGCCGCCGTCCTGCCCTCACCACTCTGCCTCCTTCCTGCGCTGACCTCTCTGCCTCCTTCCTGCGCTGACCACAGAGCCGCCGTCCTCTGCTGACCACAGAGCCGCCGTCCTCTGCTGACCACACAGAGCCGCCGTCCTCTGCTGACCACAGAGTCACCGTCCTCTGCTGACCACACAGCCGCCGTCCTCTGCTGACCACCACAGAGCCTCCTTCCTGCGCTGACCACTCTGCCTCCTTCCTGCGCTCACCACTCTGCCTCCTTCCTGCGCTGACCACAGAGCCGCCATCCTCTGCTGACCACAGAGCCTCCCTCTTCTGCTGACCACAGAGCCGCCGTCCTCTGCTGACCACAGAGCCGCCGTCCACTGCTAACCACAGAGCCGCCGTCCTCTGCTGACCACAGAGCCGCCGTCCTCTGCTGACCACAGAGCCGCCGTCCTGCCCTCACCACTCTGCCTCCTTCCTGCGCTGACCTCTCTGCCTCCTTCCTGCGCTGACCACAGAGCCGCCGTCCTCTGCTGACCACAGAGCCGCCGTCCTCTGCTGACCACAGAGCCGCCGTCCTCTGCTGACCACAGAGTCACCGTCCTCTGCTGACCACACAGCCGCCGTCCTCTGCTGACCACCACAGAGCCTCCTTCCTGCGCTGACCACTCTGCCTCCTTCCTGCGCTCACCACTCTGTCTCCTTCCTGCGCTGACCACAGAGCCGCCATCCTCTGCTGACCACAGAGCCTCCCTCTTCTGCTGACCACAGAGCCGCCGTCCTCTGCTGACCACAGAGCCGCCGTCCACTGCTAACCACAGAGCCGCCGTCCTCTGCTGACCACAGAGCCGCCGTCCTCTGCTGACCACAGAGCCGCCGTCCTCTGCTGACCACAGAGCCGCCGTCCTCTGCTGACCACAGAGCCGCCGTCCTCTGCTGACCACAGAGTCACCGTCCTCTGCTGACCACACAGCCGCCGTCCTCTGCTGACCACCACAGAGCCTCCTTCCTGCGCTGACCACTCTGCCTCCTTCCTGCGCTCACCACTCTGCCTCCTTCCTGCGCTGACCACAGAGCCGCCATCCTCTGCTGACCACAGAGCCTCCCTCTTCTGCTGACCACAGAGCCGCCGTCCTCTGCTGACCACAGAGCCGCCGTCCACTGCTAACCACAGAGCCGCCGTCCTCTGCTGACCACAGAGCCGCCCTCTTCTGCTGACCACAGAGCCGCCGTCCTCTGCTGACCACAGAGCCGCCGTCCTCTGCTGATCACTCTGCCTCCTTCCTGCGCTGATCACTCTGCCTCCTTCCTGCGCTGATCACTCTGCCTCCTTCCTGCGCTGATCACTCTGCCTCCTTCCTGCGCTGACCACTCTGCCTCCTTCCTGCGCTCACCACTCTGCCTCCTTCCTGCGCTGACCACAGAGCCGCCATCCTCTGCTGACAACAGAGCCGCCCTCTTCTGCTGACCACAGAGCCGCCGTCCTCTGCTGACCACAGAGCCGCCGTCCTGCCCTCACCACTCTGCCTCCTTCCTGCGCTGACCTCTCTGCCTCCTTCCTGCGCTGACCACAGAGCCGCTGTCCTCTGCTGACCACAGAGTCACCGTCCTCTGCTGACCACACAGCCGCCGTCCTCTGCTGACCACCACAGAGCCTCCTTCCTGCGCTGACCACTCTGCCTCCTTCCTGCGCTCACCACTCTGCCTCCTTCCTGCGCTGACCACAGAGCCGCCATCCTCTGCTGACCACAGAGCCGCCCTCTTCTGCTGACCACAGAGCCGCCGTCCTCTGCTGACCACAGAGCCGCCGTCCTCTGCTGACCACAGAGCCGCCGTCCACTGCTGACCACAGAGCCGCCGTCCTCTGCTGACCACAGAGCCGCCGTCCTCTGCTGACCACAGAGCCGCCGTCCACTGCTGACCACATAGCCGCCGTCCACTGCTGACCACAGAGCCGCCGTCCTCTGCTGACCACAGAGCCGCCGTCCTCTGCTGACCACAGAGCCGCCATCCTCTGCTGACCACAGAGCCGCCGTCCTCTGCTGACCACAGAGCCGCCGTCCTCTGCTGACCACAGACCTGCCGTCCTCTGCTGACCACAGAGCCGCCGTCCTCTGCTGACCACAGAGCCGCCGTCCTCTGCTGACCACAGAGCCCCCGTACTCTGCTGACCACAGAGCCCCCGTCCTCTGCTGACCACAGAGCCCCCGTCCTCTGCTGACCACAGAGCCCCCGTCCTCTGCTGACCACAGAGCCCCCGTCCTCTGCTGACCACAGAGCCCCCGTCCTCTGCTGACCACAGACCCGCCCTCCTCTGCTGACCTCAGAGCCGCTGTCCTGCGCTCACCCACTCTGCCTCCTTCCTGCGCTGATCACTCTGCCTCCTTCCTGCGCTGATCACTCTGCCTCCTTCCTGCGCTGATCACTCTGCCGCCGTCCTCTGCTGACCATAGAGCCGCCGTCCTGCGCTCACCACTCTGCCTCCTTCCTGTGCTCACCACTCTGCCTCCTTCCTGCGCTGACCACTCTGCTTCCTTCCTGCGCTGACCACAGAGCCGCCGTACTCTGCTGACCACACAGCCGCCGTCCTCTGCTGACCACACAGCCGCCGTCTTCTGCTGACCACACAGCCGCCGTCCTCTGCTGACCACACAGCCGCCGTCCTCTGCTGACCACATAGCCGCCGTCCTCTGCTGACCACAGAGCCGCCGTCCTGCGCTCACCACTCTGCCTCCTTCCTGCGCTGATCACTCTGCCTCCTTCCTGCGCTGATCACTCTGCCTCCTTCCTGCGCTGATCACTCTGCCGCCGTCCTCTGCTGACCACAGAGCCGCCGTCCTGCGCTCACCACGCTGCCTCCTTCCTGCGCTCACCACGCTGCCTCCTTCCTGCGCTGACCACTCTGCCTCCTTTCTGCGCTGACCACAGAGCCGCCGTCCTCTGCTGACCACAGAGCCACCGTCCTCTGCTGACCACAGAGCCACCCTCCTCTGCTGACCACAGAGCCGCTGTCCTGCGCTCACCACTCTGCCTCCTTCCTGCGCTGATCACTCTGCCTCCTTCCTGCGCTGATCACTCTGCCTCATTCCTGCGCTGATCACTCTGCCTCCTTCCTGCGCTGATCACTCTGCCGCTGTCCTCTGCTGACCATAGAGCCGCCCTTCTCTGCTGATCACAGAGCTGCCGTCCTCTGCTGACCACGGAGCCGCCCTCTGCTGACCACAGAGCCGCCGTCCTCTGCTGACCACAGAGCCGCCGTCCTCTGCTGACCACAGAGCCGCCGTCCTCTGCTGACCACAGAGCCGCCGTCCTCTGCTGACCACAGAGCCGCCGTCCTCTGCTGACCACAGAGCCCCGTCCTCTGCTGACCACTGAGCCGCCGTCCTCTGCTGACCACCGACCCTCCGTCCTGCGCTCACCACTCTGCCTCCGTCCTGCGCTCACCACTCTGCCTCCGTCCTGCGCTCACCACTCTGCCTCCGTCCTGCGCTCACCACTCTGCCTCCGTCCTGCGCTCACCACTCTGCCTCCGTCCTGCGCTCACCACTCTGCCTTCGTCCTGTGCTTACCACTCTGCCTCCGTCCTGCGCTCACCACTCTGCCTCCGTCCTGCGCTCACCACTGAGCCTCCTTCCTGCGCTCACCACTGAGCCTCCTTCCTGCACTGACCACAGCCTCCTTCCTGCGTTGACCACTGAGCCTCCATCCTGTGCTGACCACTGAGCCTCCATCCTGTGCTGACCACTCAATCCTGTACTGACCACTCAGCCGCCGTCCTCTGCTGACCACAGAGCCACAGTCCTCTGCTGACCACAGAGCCCCCGTCCTCTGCTGACCACAGAGCCCCCGTCCTCTGCTAACCACAGAGCCCCCGTCCTCTGCTAACCACAGAGCCCCCGTCCTCTGCTGACCACAGAGCCCCCGTCCTCTGCTGACCACAGAGCCCCCGTCCTCTGCTGACCACAGAGCCCCCGTCCTCTGCTGACCACAGAGCCCCCGTCCTCTGCTGACCACAGAGCCCCCGTCCTCTGCTGACCACAGAGCCCCCGTCCTCTGCTGACCACTGAGCCGCCGTCCTCTGCTGACCACCGACCCTCCGTCCTGCGGTCACCACTCTTCCTCCGTCCTGCGCTCACCACTCTGCCTCCGTCCTGCGCTCACCACTCTGCCTCCGTCCTGCGCTCACCACTCTGCCTCCGTCCTGCGCTCACCACTCTGCCTCCGTCCTGCGCTCACCACTCTGCCTTCGTCCTGCGCTTACCACTCTGCCTCCGTCCTGCGCTCACCACTCTGCCTCCGTCCTGCGCTCACCACTGAGCCTCCTTCCTGCGCTCACCACTGAGCCTCCTTCCTGCACTGACCACAGCCTCCTTCCTGCGTTGACCACTGAGCCTCCATCCTGTGCTGACCACTGAGCCTCCATCCTGTGCTGACCACTCAATCCTGTACTGACCACTCAGCCGCCGTCCTCTGCTGACCACAGAGCCACAGTCCTCTGCTGACCACAGAGCCCCCGTCCTCTGCTGACCACAGAGCCCCCGTCCTCTGCTAACCACAGAGCCCCCGTCCTCTGCTAACCACAGAGCCCCCGTCCTCTGCTGACCACAGAGCCCCCGTCCTCTGCTGACCACAGAGCCCCCGTCCTCTGCTGACCACAGAGCCCCCGTCCTCTGCTGACCACAGAGCCCCCGTCCTCTGCTGACCACAGAGCCCCCGTCCTCTGCTGACCACAGAGCCCCCGTTCCTCTGCTGACCACAGAGCCGCCGTCCTCTGCTGACCACAGAGCCGCCGTCCTACGCTCACCACTCTGCCTCCTTCCTGCGCTTACCACTCTGCCTCCTTCCTGCGCTGACCACTCTGCCTCCTTCCTGCGCTGACCACAGAGCCGCCGTCCTCTGCTGACCACAGAGCCGCCGTACTCTGCTGACCACAGAGCCGCCGTCCTGCCCTCACCACTCTGCCTCCTTCCTGCGTTGACCACTGAGCCTCCATCCTGTGCTGACCACTGAGCCTCCATCCTGTGCTGACCACTCAATCCTGTACTGACCACTCAGCCGCCGTCCTCTGCTGACCACAGAGCCACAGTCCTCTGCTGACCACAGAGCCCCCGTCCTCTGCTGACCACAGAGCCCCCGTCCTCTGCTAACCACAGAGCCCCCGTCCTCTGCTAACCACAGAGCCCCCGTCCTCTGCTGACCACAGAGCCCCCGTCCTCTGCTGACCACAGAGCCCCCGTCCTCTGCTGACCACAGAGCCCCCGTCCTCTGCTGACCAACGAGCCCCCGTCCTCTGTTGACCACAGAGCCCCCGTCCTCTGCTGACCACAGAGCCCCCGTCCTCTGCTGACCACAGAGCCGCCGTCCTCTGCTGACCACAGAGCCGCCGTCCTACGCTCACCACTCTGCCTCCTTCCTGCGCTTACCACTCTGCCTCCTTCCTGCGCTGACCACTTCTGCCTCCTTCCTGCGCTGACCACAGAGCCGCCGTCCTCTGCTGACCACAGAGCCGCCGTACTCTGCTGACCACAGAGCCGCCGTATACAGTGGCAACCACTGAGCCACCATATATAGTGCTAACCACTGAGCCACCATATACAGTGCTAACCACTGAGCCACCATATACAGTGCTAACCACTGAGCCTCCATACAGTGGTAACCACTGAGCCACCATATACAGTGCTAACCACTGAGCCACCATACAGTGCTAACCACTGAGCCACCATATACAGTGCTAACCACTGATCCACCATATACAGTGCCAACCACTGAGCCACCATATACAGTACCAACCACTGAGCCACCATATACAGTGCTAACCACTGAGCCACCATATACAGTGCTAACCACTGAGCCACCATATACAGTGCTAACCACTGATCCACTATATACAGTGCTAACCACTCAGCCACCATACAGTGCTAACCGCTGAGCCACCATATACAGTGCTAACCACTGAGCCTCCATACAGTGGTAACCACTGAGCCACCATATACAGTGCTAACCACTGAACCACCATACAGTGCTAACCACTGAGCCACCATACAGTGCTAACCACTGAGCCACCATATACAGTGCTAACCACTGAGCCACCATATACAGTGCCAACCACTGAGCCACCATATACAGTGCCAACCACTGAGCCACCATATACAGTGCTAACCACTGAGCCACCATATACAGTGCTAACCACTGAGCCACCATATACAGTGCTAACCACTGATCCACTATATACAGTGCTAACCACTCAGCCACCATACAGTGCTAACCGCTGAGCCACCATATGCAGTGCTAACCACTGAGCCACCATACAGTGCTAACCACTGAGCCACCATACAGTGCTAACCACTAAGCCACCATATACAGTGCTAACTACAGAGGCACCATATACAGTGATAACCACTGAGCCACCGTATACAGTGCTATCCACTGAGCCACCGTATACAGTGCCAACCACTGAGCCACCGTATACAGTGCTAACCACTGAGCCACCATATACAGTGCTAACCACTGAGCCACCATATACAGTGCTAACCACTGAGCCATCATATACAGTGCTAACCACTGATCCACTATATACAGTGCTAACCACTGACCCACCATATACAGTGCTAACCACTGAGCCACCATACAGTGCTAACCACTGAGCCACCATACAGTGCTAACCACTGAGCCACCGTATACAGTGCTAACCACTGAGCCACCGTACAGTGCTAACCACTGAGTCACCATATACAGTGCTAACCACTGAGCCACCATATACAGTGCTAACCACTGAGCCACCATATACAGTGCTAACCACTGAGCCACCGTACAGTGCTAACCACTGAGCCACCATATACAGTGCTAACCACTGAACCACCATATACAGTGCTAACCACTGAGCCACCGTATACTCTGCTACCCACTGAGCCACCTGTATACACACAATTCATTTCACCGCACTCCCCTAACTATTAGTAAATAAACTATATATGGATTCTAGACTACCCGATTCTTTAGAATCGGGCCGCCATCTAGTATACATATATATATACAAGTTTCTCCAGAAGTTGTATCATTAAACCTGATGAAGAGTCCATAGTGTCTTAAAAGCTTGCTCTGCTTTTTCTTACCATCTTTTCAGTTAGCGATTAAAAGGTATCAACCACTGAGGACTGTCAGATTCCAATATTTTTCTATCTACTGGCTAACACGGTACAAACATGTTTTACCTGGTAATTTTTACTCATTTAAATCAATTTATTCTTATGCTCCAATGAATCAAAATGTTTCCTAGTGTTGTACAAGTTCTATATACTTCATACTGAGAGGGCTTTCATTACAGATCAGTCAATACTTATAAGCAGACAAGATTCTAGATAAAAAGAGTTTCTGTACTGTTTTCCCCTGTGACAATACAAACAGAACATTGTATTAGACTTTAACTAAATAATGGAAACCAGGGCTAATGGATCAATAAGGTCTCCCTGAATCATTATTATATACATGTTTTCATACACCTTTTAATCTCACTATTCCTAAATCTCTTGAAATATGTTATGACATAGTACAGACCTGAATGATTTATTGACACCATGTGAAAGTTTTTATCACCTCCTAAAATTATTTCTAGAAAAAAAACTTATTGCAGCATAACAATAATGAAAAATATTTTCTTTGCAAAAGCCACCTCACCCTGAAACACTGACAGTTTCCATATACATCATCAGTGCTTGCTCATGTCTAAACAATTTACAGATATAGTCAGCTGAGATTTCAGCTTATTTGTACAATGTCACATTTAATGAAGTCAACATTTAAAAAAATGTTCTGGTATTTTAGCAGTGTATAAATAGAAATGGTTTATGTTGACATTTTTAGATTTTGAATCAATTTAAGAAACACCCCTTACTTTTCTAGCTCTTATAAATTCTTTAACTTTGCAAACTTTTTAAAGTAAATTTTAATGTTGACTCCATTTTGGACAGATATGAAAAATAGGAGTGATGATCAAGCACTAAAATGTGTGAGTGCTTAGTACTGCAATCGAGCTGGTCAGACGCTCGAACAGGCTTGATTCGAGTAGCGAGTATAATGGAAGTCAAAGCAAAACTCGAGCATTTCTCTAAAAGACCCTAACAGGTGGGTTGTGGGCACAAAAATTGAAACAATGTATGGAAATAGCACTCAAGTGAAATGGGTACAGAATGGGGAAGACACTTGGATGCATCTGTGACTCCCGGGTCACTGCAGGGAACTAAAATAATAATTAAAAAAATAAATAACGTGGGTTCCCCCGATTTTTGATAATCAGCCAAGGTAAAGCAGACAGCTGGGAGATGATATTTTCAGGCTTCGAAGGTCCTTGGCTATTTTGACATTTCCAGCACAAAATACCAGCCTGCAGTAAACCCAAAATTGGCATATCACTGTCACGAGTGGTCAGGAGGCACGGATGAGACTGTAGAGGTCACTCACAGGAGGTCCTAGCGTTTGGCCAAACACTCCACATCCTAAAGAAAAAATGTCTCTGTCGCTTTAAGAGGCACCTTTTAGTTAAAGCTGGAGGTCACTAGGACCCAGCTGATTCCTTACCTTGGAGCTGCCTATATATTTCCCTTGACTCCCAGGATAGTCTCAGGTACTCCTGATTGATTCTTGGATCAAAGCAGTGTTTCTTGGAGCTTGCTGGTTTGCTGCTTGGATCTGCTAAAGCTAAGTGTATCTCTTCCCCAATTTGTATGTTTCCCTTGTGTATTTTCTAGTTGCTAGCCGGGTTGACTAGTGTTCACTCACTCTGAGCACTGTGTAGTGGTAGTCCAAGGACAGTCAGGAAATAGGTATCCTGGCGGGGACAGTTGCGAAAACTGTATAGGGTCATTAGGGGAGCCAGATGTCAGCGCTAGTTGTTCTAGGGGTCACCATCCCCCCTTTTTGCCCTTAGCATCAGGGACTCCTTCCCTTCCCCTGTTGTCGTCCAGCGCTGGGTGTCTCCCTACAGCCAGCATGACAATCCCATTAGATGCACAAATTCTGGCACTTTTTCCACTTGCCCTGGTGTGATTGAAATTTCGGTAATATTTCTTGGGGTTGATTTCAGCTGTGAAATGTCAGCTGGCATCAAGGCCAAGGGTTAGTAATGGAGAGGTGTCCACGAAGTACCCCCATTAATAATCCAGGAAAAATGATTTTTTTGAATAAAGACTTTCCCACTCTATCCCGTTTTCACCAGTTTATTATCAAAAATGTTCCCACAAAGTTCCATCACAGTTCACTTGCCACAAATGCACTGCTGGCAGCTGTGAATATCAGAAAAATACAGCTATTTATAGGCGTTGGATAGTGATGTGCAAACCCAAACTGTAAAATTCAGGGTCAATACTAAACATCTAGTGTTTGCTCATGGACCTCGAACACAAACTTTCTCGAAAAGTAAATGTTGCTGTTTGGGTATGGCTAGGGGGCATGCAAAATAATGCAAAAACGATGATTAAAGCAGGAGAGTTCTACTTAACAAGGATCACATACCTGTAATACTACTTCCAGGTCCCCTCATTAACCCCTTAGTGACAGAGCCAAATTCCTCCTTAATAACCAGACCGTTTTTTGCAATTCTGACCAGTGTCCCTTTATGAGGTAATAACTCTGGAACGCTTCAACGGATCCTAGCGATTATGAGATTGTTTTTTCGTGATATATTGGGCTTCATGATAGTAGTAAATTTAGGTCGATAATTTTTGCGTTTATTTGTGAAAAAATAAAAAACTTGGCAAAAATTTTGAAATATTTGCAATTTTCTAATTTTTAATTTTATTCTGTTAAACTAGAGAGTTATGTGACACAAAATAGTTAATACATAACATTTCCCACATGTCTACTTCACATCAGCACAATTTTGGGGAAAAAAAAATTTTGGTTAGGAAGTTATAAGGGTTCAAAGTTCATCAGCAATTTCTAATTTTTCCAGCAAAATTTACAAAACCATTTTTTTCGTGACCACATCACATTTGAAGTCCCTTTGAGGGGCGTACATGACAGAAAACACCCAAAAGTGATACCATTCCAAAAACTGCACCCCTCAAGCTACTCAAAACTACATTCAAGAAGATTATTAACCCTTCAGGTGCTTCACAGGAACTAAAGCAAAGTGGAAACAAAAAATGGACATTTTAATTTTTCCATCAAAAATGTTCTTTTAGCCTCAGTTTTTTCATTTTCACATGGGCATTAGGATAAAATGTATCCTAAAATTTGTTGGGCAATTTCTCCTGAGTACACCGATACCTCATATGTGGTCATAAACCCATAAACCATTGTTTGGGTGCACGGTAGGGCTCAGAAGGGAAGGAGCGCAAATTGAATTTTGGAGCTAATTTTCCATTCAAAAAGACAAATGGCGCTCCTTCCCGTTCGAGCACTGCCGTGCGTCCTAACAGTGGTTTATGCTCACATATGAGGTATCGGTGTACTCAGGAGAAATTGCCCAACAAATTTTAGGATGCATTTTATCCTGTTGCTCATGTGAAAATGAAAAAATTGAGGCCAAAACAAATTTATTGTGAAAAAAAAGTACTTTTTCATTTTTACAGATCAATTTGTGAAGGAGCTGAGGGTTCAAAGAGCTCAATATGCATCTAGATAAGTTCCTTGGGGGGGTCAAGTTTCCAAAATGGGGTCACTTGTGGGGGAGCTCCAATGTTTAGGCACACAGGGGCTCTTCATACGCGACATGGTGTGCCCTAACAATTTGAAAGGAGAAATAGCTCCAATTGTTAGCGGACACCATTTTGTGTATGGAGAGCCCCTGTGTGTCCCCACAAGTGACCCCATTTTGGACCCTAGACACCCCAAGGAACCTATCTAGATGGGTGGTGAGCACTTTGAACCACCAGGTGCTTCACAAATGAATCCGTAAAAATGAAAAAAGAAAATTTTTGTGGAAAAAAAAAGTACT
The DNA here is from genome assembly GCA_033576535.1 of Allobates femoralis. Lineage (NCBI taxonomy): Eukaryota > Metazoa > Chordata > Amphibia > Anura > Aromobatidae > Allobates > Allobates femoralis. Next base: position 130,797,206 of record JARQOC010000002.1, on the reverse strand, counting down.
TTTTCATATTTATGGATCAATTTGTGAAACACCTGGGGGTTTAAAGTGCTCACTATGCATCTAGCTAAGTTCCTTGGGTGGTCTAGTTTCCAAAATGGGGTCACTTGTGGGGTAGCTCCAATGTTTAGGCCCACAGGGGCTCTCCAAAACTAACATGGTGTCCGCTAACAATTTGAGCTAATTTTCAATTCAAATTGTTAGCGGACACCATGTCACGTTTGGAGAGCCCCTGTGTGCCTAAACATTGGAGCTACCCCACAAGTGACCCCATTTTCGAAACTAGACCTCCCAAGGAACTTAGCTAGATGCAAAGTGAGCACTTTGAACCCCCAAGTGCTTCACAAATTGATCCATAAGAATTAACAAGTACTTTTTTTTTCACAAACATTTTCTTTTTTCATTTTTATGGATACATTTGTAAAGCCCCTGGGGGTTCAAAGTGCTCAGTATACATCTAGATAAGTTCCTTGGGAGGTCTAGTTGTAGGGGAGCTCCAATATTTAGGCACACAGGGGCTCTCGATATGCAACATGGTGTCCGCTAACAATTTGAATGGAAAATTAGCTCCAATTGTTAGCGTACACCATGTCGCAGATGGAGAGACCCTGTGTGCCTAAACATTGCAGCTCCCCCACAAGTGAGATTTTGCACTGAAGATATAGGGCTCTGCTGTATTTTTGGTTACCAGCACAGGCACAACAGGCAGGTATAGTTTGCCACCCACCCCTAGCTGCTAAGTTTTACCTGGCTGGTAATCAAAATACAGCGGAGCCTTTTTTTTTTTATTTCTTGAAATAATTTTTTTTTAAAAATTAAGTGGGCTTCGCAGTATTTTTAGTTTCCAGCCAGGTACAACTAGGAAGCTAAGGCTACCACCCACCCCCAGCTGCTAATTTGTACGTGGCTGGTAACCAAAATACAGCGGAGCCCTTTTTTTAAAACTAATTTCTTGAAATAATTTTTAAAAAAATGGCGTGGGCTTCGCCATATTTTTGGGCCAGCCAGGTACAACTAGGCAGCTGGGGGCTGGAATCCTCAGCAAGCTTTCTAGCCCCCCCCCTGCAAATTGCAGCCCCTGCAGCCACCCCAGAAAATGGCGTTTTCATAGAAGCGCCATTTTCTGGCGCTGTATCCAGCTCTTCCAGCTGCCGTGTAACAGTGTCAGACTGCGTAATAAGGGGTTAATGCCAGCTTTTTGGCAGCTGGCACTAAGCCCGAGATTCACAACGTCTGGCCAATATTAGGCCGGGCCATTAGCAATCTGTAGTAAATTGTAAAGAAAACACATCACAGAGAAAAATATTTTTATTGGAAAAAAAAACCACAAACACATATTTAGACCCCATCTTTATTACTGTGATGTCAGACGTAGTCCAGTGGGATGGTCCGACGTAGTCCAGTGATGGTCTCGTGACGATTCTCATTCAAATAATGATCTGAAGTTAACCCCCTGTGTGGTCACAAAGAGGTTAACTGCAGATCACCCCTGTGTGGTCACAAGGGGTTAACTGCAGATCATCATCCTTGTGTGGTCACAAGGGGTTAACTGCAGATCAGGTAACCCCTTGTGACCACACAGGGATGATGATCTGCAGTTAACCCCTTGTGACAACATGGGCGATGACCTGGGGGGGGAAAGACCGGAGGGGGGAGAACCTGAGGAGGGAAGAACCTAGGGGGGCGGGGAATGACAGGGAAAACTACATCTGATCTGACGTTTGATCAGATCGGATGGAGTTATGAGGAGGCACCGGGAGTTGGGGAGCGGAACAGGGAGGAGGGGGGAGCGGATATCACGGGTGGGGGGAATGACATTGGGGGCCACTGTGGGGACCCCCAGGAATGGCGGCTTCTCTATGCGATCTGACCTGCCAGATCGCATAGAGATGCAGCAGAGGCGGTGGGTTTTACCGCCAGCCAGTGGCGTAACTTCAGGCCCAGGGCCCCGATGCGAAAGCTCCAACGGGGCCCCCAATTATTGCAAATCTTTAATATCATTAGTCTTTTTCTATGGGCCAAAGAGACTTTTGGGGCCCCCCTAGGCTGCAGGGCTCGGGTCTGATCGCAACCCCTGCACCTATTGCAGTTACACCCCTGCCGCCAGCCCCGCCATTTTTAGATGGTTAGGGGAAGGGATGGGGCTGGGGGGGATGATCCCCAGTACTGGGGGTCTTGGGGCAGGTAGGGGTTAATGCTTTCACTTTGATCCGACATGTGTTTTCAAGTCGGATCAAAGTGAAAGCATTTTTACCTGCAATGTCACTTTTTGTAATGTGATGATCAGTAAACGGTGCTTACCGGTCATCACATTACTGGTGCTGATAAAACACCAGCTGATTCCTAATCGCTAGAGTCTCAGCTACCCCCGGTTGCTGAATCCTTGGAGATTTTAGCTCCAGGGGCGGCGCACCAGGGCTTATTTCTGGCTTCCGTCTACAGACGTCGGCCAGGCATAAATACCCTTTTTTTCCGACGTCTGTAGACGTAAGGCCTTCGTTATCAGGTTAAGCCTCGTATTTATTCACTTCTTCCCTTGCCCACTCAATGTGACAGCATCTGTGATTGGCTGTTGCAGTAAGGCTGCGACCCCACCCTCTTTGCCAGGGTCTGATTGCTTGCCATACACAGTAGTGTACGTCAAGGAGCTGCCATCATATTAGTGTAATAGTATCAGCAGAAGAGATGTGCAAAGACCATGCTGTCGGGAAAGACACACAGCCAAGAAGGAGATGAAAGAAGTGACTTTTATTTTTCTGTGTGTTTTGGGGCACCACTGACTCCTTATTCAGGAAAAAAAAAATCACATAATAAACATATAATATGTGATTTTTCGGGAAAAAAAAAAGCCAGTGGTGCTCCAAAACATATAGAAAAATAAAAGTCACTTTCATCGTTTCCTTGGCGTTGTGTCTTTCCCAACAGAACGGTGTTTGCACCTCCTTCTGCCTATACTGTTACCTCCTCATGGTGGCTGCAGCAGTTATGGTTATAAGCATGCATAATCGATGTGGCTTGCACAACTCCTTCAGGTGAGCTCCCAGTGTGTATATGCCCTTGTGATATCACAGATAAGACCCTATTTCTGCGCTTTTTGTCATTCCAGCTTGCTTTGTGTACTATTAGTATAAAATGTAATAAATAATTGAAAAAAAATGGTGCGGGGTGCACCCGTATATAAATCCTGTGTGTGTTATGTTTGTTGGGTATCAAAATGCAAGGGAACCCATTCGTTTTTTTTTTTTAATTAATTTAAATCATTTAAAAAAATGGCATGGGGTCCACCCTAATGTTGATACTAAGCTGGGTGTTGATATCTCACCCTGTGATGTGCCAATTAGTTGTGGCTGCGGGCTGGTACTTCTTGGCTGGGAGGGCCAAAAACTATGGATCTTTCCAGCCAGATAATTTCAGCTATCAGCTGCCTGCTTTAGTCTGGTTGGTAATCAATAATGGAAGGGACCCCAAGAAATTTTTTACATTTATTAACCGATACAGTAAAGCACACATGCAATGCACCAGTTATACTGTATATCTGATAAATATCTATGGATCTTGTGGACGAAGTAGCATGGTGACTCAGTGGTTAACACTGTAGACTTGCAGCAATGGTGTCCTCGGCTCAAATCTCGCCAAGGACAATGTATATTCTCCCCATGTTTGTTTGGGTTTCCTCCAGTTTCTTTCTACGCTGAAAAGACATACTGATAGGGAAATTAGATTGTAAGCCCCAATGGGAACAGTGTTGCTGATGTATGTAAAGTTCTTCAGAATTAATGGAGCTATGTAAGTGAATAATTATTGATATACTTGTCAATAAGTAAAAAAAAAATGATGTGAAGCCCCCCCTTTTTGATAACGTAAAGCAGACAGCTTTGACAATTTTCATCTGAGGCACTGGCTCTCTCTGAGCGTCGCAATGAGCCAGTGGCTCTGATTAGAGTCCTTGTCCCAACTGACCTGTGCTTTGCTGCTATTTACAGTTGCCAAAGGTGCATTTGTGGAATGTGGACTACAATGGAGGAGCTTTGTGGGAACATTTTTAATAACAAAAGGCTGATCAACGGACAGTGTAGGTATTGATTTTTAAACATTTTTACTCAAAAAATAAAAAAAAAATGTAAATACTAATAAATAAATACGGTAATAAAATAAAACTGTTTGGAGTCCTACTTATTACTCCAGATATAGAAGAGACGGCACTCACCAGTGTGTCGCTGTACTTTATTCAGGTTTGCAACTTACATGATGCAGGGAGGGAGATTAGCTGAGGTGACGACGGCACTGTTTCGCGCTGTTTGCGCTTTCACGGGTCACAAGCTAATGGCGGTGTAGCTCATTTCCTATATAGAAGGAGCCTACATCCTACAATGACGTCTCCATTAGCAGAAAATATTTAAAAATATATATTATTATTATTATATTAATAATATTTATTATTTTTAAATATATTCTGCTAATAGTGATGTCATTGTAGGATGTAGGCTCCTCCTATATAGGAAATGAGCTACACCACCATTAGCTTGTGACCCGTGGAGGCGCAAGCAGCACGAAACGGTGCCGTCGTCACCTCAGCTAATCCCTCTCCATGCATCATGTAAGTTGCAAACCTGAATAAAGCACAGCAACACACCGGTGAGTGCCGTCTCTTCTATATCTGGATTTATTACATTTTGCTTTGTGACCAGCACCCCGGTGCCTAGGACTTGTTGCTCGGTATTGTTCCTTCCTGAGGCTGTGTATACTGGTGCCCCACTCCTGCTTCATTCATCGTTTATCTACTATAAAATTGTGAGGCACAGTATATAAGCCAGAAATTCGGAACATTGTTCCAAAGTGAAAATGGAGCCCATTCCTTCGGGAAGCATTCCTAGTGCTGTTCAGATTCCAGAAAGTTTGCTAGCAGAGAGGGAGGACGCTGAGACTTATTTCGCTGATTGTAATGTCAAGGATATTGTCAGTGTTCTAAGTGAGAAAAGCTTGGAACAAAAGATTAGCATGCTGGCAGAAAAAGAACTACGGCTCTTTTGGACAGTCACTTCACTTAAGACTTATGTGCTTGCAATAGGGTGCCCAGGGGTTTAAGAGTGTCAAAAAATATGACCACTCAAAATTGCAGCACGGAGTTTGTTAAAATGTGGGAGTCAATTCAGCATGAATCGTCAATGAAGTTCCTGCACCTGGTGTTAGAGCAAAATGAAAATGAACATCTGAATGTTACTGACGAACAGATTGCTCTCAGGAGAGAATTAGAAAAGAGATCTAAAAAAACAAAATGGGCCTCATTTATAAGAAAACTTGACGAAAAGCTAGTCCCACTTCAGAATAAGATTAAAGCTCTGAAAAATTCCTGAGAGGAGCACTGGCGTATTTTCAACTGGGGAACATTTCCTGATACCCCCAGAAGAAAGAAAAAGAAAAATACATGTCCTGCCATTCCAAAAAAACCCGCATATGCCAAATAATTTACGACCACATAAAAAGTCTAAAAAAATCTGCTAAAAAAAAACGGAATGACTTCTGATGATGACAGTGTCCTAACCGATGATGACATGCAGGAATGCAATGGTAGAATTCAATCAATGAGGAGGCCCCTTTAGACGAAGAATAAGGAGAGGAGGGTGCAATAGGAGGAGAGGAGGAGGATCCCATACTTCCACCCCCCCACAAGAGGAAACAAGTCTCTTGGAGGGATTAAACTCACAGACTTTGCGAGTGTATAATCTATCTGATCGGTTTTTGACTGAAGATATGTTGTCAGTCTTACGCAAGGGGTTGAGTTATTGTGTGGCAGAACCATTTAATTACACAGAATTCAGATCTGATCTATTTAAATCAACACGTAAATTATTTCTTCATAAGCATTTTGAAAATCAAAAAAATATATTAAAATCTGATTTTGTGCATAAAACATCTAAGGTGTCCGCCAACACGGCAACTATAGGTCCTTTGGGATTCTTTATTGATACTGACACACATACTCAGTCCCAGACTGATTTACATTTGCTATTGGGTCTTGTTGATAGTCAGGAAGTGGGATTTGAAATGAAAGACATAAGTTGCCCCCTTTTAGGGGTGGGGTAAAATCTACTTTTATGCCTCCAACAATTCCCAATGACAATTTAGACCTATTCACAGAGTTGGTTGATCATGATGTTAAAGCGCTTATTTATCCAGAACCATTGAAAAATCTATCTTCTCAAGAGCAAGAGGCACTGAAGGAAATGCGCCAAGGGAGCGATACAATTTTTTGTAAGACAGATAAAGGTGGGAGTATAGTAGTGCTTCTTTGGGTAGCTTATGTGAAAGAAGCCAAAAGACAATTAGGTCAGATTAATACGTATGTACCTTTACCCTTGGATCCCACTCTATGATATATAAATAAGCTAAAATCGTTATTGAGAGCTTATGTGAGTAAAAATGTGCTCATTTTGTCTGAGGCAGGAAAATAGTTTCCAGAGAACCCCTCAAAGCCGCACTGGTATTATTTGCCTAAAATCCATAAGAATGAAAAGGAGCCCCCCAGGAGACCAATCGTGTCCGCGGTGGGCTCTTTGTCTAAGCCTCTTTCAAAATATTTAGATTGGTTTTTGCACCCGTATTTGGCAACAATTCCATCTCTAGTGAAAGATACTTATGATTTTATTAACACAGTAGATCATATAGCCAGGAGTGAAGAGTCAAAGTTGACCTCGATTGATATCGAGAGTTTGTATACTAGGATCCCATAGCTATTGGCCGTAAATGTAATAAAAACATTATTAGAAAACAATAAGGTTGACAGTGAGGTAATTGATTTCATTTGTGATGCGCTAAGATTTATACTAGAGAACAATGCATTTAGTTTTCTAGATCAATGGTATGTTCAAAAGGAAGGGACTGCGATGGGTACGCCCGTCGCATGTACCCTGGCCAACTTGTTTTTGGCAACTTTTGAGAATCAATATGTTTACACTCAGAAAAATCCCTTCTTGAAAAATATAAAATATTTCATTCGGTATGTAGACGGCATATTGGTAGTGTGAGAGGGAGATGAAACAACTTTTAATAAATTTATTGAATACCTCAATTGTAACACGTTCAATATGTTCTTCACATCAGTATTTGGAGGATCTCCTCTTGAGTTTTTGGATGTCAAATTAGAACTAATCGATAATGGTCTTATTTGATCTGTCTTTAAAAAGAATACTGCCACCAATTCTTTACTCCACTATAATAGTGCACACCCCGAACATACGTCAGTTACTATGCAGTTACTATGCTCGTTCAGAACCTGGTTCACAGGAGATATCCACCTTCAATTCTGAAAAAAGCTAAAGAGAGAGTTAGTCAGCACTCTTTCAGGGATAGAAACATAATAACCACCAATACTATGAATGGCAATGCTCCTTTAAAGAAATTCTATATTAATTTCGAATATGGTCCGATGTTTAGCACTATCACAGCAGCTGTAAAACGACATTGGCATGTCATTGAAAACGATGAGCCTTTTCCAAAATATCCCCACAATTGGTAGTAATTTATAGAAGAAATAAGAACCTTGGTGATTTGTTAGTACAGAAAAGAATTAAAGAACCTGCCAAAAGTGGTAACTTGGTTAGGGTTTAATCCATTAAAAGGTAATTTCAAATGTGCACACTGTAATTGGTGTCAATACCTAGAGACAGGCCCTAGTGTTAAAATCAGGGGGCTCCTTAATAAAACACGAGTTACCTCAGGGGAAATGGTGTATCAGTGTTCGCGCTGCTGAAATCCCAAGAAAACGATCCGGAAACCATATGTAGGTTGCATCAATCATCCATTTATTCCTTTCCTACGCGTTTCAACACTGTCCTAGTGTCTTCCTCAGGGATATCCCTGAGGAAGACACTAGGACAGTGTTGAAACGCGTAGGAAAGGAATAAATGGATGATTGATGCAACCTACATATGGTTTCCGGATCGTTTTCTTGGGATTTCAGCAGCGCGAACACTGATACACCATTTCCCCTGAGGTAACTTCTGGATGATTCCCACGTGCATGTGGAAGGTGGAAGTCCTGCAGCAGCTGCATTTAATGCCAAATGCTTTTACACCAGTTGTGGGTCTCACAACTGTGCTAGGTGAGTGAATTCATACCCACCGCATACATTAGTGTCACTAGTGATAGGGCACTATTGCGCCTCTTGTTCCCCCCCCTATTTTTTTACTTTAATAAAACACGGGCGTTTATCAACTGCCGTACCAAATGGGTCATTTACATTCTGTGGTGCCCCTGCCATAGGTATTATACAGGAAAAACTGTACGACCTACAGAATGTTCGTCAGGGTAAGAGAGCACTTCAATTCAGTGTTGATTGGAAAAGGGTCTCCCAGACTGATCCAGCATGTTCGGTACCACCATAATGGTGATCCAAAAGTGTTGCGGTTTGCTGAGATAGAGAGAGTATTCCTCTCAAAATAAGGAGGAGATTTACATACAAAAATTGTTACAGACTGAGGCTAACTGGATTTGAACACCAATGCACAGGGACCTGCAAGGTTAAACGATAAGATTGATATGGCTGTTTTTTTATAATGAGGTTGTTTCATAGTTTTTTGTCCCTGTTGTAAGTTTGTGCTCTAACCTTGATGATATTCCTTCTATATACACCTCTCTCTTCGCATAGTGATTTCTTTCCTCCTGTTTTTCCCGGAATTTCTATTTGTCCTTGTCGTGTGACATTTTGTCTAATTTTGTTTATTGAAAACTGCTTTACAGTATCATCATAGTTTGTCTAAATTGTTGCCATTATGACTGGGATGATCCGGCGCTGGGTAGAGCAGGGTGCGGTTCTATAGCCTTACTTGGCATTTAGATGTGCACTTTTTGTATGTGTTAGTTACAATAGCCTGTATTATACTGGCCTCCCTTTAAAATTCCTGAGTTAGGATAAGGAAAGTACAGTTGTAGTATAGCCCAATTGGTGAGAACATATCTATATTCTGGGTATAAAGCTGTTTTTGCTGTAGCTTTGATTAAAAGAAAAAATATATAAATGTTTTAGATTAATTCAATATTTTTTGCCAATAGTATCGTTCTCTTTTATTTGGCAACATGACACGTAGCTAGGATTCTGGTGTATGTCTATTTAGCTGATAAGACAGGTTGTAGTCTCTCTTTGTGTATGGGTTGATCGCATAGCGACCTGCGCATTTGCGCAATAGAGCACCCTGCTATTGAGCCCAGCGCCATACCCTCCCTATGTTATGCCTGTTGATTTTTTGATTTTGTTCATATATGTATATATTTATTGAATTGCCTTGATATGTGTGATCAGTGATAAGTGGAATCTTGATTTTAGATTTATGATCATTTTTAAATATTTTCTGCTAATGGTGACGTCATTGTAGGATGTAGGCTCCTCCTATATAGGAATTAAGTTACACCGCCAATAGCTTGTGACCCGTGGAAGCACAAGCAGCGCAAAACGGTGCAGTCATCACCTCAGCTAATCCTCCTCACTGCATCATGTAAGTTGCAAACCTGAATAAAGCACAGCAACACACCAGTGAGTGCTGTCTCTTCTATATCTTGATTTATTACATTTTGCTTTGTGAAGACTTGCTGCTTGATATTGTTCATTAATGAGGCTGTTGTGTATACTGGTGCCCCACTCCAGCTTTATTCATCGTCCTTCTTATTGACAGCAGCTACGAGCTTCTATTACCAGGCTAGGGTGGTCTATGGTCATTGACCTATCTCAACCAAAAATTGTCAGCCCCAGGATTTGGCGCATCACATTAGATGCACAAATTCTGGTGCATTACCGTCTCTTCCTGACTGTGCTGGTTTAGTGTCAATCGGGGTAATATATGGGGTTGATAACAGCAGTAATTTGTCAAAATTCTCTGATGTCATCAAGCTCTAGGTTATTAATGGAGAAATGTATTTCAGACACACCCATTAATAACCCTGGAAGTTAAAATAAATAAACACTCACAGAAAAATCCTTTATTTTAAGTAAAAAAACACAAACACCTTCTTTCACCCATTTATTAACTCCCAAAACAACACCCGCAGGTCTGAAGTAATTCACTAAGACGTCCTATGATGATCCTCTGCACTGCAACATCCAGAAGTCACGGTGAACAGTGACATTAGAAAACATGAGTACTTACTGTGGCCTTTCAACCACACCAAGGACAGTGTGGCAGCTGCTTGCTGAGAGAAGTGGTGATGCAATTATAGCACTGGTGTTCCAGTCCCTACATGCATCGGTGCCCCGATGCATCCTAGTGCCGATATCCTTGCATTCTTCTCTCCTCACACCCGCAGGTACACCTATGCTGTCACCTCTGTTCTTGTCTTTGTGGGTGTGAACATGTAGTGTGGTCCTCTGCTCTTTAATATGGCTATCCACGTGTGTCACAGTTCCCTGCACTCCTGCATGGGCATCCCAGTGCTGCATGGACCTCTGTTCTCACACATGGCCAGCCACTTATCACATGGTTCTATGCTTTGCTGCATTGAACCCACATGTAGTGCACACCCTGGTTCTCCTCCCCAGCTGCCCACTTGTGTCTGGGGCCCCAGCTTCTGCTGAGGTCCATAGGCCCCAGGCCCTGTGTCTTGCTGGAGTTCTTGGTTATAGCCTGGGGTGTGCATGTGAACACTTTCCACTCTCATAAAGGGACTTTGTGCACACTCTGATTTGGTGTCTCCAGCTTATTGCTAGGAGGCACCAGAAATTTAAAGTTCGCTTTCCCTATTGGTCATCACCCGAGCAACTTATTAGGTTTCCTAACCTAGCCCTGTGTGTTGGTCCAGCTTGCTGCTCTGGTTGCCTATATCCAGCACCAGTCCTGCCTGCTATCAATTCTGCACCTGTTGATGTCTCTGTACACGATCTTTGTTCCTGGAACCATCTTGTCTGTGTTCTTTCCTGGTACCAGCCTGTGTCCTGCAACCAAAGCCCTGCCTGTGTCTTGCACCTAAAGTCTGTGTCGCAACTGGATTTTTGTGACCTGTCTGAAGTCCAGTGTTCTGCCTGAGTTGGGTCACCTGCCTGAGTCTGTTATCCTGTCTGAGTCTGGTTTAGCTTGCATCCGGCGTATTCAGGTGCCTGCATATTCAGGGACTGACGTATACTGCAACCGGCATATCCAAAGTCCAGAGACTCCTTACTTGTCTGTGTACCTGCTCCTACCAGCCTGTTTCCTGCACATGAAGCCCTGATCTGTCCTCCACCTGAAGCCCTGCTTGTGTCTTGCACCTGAAGTCCTGTATACTTGCTCACACCTGTCTTCTCTTGACAGCACCTGTTGTGCCTACTTTAGTCTGCTCCAGTCCACACCTGCTGTGCCTACATCAGTCTGCTCCAGTCTGCATGTGCTGTGCCTATACCAGTCTGGTTCAGTCCTCACCTGCTGTGCCTACACCAGTCTGCTTCTGTCCCCATCTGCTGTGCCTACACCAGTCTGCTCTGGTCTGCATCTGCTGTGCCTACACTAATCTGTTCCGGTTTGCACCTGCTGGGCCTATACAAGTCTACTCTGGTTTGCACCTGCGGTGCCGTTGCAACTGCACTTGCCTGCCTCGAACATTAGTTGACTTCAGTCTGGTATCCGTGCCTGATCATTTCTATCCATGTCAGTGGCAAATGACTTAAGCCTGATGTAAGTGCCTGATGAACTTACTGACAGACTGTTGGACTACTGAAAACTGCAATGCTGTATCACGCAGGCCAACAGTTTTGCAGTTTGACATACATCAGCGATTCCGCTAGTTCATGAGGATTTTAAATAACTTAAAAATCAATAGCTACACTATCCTTCGTTCACCAATTTATCATCAAAAATGTTCCTATGAAACTTTTGTGTCATAGTTCACATTCCAAGAATGCAGCTTCGGCATCTGTAAATAGTACTGTACAGCTATTCACGGAGACCCTTGAGAATCCACACCTGTCTCACCAGCAAGAAGCTAACTGCAACCCATTATAATTCTAGGTGATCAGTTGTCACTTTATGTATTGGGATTTGACCACCACATATCAATGTTAATCCTTTTTTATATGTTTACTAGATGGGTGCCCGATGCACAATGCATCGGGATTCTAGCAGAGCGAGTCTCTGACTCGCAATGGCCGCTTCGCGGCCAATGCTTCGCGCTGCTAAGGCGACTCGCCATGCCCGCTGCGCGGGCATAGCGAGTCGCCTTAGAACTGCTCGCAATGGCCGCTGCGCGGCCAATGCTTCGTTCGTATCCACATGACGACATTGACTCGCAGCGTGAGCGGTCTCAAAAGGGGCAAAAATCCCATTCGTGATTATATATGTTTATTGTACGGTGAATATGTAGGACTACTTTTAATTGAAGTTTAAGTCTGAGCGAGTCTGAGCGAGTCTGAGCGAGTCTACGAATCCGAGTCCTGTATACTGTATTCGGGACTCACCAATAGGGTGGAGGCACACTGGCGTTGAACTCGCGCGAGTTTAATGCGAGAAAAACTCGCATTAAGCTTGGACCTGTATTTTTCAATGATACAGGTAACATTAATGCGAGTTTCTGGCATTAAACTCGCTTTGCGAGAGCAACCCGAGTGCAATCGCAGCAAGCTGCGATTGCACTGCGATTGCCTAGCTCGAGGGGCCATTAAAAGTATATGGGTGCGAGTCTAGCTCGCACCCATACAGCACACGGTGCAAGAGTCGCAGCTGTGTGCTTTCAAAATCACTGGCCCCCCGCAGTCCCCATACAGTTACAATAATGTTTCATTGCTGTGACAGCAGCAGTGAAGCAGTATTGTATGTATAATTTATTATTTTTTGCAAAGTTACACCTATCAGCTTGATTTTACATGTTTTTACAATGTCGGCTGTTCAGGACTGCATGCTGCACTGTGCTACCGGAGGGGTTTTTAACCCGGTGAATAAGGGGTTAATCAGACGCTGCTGTCAAGACACCATCTGTCCAGGGGTTGTATTTCCCCCCTGGATACATGGTGACATGACATCATGTGTCTGAATGGGTTAATTTTTCTGTAAATCAGGTTCAATTTATTGTCGGGTTTAGAGAAGTGACAGAATAAGCCGTGATTTGTAAGGGGCTGTCCATGGTGCTGAAGCCCTGGCTTCCATTCAGAAATCACCGGCTTATTCTGTCACTTCTCTAAACCCGACAATAAATTGAACCTGGTTTACAGAAAAATTAACCCATTCAGACACATGATGTCATGTCACCATGTATCCAGGGGGGAGGACAACCCCTGGACAGATGGTGTCATGACACCAGCGTCTGATTAACCCCTTATTCACCGGGTTAAAACCCCCTCCGGTAGCACAGTGCAGAATGCAGTCCTGAACAGCGGACATTGTAAAAACATGTCAAATCAAGCTGATAGGTGTAACTTTGCAAAAAATAATAAATTATACATACAATACTGCTTCACTGCTGCTGTCACAGCAATGAAACATCACTCGCATCACTGTCGTGCATCAATCACGCTCCGTGTTTGATGCACGACAGTGTGCCTCCACCCATACAGAATCTGTTTTGTTCCGACAAAGCTTCCGAGACACATCTGCGATTTGTAAATCGAACATTACTCGCTATTACTCGCTTCCCCATTCATTAACATTGGACTCACTAGACTCGCAACGAGTAGCGAGTCCTTGGCTCGGACTCACTAGAGTCAAGCGATTCCGAGTAATTTAGGACTCGCCCATCACTAGTACTAGTATTTTGGCGGATCCACACCAATGCGGCGTTTTAACCACCTCCCTGAACGCAGATAGTTTGGTTTTGCGGCATGATAAAAATCCTGATGCATGTAGATCTGGCCTTATGTGTCTGCATATAGAATGGGTCTCAATAGCATCCGGATCCATTCGGGATGAATCCATCCATCCTGATCTGTTTTTTGTTACTGTGCATGTCCGTACTGTGTTCATGAATTTCACATGTCTGGCAAAACCAAAAAAACTCTCTCTCTTTCTCTGGCTGGGGTCACACTTAAGAGTCAGTTTTTCTGCCTTTTGAAAACCTGATTCCGTTTTTGGAAATTGCCATTTTTGCATCTTAAAAATGGTATTCGTTAACGGATGCCTTTCCCATAGAGCTCCATGTTAAAAAAATGGTATGAGGTTTTTTCCTGCACCCAAAAATACTGCTAGCAGGGTTTTTGGGTGCAGTAGAAAAACACATACCGTTTTTTAGCAGTGCATTTTGACACTGCGTTTTTTGCATGGGAACCTACGGATCTGTTATAAGCATACGTTTTTGAAGAATTCTAAGTTGTAAAAGTGATGCTTTTAAGAGATTCAGGGCTCAAGTGTGACCCCAGCCTCTCCCTCTTTCTCTTTCTTCTCAAAAATCTTAATATAGAGCCCTTGTGACACAAAAGTTGGTATACTGTGCAAAATATAAGGGAAACAAGAATGCAATTATTTGGAAATCTCATAGCCATATTTTATTTACAACAGGGCAGGAGTCATGTACCAGCCATGACATTTATGTATGTGACTCCACTAATTTTCTCTAATTCTGGTATACCTGCACTTTCAATACATTTTAATTGGTATCTATCTCCAGTGGTTTCCTCAGGTAGTTAAACCCTAATCCTCTTTCTCAAAGGCCTCTATGCCTGAAAGCACCCAGGTAATGCCTTATGTCCTATAACCCTCCGTCACATACAATATCGGTTCTAACAAGTTCACATACAATGTGACTGTCAGGCGCAGGCTAGAAAAATACCTATAATGTCTAATGTTTGCAATTTCAGTGCTCTAAAAGTGATCAGTGACCTTCATAGGGATGTAATAAAAGAGAATACACATAATCAGGTGCATAAAAAAACCCCATTTACTTAACATAAAACTAATAACTCTGAAATACAAACATTTCAAAACTCCCGCCAAATAGTCCCCAGTTCGACTCTGTCAAAAAACTCTACAAAGAAAATTTATGGATATGCCTGAGCAGCACACTTTCTTTTTTAATCTGCCTTATTTCTATGAAATATCCTCACATATTGTGCTATACATTCATAAAACAAGCTAAATAAAGAATTGTGATGAATAAAAACATAAAATACCAACCTTATTGAGTGTGACGTGTTCAGATACAATGAGCCTGAGAGATTAGCGCAGTTATATCTGTCCTCCTGAAGCTCTGCAATCCAACTGTGGTATGAGATTTCATAGAGCTGCTAGAGGCAGGAGACTACCTGGAGGGAGGGGATTTCCTCACAATCTGGTGAGGAAGGAGAAATGAAAGTAAAAGAGATGTGCCTATCAGGCCTATTGTATGTGACGGAGGGATAATACTATAACTCCACTAATACATGTATTCTTTCTTTAGAACACCGAACCTTATCTTTTAAAGATTACCCTAACCAGGGTTCCTGTATAAACATATTTACAACGCTGTACTACCTTCTATAGCATAGAATCATACATTTATATAACACTTGCCAATTTTGGACAATACATCTACCCATCACATAAATATTTACAACACAGGCCACTAGTGTTTCAGAGCTATTAACACTACACCTCCTAGACCATACTGAGCATGCTACAATTCTAGTCTTTCAAGGGTCCACCTGACCTACATAGCAGTCTGACCCTTTTTATGATCTCATATAGGTGCAACACGACTACTTGTATAACTAAGTCCATTCTAAATCCCATCCTTGAAGGATAAAGGTACTTTTTTACATATCACCTCACTTAGAGTAAACATTGTGTGGCACCCCTATGGCTAGGCGCCACAGGGAGGTACTGCACCCTGAATAGCAGGTGTAGTGCCTCCGTGGCTGTGGGTTTGGGGTTTAACTTATGGAGTCTGTGCTAACACACAACACTAGGCCCCTTAGGATAGAGGGACTGGATATTTAGTAAGTCCCAGGGGGTGGAGCCTAGGATAGAGTGGGAAACCAGGAGAAAGAGAGAGTTTAGTCAGACAGTGCTGGGAAGGCAGCCAGAAAGGACGTGCCTCACAGAGCTGCTGACAGGAGGGCACCTCTCTTCAAGAGGGGGACCCAGGACAGAGGGAGACAATCTGGAACCCGTTGGAGCTGGCTGGAAACATCTGGGGTCGATACTGGCAACACGGAAGCCGAGGCGGTCAGTGGTCTATCCCTGACCGTAAACTGACGAGCCACGGAACCAATCCATGGGAGCCATAGCACTACAGAACGGTACCTCCTCCTCAGTCCTATAATCGGCCCAAGGCACTGATGGATAAATGCCCGGATTCCAGTTCCACCGCTCCCGTCCGTACCGGTAAAGGGACAAACCGCACTTATCCGTAACAGGCCAGGGGATCGGCGAGGAAGCTCTGCCTAAGAGTGGTAAAGAGAGTGTAGGAAAGACTGAGACCCCAAAAGCCACTAAGAAGGAAACATCCTCAGACTCCATTAGGGCACCCTGAACCTGCAGCTACGTCCCCATTCTACCAGACTGTACTGTGTACTATGTTAAAGACGATATCATATGTACAATATAGCTTCCGCCTTATTGTATCTAAAGAAGCCATTTTGATTAGTTTATCATGTCTATTCTGACTAGAGACCTCTGTAACAGTTTGTTTAGTGAAGTCAGCACAACTCAGCACATTCTTGCTTTTGTCCTTCTTTAGATAAGACCACCAAGCCATATGTAAGCCCGAGTGTACCATTCTTATCTTCTGTAACTTTCTTAAAGGTCACTTATTAATTATTCCAAAACTGTCTATACTGCATATTCATCATATTTGTTATTGTATGATGTAACCTATTTTTTCTAAGCTTTCTGTAATGTATATAAGCTCTTGCAACAATAAACATTGAGCTATTCTTTTGAAGACCAAGTCTGTGTCATCAATTGAGTTACAGCCATTACCAGGTATACATGTGTAGAGCTCTTTATTCAAATCAGTCTACTCTGGTTAGTTGTAATTTGACAACTTTAACATTTGGAGGTCCCGCGTGATTTTTATCTTTGTTATGTATATTTTTTACCCTTTTTACATTCACCTTGGACTGAACACAAAGGTTACTCGTCTCCTGCTGAACATCATACAGAACCGCGGTAGTTGTAATTTGGCAACTTTAACAACTATACCATCTGCCGGTACCAGTAAAGGACGTTGAAGTTGAATCGGTGTCTGTTCTTCCTTCTCGCCGGCGCCCAGAGGGCCTTAGCATCATCAGAGGGTTAAGAACAACTACTCCCCTCATCCATCCTCACTGCCCCAAGTTAAAGCTCCACCTGTGGGGAGCTGTATTACACTAAGCTGCATCCCATCACCTCACTGGCCGGCCGGAAGCGCTGTTATCATTATTACCAGGATCCACAGGTGGCGTCACAAACTTTCCCTAAATCCCCCTTCCCTCCTTATCAATGAGAGCCAGGGCACGGAACCGGGAAACCGACCACCCGTGATTCCCCGTTACAGCCATAAACCCATCCCAGTACCCGAGTACCACTCTCCCTGTGCTTATCAATTGCACACTCAGTAAGCTGTCTCTTCATCTCTAACCCTCTCCTATCTGCCAAGCTGTCCTTTCTTCATAGCCATTTTTATCCCCCCTTCCCCTCCCAACTTTCCCCAACTCCTTTTTTCCTTCATTTTTTTTCGTCACCTTACATACACTATCACTTTTTTTACACCTCACCTCCCTCCCGTTTTTTTCACACTTTTTTCATAGTCACCAAGTGAAATGACACCAGTGAAGTTAACTTGTCAATATACTTGCGTTTTGATTTCTTTGTCCAATTTTGATCTTTCTTTATCTTTATGTATTAATTTAGTAAACTACTCCCTGAGGAAGGTTCGTGTTGAGCAGAAACGTGGGACTGTAAATTCTTGCTTACACAATAAACAACAAAAAGGAATATTTCCTCAGGCTATCTTTGTCATAATCAAGTGTGCTGAGGCTAACACTACTTGTTCAAAGGATTTTTGATAGTCCTTCTTTAAGGATTTGTTGCTACTATATTTGATATTGTAATGATTTTGAGTGACATTTGATTTACTTGATTGACTTCTAAAGCAATGCAATGTATTTGTTGATGATATATCTGCTAATAAAATAGATTTTTTTGAAAAAAAAAAACCCTTTAGAAATGGCAGGAACACCTCAAAAAAGTTGGTATAGGGCCATGTCTATTATTTTGTAGAAGCTCCTCTTATTTTTACAACAGTCTGTACATGACTGTGCAGTGAGGAGACCAATTGCTGTACTTTTGGGATCGCAACATTACGCAGGTTTCCCCATAATGCTTTGCCAGTAACACATCACATAGTCTAGAGAAATCAATCAGAAGGGACTATCACAGGCACCATATGAGGGTTTAAAATTGTTGCAGAAAATGAAACATTTCTCCCAGAAAATTATTGCAATTACACATTTTTTAATAAATATGTTTAATTACTTTGTGATTATTGGGACAACACAAAAAATATAAGGAAAAAAAGCAAATTGGACATCATTTTACACAAAATCCCCTAAATGTCTTTGTGTTTTTGTTTTGAATAAAATGATTTTTCTCTGTGTTGTGTCTTTTTTAAACATTTATTTGAGATTCTTAATGGCCGGGTCTAACTTGGCCTGACATTAAGAATCTCAGAGCTTAATACCAGCAGAAAATAGAAAACCAATTAATACCTTGCATGTCACCCTCCACCAGTGCCTATGGAAGAGCCTTGCAAGAATCTCTGGGCTTCATACCAGCTAAAAATACAAAGTTGGTATTAACCCCTTATTACCCAGAATGCCACCCCCCACAATGGGATCTGGAAGAGCCTGGTAAAGGGCTTGGAAATGGTACTTCATATGAATGCACCATTTTCAGGGGCGGCCGCAGACTGCTATTCTTGAGCATAGGGGGTCCAATTACGAAAGCCCCTGCCACACTGAGAATACCAGCTCTCAACTGCCTACTTTTTACCTTTAATTAAAAATATGGTGAAGCTCACTCATTTTTTTTGCCAGCCAAGGTAAAATTAGGCAGCTGAGTGTGGCAGCTCATAGCCGTCCGTTTTATCTGTGCTGAGACTGAAAAATACTGGAAATCCCCACACATTTTTTTAAATTATTTATTTTTTTAACACACTATGACAGCAGTTTGGTTGATATACACTACATGAGCATCTGTGATTGGCTGTTGCAATCAGACTGCATTTCCTCAATCTGGACGGTGATTATGCTTGGTTGCCATACATACACATTAGTGTATGGCAACCAACCTACTATTATAGTGTGCTATATAAATAAGTAATTAAAAAAAAGGGTGTGGGAATTTGCAGTATGTTTCAGTCCAGCCTAGTGAAAGTGGACAGCTTTGAGCTTCCACCCTCAGCTGCCTAATTTTACCTTGATTGGCAAAAAACAAAAAAAATGTGTGGGCTTCATCCTATTTTTAATTGCCAGCCAAGGTAAAACTAGGCAGCTGAGGGCTGGCATTCTCAGCGGAGTGAGGGCCCATGGTTTTAGGGCCTATCCATGCTAAAGAATAGCAGCACGCATTCACCCCTGAAAATGGCGCATTCATCATAGTGTCATTTCCATGCGCTTTACCAGGCTCTTCTAGAGGCCCCGGTGGGGGTGGCACACTGGGTAATAAGGGGTAAATACCAGCCTTGCATTTACAGCTGGTATTAAGCTCTGAGATTCTTAATGTCAGGCCAAGTTAGACCCGGCCATTAAGAATTATTACAAATAAAAACTCAGAGACACTTACAGTGTTGGCCAAAAATATTGACACCCCTGCAATTCTGTCAGATAATACTCAGTTTCTTCCTGAAAATGATTGCAATCACAAATTCTTTGGTATTATTATCTTCATTTAATTTGTCTTCAATGAAAAAAACACAAAAATAATTGTCCTAAAGCCAAATTGGATATAGTTCCACACCAAACATAAAAAAGGGGGTGGATAAAAGTATTGCCACTGTTAGAAAAATCATATTATGCTTCTCTAATTTGTGCAATTAACAGCACCTGTAACTTACCTGTGGCACCTAACAGATGTTGGCAATAACTAAATCACAATTGCAGCCAGTTGACATGGATTAAAGTTGACTCAACGTCTGTCCTG
Source organism: Allobates femoralis (assembly GCA_033576535.1). Classification (NCBI taxonomy): domain Eukaryota; kingdom Metazoa; phylum Chordata; class Amphibia; order Anura; family Aromobatidae; genus Allobates; species Allobates femoralis. Next base: position 130,777,164 of record JARQOC010000002.1, on the reverse strand, counting down.
TGTCCTTGTGTGTACCACATTGAGCATGGAGAAAAGAAAGAAGACCAAAGAACTGTCTGAGGACTTGAGAAACCAAATTGTGAGGAAGCATGAGCAATCTCAAGGCTAGAAGTCCATCTCCAAAGACCTGAATGTTCCTGTGTCTACCATGCGCAGTGTCATCCAGAAGTTTTAAAGCCCATGGCACTGTGGCTAATCTCCCTAGATGTGGACGGAAAAGAAAAATTGACAAGAGATTTCAATGCAAGATTGTGCGGATGGTGGATAAAGAACCTTGACTAACATCCAAACTAGTTTGAGCGGCCCCGCAGTCCGAGTCCATCGGTGTCTGAATGAAAAGGGACTGTATGGTAGGATACCCAGAAAGACCCCACTTCTTACCCCGAGTCATAAAAAAGCCAGGCTGAAGTTTGCCAAAACTTACCTCAGAAAGCCTAAAACGTTTTGGAAGAATGTTCTCTCTTTTTGGGTAAAGGCATCAACATAGAGTTTACAGGAGAACAAAAGAGGTATTCAAAGAAAAGAACATGGTCCCTACAGTCAAACATGGCGGAGGTTCCCTGATGTTTTGGGGTTGCTTTGCTGCCTCTGGCACTGGACTGCTTGACCGTGTGCATGGCATTATGAAGTCTGAAGACTACCAACAAATTTTGCAGGATAATGTAGGCCCAGTGTGAGAAAGCTGGGTCTCCCTCAGAGGTCATGGGTCTTCCAGCAGGACAATGACCCAAAACACACTTCAAAAACACTAGAAAATGGTTTGAAAGAAAGCACTGGAGACTTCTAAGGTGGCCAGACCTGAATCCCATAGAACACCTGTGGAGAGATCTAAAAATGGCAGTTTGGAGAAGACACCCTTCAAATATCAGGGACCTGGAGCAGTTTGCCAAAGAAGAATGGTCTAAAATTCCAGCAGAGCATTGTAAGAAACTCATTGATGGTTACAGGAAGCGGTTGATCGCAGTTATTTAGGCTAAAGGTTGTGCAACCAAGTATTAGGCTGAGGGTGCCAATACTTTTGTCTGGCCCATTTTTGGAGTTTTGTGTGAAATGATCAATGTTTTGCTTTTTGCTTCATTCTCTTTTGTGTTTTTTCATTGAAGACAAATTAAATGAAGATAGTACCAAAGAATTTGTGATTGCAATTATTTTCAGGAAGAAACTGAGTATGATATGACAGAATTGCAGGGGTGTCAATACTTTTGGCCAACACTGTAGTGACTCCAACTTTCCCATCCTCATACTACTTCATGATCCTGGTCTTCTGTCTTTCTGGACAGACGCAGCTCTGCTACATCAAAGACAATGGGAGGAAGAACATGTCCGTCTGCTCTCCGTGGTCTCTGATCACTGAATGACAGCACTGAGATCTGCAGTATAGTAAGCAGTGAGGTCACCATTGCCATAGCAACCGCTATTAGTGGTTACTAAAGCAACGGTGACCTCACTGCTTACTATACCACAGGTCTCAGTGCTATCATTCAGCGCAGTCATTCCAAGCTCTGCGCTGTCATATAGTATGACAGCTGAATTACAGTGCTGAAACCTGTGGTATAGTGAGCAGTGAGGTCATCATTGCCATAGTAACTGCTAATAGCGGTTGCTATGGCAACAGTGACCGTTAGTAACCGCTAATAATGGTTGCTATGGCAACGGTGATTTCACTGCTATTAGCAATTACTATGGCAACGGCAACTTCACTGCTTACTATTTCGCAAGTCTCAGCACTGTCATTCAGAGCTCAGCGCTGTCACATAGTATGACAGCTGTTTGATTGCGCTGAGACCTGTGGTATAGTAAGTGGTGAGGTCACTGTTTCCATAGTAACCGCTAATAGCAGTTTCTAAGGCAACGGTGACCTCAGCGCTTACTATACCTCAGGTCTCAGTGCTGTCATTCAGTGATCAGAGACCACGGGGAGCTGATTGATGTGTTCTTCCTCCCCATGGTCTCTGATGTAGCAGAGCTGAGTGTGTCCATGCAAACCGAAGACTAGGATTGTGGAGGGGTATGAGGGTGGGAAGGGGGTAATAAAGATGGATTCACAAAGTGTGTTTTTATTTATAATAAAATGTTTTTTCTCTGTGTGGTGTCTTTTTTAACAATATATTTGATATTTTTAATGGCTGAGTCTAACTTGGCCTGACAGTGAAGGGAATTTCTCAGGTCGAATGTATGTAACTGCTATCATTTTCTAATTACCATATTTTTCAGATTATAAGACGCACTTTTGTTCCCCAAATTTTGGGGCAAAGGGGTAGGGGTGCGTCTTATAATCCAAATATATGGATTATACTGCAGGGGAGGTGAGGAGGCTATGGAGCCTGTCCGGGTGCTGGGGAAGGCTGGGGCAGGCTGAAGGAGGCAGCGGGAGATCTCCTCCTTTCGCTCATATAATATGAACTGCGTCTGTCCATCACCGCGGTGCTGAAGCCGCTCCGCGGTGATTGACTGGGGGATGCAGCACATATTATATGTGGCTGCACCCCCCCCCAGTGATGGCACATGCCCCACCCTTTGTTCCATATGGCCCCCATGCTGCTGCCCATAGTAAAATAAAAAAGCTTTTCTTACTTCCTCCAGCGCTTTCCTCCCGGTGTCTCCGCGGTCTCCCTGCTGCTGCTGCGATCGGGCACACAGAGACGATGTCTCTCTGCTGTGCCGGTCACATGACCAGCACTGAGAAGCAGGAAGTGGAGGAGTTCAGCAGCAGGAGAGAGACCCAGAGGACAGCGCTGGAGGAAGGTGAGTAAAGAGTTTTTTATTTTACTATGGGCAGCAGCATGGTGGCCATAGCCAGGAAAGGGGAGATGTGTGCCAGACATAGGGGATGTGTGCCAGCCACAGGGGATGTGTGCCAGCCACAGGGGACATGTGCAAGCCACAGGGGACACGTGCAAGCCACAGGGGATGTGTGCCAGCCATGGGAGATGTGTGCCAGCAGCATGGGGGATGTGTGCCAGCCATAGAGGACGCGTGCCAGCCACAGGGGACGTGTACCAGTCACAGGGGATATATGCCAGTGACAGGGGATGTGTGCCAGCCACAGGGGACGTGTGCCAGCCATGGGGGACGTATGCCAGCCATGGGAGATGTGTGCCAGCAGCACGGGAGACTTGTGTCAGCCATAGGGGACATATGCCAACCAGAGGAGATGTGTGCAAGCCACAGGGGACGTGTGCCAGCTACAGGGGATGTGTGCCAGCCACAGAGGATGTGTACCAGCCATGAAGGACGTGTACCAGCAAAAGGGGATGTGTGCCAGCCATAGGGGACATTTGGCAGCCACAGGGAACATGTGCCAGCCACGGGGGATGTGTGCCAGCCATGGGGAACATGTGCCAGCCATGGGGGATATGTGTCAGCTACAGGGATGTGTGCCAGCCTTAGGGGGCGTGTGCCAGCTGCTGGGGATGTGTACCAGCAAAAGGGGGACGTGTGCCAGCCATAGGGGATGTGTGACAACCACAGGGAACATATGCCAGCCACGGAGGACATGTGCCAGCCACGGGGAACGTGTGCCAGCCATGGGGAACGTGTGTCTGCCACAGGGGACGTGTGCCAGCCACAGGGGACATGTGCCAGCCACGGGGGATGTGTGCCAGCCATGGGAGAAGTGTGCCAGCCATGGGGGATGAGTGCCATCAATAGGGGACGTGTGCCAGCACAGAAGGACGTGTTCCATCCATTGGGGACGTGTGCCAGCTATGGGGGATGTGTGCCAGCCATGGGGGATGTGTGAAACCGCAGGGGGATGTGTCCCAGCAATAGGGGACATGTGGCATCACTGGGGGATGTGTGCCAACACAAGGTGGCTATATCCAATATAAGGGGGCCATTTAAAGATTAAGAGAGATAATTTAAGGATGGGGGGCTATATCCCAGGATGAGGGACAATGTACCAGGATGAGGGTGCTATGAGGGACATATACATTGTATGATTTGTTAGACGGACACTGACATTATAAGTTGGACCCCATTTAACATTAAAAATGACTTTTTTCTCTTTTCCTTCACCAAATTTGGGGGTGCGTCTTATAATCAGGTGTGTCTTATAAAGCGAAAAATACGGTACTTTCTCTAAGCTCTCTCTAGTCAAGTGCTTCTATTATTTATGCTTCCCTCCTATCCTCTGTGTACTTCAAAATAAAACATAAATTCCATCAGTCAATCACAGTGAGCTCTCTGCTGCCCACTCCCTAAGGAATCAATATTTATGCCTCACTAAACAGCCCTGCCCTCATCACTGATCTGCATGTTGTGTTACTCATTGCACTTTTACAGAGTCTGCAGACAGAGCAGAAAGGAGGGGGGAGGTGGTGTGTACTTACCTGCACCAGTGTCTTTGTATCTGAGGTATGTATGTAGTGTGTGCAGTCTGAGATATTTGTATGTGCTCAAAACTTTTCATACCCCAGCAGATTTTTTGCTTTCTTGACCTTTTTTCAGAGAATATGAATGATAACGCAAAAACTTTTTTCCACTCATGGTTACTGGTTATGTGAAGCCATTTATTGTCAAGGTACTGTGTTTTCTCTTTCTAAGGCCAGGGTCACACTTGAGCCTTGGATCAGGTTTTTGCATCATTTTGTGCACCAGGTACATAACCTGATGCCAAAAATTTATGCTGCACTCAAGTGTGACTGCAATGGTGTCAGTTTTTTAAAAGGACCTGCTAGCAGCCCTGCTAGCAACACTGCTAGCAGCGTTTTTGAGTGTAGTAAAAAACTGATCCGTTTTTTTAACATGGGGCCCTGTGGGAAAACTGATCCAGTTTTTAATGGCACAAAAAACCTGATCAGTTATTTCTAAAAATCTTTGGGAAAAAATTACAAAGTCCAAAAAACTGAGCTGCACAGGAGGGTCAAAAACACTCTTTAAAAAAAGGATCCAGTATTTGAGCCTCTTGCAAAAACTGATTTCCAAGTGTGAACCCAGGCTAAATCATAACGACAACCAAGAACATCCAAATGACCCTGATCAAAAGTAGAGATGAGCCACCACCCCGGTGTTCGAATTCGGTTAGTTGAAATTGCTGTGTGTTCGTCAAATGTTCATCGAATGTTCGTTGAACACCATCGAACACGTCGGACAACATTGAAAATGAATGTAAAATATGTTTTAACCTTAGTACCTGGCGGGGGGATATTTCTTACTTAAAGTGCACTTTTAGTAAGAAAATATGATTTAAATAGGAGTCACAATTATCAAATAATTTAAATAAAAAGTACCTGGCGGGGGGGAACAACTACAGGGAGGGGAGAGCGCAGCATCGGCAGCAGGGAGCAAAAGACACAGGCAGGGAAGCCGGTGGTGAGAAAAGGACTTCACCGCCGGCTTTCCTGCTCTGTGCTGCGCTCCCCGCTCCATGGTGCCCCTTCCCCGCTCCCTGGATCTCCTCCCCCTGCCTGGTTCAAACTTAGGATCAGGCGGGCAGGCGGCGGGGGGAGTGATGAGAGGGCATCATGGAGCGGGGAGCGCAGCACAGAGCAGGAAAGCTGGCGGTGAAGTCTCACCGCTGGCTTTCCCGCCGGTTACTTCAAATGATCAGCTTTTTTTTAACACAAAGATGGCCCTAACTTCTTTATTACCCAGTGAGCCACGGCACCAGGGCCCTGGATGAGCTGGGTTCAGCGCCAGAAGATGGCGCTTCTATGAACGGACTATTTTCTTGGGAGGCTGTGGGCTGCAATTTGCTGTGGGGGTGGGCCCAGAAAGCTTGGGCCTCCCTGCGATGCAGATTCCAGCCCCCAACTGCCTAGTGGTACCTGGCTGAACATTATTATTGTTGTCTCTTGACGTCTTTGGCTTGCCTGATGACATGAGGATGTGCTTGGATGGTGGAAGGCCGGTAACTCTACTTCTTCTAGCTCATCCATGTCTTTTCCCACTTCTGGTAGGTTAGGCCTTCTGGACAGGGCATCAGCGTTGCCATTCTTATGACCTGATCGGTACTTGACAGTAAAGTCGTAGTTGGATAATCTGGCCATCCAACGCTGTTTCATGGCTCCCAGCTTTGCAGTCTCTAAATGGATTAGAGGGTTGTTGTCGGTGAAAGATGTGAATTTTGAGGATGTCAAGTAATGCTTGAACCATTCTGTGATTTCCCAGACTAAGGCTAGGAACTCCAGCTTGAAAGAACTGTAGTTCTCCGAGTTCCTCTCTGTCGGACGGAGCTTCCTGCTGACGTAGGCTATAACCTTCTTTTTGCCTTTCTGTCTCTGTGCCAAGACAGCTCCTAAGCCCTCATTGCTGGCATCAGTGTATAACAGGAATGGTAGACTGTAATCGAGGTAAGCCATGATCTCTTCTCCAGTCAGGACATCTTTCAGCTGCTGAAAAGACTCTTCTTGTTCTTGTCCCCACTGGAATGGAGGGCCTCTAATCTTACCCTTCTTGGATTGTCCTACCAGGAGATCTTGCATGGGCGCTGCTATTCATCGCGCGTTACACAGCCCGAATGGCATGCTGTTGAACTCGCATAGTCCCATCAGTGTTGTGAAGGATGTCTTCTCACGGTCTTCTGCAACGGAGACCTGCCAGTACCCACTAGTAAGATCTAAGGTAGAGAAGTAATTGGCCGACTTTAATGCAGCAAGTGACTCTTCTATATGAGGTAACGGGTATGCATTCTTGTGTTTTACTTTATTGATTTACCTAGAATCTATGCATATTCTCAAACTACCGTCTTTCTTTTTACCCAGGACCAGTGGAGCTGCCCAGGAAGTACAACTATCTCTGATGACCCCTGCGTCTTTCATGTCCTGCAACATTTCTTTGGCTTTCTGGTAGTGTGCTGGTGGTATAGGCCTTTATCTTTCCTTAATGGGTGAATGATTTCCTGTAGGTATATGATGTTGTATCCCTTTTAACCTCCCAAAATGAAGTGGATGCTTACTAAATACCTGTTCATACTCTTGAACTCCCCGATAGACTCCGTGTTTCTGGTGAGAAGGTATATTGTCAATGCCTACATGTAGCTCCTGACACCATTTCTCTGTCTCTTAGAGTTGTGAGGCTCGTCTGACACTGACTGAGCTAATGATTCCGCTTCATGTATGGAATTGTTATCTACATGGTACAACTTAGCAACAGTGGAATACCTTGGCAACTTTACTTCATCATCACCATAATTCAATACACATACAGGTACCCTTCCTTTGAGTACATCAACCACCCCCTGGCTGTCAGGAGTGTAGGACTACTGTCAGACATCACTGCCTCCACTACTGCCTGGTAGTCCTGCCCTCTGAGGTCTACTGCTGCCCAACACCAGATCATCATTTCACTTCTTGGTGGTACCACAATAGGAATTGGGTCTGTTACCCATTCGCTACCAGTTTCACCACTTGATAGCGTTACCTTTTGCTGGTACACGAGGGCTCGGATCTCCTTCTGAAGAACCCTCCTCTCTCCTGGAGTACAGTATCTGCACTCTGTTGAAGCAAAAACAGTACTTCATCTAGACAATTAACCATGATATTTATACTAAGTATCACATGTGGATCTCTTTAATTTGGTTTATCCTGAACCACAATGAGTCCTTGATTCTTTAATTCCACCCTCCCCACCTTTACAGTTGCCTCCCAATGCCCCTCTATATTGACAGGCAACCCATTGGTAGCAATAATATTTAAGTCAGGGTTTGGAGGGTCAAGTTCAAATTCAGACCAGAACTGTTTGTAAAGGATACTCGGGATGGTGGTCACTTGGGATCCAGTGTCTACCAAAGCAGTTGTAGCAATGCCCTCTATGATGATGGACAGGTAGGAACGATCTCCCACGTACTTGCGCAGCTAATTGGATGGGCCTGGGCAGTCTACTCCTGGGGTTGGACCCCTGGACCCAGGGGTTGCTTGTTTAAAGGGCAGAACCGGTAGATGTGCCCTTCTTTGTGACCCTTGGGACAGATGGGTTGTCTGCTGGCACTGTAGCGATCCGTGGATCTCCCTCGAAGTGGTGGTGTCCTCTTCCTCATCCATGGACAGCTCCGGGCTGTCAGCGAGCTGTATCTTTGCTAGTGGCTGTGTCTCTCTCTTGGTTGCCTAGCAACTCGGAGCTTGGCCATCTCTCTGCTCAGCTGGCGCACCTCGGAGCACAGGCTGTCAAGCCGGTCAGAGGTCACAGCCTGCATGCTGGTCTCTGCTGCAGGGGATTAGGAAGGTGCTTCTGGCAAAGAGGGGGTTTTAACCCATCGCAGTTGGGGGGTTAAGTCTGGTACTGCAGGGAGCTGTTGTCCCTTAATAGTCAGTTCTTTTAAGGTGGCAAACTCTGCGTCAGGGTTTTGAAAAGCCCACCAGCGGGCTTGCTTGCTGTCATCCGGTAACTTGAGGTCCCTTACAAACTGTTCAATAAGCATATTATTTTCATCTCATATGCCAGTTGAATCAACTTGTTTAAGGAGTCTCAGCGCCTCCTGCAGGCGTAAGGAGTAATCTAGGACACTCTCTTGTGCCCATTGCTTGCAATGGTAAAACAACATTCTTAACTTAGTCTCAGTATGATGTTCAAAAACTCTCTTTAACGTTTCAAATATTTGAACAACAAACCCCTGATCTTACTCAGACCAGTTTTGGGTTTCCAGCTTTGCTGCACCTGTTAACTGTCCCATCACTACTGATGCTCTCTGCTTCCCAGTCATCGCATACATGTCCAACACATTACAAATCTTTCTCTTAAATGCGTCCAGGGTGCCTGGCTGGCCGTCATACTTGGGTAACCAGGCTGAATTAGGGAGGTATGGCAGTGAGATCGGCATTATCAGGACTACTGGTGCAGGTGCCGGTATTGCACCGCCGGGTGGATTGGTGACTGCAGGCCCTATGGGTTGTCTGTTCGGAGCCCCGTTTGCATTGGCAGGCTGGTTTACTACTGGAACCGCTGCGTTGTTTGGGTCCAGGGCACTCATTCTCGCTCCCTCCTAGTGAATCGGTGCAAGTCTCTGAAAAACGAAAGTACGTAGTCGGCTCTGCAAGTGGGGAGTGGAGCGCCTCAGGTATTTCTTGATCCGACTGCTGCGTTCGGCGGTCCTCGTCAGAGCATGGGGTGGGGCCTATATTCGCGCCTTTCAGCTGCGACTCTCTTCCCGCTTTGTGGCGCAGCAATGGCGGCCCAGGTTAACAGTTCACAAAATACACAGTCTATACATGGCACACAGTACCCGGTTACATCGGGCACGAAATACTGTTCGTAGACACCAGAAGATGTCTCGCCACCAGGGGTTTGGGTACTCGGAGCTCGGGCATACTAGTACGGGTAGTCAGGTGGTGGTCGGTGCCCGAGTCCGTGCCCTTGAGCGGTGTGAGGCACAGGGAAAAAAAATGGCGAGGTCAGAGGAGGGTAAGGGAAAAAAAAGGATGAACCAGCAGATACGTTCCCCGCGTTTCCCTTTTGCGGTTGAAAACTGTCAGACCAATCAGATCAAGTGAATAACATCTGGAAGTTGGGTGAGTCACCAAACATAATACATTCTATCCATGTTAAATTGAACTTTTCCATGGATTCATTGCTGTTGGCGGCAAGCTCCTTCATCCGGTATATAGCATTCATCTCTGAGTACCATTCAAGAATAGTGGCCTGCTCAGAAGAGTTCCAGAGCCACAGAATGGCGGTGCATGCCGCTGAAATACAGAAGCATAGAATATCTTTCTTGACGTGACTAATAGATCCTGGTAAGACCGATTAAAGAGCAATTTCGGGTGACCCACAATATGAATGCCCGTGATTAAGGAATAGTTACGGAAAACTGTTTCCCAAAAATCTTTAATTTTGATACACTTTCACCATATATGTAACATTCTACCTACTTCCAAACCACACTGCCAACACACATTCGATAGAGATGAGGAGATCTTGTGAAGTTGGTCCGGGCAGAGGTACCATCCGGTCAGCACTTTATAATTCCTTTCTTGTGCTCAACATGGAATTTCCATCATGTGGGTGCACAGGAAACTCTTCTTCCAATCAGTATTGGTAAGCTCTCTGCCCACTTAGAAAGTTATGTTTCCCTCTTCTTCTCTCTGACAAAATGATACGATATACCTCTGAAATGGCATGGGTTGGAAGAGAGTCCTTTTCAAATATTTCTTCTATAGGATAGAGATATGAGCAACCTATGCACAAGTGGGTTGCTGTAGAGAGGAAGGAACATAGTTGAGCTTATTCAAGCCACTTCAAACGTACCAACTATGACCTCTGTTGTAAGACCCCAAGGGGGGTATCTCTCCATTATAGAGTATCTGTCCTATCCAAACGTCCTCCACACTCGACCAGTCCAAAAAAAACTTCTTACCTAGTCCCAGTTGGAAAGTGGGTTTTGAGAAAAAAGTGTAAGTGGGCTAATCTTTCTTTCCTGAGATGTTGCATTATTCAATAAATGCCATGTACGTAGTGTAGCTAAGATAAAGTCTGATGCAGAGCCTATAAAGTTAGTGTTCAATGGGATTATCCATGGAAGGTAATGTAAAGGTACGGCCACACCTTCTTGTTCTACCCCTATTCATGCCTTTGAGGCAGGTTTAAATTGCCAGTCCAGTAGCCTAACTATTATTGCGGCCTGAAAATAGGCTTTAAAGTCAGGGAGACCCTCTACCTTTGAGAACAGGGCTAGGTAATTATGCAGGAAGAGTGTGGACAAATCTAATGGTATGTAGGTCGCAAGATATTTAATAGTTTCAGATTTCCCCTTGAAAGGAAAGTTTGTGACTAGCAGAGAAACTTCCCCCGATGGGAGGGAAATATCTATTGACTCAGATTTAGAATAATTAAGTTTGAAGCTTTTCAAAGAGTCAAATAATTCAAATTCTTTTAAAAGACATAGAAAAAAGATATGGGGTCGGGTCAAATATAACAGAAGGTCATCTGCAAATAAAGCAGCTTTGTGATGTTTTTGTCTGATCTGGATGCCATGGATGTTATTATGTTGCCTAATAGCGTTGGCCAGATGCTCCATGACAATTACATATAGGAGAGGCAACAACGTACAGCCCTGCCTCATCCTGTTTCCGATAATAAAGGGGGCCGACAAAGCTCCATTGACCCAGACTCTGGCTGAGGGTTTAGATTATAAAGAAAAAATGTTATTCAGAAATCGAAGACCCAGACCAATCTGAACTAGTGCCTCCCTCATGAAACCCCAGTGGACTCTGTTAAAGGCCTTTTCAGCAGTAACAGACAACATACCAACTAGAATATTATTAACTTTAGCTCTGTTGATAAAGAGCAAAGTCCTGATCTTATTGTCCCTAGTTTCTCGGCCCCTGACAAAACCCACCTGATCCATGTTAATAATAGAAGGAAGCAACTGTGCCAGATGGTCAGCTAAGATTTTAGAGTATAAATTGAAGTCAATGTTAAATAAAGAAATAGGCCTGTAATTAGAGGCTAAGACTGGGTCCTTCCCAGGTTTTGGAATGATACTAATGTGTGCCTCCAAGGACTGCGGAGCAAAATCAACACCATCAGAGATAGAATAAAACGTGACCAACATCCTGTGGTAATAAAACAGTTTGGAGGGTTTTATAAAAAAAAATAAATAAGGGTAAAGCAATCTGGTCCTGGGCATTTTGAGAGTGGAGTGGTTTTAATAGCTTCTAATAGTTCGGTGTCTGTAATATCGGTCTTTAAAGTTTCAAGCTCTACCTTGGTTAAGGGGGATCACAGTAAATGTAATATAGTCTTGAATCTTTTTGTTCAACTCATCAGGGGTTCTATCCGAATATTTCCCCCTGATATCATATAAACTACTATAAAATGCCCGAAAAACCTCCAAAATTTTGTAGGACTATACGTTTCAGTCCCTCCCCCAGACCTAATCTTTGGAACATAAGTATGGCTCAGTCTGGGGGCGTCCACATTTGTCAGAAGTCCTATAAAAATAACTCCTCGTTCTCTCCGTTAATCTCTTGTATTTCTGGTCAAGCAACTATTTGAGTTATTGTTGTTTTAAGATAAGTTCGGCTAATGTGGACAACAATAAAGTCTGTTTATGCTTGGTCTCAAGTAAATGAATTTGTGCGATTAGGTCAGTTATCATCTTTGTTCTGGCTTTTTTGAGACGGAACCCATGTTTCATTAAGGTTCCCCTCAAGATACATTTTAGAGCTTCCCATTTAAGAGGCTGTGGAGTAGGATGCAATGGATGAGATTGAGTAAAAGACTAAATATTATCTTTCAGCTCCGAAAGACACAAGGTGTCCTTCAGGAGATCACTGTTTTGTCTCCACGTCCACAGCCTGTGGGAAGTATCTTGTAGCGACAGAGACCGGGGCATGATCAGATAATAATATGTCCCCTACGCTTGCAGTAGGGTCCCAAGATAATGCGGTATGACTGACCAAAAAAATCTATAGGTTATATGTGTTATGTATAGGTGAGAAATATGTAAAGTCTCTACCTTCATGATTGAGTATGTACAAGATATCAATGAGCTGGAGAGTGTGGAGGAGTTTTTTTCAGTGTTCGAAGCCGTTTGATCGGAATTGTACCTTTTCCAGAGGAGGTGTCAACCATGGGGTCTAAAGTGAAGTTGAAGTCGCCTCCAATGACTATGGTTCCTTCCTTGAACTCAGCAAGCTGAATCAGCAAAGATCTACAGACAGAAGACTGATCTTTATTGGGAAGATACCAGTTTACAATGGTTAACACAAAATTAGCAATTTGCAATGTAAGAAAAATGAATATCCCTCATGCATCAATCTCAGAATCCAACACTACATGAGACAATGATTTATGGATTGCTGTAGACACTCCTTTCGACCTGGAGTCAGGGTTGGTGCTATGAGTCCAGGTCGAATAGTATCTGTTCTGAAAAGTTGGAAGAGAGGCAGTTCTAAAGTTCGTCTCTTGGAGTAACACTATTTGAGCATGCTTTTTATGAAGATCATATAGAATTTGGGACCGTTTTTGGGGCGTGTTAAAACCCCTTACATTGAGAATACCAATTTTTAGGGGTGCCATTCCAGGAGGGAATACAAGAACCAGACTAGGGGAGAGGACTCAGGAATTAAAACCAAATAGTATGGAGTTGCTTTGATATCACACTAAAAAGGTATAACGGTAGGAGAAAGATAAGAAACAAGAGACAAAGAAGGGAAGGGAGGAGGTGAGAAAATGGAGATGAGAAATAGTGAGATAGAAGAGAAAAGAGAGAAAAGGAGAGAGATTATTTGAACCGGAAATCCGGTCCCAGTTTGTATGTGGGGTAATTAACGAAACTTCCACACCTACTTGCAGCGTGTGGATTCCTCCAGTAGGGCCTTACCCATCCAAGCAAACTGGAGAGATCCCCATACCTCAGACTCAACAATAACAAGAATTTAGCATGATAAAATATAATTGCTGTTATAACACTATAATGAAAAGAGTAAGGCATTAACATGAGTCCTTGTGTAAGGCTAGGGTCACACTTGTGTCAACCCTGCAGACAGCGGTTTCCTGTGTGCTGTGATAAAGCTCACTCCCTGTGTGGCCGCTGCTAAGGTATACAAAGGGTTTCTATGGGGCAGCGTTCTCTGGCAACGCATAGAGTTAATGCTATGTGCTGCAGGGAAGATTTCTACGTTTTTAGCGCTTGTGTCAACCGTAAGGGCTGACGCAAGTGTGACCCTAGCCTAAGCAACAAACAGACCAACCATTTAGCCCTAAAATAATAACCACATAAAAGTGACATATCAGAGCATGTAATCCTAACCACATTGAAGGTGGAGAGTGGGCTAATATCAACTGTTCCCAGATAAACCTTGAACCCCCCTCCCAGAGCCCCGCCCTCCAGTAGTCCCCCGTCTCAGGCATCTCCACGGTCGCTGTTCCCTTGGTGCTTGTCTTCCTTCCTCCTGCCACTATGAAAGCCTGGCCAATCTGTGATGAGGATGTCAGAAGATGAAATCCCAAGCATTAGAATAAATTCAGGGATGTCCCTAGGGTGTGACACCCTCTCTCCGAACCTGAAGGCGGGAGGGATAACACCAGGAGTACAGGATGTTGTTGCTTCTCAGGACCTCCAGCAGAGGCCTGAGAGCTCTCTATTTTTGTAGAGCACATCAGGATAGATCTGCAAGGAGTTGTATGGAGTTACCCTGTAAAGACAAGGGCTCACATGCTCGGGCACTGATGAGGATTTCTTCTTTCATTTTGTAGTTGTGGATTCTGCATATAATGTCCCTAGGTTTGGCTCCATCTGGTGAAAGGGGTCCCAGGGACCTGTGAGCCCTGTCAAATTTAAGGGAGGAGTCCTCGAGGGGCGGAGCCTAGCAGGAGATGTGAGCGGCCGCGTTTCTGAGCTCTCCCGCCGAGGCCCAGGCTAATCCTGCTCACCCGCTGACATTACCGCCGGTTTCAGCCGACCAGACGGTGAGGGAGTGAGAGCAGAGGAGCCGGAGTGCAGCAGTGGGCTTTATTAAAACGCAGATGCCAGAAAGACCTGGGAGGGGGAGACGGCCTCTCCTCCCAAGATGGCGCCGACAGGAGAGAGGAGGCGGATAAAGCCAACGCTGAATGTCAGCGACGCATGGAAGCGGCTGCTAAGCTGGCATGCTTTGCCAGGCAAACAGGAGAAGACCCGGCTCACAAATCAGATGGATGTGAGGAGGTGGATGATGAGGAGGGAGAAGTGGAAACCTCAGAAACCCGGGAAGGGCAGATGCAGGCTCAGAGTGGAGGCAGTGGTGTGACTGGAGAAAGAAGTGAGATAGCTGCTGCAATAGAGTGTAATGAGGAGCCCACACTGAAGGATGTTTATACAGTGGTATCTTTCTGCAAACAAGCTCTCACTACGTTAACCCAACAAGTCCTGGGTGTCCAGTCTGAAGTAACTAATATTAAAAAGGACATATCCAAAGCTGATGCCAGAATTGGAGAGGTGGAAGTGAGAGTGGGAACAGCAGAGGACCAGATAATTGGGCTGCAAAGATCTGAAAAGAAATTCATGCAGCGGTTGTCAGTTATTGAGGCTAAAAACGACGATTTGGAAAATCGTTCTCGCAGGAACAATGTCAGAATTGTTGGAATGCCAGAGAAGACAGAGGGAAGAGACCCAACTGCATTTATGGAAAAGTGGCTTGGAGAGCAATTTTGGAAAGAGGTTCTGACAAAGTTCTTTGCGGTGGAGAGAGCTCATAGGGTCCCGACACAACCACAGCCACCTGGGAAAGGACCACGTATGATGCTTGCAAAACTTCTGCACTACAAAGACAGAGACATTATCTTGCAAAAAGCGAGGGAAAGTGAAGAGTTAACTATTAATGGCCACAGGATTGGCATATACCCGGACTATTCAGTTACGGTCCAGAGGCAGCGCATGCAATTTATTGGAGTGAAAAAGCGCTTGAGAGAGCTGGGAGTGAAGTATGCGATGCTGTTCCCTGCCAAGTTACGAGTAGCTGCGGCAGACAAAGTGCATTTTTTCCTAGACCCTGAAGATGCCATGCAGTGGATTGAGATCAATATGAAGAATCTACAGGACAAAACTTGAGGATGGTGATATTCTGGACACTGTTCTTTTTTCATCTTTTTTCATCTTTTTTCATTTATTGCTAACAGGTCGGCTGAAACGACTACAGAGACACCCGTACTGCATATGTGTAACTTGTTAATCTTTTTTTTGTGGTTTAAATGCGGGTGGAACAATCATACAAAAGGTTTTTTTTGTTATCTTTTGTACTAACGTCACAGAAGCGGTGACATAGTTACATAGTTCCTAATACTTTAACCCATGTTGATATGATATTATATCTGTTAATTCTTTCTAGATTTGTTGGGTTGAAGGTGGGATACAAGGATAGCCTTGGCGGGGGAGGGGGAGGGAGACTGCAAGCAGAAGTGTAAGTACGGTTGACACCGAGAGTGGAGGAGACTGCGCGTTCTCAGATGCGCTTTGAGAGTGAGGGACTAGGTTGGGAGTCCTCGACTCTTGTTAAGAGTTTTAAGGTTATGAAGGGAAAGGGAGGGTAAGGGGGGGGGGAGATAGGAGGATTGGTGCACTTCAGACAGTCAGCGGAGGGACATTAGACGGAGATCAGTATTATTTATACCATCCACAATATGGGGAGTAGACTTAAAGTGATCAGTTGGAATGTGAGGGGTTTGGCGGACAGAACCAAAAGGGCGGCAGTCCTCAAGCATATGCAGGAACGAGGTCCCATGGTAATGTGTCTGCTGGAGACACATCTAATGAAAGATACCTCCCATGTACTTGATAGAAAATGGATTCAAAAGGCATATCACTCTACTTTCTCCAATTATGCAAGAGGAGTGTCCATACTGATACATAACTCTATTCATTTTGAGGAAGAGGAGGTTTGCATAGACCCAGATGGGCAGGGAGTGGCGATACGTGGACTTTTCTATGGTCATCCCATGTGTATAGCTGCAATGTATATTCCCCCCCCATACTCTTGTTCCAAGATTAGAATAATGCGAGAATTTACGGTGCGAGGGGAAATGTACCGCTGCTGATGATTGGGGATTTTAATAATGTGATTGACGGGTTCTGGGACAGAAATAAACAGCCGAACGTGAGAAGGGAGGACAATACTACCTCATTTGGCACCTTGGTGCGGGAAATTGGTTTGGTGGATATATGGAGAGTAAGAAATGAAGGGAAAAGATGTTATTCTTGTTATTCTGCCACACATGGTACATTGTCACGTATTGATATAGCGCTGGCTTCTGACTTGATGGATTCAATGGTAGATGAAGTGGATTATCTTCCGAGAGTGCTATCAGATCTTAGCCCTGTCCTTGTGTCCATCAGATGTGGAAATCAGTCAGGGGTGAGAAGGGAGGGTTGGAAGCTACACCGGGTATGGTTGCAACACATTGACTTGCAAAACACGTCAAAGGAGGTGGTGGAATTTTTCACTCTGAATAAAGGGAGCACTGACCTGCTAAATATGTGGGACGCTATGAAGGCATTCCTTAGAGGGATATTATTTAGAGACGTATGTAGACAGAAGACAGAAGACCGCATCGAAACAGAAGGAAGTGGAGGGCATGGAAGCAGTACGAAGGGCGGAAGAGGAAGTTACTGTGAATGGTACACCAGATAATCGGAGGGAACTCCTGAAAGCTCAAAATACCCTTAACAAAATAATGTTAGAGAAGATGATGAGGAGACAGGCTTTTCAGAAAGTTGAGTTCTATGCTGAAGGAGAGAAAGTGGGCCATCTACTTTCTGTGATTGCTGCAGCTCAGAGGGGGAACACTTATGTACGCGAAATGATAAATAGTCGGGGGGTCGCAGTAACAGCCATAGAGGAAATCCTGGAAGTCTTTACAGACTTTTATAAACATTTATACTCCTCGCAGGGACCACCAATAGAGGAGGACATTGCTTGGTTTTTGGAATTGGGGGATCTTGGAAAGCTGACTATGGAGGAAAGAGCAGACTTGGAGAAGCCCATAGTGATTGAGGAGCTAGAGATGGCATTGCATGGCATGGCCAATGATAAGGCCCCTGGTTCGGACGGTATTCCGGTGGAGATTTACAAACACCTGGAGGAATTTTTGCTCCCTGAGTTGTTAAGAGTGTTTGAAGAGGCCAAACGACAATCTCTCCTACCTGCGTCAATGAGGGAGGCGGTGATAGTTGTAATCCCAAAAGAGGGTAAGGATACTAGAAATCCTGGCTCATACAGACCTATCTCCTTACTAACCGCAGACGTTAAGATCCTAGCCAAAGTATTATCTAATAGACTGTCCAGTGTCATATCTAGACTGATACATTCAGACCAGTCAGGCTTTATGCCTAATAGATCGACGGCAACTAACATCAGAAGACTATTTCTTAATTTACAAATGCCCTTTGACAACACCCACGATAGAATGATTGCCTCATTGGACGCCCATAAGGCATTCGACAGTATAGAGTGGAGATATCTCTGGAAAGTGCTGGAGAGGATGGGATTTGGGCCACAATTCATCTCCTGGATACAACTGCTCTATTCCCAACCAACAGCGAGACTCAGAGTTAATGGGGCGGTTTCCTCGACATTCCAGCTCTATAGGGGAACTAGACAAGGGTGCCCACTGTCGCCGCTTCTCTTTGCGATTGCAATTGAACCTTTGGCATCTGCCATTAGAAAATCAAAAGATGTTCGAGGATTCAAATATGGGGAGATGGAAGAAAAAATTGCCTTATACACGGATGACGTGCTGTTGTTTTTGGACAACCCATCGGAATCATTGAGCCATGCCATGCAATTAATTGATAGGTTTGGTAATATATCGGGGCTTAGAATTAACTGGGCTAAATCCGTACTATTTAAAGTAAACGGAGGAGAGGAGGATGTAGATGGTAGTATAGAGACTGAATTGCAGCGACGGGATGGTTTCAAATATCTGGGAGTGGAGGTATCGTTGCCAGTTACGGACTATCTGCGCCTTAATTTGCAACCACTACTTGAAACACTGAAAGTAAAGGTTGATGCGTGGTCTAAACTACATTTATCAGTGGTGGGCCGCATTAATTTATTAAAAATGATAGTGATGCCTAAACTCCTATATATTTTGCATAATGCTCCAGTATGGATACCCAAAACTAGATTCAAAGAAATAAATTCCCTGTTTAGGAGACTGGTGTGGGGTAAGAAACAACCCAGAATGAGCTTGGAGACATTGCAGAGGCCGAAAGATGGAGGGGGGCTAGCATTACCGAACCCGGAGATATATTACCTTGCAGCTCAGAGTCAACACTTTAGAGGCTGGGCTGGACCTGAGACACAAGGACCAGCTAGAAGTATAATAGAACATTGTATAGCAGGGACTCCAATACTGCAGGGATTGGAAGGAGGACTGATTGGACAACTGGGTAGAAAGCTCCCTACGCTGGATCTTGAGGATAAAGTGTGGGGTGCATTGAAAAAGAATAGAGGACTTCATGGTCTAACTAGATTTACACCCATCTGGGGTAATGGTAAATTGGAGGAGATTCAAAAAATAGGTACCATAAAGGAATGGGAACAAAAGAGTATAACTCTAATGTATCAGATCTTGGATGGTGGGACATTGAAACCTTTTGCTACATTACAGTCTGAATTTTCTCTACCTGGATCTGAATGGCTCCACTACCTACAGTTGAAACATGCCATTAGGGTACAAAGTACTAAGGGGAGCTTGATGGTGGACCAAGATCTAGTATTGGAGTATGTTTGTGGAGAAGGCCTCACTAGAGGGATAATTTCGGGAACCTATAAAGACTTGCTACACACGTTTCTGCTGAACTACCCAATGAAATCTAAAGCTAAATGGGAGGAAGAGATTGGTCATATTGAAGGGGACGTGTGGGAGTGCATTTTGGAGTATGTACCGAGACTGTCGCTCAGCGAACCTGCTAGGATGTCTCATCTATACGTAACCCATAGATTGTACCGTTCTCCGGAGCTGTTACACAGGATTGGCCTCAGGGCAGACTCTGAGTGTCCGAGATGCAGGACTGCTGGTGCTGGCATCTTCCATATGCTGTGGGACTGCTCCGGATTGGGGGCATTCTGGAATGAGACACTTTCCAGGATTGAGAGGGTGTATGAATGTATCATTCCCCGTGATCCGGTAGTATGTGTATTGGGATATGTGGAGGAGGTAGCGGTAAACAACGCGTTTAAAATCGCTATAGCTAGACTACTATATATTGCAAGGAAACTAATCGCGAGGAAGTGGACTAGTGAGGAGCCGCCGTCAAGAACTGAATTTTGTCGTCAGGCCAACTATATCATACAACTGGAAAGGAAGGTTTATGAAAAGAGAGGTTCGCATAAAACGTATGAAAAGATATGGACACCATGGCTGAATTGTGAATAAGGAACAGTTAAGGAACATAGTGATCTATGGGAAATGTAACTTGTGGATTCTATCTATATTACATGATATGTGTTGAGACCCGTCTAGAAATACTGGGGATATTATATGATGGAAGGACTGTCTGAAGAAGGGATTGGAGGGAGGGGGAGTTGGGATATTTTGTTTTGATAACTTAAGATATGCAATAATTCTGATTTAAACTGTAATATATGTACGATATATTAATAAAAACTTATCTGATTTAAAAAAAAAGGGAGGAGTCCTCAGGGACATTGCGGACGATATTAAAAAATCTACGAGCGTAATATGTAATTTCCTTGCGTAGACTGATTCGGGCAACCCTCTTCTTCTGACATTGTTGTGTTGGTCCCTGTTTGTTGGAAACTCATTGCTCTAAGACCCCAAGGTGTTTAGATATGTAATCAGAGGTGTATTCCGTGATGGTGACTCTGTCATTAAGTTGTTAAACCTCGTTCCTAAGGGCAGCAGCCTTAGCCCTATAGGAGGTTTCCAGCCTAGAAACTAATCCTTCCATCTCCTCTCTGGATGGAATTGCTGTTTTACGGGACTTAAGGTCTTCCTATACCTCCTTGTTTGGGATTCTGTGGGTGAGAAGTTACAGCTGGGGGTCATGTAATAGCATAGAGTCTAGTGCAGCACTCATTACTCCCTGTAGAGGTTCACGAGGCAGCCCCTCTTGATGGTGTGTTAGTCCTCTGACAGACAGGCAAGTGAGTCCCAGATAGCCCACCCTGTGCAGCCCATGTACTATTGCTGTCAATAGGTTGGGGGTATCTGGATTCTATCACCTATGACATGGGTGTCTGGGCAGTTTTGATCAAAGTGTCTGGGGATCTGATTACCTCCTTTATACAGAGGCCACCAAGACCAGGAAGTTCTCATGGTCTCTGGATCTGCAGGGGCCATATCTAAGTCCATGTGAGCTGTCGCACAGATCGAGACTACCTTAGCCTCCATGCAGGGATAATCATCATCTTTGCACATTGCCGGGCAGCAGATGGGCCGCCGGTGTATCCAGCATCTGCAGCAGCGGCTCCTCAGTTTTGGGCGGGAGAGTAGGAGAATTCCGGTCCCGTGTCATGCTCTCATCTCTGGGGCCCTATTGGGTGGTAAGCACTTCCTCTTTATCGTTAGTCACAGGCTCCGTCGTTCCCTCTCCACTTCGGCAGCCTGTACTTGATCTGCCATCTTGGGGAGGGTTTGTCCCACAGCACTCTTTCCTGTGCTTTGCTAAAAGAGGGTGATATCCACAGAAGGAGTTACCATGGAGCTCTGATCATGGGCGGGCTGAGTGCTCCTCTGTTTTGCGGGTATAAGAAGCTGATAAAGTGCAGTGGTGACTGGTAATACGGGTCTATAACAGGGTGGGGAGCAAGAGCTGTGTTTTCAGCCTCCTCTCTCCACCATGGCCAGGACACACCCCAGTACACCTGTTCTTAATTTCACTTCTAATTATCTCTTAGCTTATCACTGATTAACTTCTTCTATTTAAGACACCTTCTTCTTAAGGGTAGAGACACACAGTCAGTATTTGGTCAGTATTTCACATCAGTATTTGTAAGCCAAAACCAGGAGTGGGTGAAAAATGCAGAAGTGGAGCACATGTTTCTATTATATGTTTCCTCTGACTGTTCCACTCCTGATTTTGGCTTACAAATACTGATGTGAAATACTGACCAAATACTGACTGTGTGTCTCTACCCTAAGGGAGATATCTGTGCAACATCACCTGTTGCTAGATGCGTTGCTTTCCCTCAGGTCCTTGTCCTATTCCCTGCTTAAGCACTTGTCTTTAGTATTACAAGTTTATCCATGCTTCTTGTCTTGCCTTAAACCTGCCACATCTGCCTGAGGATTGACTCACCTGTGTGCTACCTGTCCTACATGCGATGCACCTGCCACATTGATTCGTATCCTGCTCTACCAGTACTTACCAGTCCCGAGGTTACTACATTATTATTATTATTATTTATTTATATAGCACCATTAGGTTCCATGGCGCTTTACATGAGGAAAGGGTAGACGAGGATAAGTACAATAAAAGTGGACAATCAAGTCATACAGGTACAAGGAAAGAATCCTGGGCTCACAGTCTACGAGTGGGGGTGGGGATACAGTGGGAGGGGAATATGCCGGTTGCAGGGCGGTGGACCGAGTCTCATTGCAGGTTGTAGGCTTGATGGAAGAGGTGGGTCTTCAGGTTTCTTTTGAAGGTTCCCAGGGTAGGTGTGTTGGGGCAGAGAGTTCCAGAGAATAGCGGATGCACGGGAGAAATATTGTATGCGGTTATGAGAGGAGATGAGGGGGGAGTAGAGAAGGAGTTATTTGGTGGATCACAGGTTGCATAAGGGTCAGTATAGGTAGACCATGTTGGAGATGTAAGGAGGGGACAGGTTGTGGATGACCTTGTATGTCATGGTTAGTGTTTTGAACCGGAATCTCTGGGAAGCAGGGAGCTAATGAAGGGCTTGGCAGAAGGGTGAGGCAGGGGAGTAGCGGGAGGACAGATGGATTAGTCAGGCAGCGGAGTTTAGGATAGATTGGAGAGGTGCAAGGGAGGTAGCAGGGAGGCTGAGGAGCAGGAGGTTGCGGGAAATGATAAAAGCGTGAATAAGTGTTTTAGCGGTGTTGTGGTCAAGGAAAGTGTGAATCCATGAAATGTTGTTGAGCTGGAGTCTGCAGGAGGTGGCGAGAGCCTCGATAAGGGGCTTGAAGGAGAGGGGAAAGTCAAGGATTACTCTGAGGCACTTGGCTTGGGGGACTGGGGAGAGTGAGCAGTCATTGACGAGGATGGATAGGTCAGGTAGTAGGGGAGAGTTGCTTGGGGGGAAGACGATAAACTCAGTTTAGTCCATGTTCAGTTTATGAAGCAAGCAGTGAAGAAACATGAGATGGCAGACAGACATTGTGGAATTTTGGATATTAGGGAGGTGATGTCGGGTCCAGACAGGTAGATTTGGTGCCGTTGGCGTAGAGAAGGTGCTGAAGGCCATGGAAATCAATGAGTTGCCCTAGGCAGAGAGTGTAAATGGAAAAAAGTAACGGTCCCAGGACCAAGCCTTGGGGGCCTACATCCACTTTACCTATTCAATCAGCTAGAGTACCACTTCTCCAGCACCGATATTTCATCTCATGGACTACCTCCCAGTTGCTTCACTACTCTAAACTGTGTGGTTGCTCCTTATTGAGTGCACCTAGACATGTGCACTGCCCTGACTGAATTGGCTAGTTTTCTCATTAAAGACTTTGCTTTAACTTTACCAGCATTTCCTAATTTTTCCTAACTATGGGTCAGCCTCCACTTATGTGGTCTAGTGGGATCACATCTCCACACCCACACCTCTGTGTGTCTAACTGTTTGCTCAGGCCATGGATCCCGCTGGCCCCACCATCTCAGCTCGACGAGAACTTGCCCATGTTCAAGAGGAACAACAAAGTTTAGTGACGATCATGCAGTCTATAGACACTCGCCTAAGCTTGCTTCAGTTCATTGATCCTGCAACAATGAACACTCAACTTTCTGACCTTCAGCAAGAACTCTACCATCAGCAAGAGACACAAGGCCATGTTATGTAGGATCTGGCATTCTTAGACGTTCATTTAACGGCTATGCAAGAAACCGCTGATCGGAAATCAATTCAACTGGCAGCTCCTGAACCTGTCATGGTTCCCGATCTTATTTTGCGACTCTGCAAGCCATCTCGATTCAACGGGATTCAAAGAATTGCAGGAAATTCCTGAATCAGTGTCCTCAAAGCCATCCAGTGATTTCTTGGATTCGCTAACTATTACCATGTGTTCATTCCACACATTTCTGCGCTTGTCCAGTCCATTATCTTTCTAACCTGCAAAGGGGCCAACCCCAAGAATTGGACCCCTGAAGCCGAAGCGTCCTTTCAAGCCCTCAAGCAGGCTTTTCTCCTCTGCTAGATGTCACACTTGATTTCTCTTCCACCTTTCACCCTTAGTTCAACGTTCAAGTGGAATGAGTAAACCAGATTCTCACCAGTTACTTGTGACACTTTGTGAACAATCACCACAGAGTTTTGTTCTCGCTGCTGTCCTGGCCAGAGTTTTCTTACAATAACCACGTCAGTGAGTCCTCTACAAAGTCTCCGTTCTTCATTACGTACTGACAGAACCCTAGAGTCCCTACTAGAGATGAGCCACCACCCCGGTGTTCGAATTCGATTCGATTCGTCGAATCGACGTTGTGTTCGACGAATGTTCGTCAAATGCTCGACGAACACCGTCGAACACCCCGGAAAACGAACAAACTGGGCCTGTGGGGCATTTTCACTTCCACAATGTATGTACATACATTGTGGAAGTGAAAAAAAGTGAAAGAAAGTGTTAAAAATAAAAAAATAATCAATGCTCCCCTGTCCGCAGTCCACCGAAGCCTCCGGCAAGGTCCTGTGGCTTCTAGGACCTGTGGTGACGTCATGTTCTCGTGGGAACTCCGGTCACAGGTCCTATTAGCAATTTTTTTTTACTTAAAGAAAGGGTCCGAAAAATAAAAATATCTATTTTAAGCTTTCCGGCAAGGTCCTATTGCTAATAGGACCTATGGTGACGTCATGTTCTCACGGGAACTCCAGTCACGTGACCGGAGTTCCCGCGAGAACATGACGTCACCACAGGTCCTATAAGCACAGGACCTTGCCGGAAAGCTTAAAATAGATATTTTTATGTTTCGGACCCTTTCTTTAAGCAACTTTTACTTAAAGAAAGGGTCCGAAACATAAAAATATCTATTTTAAGCTTTCCGGCAAGGTCCTGTGCTTCCAGGACCTGTGGTGACGTCATGTTCTCGCGGAACTCCGGTCATGTGACCGGAATTCGCACGAGAACATGACGTCACCACAGGTCCTAGAAGCCATAGGACCTTGCCAGAGGCTTCGGTGGACCGCGGACAGGTGAGCATTGATTATTTTTTTATTTTTAACACTTATTAGCTGTTTATTTTGGCTGAAAATGCGGCAGATGCGGTTTTCTGACCACATCTGCCGCATTTTCGAACCAAAATCGAACATGTTCGAAATTCGCCGAATTTGAACCAAATTGTTCGAATTCGGCGAATGACTCGATTAGCGCCAAAATCAACTCGAATTTGAGATTGGCGAACTATTCGAATCGAACATCGCTCATCTCTAGTCCCTACTCCAGTTGCGCTTTCTTCTGACAACCCAGCGGCTGAGTCTCTTACCAGAGACATTAAAGAGAAAGGTAGATGCACCACATCAAATTCATCCAAATAATAATAAGGGTGCTCACCATACCAGGTGTGTATCAATGAGAGAAAAAGGAAAGACAAGAGACATACGGGAGCAACACCCAAAATTAGTATGCAAAAGTGAAACCACTACATGCGCATTTACAATTCATTCCATTTGTCCCTCCTGATGGTGGTCCTCACCTCTTACTTTCGTGATACTGGGACATCTCCTCCTCCTGCCACCTCTGACGACATCTATGAAGGGCAGGACATCTTTGCCATGAAAAGGAGAGGTGAACTGGAAAGGTTTTGATACTGAAGAAAGATTGTGGGAACCTGAGAAGAATATCAATGCACCTAGTCTTCTGGAGAAGTTTTGAATTGGCGGGAGGAAAAGGAGGTTTAAAGAGGAAGTAATGTCATGCCCCATGCTGTGGGACTGACCTCCCCTGCCTCCAGGAGCATGCTTAGGTCATGCATCCTGCCCACTCACTCCTCTTAAAGAGCCTGTACACCTGTTCTTAATTTCACTTCTTATCACCTCTCAGCCTATCACTGAGTAACTACTTCTATTTAAGACACCTTATCCTTAAGGGAGGTGACTGAGCAACATGGTCTGTCACTAGTTGTGTTGCTTTCCCTGAGGTCTCCGTTCTGTTCCCTGCCTGTTTTTGGTAATACAGGTTTACCTGTACTGGTTATCTTGCCTTGAGCCTGCTACATCTGCCTGAGGACCAACTCGCCTGTGCGCTACCTGGCCTACCTACTATGCACCTGCCATGTTTATATGGAGCTCACTATACCAGTACTTGCCAGTGCCGATTTTACTACGTCTAGTGTGCCTATTCCATCAGTGAGGGTGCTGCTTCTCCAGAACCAGCATCTCGACTCCTGGACTGCCTCTCAGTTGCCTCGCTGCTCTGAGCTTGTTCCTCAATGAGTGTACCTAGTCAATTGACCCGCCCTGACTGAATTGGCGAGTTTTCACAATAAATACCAAGCTTTAACCCTAACAGCATTTCCAACTTGTTCCTTCTTACGGGTCAGCCTCCACTTCGGTGGTCTAGTGGGTCCACATCTCCTCTCCCAAACCTCCGTGAGTCTAACACAGGATGACAGTGGCACTGAAGCTTATTAAGTAATGTATTTTTTGGATTATAAAATACACTTTTGTTCCCCCCCAACCTGGTGGGATAACAGGGGTGCTTTTACAATCCAAACCCGAAAAAAAAACATACCAAGGAGGGGTTGCAGGGTTATGGTGGTGGAGTGGAGGTGCAGGAGGCAGGGTCCATGGGTGCACAGAGGGTGGAGGCACAGCTTCCATCCCGCCTGGTGCTGCGGGCGTGTCCGGTGCATGGTGCAGGCCACCATTTTCTATATGAATGTATTGCATTGCCAAGCTGCAACTGGATACTAGAGGTTGCGATTTCCAGAAAATGGCCATGCATAGAGATGATGAGATCTTCTAAAATGACATAAGGCCCTGTTACATGGTATTAGATCGTTAACGATATCGCTCAAACGTCACGGGTTTGGAGTAGTTGAAAAGACATCGTTAGGACGTCGTTGCGTGCAACACCACGATACAACTACGATAAATCTTTGGATTGTTGATCGCAGACTTGAGAACATGTTCTCAAATCAAATGATCCTCGATTAGCCAACTTGCTGCATTGGTGTGTGTGACACTGCGATAACGATGTTGTTAATGACTTCTCCTATTCATAACAATGAACAAGGATTGTTCGCTGGGTTGTGCATACGATAGCTGCTCGCCACATCGTTGGTGCGTAGTGCACGATATCTAGACGTGTGACATCTCACCAACGATGTCATAAAGATGTCCTAACGACCGCGCTCCCCCGAGATTGCTGGTACCACTTCATGATATTATTAACTCAGATGAACAAGAAGCAAAAACAGTAGCTCTTCGTACATCGAAAAGTGTTACATTCTTCATTGCATAGTATGAAAAATGAGACACTTTTAAATGAATAAATCACACATTCTGTCAAAAAGCTGATGTCATTTTTTCCATATTTAGGTCAACCTAGTCTGCTGCACATTGGTTCCCTTTGGCTGGGGTTCCACATAAGCCCTCAGTCCGTTTTTGGCTTCAGTTTTCTCATTTTTTTTTTCTAAGTCCAAAAACTGACAGAAAACGGATTGGATGTAATAAACACCCTGTCCGTTTTTCTCTGGAGCTCCAAACATTGCCCTGTCCGTTTTTGAGTCAAAAACGTTGCATGCAACGTTTTTGGCATCAGTTAAAAAACACATGCGTTTTCATGCGTTTTTTTTTTTAACATGGGGCCCTATGGGAAACGCATGCGCGAACGCATGGCATATGCGCACTTGCGTTTGCGCATGCGTTCGCGCATGCGTTTTTTTAATGAAAAGTCCAAAAACGTTCAGGAGTGCAGGAGGCTCAAAAAGCACCCAGAAAAAAACGGATTGGTGATGAAAATCACTTCCAAAAACGGATTTCTATGTGTGACCACAGCCTTTGTTAGGAGCTGTTACCTCATGTAAAGGTTAATTAGCATTACATGTGTAAAGTGAATTAAAATATCCCCCAGTTTTCCTGCACTTGAATACTTGTGTGTGAAGCTGATATGTGACTGTACAGATCTCACAAATCTTCTGAGTCATGCCAGTAGGTGTTAGGAAGTGACAATGCTGTGTAACCTCCCACACAGCTGTAATGTCTTAGCCAACATTACACATCCTTAGCAGGTTAAGGCTCCTCTAGGGAGCTGAGTAATTAGGTTTTTGTTTCCAAGAAGTTTATCAGTCACCTGCAGATTGCATTGTGTGAATGCTTCATTTCTTGCCTGTCATGATCAGTAATTATATTTATATTTAACTAATCTTGACAACAGATAATGAATTCCACTCTTGGAGAGAGAGGATATATGTAAAATGTAACTGCCATATCCTCCGCACATGTCGGCATTAGATGAGTACCTGAGTGAGCTAAATTAGAGGAAATGGAATAAATTGTGATGAATATTGTAGGCTTTGCTTTTTCATGAAGTATACAGTAAGAAGCACAGATTATTCTAAGGGCCACGTCACACACACAGATAATTGTGCAGATATAGTTCACAGATCTCTGGTTGCAGTGAAATCATGGACACATTGTTCATTTGTATACAGCCACAAAATGGAGCCATGTGTCTATGATTTCACTGCAACCAGAGATCTGCGAACAATCTCTGCACAGATATCTGTGTGTGTAACGTGGCCCTAAGGCTTTGTTGTAACTAGCCATTTTAGCAAACGTAAAAAATGTTAATTTTTGTCATGATGTATATATATAAGGGACATATTTATTAATTTTGATGTATCACGTAGAGGCCAAAATGTTAGGCCTTCATGTCTGCATATACGTAGGTCTAACATGCCCTTAAGCTATCATTAGTCAAATGCATACTAAAATCGTGCCCTTTTGGCATCTTTTACAGGCATAAAGTCAGTGTTCTTTTGCTTAACTAGAAAGGAAGATAATGTTTGTTTATGAAGATGAATTGTACGAAAGTGCTTTTATATAAGGAAGTCAGTAGTTGTCATTTGCTGGCATTATTTTATATCTGAAATTTGCATTCCATGGAATGCTGAGGGAAACTGGATGTATTGTCCACTACATTGCTAATTTAACAAATGTTTTAAGGATGTGATTTTGTTGAATCTACAAATATATAAGAATTTCAGGTTCCAGACTCCTTGATCTTAACCCCTTCCCGATATACGATGCACCAATACGTCATATTTTGTAGTGACTTGCCCACATGTGACATGCTGGTGTCATGAGGACTGGGGAAAAGGGAAGTCGGGGGCCTGATCTGCCCCTCAAGCTAGGGAGCCCTGAACTATCCCTAAATCAGGGAAACTCCTGATGGTGGAGAGGCCTGAGTCTCCACACTGGCCTTGCTCTTATGCAGCTGTGGCACCCTGCCCTAACAGGAAGCCACAGGAAAACCTAGTGCATGAAGGGATTTCCACTACAGATAACCTACTCACTCAACACCTTCCACCCCAGGCCTGTAGGGGGTGCTCCACTTGCTGCCTTTAAGCACAATCCCCTATAAATACCAGTGCTGGGGGGCGGAGTTAGGCAGTGCAGTTCCAGGGAGGACAGTGAAGACAACCTGGTTACGGAGCCATGCTAGGCCCGAACCAGAGGACAGCCTAGCCAGAGTGAGGTACCCGAGAGTGAGGGTCGGAGGCAAGGCTGGAGAGAAAGAAATAGAATTGGGGGCAGGGGAGCCATACCGGTTCACCACAAGGAAGCGACCCGGACACCGGAGTCCGAGTCTGCTAAGGAGCATTTAGCCCAGCAGAAGAACACCAGTCCGATCTAGGAGACTTCGGCTTCCCCGATCACCTGTAACTATAATTAATCAAAGAGCCAGGACCCGCAGAAAATCCCCAAAGGTAGCAGCAATCCAGAGAAGGTTCTTACCCGAGCTCAGAGTTACAGAGGAATAGACATGTGCAGGAGGCCAGGCCAGGTTCTATACAGGTCAGGGCTTCACCACAAGTAGGAGAATGGACAAGGAGGCCTTACAAATCACTCACTGTGGAAATCCTGAAGTGCCTCCCGACCACCTGGAGTGTACCCTGGAGAGTGCCAGTTTGTCATCATTAAAGGTACGGAAAACTAATCCCAGTGTGTGTGTCAGTTCTTACAGCCCTCATCCTGTCCAAAATTTGGCAATAAACTGAGTTCCTCTGTCAGACACAATATCAAATAAATACAAAAAAGGTGGGGGAACAAGAGGCGCAATAGTGCCCTATCACTAGTGACACTCAGATGTGAGTGGTGTAATGCAGTTACACTCACCTATTCCAGTTGTAAGACCCACAACTGGTTTAACAGCATATCACAGTATCAGCTGCTGCAGGACCTCCACCAACCACTCCAACGTGGAAAAACAGCCAGAAAATATGGGAAGCAAGGTGTACCACGGTCCTCGCTGCTGAGTCCACAAAATCACCTGGGATGCAAGATGTTGTAGCAGTATACTTCTTTATTCCTGCCTACGCGTTTCGGCGCCCTTCCTGGCACCTTCCTCAGGGATATTACATCAGCCATAGGAGCAGGGAATTTATAGCCCCTTACATTAGCAATTATGGGTGTGTTCTGTTTACATATGATGTCATCACTGGGGGAGGGGCCAACAATTTTCACGTGACCGGAGTTCCCGCGAGAACGTGACGTCACCACAGGTCCTGTAAGACACAGGACCTTGCCGGAAAGCTTAAAATACACATTTTTATGTTTCGGACACTTTCTTTTACTTAAAGAAAGTGTCTAAAACATAAAAATGTCTATTTTAAGCTTTCCGGCAAGGTCCTGTGCTTATAGGACCTGTGGTGACGTCATGTTCTCGCGGAACTCCGGTCATGTGACCGGAGTTCCCGCGAGAACTGACATCACCACAGGTCCTGTAAGACACAGGACCATACCGGAGGCTTCGGTGGACCGCGGACAGGTGAGCATACATTATTTTTTTATTTTTAACACTTTATTTGACTTTATTTCACTTCCACAATGTATGTATATACATTGTGGAAGTGAAACAGCCCCACAATCCTCTTTTTTTCATGTTCCGGGATGTTCGACGGTGTTCGTCGAGCATTCGACGAACATTCGTCAAACACCCCGTCGATTCGGCGAATCGAATCGAACACGAACGGCAGGGTGGTGGCTCATCTCTAAACCTGAGCACCACCAGTATGTGGAACTACATTGCAGCCAAGCACCCTAGATGGTGGGAGGAACACCAGATTACTAAATCTGCATCTGCAGATCAAAGCACTGCCATGTTGCCTGTGCCACATCCTTTACAATCTAATGTCCAGGAATCAAGCACTCATACATCCTGCATACAAGCTGCAATTGCACAGACACAGTAAATATCAACCACATCCACTTTCTTGTCTCAGCGAAGTGTCCAGTTGTCCAGGCCTGATAGTTTGGAAAGGAAGCGTAAATAATCAGCTATGCACCCACAGGCACAAATACTAAACTTGCACATTGCCAAATTGCTAGCCATGGAGATGTTGCCGTTTACGCTTGTGGGAACACAGTGTTTCCGTGAAATCTTGGCTGTGGCTGCCCCATGATACTCTGCTCCCAGCTGCCACTATTTTCCTGGTGTGCCATTCCCGTGTTACATAAGCACATGTTAAACAAACTCAAACGTGCTCTCACCAATGCCGTAATCTGGAAGGTCCACCTAATAACAGACACCTGGACAAATTGTCGTAGACAAGGATGATACATTTCTGTCACATCACACTAGGTGAACCTGGTGGAGGGTGGGACAAAGTTGCAAATTGGAACATCACACCTCCTACCCAAGTCAGGAATAGCAGACCAATTTCTATCAAGGTTTCCACCTCGTCATATGCCACTTCCTGTCTCCTCTCCTCCTCCTGCTCCTCATCCTCTGCTGTATTACCCTCCACATTACTGCCAAGCTGGGAGCTGTGCAGCAGTGCATTGGCAAATCGGCAACATGCTCTGCTGAAGCCGATCTCTGTAGGTCAGAAACCACACACTGCAGCAGAGCTGTGGCAAGGTATAAAGAAATACACCGATGTGTGTCTCTCCGCTGCAAATCCAACCTGGTCAGGTCGTCTGTGATAATAGGCGTAACCTAGTAGTAGCTTTGAAGGTGGGCAAGATGGTACACATGCCATGCATGGCTCATTTGTTGAACCTAGTTGTTCAGAATTTTCTCAAAACTTACCCTGAATTGCCGTACCTACTTGAGAAGGTGTGCCATATTAGCGCCCATTTCTGCCATTCGTAAATAATAATGTGCATAGCCGGGTGTTTACCTTAGTCCCTCTTCGGTTATCAACCTAATGAGGTTTCTGGTCAAATCATAAATTTAGCAAGAAATATTAAGGGGATAAAACTTAACATTTAATTCAATCTTTTAAAAGACTAGATTGTCCATAAAATCCACACAAGTAGCAACTACACCATGTGCATGTGTAACACCAGTGATTTTTAAAATAAACCTTTATCTCTAGCAAAGGTCTATCCAGGTTGTACATACCCAGTGGACCTTAATTCAAGATCCACTAGTTTCAACCAGCCTATATATGTCTGGGTTTCAGGTATCCTTTACTTTAAATCCCATACATGGTACTCAACCCAGCATATATCTATGTGTCAGGAACAAAAACAGTTTAACCCACTTCCCTCATATAAATGGAAAGCTCTCCAGGGTCTTCCTGAAGTCACATATACTTTTGAGTCACTATTTGACTGATTATCCTTTTGCCAGTGACAATGATATCATTTGGGCTCTCAAATATGCATTCATGTTACCACCATAGTCCAATCCCGATGCGGTTCAGATTTGGTCCTCATCAGGGGATATAGGTTTATGGTTGTCATTGGGGTCCTGTTCACAGGTTCCCCCTATAGTGGTATATTGGTGTCTCTAAAAATAAGACATAAGATACAATAAATATCTGTTCTGGGTCCCACATGGTGACCAGCACCGGTTACCCCTTATGCAGTACTTTGCCCAATTGGTATATGCTGCCCCCAGGTTCACTTACCCAGCATCGCCCAATTCAGCTTCAAAACGCTAGAGCACATCGCCGCAGCGTTCTGCTCCCACTATAGACCATAAACCTATATCCCCTGATGAGGACCAAATCTGAAATGCGTCGGGATTGGACTATGGTGGTAACATGAATGCATATTTGAGAGCCCAAATGATATGATTGTCACTGGCAAAAGGATAATCAGTCAAATAGTGACTCTAAAGTATATGTGACTTCAGGAATATCGATCAGTGACAAGCACACTCACTCATCACTAGTTAGTCAAAAGAGGAAAAAGCTGATCTATACTGACTCATAAAAATATAGATAAAAATCTTTACTTATCACATAATAAAAAATATACATAAAACATATAAAAAGGAGAGGTGAACAACTGAAAAATCCCTGATTTTGACTTTTTTTCCAGATCCATAATCTGTTTAACCTCTCCTTGGAAAACTTGATTGACCGCGTAGTTTCTGGCTCTCATATTCATATTGACTACAATCAGTGAAAAAAACACAAAAAAACACTGAACATCAAACTCCAGGCCTTGAGGGCCGCACATAGTGCAGGTTTTCAGTATGTCCATAGCATTTGACAGTTGGTAATCAAATTACCAACTGTCAAATTCTAAGGAAATCCTGAAAACCCAGACAGTGTGCGGCCCTCGAGGCCTGGAGTTTAAGACTCCTGAATTGTCCTAATGGTGCCGTCACACGCATCAATTTCAAGAACGATATTGTCCCTAGTTACCCGCTGTGTACCTTGGATACCAGCCGGTAAGCGGAGAAGGCTGGTAACCAAGGTATACATCGGGTATCTAGGCAGCACGCTCTGCCTAGTTACCTGCAGTTTACCTTGGATACCAGCTCTCTGTGCAAGCGCTGGGAGCTGGCTTATTGGTCGTTTCCCGGTGTCACACGCACATGACCAACAATTGATTTGAGGTCCTGTCCTCAAATCAAACGATGAACGATCAGCCGACTGATCATTCATCGTTTGTGGCGTCACACGCAACGATGTCGTTTCGACATCGTTCAAGCGTCACAGAACACGTGACTTTTGAACGATAATGGAAATGATATCGTTACGTGTGACTCGGCCTTAAATGGTCACAATTTATTGAGAGTCCAGGAAAAACTGATACAAAAAGACTCCTAAAAATAGAGATAAATGTATATATCTTTATTAATCAGATAATTAAAAATATGTACAAAACATATAGAAAGGAGAGGTTAAGAACAGAAAATTCCTGATTTTGCTCTTTTTCCGGATCCATAATCTGCAACTTCTTCTCGGAAAACTTGATTTACTTGAGTGAGTCATGTTGAGTCTCCGGCTCCCATAGCTATATTGACCAGAATTTGTTTTATGTGTTTTGTATATTTTGAATCCAGAAAAAGGGCAAAACCAGGAATTGTTCTGTTGTTCAACTTTAATTTTTATATGTTTTGTATATATTTTAAAAATGTGTTTAATAAAGATTTATAAATTGCTATCTCTATTTTTATGAGTCCTTATATATCAGCTTTTTCTTTCAATTATTCAGGACTCTCAATAAATTCTGACTATTTAGGTTGAGTTTTCAGTGTATTTCTGTGTTTTACTCACAGAGTCTAGTCATTATAGATATGACAGCCAGAGACTTGACATGGCTCACTCAAGTAAATCAAGTTTTTCAAGGAGACGTTGCACAGATTATGGGTCCTGGAAAAAGAGCAAAACCAGGAATTTCAATTAATTCTGACTATTTAAGCTGTATGTACAGTATTAGTCATAAGGGGTCAGTGATCTTATCCTGGATTAGAAAATACAGATCCAACATCATTTCTACTCTAATATGCAAAATCTAATCTGCAATTTTTCAATAAAAAGAATGTACTTATTTTGGAAAAAACTATATTATGATACATACGGTAATACCTACTTAGTAAATAGTAGGATAACATACGTCATTGCTTTCATTCTAAACATATTCATCAGAGATAATGCGTAATATACTCACATTTGATTGTTACAATGTATATTAACAGAACTAGTAACCTTTAACACTACACTTTTTTTATTTTGCACTACAGACAGCCTATAGACAGAAAAATACAGTTAGGTTAGGGTCAGACTCGCATCAAGCATTTGCTAAATGCATGCCTTATTTTCATGTGCAAATGTTGAAAAACACATGTGTTAACACACCGATAGGCTCCAATGCAAAAAACGCATTGCAAAGGTGCAATGCGTTTGACAGTATGCGTTTTTGTCAACGCATTGAAAAACGCGGCCTGCAGCGTTTTTTGGTGTTTGGGCAAAAACACGTGTTTTTTTAACATGGCAGTCTATGGGTGACACATCCGTTAATGTATTGCACATATAGAAGCATGCGTTAACGGATGCGTTTTTGTTTTTAGGCGGCAGGAAATGCAAATTTTGTGTTGTCAGTGGTGTTAAAGACGATATCATATGTACTATATAGCTTCCGCCATATTGTATCTAAAGAAGCCATTTTGATTAGTTTATCATGTCTATTCTAACTAGAGACCTCTGTACCAGTTTGTTCAGTGAAGATGAGCACAACTCAGCACATTCTTGTATTTGTCCTTGTTTGTTAGATAAGACCACCAAGCTATATGTAAGCCCAAGTGTACCGTTCATATCTTCTGTAACTCTCTTAAAGGTCACTAATAACCATCTCAAAACTGTCTATAATGCATATTCATCATATTTGTTATTGTATGATGTAACCTATTTTTCTAAGCTTTCTGTAGTAATGTATATAAGCTCTTCCAACAATAAACGCTTTAGCTATTCTCTTGAAGACCGAGTCTGTGTCATCAATTGAGTTATAGCCATTACCAGGTACACCTGTGTAGAGCTCTTTATCAAATCAGTCTACTCTGGTTAGTTGTATTTTTACATCTTTAACAAATGGAGGCCCGCGTGATGTTTATCTGTTATGTATATTTTTCCCTATTTATATTCACCTTGGATTGAACACAAAGGTTACCCATCTCCTGCTGAACATCATACAGAAGTAAGTTTGAGCCATTGTCTCAAGGTATTGTCTTCTCCAGGAGGTGGTAGCAAGAGCCAGTCTTTGGGGAATTAGAAATGAGAAACTCAGATAGACTGATTTGATTATTTGTTATTTGTTCTTAATCTTGTCCTGTGTTGTCTTGTCTTGTCTCTTCTTTGCTTATCTGTATTGTCTTGTCATACTTCATAGTATTGTTTTATTTGTCTGTATGCGTTAATTGTTGATTGTGCAAAACTTCTAAATTGCTAAACTTTACTAATCTTCTAATTCTATCACTTTCTCTCTTTACGGTACTACTTTGTTTTTAAGATCTTGCCAGAACTAATAGGGAAACAGGAGAAGAATTTGATAAACGGTTAGAGAACTACAACCCCCATCCTCTCCCTAATGTGCTGCACCTGATCGGTGAAGACTGTATGCTGAGCAATTGTGTTGAATGATCTGCTGAAAGACAGACACATGTTTTCACAAAGATCAGATGAGCATTGTGCCTTGTATGACAGCAGAAGGAAAGTAAATTATTTCCAAAAAAAAGTATTAAATATTTCCTGTATTACTTACTGTATTTAAGTCAAAGTCCAGATTCACAGGTTTACATGCAGAACTCCTAATTGGAATATATGTGAGTATATAGATAACAGACAAAATATATTAATTTACATTGTACTAGAATCACTGCTTTTGTTTTTCCTTTGAAAAAATTGTTTATAATAGAGCGGAGTCAATGGAATTCATGAATGTTTGTGTGAAAGTTTTAATCACAGCAGCAGGGAAAGGAGAGGGGATGGCAGCTACTAATTATTATAGTTAAATACATAATTCCATACAATCTGTAAACCAGGATGGAAGTGACGGTAGTCACTCCATCCTACAGACTCCAAATACCAGTTATAAACAAAAGAGAAGCGGAGAGAAAGTGTGCGTTTTGGACAAGAATTTTTAACTTTTAATCACAGAGCCAATGGACAAGAAAATGGCTCACAAGGAGCAACACTGGGATCGGTATACAATATACAATATACAATATTATGCAGCCTGTACAGGGAACAGGGTAAAATAGTACAATTATAGAGAAAGAGGGTGGATGCATCATAACATCTGTGCATGAACGGTTACATTACTCAAAAATAAAGTGCAAGTGCATAAGTTATGAATTCATCACATTGGATCCCCCGCTTACTGTCCCCAAAGCGGGGGATCCATCCACTGTGGGGCACATTGTGATTTGTTACCATTATATTATGTGACCTTGGTCTTGCTTCTTTCAGGCTTGACTTGTTATTTGCATATATGTATAGGGAAGCAGGGATGTTTATATAACGAACTGAGGGATTTTTATATCGACATCTGTGATGAATTCATAACTTATGCACTTGCACTTTATTTTTGAGTAATGTAACCGTTCATGCACAGATGTTATGATGCATCCACCCTCTTTCTCTATAATTGTACTAGGGAGTTAGCTAGGTGTCGAAAAAACCTTACCTTACCTTATTTAGACGCTGCTACCATCGGGTTGAAACCAACCTGTTTTAGAGCACTGCTCTGAAACAGGTGCCGAAAGTGACGGGTGGCAACAAGCTAGTTTACACGCCGCTACCTCGGGTTGATTTGACGGTGCAAGATACATTTGTCTCTGAAACCCGGTTGTTTTCAACCTTCTGTAGCGGCGTGTAAAGGTACCTTTAGGGTGTAGGTGGATGGATAACTGGAAAAATTCATTTTGTAATCCAGGGAGCATCTATAATACTGGTTATTGCTATACTGGTAAAGTTATTTGTGATGCTTGTCAAGAAAATTCTAAGAACAAACTGCAAATGTTTTTCAGGTAAATACAAAATGAAAAGCGTTAAAGATAAAGATACTGAAACACTGCGTACTTAAGCTCTGCGGACCTAGGGGCAGGCAGGGATAGGTCTAGAATAGAAATGATAAAAAGAGGGGACTGTTAAAGACGATATCATATGTACTATATAGCTTCCACCATATTGTATCTAAAGAAGCCATTTTGATTAGTTTATCATGTCTATTCTAACTAGAGACCTCTGTAACAGTTTGTTCAGTGAAGATGAGCACAACTCAGCACATTCTTGTATTTGTCCTTGTTTGTTAGATAAGACCACCAAGCTATATGTAAGCCCGAGTGTACCGTTCATATCTTCTGTAACTCTCTTAAAGGTCACTAATTAATTATCTCAAAACTGTCTATAATGCATACTCATCATATTTGTTATTGTATGATGTAACCTATTTTTCTAAGCTTTCTGTAACATATATAAGCTCCTCCAACAATAAACGCTTTAGCTATTCTCTTGAAGACCGAGTCTGTGTCATCAATTGAGTTATAGCCATTACCAGGTATACCTGTGTAGAGCTCTTTATACAAATCAGTGTACTCTGGTTAGTTGTAATTCTTACATCTTTAACAGTGGTCATATAACATACACAGTACACGTCATACATGTCTGTTTATGTCTGTTATACACAGATGTCTTGTAAATAAGAAAGGGAATAGTGAATGGACTCGGATTACAAGCGATAGGGAGGGGGCTGAGGAGACACTCACCTGGGCTGGTTGTGCCTAGGCCTTGCATAACGAGGGTGAGAGCCTCCAGGTGAGAGCCTTGGACTGGATCGCTGCTGTGAAGCCGCTTCCTGGATCTCCGTCAGCTGCAGTCACATAATCTGAGGCATGTGACCGAAGGGGGCGTTTCTATGACATCACGGCAGGTCATTTGCAAACTACCTGAGGAAGATAGCTTGCTATCGAAACACGTCATGGTCTGGAGAGTATAAAGATTAATTAAAGGTGTGTGCTTTAAATCCACTCTCCTTATGCCTTACCGCTTTCTTAATACAGCTGCACTTGTTTGTTGATATCCAAATACACAGATGACTGATTAGGACCTCTCTGTGCCTCAGAACCTGTCAGACTCGTCTGACTGCAAAACATCTGTGAGTATTTTTGTGTTTGTATGCAATGTTTTGTATTTTGTAGGCATCTTAAACAAGTATTTGGCCAGCCACATGTGTCATGTGTGGTCCTGCCATAGGTTTCCAAGAAAGCTTGTGGCCCATGTTGACTGCTCAACTTGCAGGCCTTATGTAACTGTCCTGCCACACTGTCCACAGAGTGGCGACAAGGATCATGTGGCTGAAACATCTTCACCACCACATGTGCCCCTTTCCTTTGTTTTCTTTATTATTCGCTCGCGCCACTCCTGCCAGCTGTCAGTAAGCATAGTGTAACACAGAGTGGTGTTGTGTCACAGTGGCTCATGTGGGACAGATGGTTTTTGTTGGTTTTCCCTTCCCTGCCTTCATACGTGCACCAAGGCGTGTATGTCCGGACTGGGTACGGCGGTCTATTGTGGGAGCATGTCTTTCATGTGTGGACAAACGCCATGCTTACAAAACTGATTCATGCCTTTCCCAAACCAAAACGTGGTGCTCATCCTTACTTCAAAAGTGCCTACCGAGCCACACATGTATGTGCAATTTTACACTGAGCCTTGCTCCCCTCCCGTTGTGTAGGTGTACAGGCCGCCCATAATATGTATGCAATACCGCAGTGTGCTGCATGACATGTGGACACATACGGGTGTTGTTATGCCGCATCTAATAATTTGTTTTTGTTTTTTCCAGATCACAGCCATATCTTCTTCCTCTTCCGAATCTGGAACCAAGCGAGTGTTTGTATAATGTTTACTGAAACTGTACACATTGACTTCCTTGAGGCTACTGGCCCATGATCTCCTCGCAACATAGCCCGTTACACATCTCATGCACATAGGCTGATTGTGGTACATGCTATCAATGAAACTTATTTTTGTATTACAAACAAATAAACATTACGCTCCTTTATTTCAGTACATTTTTGACAGACCTCTGTTTGTCCATACTCATGTGCAAAGAATGCCCATTTATGTTTTCCATGTTTCTTTCAAGTGTAACATTTATACGTTATGGGTTCCTCAAGTTCATATTTGGTATGCCCATGGGTGAGACATTCACCAAACTCCAGCAATTATGTGTAACATTTGATTTGTTGGCCTTCACACACCATGTTTACAAAATGAAAGCATGCCTGACACGTACAGGATTATCCTGTTGCCACTAAAAGAAGTTTGGCCATAGATGTAATAGGTGGCCTTGTGGTACGTGTAATGACATGACCTGTGTAGTTAAAGGTTGCAAACACTGTTGTAAATGTTAAAAAACTAGAACACAGGGGACGATGAATGTAGTCATAAGGTATACTCATACAGAATTCAATTACCAGAGAAAAGAGTTTAACTACCTCAGTTCAGGTCTTAGTCCAGTAACACAACACTGGCTGCTGCTCAGTGCTCATTTAATGTGATGCCAAAAGTTGTATAGTGAGACTAAAACAGTTACAATTGGTGCAGGTACAAATAATAAGAGAGACAGACACAGAGGTTGCTTTTACATTGGGAGGGATAATTACATAAAGTGCTGAGTGCAGGAATGAGGATCCAGTAACAATAGGATGGGCACAGGCAGATAGGATGTATACAGGTTACAGTATATAACCACAGATTTAGTACAAGTGTATGTTATGAAGTGCTCCTGTCCATATACCCATAGTATGAATAGATTTGGATCCTATGTTTCACAGTCACTCACCCATCTCCCAGTTGATAAGCAATTTATCCGTGTCTGGGATGCAGACCGACCATCCGCCGATGTAAAAGTTTTAGCCCTAACTATATTGCGGCAAGAGAGGCAGGAGCTACACGGGTAACACCCAACACAGTGTGCCAATACTCCAAAAATGGGGGGATGTAAGGTACATAATGACTATGTACTAGTTGGTCCCTTAGGCACCTGCCCCTCCTCACCATCATTAGCGGGCGGTCAGGAAGAAAATCACCAAGTGTAGAGTCTGTCTTCAGTACAGTATAGCTGAGTGAGGATAGCACAAATCTCCTCCCATTGGTTATTGTATGTGATTATGAACCGCACCTGTGGTTTAGTGTCTTTGTGCACACGGGGCTTAACACCCAGGAGCTGAGAGCGAGGGGTGTGTTTGGCCCGTTTGTAGCCCTTTTGGATAGAATGCCTGCTGTAACCATGAGCCCTGAATCTTTCCCCCATGTCCACTGCCCCACACTCAAAGTCACCATCTCTAGAGCAAATCCTCTGCAGGTGCAGAAACTGGCCCACGGGGATTGCCCTGATGGTAGATGAAGGGTGTGAGGAGGTGGCATGGAGCAAAGAGTTCACCGATGTTTTCTTTAGGTATAGGTCAGTAACCACACAGCCATCCTCCAAGACCAAAACACTGATATCCAGAAAATTGATTTCACTTTGTGCGACTTTATACGTGAGGTGGATTTTGTAACTGTTGGAGTTCAACCGAAACACAAGATCCTCAAGTTCAGACACGGTCTCCCCCAGGCAACAAACACATTGTCAATATAACAATGCCAGCACTGCGCATGGGAGGAGACACACGAGGCCTCGCCAAACACCTCCCTCTCCCAGTATCCCAGGAAGAGTTTAGCGTACGAAGGCGCGCATGTCACCCCCATCACAGTGTCACACCGCTGGAGGTAGAACCGGTCACTGAAGATGAAGAAATTGTGTTTCAGTGTAAACTCCAACAGTTCCAAGACTATTTTGCACACGTCCTCCCAATTACTACTCCGTAAACAGTGTCTCACAGCATGTAGGCCATAAGTGTCACCTATACTTGTGTACAAGGACTCCACATCAATAGTCACCAGCGATACCCCCCTCTCTACTTTAAGGCCGTCTAATATCCTCAGGACGTCCATAGTGTATTTGACATAGGAGAGAAGTGTCTCAACCAAAGGGTGAATATAGTACTCAATAAACGTGCATACCGGGTCACAAAACACTCCGATGCCAGAGACAATAGGACGCTGTGGGGGTACAGTGGGATTTTTGTGTATCTTAGGTAAAAGGTGGGTATCACTGGTGACTTGGTTAGCAGACCATCGTAGATTTTCTTGGGAATTATGCCCATTTCCAGGGCCCTGTCAAGGTTGGAGACGAGCTCCAAAGAAAACTCACCAAGAGGGCTAGAGTGTAGAGTACCATAATATTCTTTGTTCCGGATATATCTCTGTGCCTCTTGCTCATACATTGATGCTGGCGATATCACCACATTACCGCTCTTGTCTGCCGGATTAATTACCACATCCCTCAGGCTTTTGAGACTCTCAATTGCCCCTTTTTGCCTCAATGTGAGGTTATGATATTTGGCTCGCTTACCCAACTCATTGAGTTCTTTTACCACAAGGTGACTGAAAATCTCAACCTGAGGGCATATGGACATTGGGGGGAATATGGTGGACCGTGGGCAGAGGTGTATCGGAAACTTACCTTTTTTAGGTTCAGTTTTACTCTCCTCCTCCAAATCCTCCAGGTTTTCCAAAGCTCATATCTCTTGGTCAGTGAGTACGATGTGTTGGGTTCTTTCCTTTTTATGCAGTTTGTGCAGGACCAATTTCTGTAAAAAGAGGTTCACGTCTTTAATTACTGTAAAAGAATCGGCATTAGATGTGGGAACAAAAGTAAGGCCTAACTTAAGCACCTCAAGTTGAGGCGCTGTCAGATGATTTTCAGATAAATTAATAATTTTGAGTGCCTCCATTCCACCCCCACCCGACGCCATAGGACGTGAACCTAACCGAAATTGCGGAACAAATAATATTATGGTACTCTCCCCTCTTGCCCTCTTGGTGAGTTACCTTTGGAGCTTGTCTCCATCCTCGACAGGGCCCTGGAACTGCGCATAATTCCCAAGAAAATCTACAATGGATTTTGTGTCCCAGTTGAACTCCAACAGTTACAATATCAACCTCATGCAAAAATATACGATAACATTGGTGAACTCTTTGCTCCATGCCACCTCCTCTCACCCTTCATCTACCATCAGGGCAATCCCCGTGGGCCAGTTTCTGCACCTGCGGAGGATTTGCTCTAGGGATAGTGACTTTGAATGTGGGGCGGTGGACATGGGGGAAAGGTTCAGGGCTCGTGGTTACAGCAGGCGTTCTATCCAAAAGGGCTACAAACGGGTCAAACTCACCACTCGCTCTCAGCTCCTGGGTGTTAAGCCCCGTGTGCACAAGGACACTAAACCACAGGTGCGGTTCATAACCACATACAATAACCAGTGCGAGGAGATTCGTGCTATCCTCAATTGGCATTGGGCTGTACTGAAGACAAGCTCTACACTTGGTGATTTTCTTCCTCACCGCCCGCTAATGACGGCGAGAAGGGGCAGGAATCTAACGGACCGACTAGTACATAGTCATTATGTACCTTACGTCCTTCCCATTTTTGGAGTATCGGCGCCCCATGTTGGTGTTACCCTTGTGGCTCCTGCCTCTCTTGCCGCAATATAGTTAGGGCTAAAATGTTTACATCGGCGGACTGTCGGAGAGAATTCACCATCCGTGAATATATTTTGTGCAACTCAAAAGTGGTTGTATATTATGTTTCCTGTGATTGTGACCTTGTGAATGTGGGGCTGACATCGAGGGAGCTGAGAGTGAGAGTTCGAGAACATGTCCGTGACATCCTCAGTCTGGGGCTGTTAAGGACCTTACTCTCTTGAGAACTCTCCCCAGGCACTATAGGCAATAACACAACTGTGATCCAAAATGTTTAAGAGTCCGTGGGATTGATATCGTTCACGTGTGGAGTAGAGGTCATGACCTCAAAAATCGTTTGGCCCATTTGAAGTTCCAATGGATCGTTAGGCTGGGGACCATGAGTCCAAATGGACTCAATGAGAAATTGAGCTTTGCTCCTTTCTTGTGATGGACCTGTTCTGTATAAGGTTCTGTACTCTCCTCTACTTTTTAGTGGCTCTCCCCCTGTTGTTTTTGTTTTCAGAATATCACTTTGCTATGAGCTAACCATATTAAGAAGTGCTCTTACATGTTTTTAACCTCTTTTTTCAGTTCTTCCATACTTTTTGGGCCCCTTGGGCATCACTGAGGCTAATTTGGGCCTTGATTATGAGAGAATGCCACCCAGCCTATCCATCATTAGGATCATACCAGACAAGCCGCCTGGACAAATAGTTGGAGA
Organism: Allobates femoralis; assembly: GCA_033576535.1. NCBI lineage: Eukaryota > Metazoa > Chordata > Amphibia > Anura > Aromobatidae > Allobates > Allobates femoralis. Next base: position 130,733,428 of record JARQOC010000002.1, on the reverse strand, counting down.
AGATATGGATTGGTGGATTGGAGACATTACCAATAACTGTTGTTGATGGACATTTACTTAGCACTTTCATTGATCCCCTTATCATTCTCCTATATGGGAATCCAGAGTAGAAGGCTGTCTGGGCTTTTCTCAACATGTTAATGGAGAGCTGGGTTGGTGTAAGCGTGTTGCCCTCTTTTTTGCCCATGCACAATATGGTGGATCCGCCCCCGCGCGTGCGCTGTGCGAGCCGGTATGACCGAGCATGCGTGGGGAGCACAGGCGCGTCACTTCCGGTGAGTGACATCACTGGAAGTTTACTTCCGAACCTGGAAGTGACGCAGGATAGCTCCTCGCGGCGGCGTGAGTCCCAGCAGCACACCTGGGCCACCATGTGATGTTAGTGGGGCCCTATAAGTAGGTTTTTTAGCAGCATTCTTCCCCACAACCTCTTTGAGAAAGGATACGAAACACGTGTTGGGGTCGGCACCCCAGACACGGATAAGTTGCTTATCAACTGGGAGATGGGTGAGTGGCTGTGAAAGATAGGATCCAAATCTATTCATACTATTAATATATGGGCAGAAGCACTTGATGGTATACATTTGTACTAAATGTGTGGTAATATACTGTGACCTGTATACATCCTATCTGACTGTGTCCATCCTTTTGTTACTGGATCCTCATTCCTGCACTCAGCACTTTATGTAATTATCCCTCCCAATGTGAAAGCAACCTCTGTGTCTATTTCTCTTGTTATTTGCACCTGCACCAATTGTAGCGGTTTTAGTCTCACTGTCCAACTTTTGGCATCACATTAAATGAGCACTGAGCAGCAGCCAGTGTTGTGTTACTTGACTAAGACCTGAACTGAGGTGGTTAAACTCTTTTCACTGTTGTAACTGTTGTGGGGGAGTTTCCATGTAGCCCTGTTGGTGTATGTGTGTGTTTTCATATTTCCAATTGTAAAGGAGTATTTACACAGTCCGCCATGATGATATAATTTTGTTTTCACTAACATATGTCTGCAGGCCAAAAAAAGCCACACGAAGGGACAGAAAGGGAAGCAAGAGAAGCAGGGACAAACACCTGTGTTTTCACACACCCGCAGAAAGGTAGTGTTTGGGGCAAACTTTGTGTGCCTTCTGTCAAAAAAATAGTTTGATCTAGTGTGTTCAGACTGACACTACAGATATGTTGATTTTTCGCACATGTGCAGGTGAAGGAGGCATCCCAAGTCGGTGATCTCAGTATGGCAACAAGAAGATCTGTTGATCAAAATAAGCTTCCAGATGTAAGTATTTGGGCTAATTACACAGTTTATGTGGCTGTACTGGCCATTGTTGGGCTGCCAAACTTGAACTCAAAACCAAAGCCTACGGGTTAGCATCTTACCCGTATCACTTCAAGGTGATTATATTGCGCATCTCAGGGCCTAACGTGCCAAGCCTTGCTGTTAAGGTTTCCACGAACCTCATGTTGTGTTGTTCTTGTAGGGCACTATGAAAAAAAGCACGCCCAATATAGTAATTGTTGACGACAAGCCAAAAATCAACAAGGAAACACTTAGAAACCTTGTGGAGACGCACACGTCCATCTGGGATCAAGGGAACCCTGGCCACCCAGCTGTGGTTAAAAAGCGAAAATTGTGGACCTTGATCAGCGGCCAGATGTTTTCCAACTTTAAAGGCCTACCGCAGGAGCACCAGCAGGAAATAGTCAAAGGTAGCCTGCTAATTTACCTAAGTCAAACCTGAACAACCATTCTGTCAATGTCAGAACAGCACTGTATGTGTGTGTGCGATAATAAAAGAGTGTATGTGCGATGGCGTTCCATAAGAGTCAGATATGTTCGCGATTATAAGGACCAGGAAAAATATAAGAGTGTGGCCGTCCCACACCCTCCACGCCTTTACAAGAATTTTGAGCAGTTGAATTTTCTTCAAAAAACAGTCAAGGCTGGGATGTAAGTCCCCGCAGATGACTCTGTGCCTACAACAATGTTAACCGAGGCTCCACAGATTTATTTGCATATACAGCAATGTTTGTCGTTCATGTTCCCAACATGTGTCTTATTTTTGGATCACTTCCTTCCTTAACACAGGACATTGTGCAGTACACCGGTCATCCATCTGGAGTGTGAGGACAGCACTGGGGGTGGTTTGAGCACCAGGGACCAAGTAGGAGAGATGCTGCCATCAGATGTCAGCCAACCGGAACCACAGCCACCAAGGACCGAAGCCACCTTCACCCCAGATGCAGATGAGCCTGTGTCTTCCATCCCCGGGTGACACATCCTAGACACCAAACACTGGGGAAGGAAGACACGGATATGTTCTTGCTAGATGGGCTTCATCGCCTACAGGAGATGGTGACGCTGCAGAACAGTGCTCTGCAGCGGCAGATCGATGACATCAAGCAGAAGGACTTGCTTCATGGGAGCAGCGAGTGGCAACTCTTGATGGAATCCTATGTGCCACTCCTCTCCATCATTGACCCTAACAGGTGCATTGAGTTCAGAGAGGAGTTAAACCAACTCATTGGTCGGTACAGCCGGAGGACCAGTTCCCACACCACCATTGGGTCCGAGGACACATGACAGGATCAGGGTTAGCAATGTTTTATTGGCTCAGACCTAAATTATGTGTTTGTTTGCTTTCTTCTGCCTAAGGACGGACATCACATTACAGATTGTTTAACTGTGTTGAAAAATGTGTCTGTGTGTAAAGGATGAAATGTCATACCTATTGGGAAATTATAAGGGCATATCAGTGTTGGCGGGCCACAAAAATGTCTTACAGTCAGGCTGGTATGTGAGGTGGGTATTGCCAATATTACTCAGGCTGACCTGCTAAACATTCGGGGACTGACATCAGTGTGCATGGTGAGATGTGTTAATGTTGCCCTTGGCTAACCTGCAATTTGTAACATTCGGTCCTAAAACCATGACTTTGTTTCATACAGGCTACATATGGCAAGCTTAGGTTTGTAAGTTTGAGTGGCCAGCTCAACATACAACACTGTTTAGTACCTGAGAAGTCCAGCCGTGACCAAAATCTTCAAACATATTTTAGGGACACCAAAATAGTTCATGCACATTCAGGAAGGACTTAGTTTTTGAATAAGGGACACATTAAATGCAGCAAATGCACATGTGAGTGTTAGGTATGTGCTAGCAATAATGGCCAAATGTGTGAGTGTGCAAAAAAAAACTCACAGTAGTGTGTTGCTTGTAGATAAGGCAACAAGAAACACATGTGTGACAAGATTTTATTTACGCTAACATGCCCATCAAACACATATGCATGCTACACCATCTCAACAGGCCTACTCTTTACACACAAGCACACAGGCCTATGAGGACATCTTGGACAGTAGCATGGGCAGGTACCCCTAGTTTGGAGTATGTGTTTGGAGTATGTGTGTGGAGGTGCGACATTAACCCTTCAATGTGTGCAACAACTTAAATTAACGGGGAAGGTACATTACTTTGTGGAGCAAAAACAACACAAACAACATTGGGTGTGTTTAAATTTTAGTAACAAAAAAGGTACACAAACAGTGATGCAAAAATGATTACACAAATTGCAAACAAAATGAACATGGGCTAATAACACCAAATAAGGACCCAGGACATTCAAATATGCGCAGCAAGACTTGGTATCTGACCAACGTCAGTCATGAAGTATTCTGCAAATTGATTCCGCACTTCCATGGCTGCCACAGGAAATCGGACATTCTCATCTTGGAGCCCAATCAGGGTTGAATCCCATTCATAGGGGTCCACTATAGGGTCATGCCAGCAGACGAAATTATGTAAGTAGACACATGCCTTCACGACACTATCCACATTGTGGGGGTGCAATTGAATACATGAGAGGAGCACACGCCACTTTGAGGACAAGATCCCAAACGCATTTTGAAGTTATGCCAGGTCTGGGTGAGGGTGCGGCCGGCATAAGGCTTCATGAGGTTCATGGACAGCTGAAAAGCCTCATTTGCTACAAGCAAACAGGGGAGACTGGGCGCTGTTGTTCCACGTAAAGGGCATGGGGGGGGGGATGTTGAAGCGGTTATGATATAGAGCTTTCCCCATGTTGCTGTCTCTAAAGACACATAAGTTGCTTGTGTGCCCATGCGCTCCAATGTCCACAACAACAAATCTCCCTTGGGCATCGTCAATGGCCATTAAAACAATAGAAAAAAACTTCTTATATTGTGGAAGTTGGTGCCACTAGTTGGCGGCTTATGGATCCGTATATGCTTGCCATCAAGGGCACCAATACAGTTGGGGAATTGAGACACCGGGGCAAAACGGTTGGCATTTTGCAGCCACATTTCGGGGGCTGGTGGTGGCAAGCTCATGGCATGCAATTTTGTGCATATCACTTCACATGTTTCAGGCACGATGCTGCAGATGGTGGAGCACCCAATCCTGAACTGGTAGTGTAGTGAGGCATAACTTTCCCCGGTCGCCAAGTACCTGCAATGATAAGGGACCCAAAGTTATCAATGAACACACACACACATGACATGACGTACTGTTGAGGCATGGAGACATAACATGTGTACAGTGTGTGCTGGTAAAAATGAAATGACCCAAAAAAACCTACCTCAGGGTCACTACCAATCTTTCTGTTGGGGATATGGCTGACCAACACCTTGTATCCTGGTGACAGATGTCTTCTTCAACCAGGCCGAGGAGAACATCAAATGTTGAGACTAGAGATGAGCGATGTTCGACTCGAATAGTTTGCCAATCTCAAATTCTCAAATTCGAGTTGATTTTGGCCCTATTCGAGTCATTCACCGAATTCGAACAATTTGGTTCCAATTCGGCGAATTTCGAACATGTTCGATTTTGGTTAGAAAATGCGGCAGATGCGGTCAGAAAACCGCATCTGCCGCATTTTGAGCCAAAAATAGATATTTTTATGATTCTGACCCTTTCTTTAAGTAAAATAAAGTATCCGAATCATAAAAATATCTATTTTACGCTTTCCGGCAAGGTCCTGTGCTTCTAGGACCTGTGGTGACGTCATGTTCTCGCGGGAACTCCGGTCACGTGACCGGAGTTCCCGCGAGAACATGACGTCACCACAGGTCCTATTATCAATAGGACCTTGCCGGAAAGCTTAAAATAGATATTTTTATGATTCGGACCCTTTCTTTTACTACAAGGCCATCACTAATATCATTAAGAAATACTTACCTATCCTAAACAGGGATCAAAAACTATCCCAAATTGCAAACGTTGGGTGCACTTCAGGCGAATTAAAAAGAAGAATATGTAGACACCTATCAGATGTTACTAATCAATCAGCACTGAACATTTCAGCAGTGTCTAAACATTTCCTAAGGGAACATAAAGGAGACACCAGCACCTTCAGGTTTCAGGGGATTGATAAAATAAATAGGCATCCGAGGGGCGGTGACATAAGGCGGTTATTGCTACAGAAAGAATCGCATTGGATTTTTCATCTGGGAACAAGGGTTCCACATGGACTTAATGTAAGACAGGACATCATTTTGCAATGATAGTTCTTAAAATGAGACGTATATTTGCATGAGATTTTTTGTTATATTCACATAGGTTTTTAATGATAATGTTTCTGCATTTTTTCATACTCTGTAGTATTGTATTAAATAATGTTTCTTATCACTTTATGTCACAGCTGTGCACAGGGGGTGGGACAGAATGTGTATTTATTGAGGACCCACCCTTGTAACTCTTTGCCATGATTAAGACTGTGTAGTCGAAACATGTTGGCTTGATGCACACCCCGCTGTTTTATGGAGGTTTTGTATAGTAAATAAACAAGCATTCCGGAAATTCTCCGCTGGATCTTTCTCCTTATTTTGATTATGTATGAATTCTGCCTGGAAAAGTGCTTAAAAAGGGTTAAAAAGAACTTGCAATGTCATAAAGACTTACTGTGCATATATTTAGACTTTTTGAGCTTTTAATTGTTTAAAGCTTGAATAGCTGAGAGGCGGCTAAAAAGGTGACCTGACTATTCTATTGGCTGCATCCACTTGAAAAGATGCTCACTAGTTTATATGCTGTATACAGTTGAAGCACCACATTAGTTTTTTTTTTTTTCTAAATGCGAGAGTGGCACTTTAAATTTAAGCCCCCCTGACTTCAGTCATATACTTACAGTAGGTGGAGTCCCTATTTTTTTGGTGCTGCTTCGGTCCCATGGTTCCGTCTTGTGTCTGAAACTTTTGACAGACCAAAAGTCAGAAGTTACATCACAAGCGGTCAATGCAACTCTATGATGACCAAAATGAGGCACTTAAAGAGTTGAGATGATTTGTGATCTATGGCAGGGGTCCCCAACAACCAGGCCGCAGACCAGGACCATGGGGGTCTCTGCGCCACAGAGCACTACACACTCTCTGCGGTGGCTCTGAACTGTGGATGCTGCTGCCCACCTCCCTGAATGAGATGTCACCACCCACCTGCAGCATTACAGCGCCTCTGCTATATTCCTCAGCTGTGGGCATAGATGTACGAGTGGAGCAGTCGGCCAATCACGGCGCAGCAGCCGGGCCCTGATTGGCTAGTGGTTGCTGCGCTGTGATTGGCCGGCTTCTTCACTCATACATCTACGCCGACAAATGAGGAAGGGAGCAGAGTCGGCGCAATGCTGCATGTGGAGGGGCGGACCGGTGAGCAGTGTGTAAGCGTAAGATTGTGTGTGCTGCATGAGGATGATGATGGGGGGCACAGTATTGGGGGCTGCATGGAGATGGTGGAGGCTGCAAGAGGAGAACAGTGGGGGGCTGCAAGAGGAGGAGGACGGTGGGGGCTGCAAGAGGAGGAGGATGGTGGGGGCTGCAAGAGGAGGATGGTGGGGCTGCAAGAGGAGGACGGTGGAGGCTGCAAGAGGAGGAGGACAATGGAGGCTGCAAGAGGAGGAGGATGGTGGGGGCTGCAAGAGGAGGATGATAGGGGCTGCAAAAGGAGGAGGATGATGGTGGCTGCAAGAGGAGGAGGACGGTGGAGGCTGCAAGAGGAGGAGGATGATGGGGGCTGAAAGAGGAAGAGGATGGTGGTGGCTGGAGGAGGATGGTGGGGGCTGCAAGGGGATTATGATGGGGGATATGGTATTGCGGGCTGCAAGGGGATGATGTGGATATTGTGCACTGCAAGGGGATGATGGGGATACCATATTGGGGCTGCAAGGGGATGGAAAAATAAGATATCCCCTGAAAATAGGACATAACACATCTTTCAGGGAAAAAGGTTACTAAACTCCAATCCTTCTCCATAACCCCGCCCCATATTTCCAAAGCCCCACCCCTATGCCATTTTCCCACCCCCCCACTGGGCCTCGGAAAAATGGTCTTGCATGAAGCCGATCCCCGATGCAAAAAAGGTTGGGGACCACTGATCTATGGCATGCTCCATAAAATACTGGGCCTGCTAGCAGATCACAAATCCCCAGAGACCAATCAGAGTGGCAGCGATAGAAGATAAAGAGGACTTATAATTAAAGGGAGTCTGTCAGGTCAAAGATCCATACGTAACTGATATCATTTTCTAGTTCATCGCTCAAAGCTCTTTCTATTATTGTATTTCTATTATTTATGCTTCCCTCCTATCCTGTGTAAACTTCAAATGAAGAGATTCATTTCATCAATCACAGTGAGTTCTCTGCTTTCCACTCCCCATAGGATGAATATTCATGTCATATATTCACATCACTGCACTGCACAGAAGAAAATCAGTAGAAATCACTCACGGGGGTGGGGGGGAGTGGCTGTATCCTCCTCTCTGCTCTCTTTTGCTGCACACCAACGAGAGGTTAAATAAGCACAGAATCTGTTATAGACAGGCTCCTGCTCAGAGAATCAAATGGAAGAGATTGCTTATCTAGGTAAGGCGATGTTTAGAAATCAGATGTGTCCCTGTAATCTCTCCCTCCCTCCATCTCCTCATCAGATTCTTCTAAATGAAATTGAAACCAGACAGGCAGAGAACAGGGGGGAGGGAGGAGGGAGGAGGGAGAGGGAAGTGCCTGAGAAGGAGTGAATAATAAATTAACTCTTAGGCTAGGGTCATACTGGCGTCATGGATGCGTTTTTTCCATGCGTTTTTCACACTTGTCTTTTGTGAAAAATGCATGGAAAAACACATCCATAGGCCCCAATGCAAAAACACATGGCCAAAGTGCCTCCTGGCGGCGCCGACATCGCCCCTTTACATGAGGCAACGTAGGGGCGATATCGCCGCCGATAAGCCACGCCCCTACGTTGCCTATGTAATTGGCAATGATGTCGCCCCGTGTGACGGGCCCTTAAGTGTCATACTGAAGAATGACCTGACAGAGTGCCTTTACACAGTATTCCAGCAGGGCAATAAATGAAAAATTTGAATAGTGCTTTAACAAAAAAAGCTGCCTGAAAGGCCTCATCAAAAATGACCAATATGTCACCAGCGATGACTTTTTAGGAAAAGCACCAAAGACAAAACTCAGTGGGTATACCAGTGTATAAAAGATGCAATGTGCACATACCCTTACTGAGGCGATTGACCTTCAAATACTTTGTGGTGTAAATTTCAACTTTTAGTTGATAGGTATTAATGTCTTGGCTAGTATAAAATACATTTTAGCAATATGCACCTTAAAGCAGTTCTCAAATTTTAACATTTTTGTTCCCAGGCATCTGATGTAAATAAAGGTGAATTAACAAGGCTCGAGCAGTGATATCAGTGAGGCACATTTTATTAAAATTTTTTTTTTTAAAGGTAGAGAATGCCTGAGGAATAAAAATGTTAATTAGAACACCCTCTCACCTGACTGTGTTTATAATAAAGCAAATCTCTTTATCCAGGTAAGGTTAATGTACCATGTCAGAATGACTTTTTTTCTTTTTAAAGATTCCCTGCTTAAAGGGTTAGTCTGAGACCAGATACCTTTTTCTTAACTTCCTCATTTATTCCTATAATCTAAGATATTTTCTAATAAACTTCCTTTAATATGTATTCTGGGATACTCACACAAAATGTCATCGAGCAGGGTGACAGGCCATAGGCACTTTCTCAGCCCATCCCTGAAACAAAGTGTCATTGTGATGCTGGCTACAGGGGCGGGACTGTCAATGTTGCCTTCACAGCGGTCTACAGTCCCCCTTCCCTCCTCCCCACAGTGCAGTGTCCCATCCCATCCCCTTCTTACACCCCCCTGCAATGTGCTGTCTCATTTTCCCCCATGCCTTGTCACTCCACCTGACTGGCGATGCAGGAGATCGGTGGTGTATGATGACATAAGCTCCACCCACATGTGACTTCAATGGAAGCTCATTGCTTAACAGTATGCATAAACTGTCCAGGATAGACCATTGATGTCACTTGTGGGCAGAGATTATGTCATCCTGCACCACCGATGTCCAGCATCACCAGTCAGTGCAATCACACAGGAGGATCAACAAGGAGGGAAGATGAGGGGAAGATGAGAAAGCACATTGTGGGAAGGAGAATAATGGGGTTGCAGACCCTTATGATGACAATATTGACAATGACATTTTGTTTCAGGAGAAGCTAAGGAAGTGCCTATGGACTGTCACCCTGCTTGATGACATTTCGTGAGTTTCCCAGCATGCACTGGGGCACTCACATGATACATCATCAGGCAGGAAATAGAAGAAAAACAAATAATAGCTGTTAGATAGCATAGAGAGGAAACTTTAGGGAATTAGTAAAGGAAGTATATTACAAATTATCTTAGATTATAGTAATAAATTAGATAGGAAGGTAGAAAAAAAGTTGCTAGTTTCGGACTAACCCTTTAATATCAAAATGAGAGTCCAGACATAGCTGTCTCTTTTTAATATCATTTTAATATTGGGATTATATATCCATTTTGACAAGTGCACGAGTTTCACCAGGTTCAAAAAACCTATTTATTAACCCATGCAGTTTGTATTAGGGCTCTTTCAGACGTCTGTTTTTTCATGTGCGAGGAAAAAGAAAGATTTATCTGAATGTCATCAGAGTTTGGTGTGAGTATCATCAGTTTTTCTCATACATGTAAAAAAATACTCTGTTTTGCTATGTAGCAGTTCGTGAAAATTGACCTTACTCAGGTCTTATCCAAGTGTTGAACCTATGAATGGCCGTATTAGTTGAGGCTAACTCAAAAATCAATTAAAACCTATATAAGAAAAGAGTTTATAGCCTGATTATTGGTATAACATTATCTTTATTGTTACATATATCAGGTTAAAATTTACAAAAATCACAATGATGATAAAACTAGATTCAGGATAATGATAGAACACCATGAATATTTGCATCCAACTGACACTGAAAACCCAGTAAAGGACAATAAGGACAATACCTATAAATGCTCTTCAGGGTATTTCGCTGAATGCGGCAGATCCGGCAGATTTACCGCATCTTCCGCTTAACAGCCAACTTGCGGAGCACTTGCGGCAAGCCCTCATTCATTCTCTATGGGGCTTGCAGCAGGTGCGGCAAGTGCAGTTTTGCCGCGATCCAGCACTTGAGGCCGCGCAAAAAAAAGCAGCTAACCATGGATTTTGCCCTGCCAGATTGCATAGACAATGAATGGGGGCTTGCCACAGGTGTACCGCAAATTGTCCTTTAGGTGATAGATCCAGCAGATGCGATAAATCTGCCGGATCTGCGGCATGCAGCGAAAAACGCTGATGTGAAAGGAGCCTACCTATATTAAATTGTAGGATTATATACATACAAATAAATAGATGTATAAGAATGAATTTTGCGATTCTTACCTATTTAGTTTTTTACATTCAAACTATTTTGTTACTTTATCTAACTTCTATTGTAACCGAACTGTAGATTTGCTGTATTGCTTCTTGAAGAATCTTTTATTTCTCTTCCAAAGCTTTCTGGCAGAATTTCAATTGCATCTTACAAAGCTGTACCTACAGTAGCTTCAAACTGGCACCGCAAGTCTTGTATGAACAGCGTGATCATTCCCAATCAGCCATAGAAACGGCTGCCAGACAGGCAATGTATCAAAATTAGGTTTCCCACTTGGCAGCGTGCTGTGTTAATGACTAAGCCTTCAGGCTTTTCTAATTCTGCTGATAAGCACACCTCACAGTAAATTATTTTGTATAGCACAGAATGTGTTTAAAAAAATCTGTCTCACATTGAAAGATAGTGTATTTTATACTGCACAATATTTACAAATATTAATTGCAGAAAACAGAATGAATAAAACATTATCAGGCAGGCACCAAATGTAGGCAACATTTTTATATAAATATTTCTGTTTGCATGTGTTTATTCACTTAGAATTCACCTATACATAAACATCTAATGGTACCTTTACATGCCGCTACAAAAGGTTAGAAACAACCGGGTGTCGGAGACAAATGTATCTTGCACCGTCAAAACACCGCGAGGTAGCGGCGTGTAAATCAGGTTGTTGCCACTCGTCACTGTCGACACCTGTTTTTGAGCACTGCTCTAAAACAGGTTGGTTTCAACCCGATGGTAGCGGTGTCTAAATGAGGTACAGGTAGGTTTTTTCGTCACCTAGTGAACTCCCTGGGGTGTGACACAGCCTCCGGGATACCGCCCCCTTCAGCGATAATTGGTGAAAGCTCCTGCTTTACGATTGGTTGTCTCTGCATAGGGCGGCATATTTAAGGAGCTGACCAGTCACACTATAACACTATACAATTGCAATAGCATCATGTATTAGCCAGCCTTCCTGCGCTGCCTGGCCAATCATGATGCTATTGCATTGTCCAATCACCGTACGAGCGTCTCGTAATCCACAATTCTGGCACGCCTATGTGTTGTCCCTGCTGCCCCAGGTCCTCCCATATTACCTTCTGTAGCGGCGTGTAAATGAGGGACAGTGCTCAACAGAAGGTAACTTGAGCACCCGGTGGTGCATCCAGAGATAGATTAAACCTTCTGTAGAGCACTTTGTAGTGGCGTGTAAAGGCGGTATCGGGTACCGTTTGCAACCGTTGGAACGTGCTCATGCACGTGAGACACCCGGTTGTTTCTAACCTTCTGTAGCGGCGTGTAAAGGTACCATCTCATATATAAAGCTGAATGTGTGTATGTGTGTGTATGTGTATATGTGTGTGTATATCCGGGATTGGCATCTACACCGTCTCAACTACAGCCGCAAAATTTTGCACAGTCATACGTCTGGACCCCGGGAGCGTCATAGCCTATGATGTGAGGCGAAATTTTAACCCTGCGCGTTCCAGTTCACCAAACAATTTTGGAACTATCTACATAATGGGGAAAAAGGGAAAGGAAACGTGTGGGAGGAAAATCGACAGCTGTCAGCTACAGCTACAAAAATTTGCACAGTCACACGTCTGGACCCCGAGAGCGTCATAGGCTATGTTGTGAGGCGAAATTTTAACTCTGCACATTCCAGTTCACCAAACAATTTTGCCCCTATCTACATAAAGGGGAAAAAGTGAATGGAAAAGTGTTGGAGGAAAATCGACAGCTGTCAGCTATAGAGACAAAATTTTGCACAGTCACACGTCTGGACCCTGAGAGCGTCATAGGCTATGTTGTGAGGCGAAATTTTAACCCTGCGCGTTCCAGTACACCAAACAATTTTGCCCCTATCTACATAATGAGGAAAAAGTGAATGGAAAAGTGTTGGAGGAAAATCGACAGCTGTCAGCTATAGAGACAAAATTTTGCACAGTCACACGTCTGGACCCCAGGAGCGTCATAGGCTATATTGTGAGGCGAAATTTTAACCCCGTGCATTCCAATTCACCAAACAATTTTGCCCCTATCTATATAATGGGGAAAAAGTAACAGTTACCAGATGACAGTTGTGAATAAGAGGGGCTTAACCCCTTCACGACACGTGACACAGCGTTTGTGCCATGAAATCCAATGCGTTCCCGACCGGTGGCACAGATGCTGTGCCATCAGGGGAACGCACTCCTGCAGCTCGAGTGAGGGTCTCACTGACCTGTCACTCGGGCTGCAGGGACATGGGGACTTGTGTAACACCCCAGGGGGGGTCGATTTGCCACCCCGATGCTACAGCCTCGGTGATTGGCGGTTTAAAATTGAAACCGCCAATTACCGGGAATGTAGCATTATGCTGCCTCCCCGCCTCTTCCTATGTCCTCTCCAGCTTCCTGCCCCCTCCATTATCCCTCCCAGCCCTCCCCTGCCTCTCTCCTGCCTCTCCCCTGTCTCTCCCCTGCACCAGGACCGGCGGTACCGGCGGTAGCGATCACCGGAGATCGCCGGTACCGCCGCTCCAGCCGTCGCCTCCGCTCCCACCGCCGCTCCAGCCCCCTCCGCCTCTGCTCTTACTGCCGCCGGCGCTGCTCCAGCCTCCTCCACTCCAGCCGCCGCTCCAGCCCCCTCCGCCTCTGCTCTTACCGCCGCCGCTGCTTCAGCCTCCTCCGCTCCAGCTGCCGCCGCTCCAGCCTCCGCAGCTCAAGCCTCAGCCGCCGCCGCCGTTCATCTCCGCTCCGGTGGTCCCCTGGACTCCCCGCCGCCGACCTGATGTCAGATCCCTTCACTGCAGCAGGGAAGGGATCTGACGGACCTGGTGCAGGGATCCATTATGTGATCCCTGTGCCAGGGCTATGAGATCCCTTCACAGCTGTGAAGGGATCTGACTGACCTGGTGCAGGGATCCATTATGTGATCCCTGTGCCAGGGCTATGAGATCCCTTCACAGCTGTGAAGGGATCTGACTGACCTGGTGCAGGGATCCATTATGTAATCCCTGTGCCAGGGCTATGAGATCCCTTCACAGCTGTGAAGGAATCTTACAGTCCTGGTGCAGGGATCCATTGTGTGATCCCTGTGCCAGGGCTATGAGATCCCTTTGCCGCAGCCATGAAGGGATCTGACAGTCCTGGCACAGGGATCCATTGTGTGATCCCCTCGCCGCACCCGTAGAGTGATCCAACAGTCATGGTGCAGGGATCCATTGTGCGATCCCTGTGCCAGGGCTGTGAGATCCCTTTGCTGCAGCCATGAAGGGATCCAACAGTCCTGGCGCAGCGATCTGTTGTGTGATCCCTTCGCCGCAGCGGTGAATGGATCTGCCAGGCCTAGCACAGGGATCCGTTGCGTGATCCCTTCGCCGCAGCCGTGAATGGATCTGCCAGGCCTGGCGCAGGGATCCGTTGTGTGATCCCTTCGCCGCAGCCGTGAATGGATCCGCCAGGCCTGGCGCAGGGATCTGTTGTGTGATCCCTTCGTCGCAGCCGTGAATGGATCTGCCAGGCCTGGCGCAGGGATCCGTTGTGTGATCCCTTCGCCGCAGCCGTGAATGGATCTGCCAGGCCTGGCGCAGGGATCCGTTGTGTGATCCCTTCGCCGCAGCCGTGAATGGATCCGCCAGGCCTGGCGCAGGGATCTGTTGTGTGATCCCTGTGCCAGGGCTGTGTGATCCCTTCGCCGCAGCCGTGAATGGATCTGCCAGGCCTGGCGCAGGGATCCGTTGTGTGATCCCTTCGCCGCAGCCGTGAATGGATCTGCCAGGCCTGGCGCAGGGATCCGTTGTGTGATCCCTTCACCGCAGCCGTGAATGGATCCGCCAGGCCTGGCGCAGGGATCTGTTGTGTGATCCCTGTGCCAGGGCTGTGTGATCCCTTCGCCGCAGCCGTGAATGGATCTGCCAGGCCTGGCGCAGGGATCCGTTGTGTGATCCCTTCGCCGCAGCCGTGAATGGATCTGCCAGGCCTGGCGCAGGGATCCGTTGTGTGATCCCTTCACCGCAGCCGTGAATGGATCCGCCAGGCCTGGCGCAGGGATCTGTTGTGTGATCCCTGTGCCAGGGCTGTGAGATCCCTTCACTGCAGCCGTGAAGGGATCTGACAACTTTGGCACAGTGATCCATTATGTGATCACTGTGCCAACACTGTCAGATCACTTTGCTGCAGCCCCAATCCCCCTGCAGGGGGATCAACTTGCAGAGGAGGGATCCTGGCAGCTCCGGCACAGTGATCACATAGTGGATCACTGTGCCCGAGCTGTGAGATCGCTTTCTGCAGCGCGATCCTACTGCATGGCAATCAAGCTGCAGAAAGCGATCTGAGAGCACAGGCACAGTGATACACATATTGGAACACTGCGCCCGGGCTGTAAGATCGCTACTCTGCAGCCTGATCCGCCTGCATGGGGATCGAGCTGCAGAAAGCGATCTCGCAGCCTCGGCGCAATAATCCACATAGCGGATCACTGCACCCAGGCTGCCAGATCGCTGCTCTGCAGTCCGATCCGCCTGCATGCAGATCGAGCTGCAGAAAGCAATCTCGCTGCACCCAGGATGCCAGATCGCTGCTCTGCAGTCCGATCCTCCTGCATGGGGATCGAGCTCCAGAAAGTGATCTCGCTGCACCCGGGATGCCAGATCGCTGCTCTGCAGTCCAATCCTCCTGCATGGGGATCGAGCTGCAGAAAGCAATCTCGCAGCCCCAGCGCTGCACCCGGACTGCCAGATTGCTGCTCTGCAGTCCGATCCGCCTGCATGCGGATCGAGCTGCAGAAAACAATCTCGCAGCCCCGGCGCTGCACCCGAGATGCCAGATCGCTGCTTTGCAGTCCTATCTGCCTGCATGCTGATCGAACTGCAGAAAGCGATCTCACAGCCCCAGTGTGGATCACTGCACCCGGGCTGTCAGATCGCTACTTTGCAGTCCGGTCCGCCTGCATGGCGATCATGGGACGTTCGTTATGGACTACGTCGGAGGCGATTGAGCGTCGTGGGACCTTCGTTATGGACTACGTCGGATCTTTTTATAATAAAGATGGAGTCTGAATTTAGTTTGTGTTTTTTTTCCAAATAAAAATATTTTTCTCTGTGTGTATTTATTGACTACTTACCAGAGATTCCTAATGGCGGGTCTAACATTGGCCCAATATTATGAATCTCGGGCTTAGTGCCAGCTGCCAATAAAAAGCTGGCATTAACCCCTTTATTACCCAGTTTGCCACCGGCACCAGGGCAACTGGAAGAGCATGGGTACAGCGCCAGAAAATGGCGCTTCAATGAATGCGCCATTTTCTGGGGCGGCTGCGGGCTGCAATTCGCAGCATGGGGGGCCCAGAACGATTGGGCCTTTCCATGCTGAGGGTTCCAGCCCCCAGCTGCCTAGTTGTACCTGGCTGGGCCAAAAATGTGGCGGAGCCCTATGTCATTTTTTTTCTAGAATTAGTTCTAGAAATAAAAAAAAATGGGCTTCGCTGTATTTTTGGTTGCAGCCAGGTACAACGAGGCAGCTGGGGGTTGCTGGCAGTCTGTAGCTGCCAAGTTGTACCTGGCTGGACCAAAAATATGGCGGAGCCCCACGTCATTTTTTTTTTCTTCTAGAATTAGTTCTAGAAATAAAAAAAAGGCCTTCGCTGTATTTTTGGTAGCCAGCCAGGTACAACTTGGCAGCTGGCTGATTGGAATCCTCAGTGTGGAGAGACCCAAATTGCAACCCACAGCCACCCAAGAAAATAGCGCATTCATTAGAGGCGGCATTTTCTGGTGCTGTACCCCAACTCTTCCAGTTGCCATTGTACTGGTGGCACACGGGTTCTCCATATGAGACATGGTGTCCGCTAACAAATTCAATGGAAAATTAGCTCCAATTGTTAGCGGAAACCATATCGGGTATGGAGAGCCCCTCCCTGTATGCCTGAACATTGGAGCTCCCCCACAAGTGACCCCATTTTGGAAACTAGACCCCCTAAGGAACATATCTAGATGCATAGTGAGCACTTTGAACCCCAAGATGCTTCACAAGTTCATCCATAAGAATGAAAAAGCATTTTTTTTCCACAAAAAGTTTATTTTTTCATTTTTACGGATCAATTTGTGAAGCATCTTGGGGTTCAAAGTGCTCACTATGCATCTAGATACGTTCCTTGGGTGGTCTAGTTTCCAAAATGGGGTCACTTGTGGGGGAGCTCCAATGTTCAGGCACATAGGGGCTCTTCATATCCTACATGGTGTCCGCTAACAATTCCAATTGTTAGTGGACACCATGTTGCGTATGGAGAGCCCCTGTGTGTCTCCACATTGGAGCTCCCCCACAAGTGACCCCATTTTGGAAACTAGACCCCCTAAGGAACAAATCAAGATCCATAGTGAGCACTTTGAACCCCCAGAAGCTTCACAAATTTATCCATAAAAATGAAAAAGCACTTTTTTTTTTCCACAAACATTTTCTATTTTAATTTTTACGGATCAATTTGTGAAGCATCTGGGGTTCAAAGTGCTCACTATGCATCTAGATATGTTCCCTGGGGGGTCTAGTTTCCAAAATGGGGTCACTTGTGGGGGAGCTCCAATGTGGAGACACACAGGGACCCTCCAAACGCAACATGGTGTCCGCTAACAATTTGAGCTCCATTTCCATTCAAATTGTTAGCGGACACCATGTCGCGTTTGGAGGGTCCCTGTGTGTCTCCACATTGGAGCTCCCCCACAAGTGACCCCATTTTGGAAACTAGACTCCCTAAGGAACGTATCTAGATGCATAGTGAGCACTTTGAATCCCCAGGTGCTTCACAACTTGATCCGTAAAAATGAAAATAGAAAGTTTTTGTGGAAAAAAAAATGCTTTTTCATTTTTATGAATGAATTTGTGAAGCATCTGGGGGTTCAAAGTGCTCACTATGCATCTAGATACGTTCCTTAGGGGGTCTAGTTTCCAAAATGGGGTCACTTGTGGGGGAGCTCCAATGTGGAGACACACAGGGACCCTCCAAACGCAACATGGTGTCCGCTAACAATTTGAGCTCCATTTCCATTCATATTGTTAGCGGACACCATGTCGCGTTTGGAGGGTCCCTGTGTGTCTCCACATTGGAGCTCCCCCACAAGTGACCCCATTTTGGAAACTAGACTCCCTAAGGAACGTATCTAGATGCATAGTGAGCACTTTGAATCCCCAGGTGCTTCACAACTTGATCCGTAAAAATGAAAATAGAAAGTTTTTGTGGAAAAAAAAATGCTTTTTCATTTTTATGAATGAATTTGTGAAGCATCTGGGGGTTCAAAGTGCTCACTATGCATCTAGATACGTTCCTTAGGGGGTCTAGTTTCCAAAATGGGGTCACTTGTGGGGGAGCTCCAATGTGGAGACACACAGGGACCCTCCAAACGCAACATGGTGTCCGCTAACAATTTGAATGGAAAATTAGCTCAAATTGTTAGCGGACACCATGTTGCATTTGAAGGGTTCCTCTGTGTGTCCACATTGGAGCTCCCCAACAAGTGACCACATTTTGGAAACTAGACCCCCTAAGGAACGTATCTAGATGCATAGTGAGCACTTTGAACCCCCAGGTGCTTCACAAATTCATCCGTAAAAATGAGAAAGCACTTTTTATTCCACAAAACTTTTCTTTTTTCATTTTTACGGATCAATTTGTGAAGCACCTGGGGGTTCAAAGTGCTCACTATGCATCTAGATACGTTCCTTAGGGGGTCTAGTTTCCAAAATGGGGTCACTTGTGGGGGAGCTCCAATGTGGAGACACACAGGGACCCTCCAAACACGACATGGTGTCCACTAAAAATTTGAACTCATTTTCCATTCAAATTGTTAGCGGACACCATGTCGCGTTTGGAGGGTCCCTGTGTGTCTCCACATTGGAGCTCCTCCACAAGTGACCCCATTTTGGAAACTAGACCCCGAAGGAACGTATCTAGATGCATAGTGAGCACTTTGAACCCCAGATGCTTCACAAATTCATCCATAAAAATGAAAAAACACTTTTGTTTTCATAAAAAATTTCTTTTTGCCTAAATGTTTTCAGTTTCACATGGGCAAAGAGATACAATACATCCCAAAATGTGTTGGGCAATTTCTCCTGAGTACACCGATACCTCATATGTGGTCATAAACCACTGTTTGGGCGCACGGCAGGGCTCAGAGGTGAAGGAGCGCCATTTCACTTTTTGAACGGAAAATTGGCTCCAAAATTCAAATTGCGCTCCTTCCCTTCTGAGCCCTGCCGTGCGCCCAAACAGTGGTTTATGACCACATATGAGGTATCAGTGTACTCAGGAGAAATTGCCCAACAAATTTTAGGATCCATTTTATCCTGTTACCCATGTGAAAATGAAAAAATTGAGGCTAAAAGAACACTTTTGTTACAAAAATTAAAATGTCTATTTTTTCCTTCAACTTTATTTTAGTTCCTGTGAAGCACCTGAAGGGTTAATAATCTTCTTGAATATAGTTTTGAGTAGCTTGAGGGGTGCAGTTTTTGGAATGGTGTGACTTTTGGGTGTTTTCTGTCACATTGGCCCCTCAAAGGGACTTCAAATGTGATGTGGTCACTAAAAAAAAATGAATTGTAAATTTTGCTGGAAAAATGAGAAATTACTCATGAACTTTGAACCTGAATAACGTCCTACCAAAATTTTTTTTTCTTCCAAAATTGTGCTGATGTAAAGTAGACATGTGGAAAATGTTTTTTATTAACTATTTTGTGGCACATAACTCTCTGGTTTAGCAGAATAAAAATAAAAAATTTGAAAATTGCTAAATTTTCAAAATTTTTGCCAAATTTTTGATTTTTTTCACAAATAAACGCAAAAATTATCGACCTAAATTTAATACTAACATGAAGCCCAATATGTCACGAAAAAAACAATCTCAGAATCGCTCGGATCCAATGAAGCGTTCCAGAGATATTGCCTCATAAAGGGACACTGGTCAGAATTGCCAAAAATGCCTCGGTCTTTAGGGTCAAAATAGGCTCGGTCATGAAGGGGTTAATGATAGCACCAAAGACTTACAGCACATACCAGCATATAGTCACAAAGATGGGGCCCCAACATGAGATATTCACCACACACGGGGACATGTATACACACCACATGCACACAAAGAGCAACAGCAAGTGTATAGTCGCTAAAGTGCAGCACCAACATTGGATACTCACCACGCACCCGAACAAACACACACACACCACAAAGAGACACACACAACACAGAGACACACACCTCCCCCAAGGGGACACACACACACTCTATAGCGACACATGCACTCACCCCACAGGGACACATACACACCACAAAGAGACACACATAACACAGACACACACACCACACAGACCCCCCCACAGGGACACACACACATAGCCACCCTATAGGGACACATGCACTCACCCCACAGGGACACACACACACACACAAAGAGACAAACACAACACAGATAACACACACACACACACCACACAGACCCCCGCCCACAGGGACACACACACATACACTCCCTATAGGGACACATGCCCTCACCCCACAGGGACACACGCACACCACAAAGAGACACACACAACAGAGACACACACCACACAGACCCCCCCACACAGGGACACACACATACACACCCTATAGGGGCACATGCACACACCCCACAGGGACACACCACCACAAAGAGACACATACAACAGAGACACACACCACACAGACCCCCCCCCCACAGGGACACACACAAACACAACCCCAGGGACACACACACCACACAGACAAACACAGATGTGCACAAATCACCTCACACAACTTGCCTCATACGTGTGCTATCTTTATTTTACAAACATAAACATCTGATTAAAAACAGCCAATGTGCAACTCATGTGCCATATAGGGAATTAAGGCAGATGTCAGCCACATGAGCTGTTTTTTATGTGTATGTGTGTGGTAATATATACTGGCCAGCTGGGGAGAGGGTTTACTGTTGGCTGGAGATATATTAGGCTGTCTATAGCAACCAATCACAGCTCTGCTTCTATTTTCCTACAGGTCATTAATATGACATATTCAAATTCTATTTTGTTATAGCTAACAGCAGTTATTTATTAACCCGGGCGTAGCCGGGTACTACAGCTAGTAATATATAAAGCTGAATGTGTGTATGTGTATATATCCGGGATTGGCATCTACACCGTCACAAATACAGCCACAAAATTTTGCACAGTCACACATCTGGACCCCGAGAGCGTCATAGGCTATGTTGTGAGGTGAAATTTTAACCCTGCACGTTCCAATTCACCAAACAATTTTGGCCCTATCTACATAATGGAGAGAAAGTGACAGTTACCAGTTGACAGTTGTGAATGAGAGGGGCTTAATGACAGTACCAAAGACTAACAGCATATACCAGCATATAGTCACTAAGGTGGGGCCCTGACATGGAATATTCACCATGCACGGGGACATGTATACACACCACATGCACACAAAGAGTAACAGCTAAGGTGGAGCCCCAACATTGGATACTCACCACGCACCCAAATACAAACACACACACCACAAAGACACCCACCACATAGACACCCCCCCACAGGGACACACACACACATACACACCCTATAGGGACACATGCACTCACCCCACAGGGACACACACACCACAGGGACATACACACATGCACACCCCACAGGGACACAGAGACACACACACACCCCACAGGAGCACACAGATCCCATAGGTATGGACATCCACCACAGAGACACCCCTCCCCCCACAAGGACACACACCACAGGGACACCCCTCCCCCCCAAAAGGACACACACCACATAAACTCCCCACAGAGACACACGCACACCACTGGGACACACACACATCCCAGGGACACACACACCACACAGACAGACACAGATGTGCACAAATCGCCTCACACAACTCGCCTCATACGTCTTGTATCTTTAATTTCCAAAAATAAACATCTGATTAAAAACAGCCAATGTGCAACACATGTGCCATATAGGGAATTAAGGCAGATGTCAGTCACATGAGCTGTCTTTTATGTGTATGTGTGTGGTAATATATACTGGTCAGCTGGGGAGAGGGTTTACTGTTGGCTGGAGATATATTAGGCTGCCTATAGCAACCACTCACAGCTCTGCTTCTATTTTCCTACAGGTCATTAATATGACATATTCAAATTCTATTTTGTTATAGCTAACAGCAGTTATCTATTAACCAGGGCGTAGCCGGGTAGTACAGCTAGTAGATATATAAATATCTGAAAACAAGCACAAATGGTATAGTGGGATACTAACATTCAGTAGACATGCTTATTAGAAACTATCGTTTTTTTTATACCAATATTCATATTGTTTGCATTCCTTCCTTGTCCCCTGTGTCCCTCGCCAATGGGTAGATTATGCATGTTTTCTGTCTTCAGCATATTTTAATCACCCATTATTCATTTGATTTAAAAGCGTTGTCTATAGTGATGAGTGAGCAGTAAGATACTTGGGTTCAGATGCCTCTAACTGAATACTTTGAATGAGTAATGAGTAATGAATGCAATGCAAGTGTAATGACCTGTAGGATTACTCAGGGATCTTTTTGCAATTGGGAGCACAGACTACACACAGAAACCAAAGTTTAAAAGTGAAAAGTCTATATTTATCACACGTGGCTGATATAATGAAATGTGCAGCAAATGAGAAGGTTCATCAAACAAGTAAGACAGAAAGTCTCTGGAAAAAGTTCTTATGGTGGGTTTACACGCTGCAATATCGTTCCGATATAGCAGTTCAATGGCGCGGGAGCGCGCAATTAGTGCACGTTCCTCCCGCATCGCATTGAATGTTTACACGCTGCGATATCGGAATACAACGTCCGTGCGATGTCTCCGCCTCCCAACCCAGGATCGCATAGTTAACATGGGAGTGAATGGGTGACGTATGAAATCGCATCGTAATTGGGCGTTTACACAGCACGATCCGGCTTCAATCGCTATGCAATATCGGGGCATTGAATAGCACGCTCATTCAATCCCCGATATCGCATTGACATCGTTCCTGCATCGTATTGGACGTTCACACCATACAACGCAGGAATGATATCGGCTCCAACGATTGAACCACGTGACTTTTTATTGAAATCGTAGTACGATATCGCGACGTGTAAACCCGCCATTAGCAAGATACAATAACACAAAAGTCTCTGGAGATAATTCTCACTGGGAGAAATCAATAAAGAAAAACAAGTCTAAGTCCCAATTTCTATAGATCTCTAACTACACTATAAACAATAGTTTATTTAGTGCTAGCAGAGCACACAAGGCTTACGTGACACAGGGCTTGTAAAGCTGGAGCAAAGTCAGGAGCTAAACACACAGAGCTGGAAGCAGGAGAGTAACTGAGACTGAAGAGATTACTGGACACCAAGGCTGTAGCTGGAAATGCCAGAGTGAATCATCAGGAGGTGGAGCACACTTGGAAAGCACTGAAAGCCTGGATTTCAAGCTAATACTCAAGAACAGACGGATGGCAGGAAGATGTTTATAAAGGCAGAGAGAAGGATCACATGGTCAGGAGTGAAGCAGTGGACGCCATTTTGTAAATGGGCAAAATGCACAGAATGTAAATAACGATCCAAAGTCCTAACAGCAAGTCAATGGGGAACTCAGATCCAGATACTGAAACAGTTCAAAGTATTCAGTTAGAGTCATCTGAACCGAATATCTTGCTGCTCACTCATCACTAGTTGTCTAGTGCACAGATAACATAAAAAGCACATACTAAACTCTCAGACCAGCGTAATTCCAGAGATGCTAGCGCTGTGTCTCCCAGTGGTCATGTAAATTCTGCAGTGCGGCTGTTATGCGTTAATCGCGGCGGTTGCGTTTTTTTCACCGCAACTGCTGCGATCAGCGAAAACCGCTGATGTGAAAGGGGCCTTATTAGGGCCAACCCAGCATACTGGCATGAGCCAGGTCAGAATGCCTAAGACAAAATTGGAAAAATGAGCTGGCAGAGAAAGACCTCCAAGTATTCCTTAGAGCTCCCAAGAACAAAAAATATGAGGCATCTTGAAACTCTCAGTATATGTCATTGGAGAGTGATCACACCACCATACTATATTGTGGGCCAGCCATCCAAAATCAGAGGGTTTTGTCATCATTCGAGTGATGTGTACGGGCACCCTCCCTGCTTGACAGATTCACTTCTGAAAGAGCAAATAAGAAAAGTCTTCTCAATATACTTTAACAGTAATATAAATTCTTTATATTATGTCTAATAAATGTACCATGGTATATATTATGACAATAAAAAGTATTTAAAAAATCATAATCTTGTTTAACGCGTTAATGGTATTATATAACTTTAAGGCTGAATGTACCCTGGTTTAATTATGGATTTTTCCATTCTTCCATTTAAGTTACATTCTGTGGGAAGAGCTTTAGATCTTTTTATAATAGTGCTCTTAATAACCTTCTTTTTTTGTGCAAGTTTAATATGAACAAACTGGCAGTGCTGAAGAGAGCAGATTAGCAGTCTCTAAGGATGTCTTTGACTATAAAGATAGCGCTTCCATTTCAATAAAGCATCAAACATTTTCTTGTTTATGACCATCACAATCTGCTATGAGGTTTATATATACCAGGTGTTTATGACAACTACCCTGTTTTCAAGGATGAATATCTTGTGTGAAGTGACAGCTCTTTAGTCATCACTTTCAGTAGTAAATACAATTCAATTGGGTTCACTAACAGGAAGAAGCATTAAGCTTTATTGGATTCTGTATGTAATATTTTAAACTGCACTAAATGTTAAATATATGTAATAACTAACTTACTATATATAATAGATAAATAAAATATTTTAAAAAAATCAGGATTGTCACAAGTGGATATGAGGTTACAAAGCAAGATGGCAACATGTGCATTTGCAAACAAATTAAGGAAGAAGTCACAGAAGAGGACGGGAACTGGCTCGGAAAGTGGAGAAGACGGTGATTGGCACTACATCATATGCAGAAGTA
Organism: Allobates femoralis; assembly: GCA_033576535.1. NCBI lineage: Eukaryota > Metazoa > Chordata > Amphibia > Anura > Aromobatidae > Allobates > Allobates femoralis. The sequence continues at coordinate 130,708,704 of JARQOC010000002.1, read as the reverse complement.
GGAGATTTTTGGGGAAAGACAAATCCAGAACCAAAAATACTAGCAACAGTTACCTTAGTATTCCACTCATTCTTGTTATGAACATACACACATTCATATACGTGTAATGGAAAAGGGGAGGTCCTACTACAGGGATAAGATGCGCTGGCACCAAACTTGTCTCTCTACAGCCTAATAAGATCCTAGCTGCATAACTAACAACAACACCTTGGACTTGAATCCAGACCCAAAAGGAGATCAAGGATTTTCTAATAACTCTCAAAGGACCAGAGGGGACACCGGCACACATTGCCTACAAGGGGAAATAAATGTGCACAGGAGGATATAAAACCCAAGAGTGAGAGAAATAAAAAATGCTCAAATAAGGCTGTGGTCACACATAGAAATCCGTTTTTGGAAGTGATTTTCATCACCAATCCGTTTTTTTCTGGGTGCTTTTTGAGCCTCCTGCACTCCTGAACGTTTTTGGACTTTTCATTAAAAAAACACATGCGCGAACGCATGCGCAAACGCAAGTGCGCATTTGCATGCGTTCGCGCATGCGTTTCCCATAGGGCCCCATGTTAAAAAAACGCATGAAAACGCATGCGTTTTTTAAATGATGCCAAAAACGTTGCATGCAACGTTTTTGACTCAAAAACGGACAGGGCAATGTTTGGAGCTCCAGAGAAAAACGGACAGGGTGTTTATTACATCCAATCCGTTTTTCTGTCAGTTTTTGGACTTAGAAAAAAAAAAGAGAAAACTGAAGCCAAAAACGGACTGAGGGCTTATGTGGAACCCCAGCCTAAGATGAAAGGCATAGGGTCTGTGAAGGATAAATAACTGACTCACAGCAAAATATTACAATCTGAGAGTACAGATGAGCGATGTTCGATCGAACATGTTCGCCAATTTCAAATTCGTCCTGTTTTGGGCTAAGTTCAAGTCATTAGACGAATGCCAACAATTTGCTAAAAATTCGGTAATTCGAGGTTATGTTCGATAATGGTTCGTTGACCAAAATCATTACTGACATTTCACTGTAATGCTTTCCTTCAACGTTACTATGAGTTTCAGTGTCTAGGAATAGTGGGTGGAGGGCGGGCTGGGGAGAGGTCTGTGGTCAAATAACGCAGATCTCCATTTTTTTTTTCCGTCCCGCACTTACTGTTGGTGGTCTAGTCTGTCAGCTAATCAACACGCATAGATCAAAGTGAACTTTTTGCACACAAGGGTTTGTGTTATTGGCTGGGTATGTCACATGTCCTTGCCATATAAGAATCGGCCATTTTCCCTCCTTGCCATTTTATCAGTGTTGGAGCTCAGTATCAGATGCTGCCACTGCTACTGTGTGCACAACAAAGATAGTTAAATAGCGATTCCATTACAAGTTTGATAGACAGATAGTTAGTAGGTTTAGGACTACTTCTAAGAACAGCCCTTTTTAGGGCTTAAAAGCACTGTTTGCCAGGCAGGTCTGTTCCATTGCTGTGCTAGCATATTTTTACAGCATCTAGCCAAATCTAGCCAAGTAAATCTTTTTTGGCTAGTAGCAGTGTGTGCCAGGCACTGGTGTAGAACTGTTGTGAAGAAATCTATACCTGTCTTTACTAGCTATTTTTTACTGCATCTAGCCAAGAAAATCCTTTTTGTCAAGTAGCAGTGTGTGCTAGGCACTAGTGTAGCACTGTTGTAAAGAAAGCTATGCCTGTGTTCTCTAGCCTTTTTTAACTGTATCTAGCCAAACAAATACTTTTTGGCTAGTAGCAGTGTGTTCAAGGCACTGGTGTAGCACTGTTCTGAAGAAAGCTACACCTCTTGTGTTTACTAACCTTTTTTAACTGCATCTAGCCAAGCAAATTGTTTTTGGCTAGAAGCAGTGTGTGCCCGGTGTGACGAAATGGACTTTTTTCAATGTATAATATAGGATGGTCTCTTATGTAGCCAGACAATATTTGTATTTTGTTTGCTACCTTGTTATAAGCCACTTATTGTTTCCACAAGTTTTGTAGATACCTGCTAGTGTTTAAAGTTTACTAAACTAATTATCTCATGTGTTTTGCATGCGTTTTTACATGCGTTTCCATTGAAATCAATGGGGGCAAAAATGCTAGCGTTTTTATGCGTCTTTAGCGGTAAAAACACCTAGAAACGCAAATTTAGCAAAACGCACACCAACCTTAGATGTGCAAACACCCTACTTCTTTCCTTGGAGATTCTGAAATGATCCCTTTCGTATGGACACGACTCAGACGACGATCAATACCAATTCTAGATGAGGCACATAAAGAGCAGGCGCTTGAATGGATAGCAAGTGCTTGTCACGTCCTACTGACGGACCCCACACGTAGGCCCACTGGACCGCGTAGTGCGGATGCTGATGCCGGGATGATAGAGAGGCGGACCAGTACAGTAGAGTCAACAGGTTTATTGAACAAAACAAGAACCCACGCCCCAGGGGAGGGCCACACGGCCACAGCACCGGAACACCACTGAAGGAGGCCCCGGAGCGCTTAACCCCTATACAGGGATCCTTGGAAGGACCAATGAAGCGGACACGGGTGTTAAACCGACCCAAGGCAACGTGGAAACAACACCGCAACCGGGTATAAGATACGACACGGGGAACCGGGAACACGGGGAATCTGGAGCAGGACTTGAGACAGCGATCTCAGCATGGAAGAGATCCGGGTAGCAGGCCAGGAACACGGAAGTCAGCGAGGAGCCGGCAGGGAGGAGATTTGCAGGAAGGAACACACAGAAATCAGATATCAAGCAAAATAAGGAACAACCTGACCAGACCAGGAATAGCAACTTCACTAAATAGAAATTGCCCTGGCAAAGACTGACAGGAAACAGGAAGCTTATATTACAGCAGGGCAGTCCTGATTGGCAGGACACAGAGGCATGGTGATTGGCTGAGGGGAGGAGCATGCTCCCTGCAGTTCTCCAGCAGATACTGATTTGGAGATGGAGTTTCATGTGCTCAAGCAGTAGCCCTGGAAGTGAGGAGACCAGCAGCGCTACTCAAGCAGAGGGTGCTGGAACCCTGCGGCTGGGGACGGGTGCGCGCACCCGAGGAGCCTACGGAAAGGAAGAAGAAGCCCTGGAAGCCGCAACCCGACCAACCAGTGGGTGGCGGCTGCCAGCGCCCTGGAGCCGTCGGCGGACAGACGACACCCGGGATCCTGGACACCGGACAGGAGCGGTAGGAGCCGGAGGAGTGGAGGTAGCAGGCCGAGGAGCATGTGCAGCAGACCCCCGAGTGGTTACAGTGCTTCAGCAAGTGGACTCTCCTCCACCTCAACTTCTACTTCACAAATACACCAGTCCTCAGAGGTGTCACCACCATCCCATTTGTTTCCACACAGCTCCCACGTCTCGAGCCTTTCATCTGAGTATGGGGTAAGACAGATGGTTGACTATGCATCGCTCTTCACTCCTACTAAAGCCTAGGATTCAAAGGTCTGCTCAAAAGCTTTTGTGAGTCAAGACAAGGTAATGATCTGCACTGATGCCCAGAAGCTTTTGGAGTCAGATCCAGGCCCAGATAAAGAAGGTTCTGAGCAAGCATAATGTAGACCCTGATTCATAAAGTGTCAACTGCACCTTGGAGATCTTGTGAGCCCTTCCTCATACGACTCCTCCTGTACTTCCTCCCCCTCCTCTAGTGCCACCACCTGACTCCGAATACTGTTTAAAGTGTGCTCCAGCATGTAAATGACGGGAATAGTCTTGCTGATAATAGCATAATCATCACTAAATATCTTCGTCGACATTTTAATACTGTACAGAATGGTACATAGGTCCTTCATTTCAGACCACTCCAGCAGTGTGATTTGCCCCACCTCTGGATATCATAGGCCCAGGTTATACGTTATGACGTATTGCACCAGGGCTCGTTGGTGCTGCCACAGTTGCTGCAACATGTGCAGAGTTGAATTCCATCATGTCACACACATCACATTTCAGCCGGTGAACTGGCAGGCCGAACGACTTCTGTAGAGGCAAGGCATTGAGCTACGGGATGCGAACGGCGGAAGTGAGCACACAGCGACTGTGCCCTCTGCTGAAGACCATCTAGGGACGAATAGTGTGCAAAAATTTGCTGGACAACCAGGTTTAAGACGTGAGCCATGCAAGGCACGTGTGTCACATTGCCCCGGTGGAGGGCTGCACCCAGCATTGCTGCATTGCAGCGCACGGCCTTCCCTGGCTGCAGGTTCAGTGGACAAAAGCATTGATGAAACTCGGTCTCCACAGCAGACACAACTCCTCAGCTGTGAGACTCACATTTCCCATACATTTCAAGGTAAAGACTGCCTGATGCTGTTGAGACCTGCTGCCATCATAATAAGGAGGTGTGCAGGATTCCTTGTGCGCAGTTAGAACGCGGGTGGCATTACCAGACAGGCTTTGGGTGCAGGTGGAGGACAGAGACGAGGTTGAGGAGGCAGAAGCAGCGGAGTAACTTCAACATACAGAGGATTGACGCACAACTTGTGGGGATGGCAAGACTTGGACAGCAGTTCCTTCTCCTGCTGTCTTCATAGTTACCCAGATTTTTTGGTCGCTACTTACATTTATCTTACAGATAACATGGGGAGACTAAAGGCTTGTGGATTTTGGAATGTGCTGCATGAAAGTCACCTCACCAACCACTTTCAGCTTGCAACTGTGGGGCAATTGATGCCACTGAAGTGCTGTCTGGGCCCAAATTTTGGGGAAAAAATGGAGACTCTTGATGTAGTCCCCTAAATGTGACATAATGCTCAGCGTGTGCGATGCCTTCCAGAATCTGCGTTAAAAACCGCACCAAATACTCATCGCCTGCACAAGGCCTCCCAGATACTGAGGTAAAACGCACCAAATTATCATCATCTGCACATGGCCTTACAGATACTAAAGTGAAATGCACCAAATAATCATCATCTGCACATGGCCTTACAGATACTCAAGTAAAACACACCAAATAATCATCATCTGCACATGGCTTTACAGATACGGAAGTGAAATGCACCAAATAATCATCATCTGCACATGGCCTTACAGATACTGAAGTAAAACACACCAAATAATCATCATCTGCATATGGCCTTACAGATACGGAAGTGAAACGCACCAAATAATCATCTGCATATGGCTTTAAGGTACCTTTACACGCAGCAACTTTTCTAGGAATTTCACTGGCAACTTACTGGCTGCAGTGAAATCATGGAGACATTGTTCCATTTGTACACAGCAACAAGATAGAATAATGTGTCCATGATTTCACTGCAACCAGTAAGTTGCCAGTGAAATTCCTAGAAAAGTTGCCGTGTGTAAAGGTACCCTTACAGATACTGAAGTGAAATGCACCAAATACTCATCATCTGCACATGGCCTTACAGATACTGAAGTGAAACGCACCAAATAATCATCATCTGCACATGGCCTTACAGATACGGAACTGAAACGCACCAAATACTCATCTTCTTGACGTGGCCTTACAGATACTGAAGTAAAACTCAACAACTACTCATCGTGTGCAAGATGCCTTACAACTACTTTAGTAAAAACTGATTTTGGAAGGACATGACATGCCTATATCTGTGTCTCCTCCCCCTTTTACTTATCTATCTCTTTTCTTTTCATATATTTGTATGTAGTTTTCACTTTTCCAGATGTTTGTAGTATCTTCTGAGTAGTTTGCCACCTTTTGGACACTTTAGAAGGTGTTTTCTATGTGTTTTCTTTGTGTTTGTATGTGTTTGTGTTTGGCTGCCATTGTTTTCAATGGGAGTCGACAGTGTTCGATGAACATTCAATGAACATTCGACGAACAAACGCCCAATTCGGTGAACCGAATCAAATTCGAACACTAGGGTGGTGGCTCATCTCTACTGATTGGGCACTGAGTGACTATGGTGACAGCAGGAGAAGGGGCTGCTGTACAAGTCTTGCCATCCCCACAGGTTGTGTATTAAACCTTTGTATCTAGAAGTCCACTGGAAGTCCTCCACTGTTTCTGCCTCCTCCACCTCTTCTAGGTCCTCCACCTGCGCCCAAAGCCTGTCTGGTAATGTGACCCGCGTTCAAACTGTGCAGAAGGAATCCAGCACACCTCCTTACTTTGCTGGCAGCAGGACTCAATGCCATGAAGCGGTGTTTACGTTAAAATGTCTGGGAAATATGAGTCACACAGCTGAGGAGTTGTGGTCAGCTCTGGAGACCAAGTTTAATCAATGGTTGTCTCCACTGAACCTGCAGCCAGGGAAGGTTGTGTGCAACAATGCTGCAAACCTGGGTGCGGCCCTTCGCCAGGGCAGGGTGACACATGTGCCTTGTATGGCTCACGTCTTGAACCTGGTCGTCCAGCAATTTCTAGCCCACTATCCCGGCCTAGATGCGCTTCTGCAGAGGGCAAGGTCAATGTGTGCTCACTTCCTCCATTCGCATCCCGCAGCTCAACGACTTGCATTGCTACAGAAGTCGTTCGGCCTGCCGGTTCACAGCCTGAAATATGATCTGACGACACAATGGAATTCCACTCTGCACATGTTGCAGCGACTTTGGCAGCAGCGATGAGCCCTGGTGCAATATGTTATGACATATAGCCTGGGCCAACGTGATTCAGAGGTGGGGCAAGTCATGCTGCTGGAGTGGTCTCAGATCAAGGACCTCTGCCCACTTCTGCAGAGTTTTGAAATGGCTGCTAAGATATTTAGCGCTGACAATGCCATTATCAGCATGACTATTCCGGTCATCTACATGCTGGAGCACACTTTAACCAGTATTCGGAGTCAGGTGGTGGACCAAGAGGAAGGGGAGGAAGTACAGGAGGAGGCGTATGCGGAAGGGATAACAAGATCTCAAAGGTCCAGACTCTCGGCAGTACCAAGGCGGTTGGCATGGGAGGGTGGGGAAGAGGGAACAACAAGAACGCATGGTAGCAGCCAAATGTTGATGAAGGTGCAGAAGCCGAGGAACAAATGGAGGACGAAGAGGCGATGGGTATTGAAGACTCAGCAGATGAGGGAGATCTTGATGACATTTCTGTTGTGCGAGCTTGTGGGGAGAGGGCACAGGAAGGAAGCGTGAATATTCCCTCACCGCCACCAACACAGCAAGGACTTGGCCTCCTGCATGCGCATGACACATGAGTGCCTTCTTGCTTCACTACCTGCAACATGATCCTCGAATTGATAGAATTCAAAGTAATGCCGACTACGGGGTTGCCACACTGTTAGATCTCCTGTACAAGAGTAAATTTGGCCAAATGATTCCTGCCCTGGAAAGGAACGAATGCATGCAGGTGTATCAACAGAAGCTTTTACACAATCTTAGTAATGCTTTTCCCCAAAACACCAGTAGTGAATATCGCAGTTCTAACTTTCCAACCCGGGGAACATCGTCGTCATCACTCAAACGTTAACAAGAACAGTCTATCTGGTAACAGCAATTTTGTAGAATCGTTTTGCCATTTTTTTTAGACCATCCTTTGCAAAGCCAGAATTGAGAACAAGTCTGACACATAGTGAACGCCTAGAGAGGTTGGTGCAGGAGTATCTACAGCTGAACATCGATGCCATGACTGTGGAACTGGACAATTGTGCATTTTGGGCTTCAAAACTGGAAAAATGGCCTGTGCTTGCCACTCATGCTTTGTCATACCTCGCAGCCAGCGTTCTCTCTGAACATGTCTTCAGCGCTGCTGGTAGTGTGCTAACGGATAAGTGCACGCGGATATCCAGTGACAGTGTAGACAGACTAAAGTTTATCAAGATGAACAAGTCATGGATCCGCAAGGACTTTTGCACCCCTGTGTCAGCCTAGGGAGACTAAACTCTTGTGTACTTTTCAATGTGCTGAATTAAACTTCCCATTTCAATATTTCAACTCTGGGTCAATTGATGCCACTTAATTGGTGGCTGTGCCTAATTTTTTTGGAAAAATGGAGACTGCTGTTGGGGTCTCCTTGCTGTTTGGTGCTTGACTTGAGTAGGGCCCCCTGAGCTCAATAACTATTCCTAGATAACCAGAGAATACACAGGACTGTGTTTCGCCGGACCCACGCTGCCGACAGAAGAAACGTCCAAAACATTGTTGGTAGCAAGTGGCTTTTTATTTCACTGACGCGTTTCGGAGCCAGACCTGACTCCTTCCTTCGGGTGCACACATTAGGTACGTCTCTTCTGTCAGCAGCGCGGGTCTGGTTAAACACAGTCCTTTGTACTCTTTGGTTATCTACAGTTCCCGTTCATGTGTGGACCCTGCAGCGGCCATTTTGAATTTATGCCAGTTGTGTGCTACACAACCTGTCCAGGTGAGCAGTAACCACCTATATTTTGTATTTCTCACTGAAAATAAGACTCTGTTATGCTCTCTATCCCTCCAGATTCATGTATCAATACCTATTCCTGACACTCTTGCCCTTGCTTCTGAATATTCAACCTTTTTGTCCATCAAACCAGTGATTAACAAAGTTGCTGTATTCACATCCACCATTTTTGAATGCTTAAAAGCAGTGATTACTACATCTCCCTTAATGTTTGCGTAAACTGGTTTTGGCCATCAAACCAGGTTTTGGCAAATGTGATGTATACACATGAACAGTTTTTGTGCCCTTAAATGCATTGTTTGGTCAATCTCCCCTGGCCACTAGGCCTATACAGGTCCATGACCTACCTGACTAATTCTAGTTATTCCTGTAGTACTCCAAAAAACTTATAGTTGGCCCACCTGTGTGTGGCAGGGCATAACATTGATAGGAGTGCTTACCTACCTTTCTATTATTTCCTGTAATACTCCACAACACTTAAAGTTGTCCCACCTGTGTGTGGCGGGACATAAACTTGATGGGAGCGCTTGCATGAGCTTTGAGTTTAATCGACCCACTAGGCCTAAACAGATCACTTACCTCTGTATTATTTTCTGTAATACTCCACAACACTGATAGTTGTCCCATCTGTGTCTTGCGGGGCATAATATTGATGGGAGCACTTGCATGAGCTTTGAATTTTTCTGGCCCAGTCGGCCTAAACAGATCACTTACTTCTGTATTATTTTCTGTAATACTGCACAACACTGATAGTTGTCCCATCTGTGTCTTGCGGGGCATAATATTGATGGGAGCACTTGCATGAGCTTTGAATTTTTCTGGCCCAGTCGGCCTAAACAGATCACTGACCTACCTCTATTATTTCCTGTAATACTCCACAAAACCTATAGTTGTCCCACCTGTGTGTGGTGAGGCATAACATTGATGGGAGCGCTTGCATGAGCTTTGAGTTTATCCGACCCACTAGGCGTAAACAGATCACTTACTTACCTCTCTATCATTTCCTGTAATGCTCCACGACACTGATAGTGGTCCCACCTGTGTGTTGTGGAGCATAACATTGGCGGCAATATTTCGCCCTGGAATTATCGCCGCCAAATTGCCTCCTTATTTCGGCGTGTATTTTGGGAATTTGGCAGCGATAAACCAAATGTCGCCTGGTTCCGAATACAGAGCACTGCTTACAGCTACTATTAATATTTTATGTTTTAATAACATTTAACACTTTGCTCATCACTGTGGCAGCAGGGAAGAACAAAGTATACGGTAACCACATTGCTCCGGATTACACATCCGGAGCAATCCGGTTACCGCATTGTGGTTGACAGAACCGCTCCGAAAACTGCAGCCTGAATGATTTTTACCACAGGCTGCAGATTCGGAGCCGGTAACATGCTCTACATGCAATCCAGTTACCATAATAGGCTCCTATGGAAAGCGGTTCCTGATCTGGTTTTGAGCTTTTTGACAGCTCAAAACCGAATCATGATTTCAAAATGTTGCCGCAAATTTGACCCTAGCCTAAGACAGGTGACATGAAGCAGAACATAGAATGATCAGTGTTGTGAGGGGAAGGAGGAGATAGGGCAGTACATTTTTGCATTCAGAGATAAGCACAATAGTTTTATTGTCCTTTGATTAGTTGTTGGTCCTAAATTTGAATATTCTTCAATTGATGTAAAAAGACATAATTTCTTACTGCTCTAAATGTGTCAATGGTTATCATAAGTTTATTTTCCCAGATTCTTCTATCCCTTTGGGATTTGAAATGACTTTGCAATCCTAGAATTTTCATATCCATGATGGTATGATGAGGACTGCAGAAATGATTGGCCACATGTAGATCCATTCTTTTTTCTTTTATTGTGTGACGATGAGAATTTATCCTTGTTCTAAGTTTCTGCTTTGCCTCCCCTACATATAGACCCCGTCCCCCGTTGTACATTTGATACATATAATTAAATACATCACATTGGTTGTGATGCAGCTGAGGTTACCTAGGATCTTGTAGTCCTTGTGTGAGCTGGGAATCTCTAGCTTGTCCGTTGACATTATAAATGGACCGGTTTTGCACCTCTTCTGGTGCAGGGGAATGTTCTATTTGTGTTTGGAGAGGACAGCAAGCTTCTGACATGGATGCTTTTTAAATTAGGGGGGTGATGATCAGGGCTGTATAAGGCACTCGTGGGCCAGTGCCTAGGGCAGCAGATCCAGGGAGTAGCACTAGAGGAGCGTTTTTTTATTGTATTTTTTTTTTTTACTTCCCTCCCCCAGACTCCATATGAAAACCGGAGTCTTTTTGGGGGAGGGGGGCTGTCACTAGTGCGTTCCAGAGCACGGTGGCGGAATTACATTGCCGCCCGCATGTGATGCCTGTGCCCCAGCACTGACAGCGATCGCTGCTGACAGGAAGCCACTGGGAGTTGTATAGAACCCCGAGGTGCGGGCTCCGTTCAGCTCTGTTCCGTCCTGTACCGCGGTGCTGGCGGCTCCTCCACCCAGCTGCCCCCCATGGACCCAGAGAACGGGGGAGCAGCTGGTCGGAGCGAGCGGGCACTGACGGCTAGGAGATGGTTTGACTGGTGGCGGAGCTCCTGCTGCTGTTGGGCTGGTGCTGCTCAAGCTGCATCCGGCCAATGTCTGCAGCTAGCACCAGGTGAGGACCAGAAGGATAGGAACAGGGGGACCGAGGAGAAGAGGAGCAGCAGGAGGGACAGAGGAGAGGAGGATTGGGTGCAGGAGGACAAAGGGGCAGAAGGACAGGAAGAGGGGGACAAAGGAGAAGGGGAGCAGCAGGAGGGACAGAGGAGAGGAGAACAGGCGTGCAGGAGGACAGAGGAGAGGAGGATGGGGTGCAGGAGGACAGAAGAGACAGAGTGTACCACCATGTCCTCAGCTCCCTGCTGTGCACAGACAGTGTACCACCATGTTCCCAGCTCCGTGCTGTGCACAGACAGTGTACCACCATGTCCCCAGCTCCCTGCTGTGCACAGACAGTGTACCACCATGTCCCCAGCTCCGTGCTGTGCACAGACAGTGTGCCACCATGCAGGGCCGGTTTTAGGCAAAGTGGGGCCCTAGGCAAAAGGTTAAAGTGGGCCCTAAATGCTCAGGCCACTTTCACATCTAACGCTTTGCTGCATTTTGCTCAATTTGCATTTCCATGCGTTTTTACCGCAAAAACGCATCAAAACGCATGCGTTTTTGTTCCCATTGATTTTAATGGAAACACATGCAAAAACGCATGTAAAAACGCATGTGCGTTTTCAAAAACAGAAAACGCATAGGTTTTTGCCAACGCTGCCCAAAACATCAGGGAAGACGTTTTGTGCGTTTTTACATGCGTTTTTACATGCGTTTCCATTGAAATCAATGGGGAAAAAAACGCTAGCGCTTTTAATGCGTTTTTAGCCGTAAAAACGGCTAGAAAGGCAAATTTAGCAAAACGCACACCAACCTTAAATGTGGAACAGGCCGTAGTTATATGGTAAGAGTGACTTCATAAGTTGATTATCTAGGTCAGAATAAGAACATACTGAACATCATTTTTATTTCAATCATAAAAAAACCCCCAGAAATTTGTAAAAAAAAATAAATTTTTTTTTTTTATTTTCCGAGGCCCATGATGTTTTAATTTTTGAAGATACAGTGATATGTGAGGGCTCACTTTATGTGCCCTGAGCTGACATTTTTACTGATACCATTTTGAGTCAGATACAACATTTTGATCACCTTTTATTGCATTTTATTGTAACAACGTGGTGGCCTAAAAAACATAATTCTGGCGTTTTTATTTTTTTCCCATTACGCCATTTACCAATTGGGTTAATTTACTTCATATATTGATAGCTTAGATTCTTACGAACGCAGCGATACCAAATATGTGTATTTTTACATTTTCACTGTTTTATTGCTATTTTCAGTTCAGCTCCTTTGGGGGCCCCTAAGAGAATGGGGGCCCTAGGCAACTGCCTAGTCTGTTCCCCCCTAACGCCGGCCCTGCCACCATGTCCCCAGCTCCGTGCTGTGCACAGACAGTGTACCACCATGTCCCCAGCTCCGTGCTGTGCACAGACAGTGTACCACCATGTCCCCAACTCCGTGCTGTGCACAGTGTACCACCATGTCCCCAGCTCTCTGCTGTGCACAGACAGTGTACCACCATGTCCCCAGCTCCTTGCTGTGCACAGACTGTGTACCACAATGTCCACAGCTTCGTGCTGTGCACAGACAGTGTACCCCCATGTCCCCAGTTCCCTGCTGTGCACAGACAGCGTGCCACCATGTCCCCAGCTCCGTGCTGTGCACAAACAGTGTGCCACCATGTCCCACATTTTTTTCAGATCACATCCATGTGCAATTTGTTTGTTTTCTCAGCAGCTATTACTGTATAATATTTTACAGGAACATTTTACAGTGTTCTCAGCTGCAGAATGAGAATATCAGTCAAAAATGAATGCTTTTCAGATGGTCCGTGTGCGGTCCGTGATTTTATCGGACCCACAGACTTGCATTGGCGAGTCTCGCTCGAGATTCGCATACTGTCTCAGCATGTTGCGACTTTTTTCTCATCCTGAAACTGGATGAGAAAAAAGCGTCAGACACTCCCCAGTGTACTCTCAGACATTGATTAACATTGGTCCAAGAACTGTATAAAATCACGCTTTGCACTTGTCCGAGTTTCTTGCCAGTGTGTCCGTACCCTAATTATAAAATCCATATAGTAATCCTAAAATGTCTGCTGGACATGGTATGGGGAGGGTGTATAGCTCAGTTAGTACACACTGCATACTTCTTGTTATTAACCAGTTAATGCTCTCTTGTGCACCGCACTGCAGTGTCAAAAGAAGAAGACAGCGAGACAGGCAGCAACATGGCATCAGAGAGCCCCTGACCTCAAAATAGAAGATCCTCAGATCCTGGTATTGTGACATAATGTTAAGTATAAGATTTTTTGCATTTATATTAGACTATGAACTCCACAGCACTTTACATACATCATCAACACTGTCCCCATTGGGGCTCACAATGTAAACATCCTACCAGTATGTCTCTGGAGTGTGGTTGGAAACCCATGCAAACACTTGGAGAATAAACTTGGGCATAAACCAGTTAAAATCATTAAAAGATTATTATTTTTTTGTATTTATCTCAAGGTAGTCTGCCTGCAGGATTTTACCCCTACAAACCTTTTATATGTGCTATATGGAATGTGTGTGTTGGGGGGGGCCGCAACATGAGCGGGAGGCGATTGTCCATGATGGGGGAGGGGCTGTGTCAGGGGAGGGGCTGCGGGGGAAGTGGGGCATGACGGGGGGGGGCCACCGCTGACAGTGCCTAGGAAAGCGGGAACTCCAAATACAGCCCTGGTGATGATGTCACTGGAGTTTGCCGAACCACTTGAAAAACCCATTGTAGATCATAGAGAGTTAATGGAGAAAGAACTGGTAGTTTGTGCTGGAGGCCGAGCAGGTGAGTAACCCCCATGAATACATGGAGCATATCTTTCTGACTAATGAAACTGTACATCTGCATACAATGGCCTGCATTTTTTTTGTTTTTTCATTATAAAGCAATTTGGTAAAATAAGGTATGCCAATGCATACTAGCCAGAAATATTCCAAAACGGCACTGTGTATTTGAAAGTAGGTCTCCTTAAAGGCTTTGTGTACAGGGGCATCTCAGTGAATTAGAATATCATCAAAAAGTTAATTTTTTTTTCAGTAATTCAATATTAAAAGTGAAATGCATATATTATATAGAGTCATTCCAGAGTGATCTATTTCAAGTGTTTATTTCTGTTAATGTTGATGACTTTACTTTTCTGTTAATGTTGATAATTATGGCTTACTGCCAATGAAAACCCAAAGGTCTCTAACTCAGAATATTAAATTAGGCAGGATGAAGGGATAAAAACTGTGCTGCTGTATTCCCAGAGACATTAAAGGGTGAATATACTGTATATACTCGTGTATAAGCCGACCCGTGTATAAGCCGACCCCCCTACTTTTGCCCCCAAAACCTGGGAAAACCTATTGACTCGTGTATAAGCCGAGGGTGGACCCCAGCACAGGTATACAGCCCCCAGCAGTGTGGTATACAGGCCTCCCCAGTGATAGTATACAGCAGCCTCCCCAGTGGTAGTATACAGCAGCCTCCCCAGTGGTAGTATACAGCAGCCTCCCCAGAGGTATATACAGCAGCCTCCCCAGAGGTATATACAGCAGCCTCCCCAGAGGGGTATACAGCAGCCCCAGAGGTGTATACAGCAGCCCCAGAGCTGTATACAGCAGCCCCATAGGTATACAGCAGCCCCATAGGTATACAGCAGCCCCATAGGTATACAGCAGCCCCAGAGGTATACAGCAGCCCCATAGGTATACAGCAGCCCCAGAGCTGTATACAGCAGCCCCATAGGTATACAGCAGCCCCAGAGCTGTATACAGCAGCCCCATAGGTATACAGCAGCCCTAGAGGTATACAGCAGCCCCATAGGTATACAGCAGCCCCAGAGGTATACAGCAGCCCCAGAGGTATACAGCAGCCCCATAGGTATACAGCAGCCCCAGAGGTATACAGCAGCCCCAGAGGTATACAGCAGCCCCATAGGTATACAGCAGCCCCAGAGCTGTATACAGCAGCCCCAGAGCTGTATACAGCAGCCCTAGAGGTATACAGCAGCCCCAGAGGTATACAGCAGCCCCATAGGTATACAGCAGCCCCAGAGGTATACAGCAGCCCCAGAGGTATACAGCAGCCCCAGAGCTGTATACAGCAGCCCCATAGGTATACAGCAGCCCCATAGGTATACAGCAGCCCCAGGGGTGTATACAACAGCAGCCCCAGGGGTGTATACAGCAGCAGCCCCAGGGGTGTATAGAGCAGCAGCCCCAGGGGTGTATACATCATTGCCCGCGACTACAGGAAGCCGCGGGAAGACGCTGAATGAAGCCCGGGATCGTCATGTCGGCAACGGCGGGACAGCGCCACAGGACAGTGATAAGTATGATTTTACTTTACAGGTTTGCCGCGCAAGGGGGGGCCCTGGATCTTGATGGGGGGCCTGTATACCTCTGGGGCTGCTTCTGTATACTCGCGTATAAGCCGAGGGGGACTTTTCAGCCCAAATTTTGGGCTGAAAAACTCAGCTTATACGCGAGTATATACGGTAATATTGATTTATTAGTCTACACATTTCAGGACTCCCTGAAACGCCCTGAAACATAGCAATATGATATTGATTTCATCTTGATGAAGGGGTCAGGGAGCCCTGAAATGCATTGACGAAAAAAAAACAATATTATATTAACCCTTTGATGTCTTGTTGAGTATGACTGCGCAGTTTTTAACCCTTCATCCCTCCTACTCTATATTCACCACACTGGAGACTGTAGCAGCCGTGATATGCTTTTATAGTGGTTGTGACTCTCACAACCACACAAGGTGTATCCTCTGATACCTATTTAGGTCATATTTTATCTCTCAGACCCTTCATCCTCCTAATTCTGGTTTCACATTGCGATTTTTTCCTGTCCGTGGGGATCCTACTTTTTGCAGGACCCCACGGATGAGAAAAGGATCACATCGGAGGTGACTTCCGGATGCCATTTCTGTGTCCGGATCCATGATTTTCACGGATCCGAACAAAGAAAGCCCAAGCCTCCAAAGTGCAGGCAAGCCGGGCACTTGCACTCCCTCAATGTTTACATATATACATTGCATTGGAGTGAATTTATGTAAAAGCAAGTGTTAAAAATAAAAAATATATATGCTTACCTCTACAGTGAGTTCCCCAATGTGCTCCATCTAGCTCCCGAGGGTTGAAGGACCTGGGGAGACCGGGCTACTTGATCAGCTGATCGGTCACATGACCGCAGTTACAGCAGTAACTCAGTTAGCCCCACCAAGCTGGAAGATAGATGCCAACATCGGGGGACACCCCGGAGAGGTGAGCATATATATTTTCTATTTTTAAAACTTGCTTTTACTTAATTTCAGTTCCGCAATGTATGTATATACACTGCGGAAGTGAAATTACATGGGAAAGAGCAATTTTAGTGTACTGAGCATGCTCAGTACACTAAAATCGGGTCCAAGAAGTGATCACCTGTTTTCTCCGACCCGTACTCCATAGGCCCCATGTAAATGGCCGCGGATCTGGTCAGATACCATTCGGTCCGATTTGGCCCGCTGTGCCCGAAATGGGAACAGTCTCCGATTTTGGGTACAGCAAAGAATCGTACAGAACCAGATCCGACACAAATCGGATGGCAATTAGGCCAAATCCGATCTGATCTGTTGCCCACAGGGATACATGGGGGCCAAATCGGATCCCAGAAAATTGTAATATTAAAGCCCCCTTACTTTAATTTTCTGAGATAATGACCTTTGGGTTTTCATTGTCTGTAATCCATAATCACCAACATTAACAGAAATAAACACTTGAAATAGATCACTCTGTAATGACGCCATATAATATCTTCGTTTCACTTTAGGTATTTAACTGCTGAAAAAAATAACTTTTTGATAATATTCTAATTCATTGAGATGCACCTGTATGTTCAGCAATTCTTGTACATCAGAAATAGTTATCTGTGTCTGTTTTAGGCTGGGGTTCCACATAAGCTCTCAGTCCGTTTTTGGCTTCAGTTTTCTCATTTTTTTTTTCTAAGTCCAAAAACTGACAGAAAACGGATTGGATGTAATAAACACCCTGTCCGTTTTTCTATGGAGCTCCAAACATTGCCCTGTCCGTTTTTGAGTCAAAAACGTTGCATGCAACGTTTTTGGCATCAGTTAAAAAACGCATGCGTTTGTATGCGTTTTTTAACATGGGGCCCTATGGGAAACGCATGCGCGAACGCATGCAAATGCGCACGTGCGTTTGCGCATTCGTTCGCGCATGCGTTTTTTTAATGAAAATTCCAAAAACGTTCAGGAGTGCAGGAGGCTCAAAAAGCACCCAGAAAAAAACGGATTGGTGATGAAAATCACTTCCAAAAACGGATTTCTATGTGTGACCACAGCCTCAGATGTACACCATAAAGAGGATCCGACGAGGAATTAAATATGCTAGACTCTGTCCTCTGCCAGGGAAAAACCTGCTTTAAGGCTGGGGTTACACATAGAAATCCGTTTTTGGAAGTCCTTTTCATCACCAATCCGTTTTTTATAGGGTGCTTTTTGTGTCTCCTGCACTCCTGTACGTTTTTGGACTTAGTAATTTTTTTCAAAAAAAACGCATGTGCGCAAACGCATGCGCAAACGCAAGTGGCTATATATGCCATGCGTTTGCACATGCGTTTCCCATAGGGCCCCATGTTAAAAAAAACGCATAAAAACGCATGCGTTTTTTAACTGATGCCAAAAACGCTGTTTACTGCGTTTTTGGCTCAAAAACGGACAGGGCAATGTTTTGAGCTCCAGAGAAAAACGCACAGGGTGTTTATTACACCCAATGCGTTTTTCTGTCAGTTTTTGGACTTAGAAAAAAAAATTAACAAAACTGAAGCCAAAAACGGACTGAGGGCTTATGTGTGACCCCAGCCTAAGAAGTGTCTAGTAAAAGGTTGTCTCCTTATTTCTTAATAAATGGGGGGAAACATTGTCATCCAGGCTATTAGTTGACTGATAGCTATCCTGTCTATGGCCAGTTTTAATGTCACTGACTAATGAGAGCAATTTAATATAATGTGATGATAAGTACAAATTGCAGTCACTAAGCCACTTCTCATTTGTTACACTTCTTGTAAAAAGGAGCACAATTATGGCACCCTTTCATTATGTCCTCTAAAGGTACCGTCACACTCGGCAATATTGCATGCAATTTCACTTGCAATTTGCTGGTTGCAGTGAAATCATGGACTCATTGTTACATTTGTACACGGCAACAAAATAGAACAATGTGTCCATGATTTCACTGCAACCAGCAAATTGCAAGTGAAATTGCATGCAATGTTGCGACGTGTAACAGTACCCTTAATGACTGCACTTAGGACAATTTTATGTGAGCATCTACATAACACACTAAAGCACTGCTTAGGCCCCTTTCACATCAGCGTTTATTTGAAATCGCGGCAGATGCGGTGAAAAAAACGCATCTGCCGCGATTACCGCATACCGGCTACACTTGCGGCACGATTGCGGCACAGTTGCGGCAAGCCCCATACAATGTATATGTGGGCTTGCGGCAGGTGCGGCAAGTGCGGTTTTAGCACTTGCGGCAGGTGCGGCCGCGAAGAAAACCGCGGCCAGCCGCGGTTTTTTCGCGGCCGCACCTGCCGCAAGTGCCAAAACCGCACTTACCGCACCTGCTGCAAGCCCACATATACATTGTATGGGGCTTGCCGCAACCGTGCCGCAAGTGCAGCCGATATGCGGTAATCGTGGCAGATGCGTTTTTTTCACCGCATCTGCCGCGATTTAAAAAAAACGCTGATGTGAAAGAGCCCTAAGACCAGTATGAGCTTTGATTTTTTTTAACTTTAGTAATAAGTCTGAATTTTTTTCAAGTCGCACTATTCTACAATTGATCTATAATACTTATTTTTCAGCAGACAAGTGAAGAGCGTGTACATTATTATATTATGTCATTTAAAGTCATAATTCATAGACCCTGGCAGTAATACAATCAGTGACATGTGATATCATTGAAACATTCATATGATACTGTTTGCATTATTCATAGCTAAAGGTGCCAGTGGTGCTCCAAGCTCGAAGTAATTAGCTTACAGGTCAAGTAGTTAGAAAGAATATAGACAGAGACAATCAATTACAAACCCAATAGTTAATTTAGTCAGGACAGTATAATGTGCTACAAAAATACAATTACACTGTACTTCCACTTATAAAGAACTTTACATATATTAATACCGGTTAGTCATAGGTTGTGTCTCTCCCTCTGATGTGAGCTCCCATGTTGAGCTCACACTATTCCCCTGTCAGCTGAGATGTGGGCCAACAGCATGATCGGATCGCGCTGTCATTCAGTGGCAGCATGATCCAAAAGCATCGTGGAATGGTTCGTGCCGCTCCCCACTGTGACCGGAGATCCCGCGATAAGATTCGGGATCTCCGTGTGTCACCTGATAGCACGGGGTTCTGCAGTGACCCCGGATGCTATCAGGACTCACTTCCTGTGGATGTTTGGCAAGTGCTGCCAACCACAGAAAGTGATTTGTGCTGTATCCCAGTGTGCTGCAGCTCATCGTGACATAGCATAAGCAATCGGACACTGCAGCACTGTGGCGCCCTATGGGGCAATGTAAAACAAAGAAAAAATTAATTTTTTAACAATATAAAAAAAACAAAAGTTCTAAACACCCCCCTTTGTGACATTCAAAATAAAAAATAAAAAACATACACATATTTGTTATTGCCACATTCACAAAATATAAAATCAATTCATCTGAGCTGTAAACTGCAGAACGGGAAAAAAAAAGGTCCAAATGCCAAAATTATTTAATTTTGGTTGTGTGCAGCATTGGAATAAAATGGAACAATGGGTGATCAAAACAGTACAGCTACTCAAAAATGGTATCATTAGAAACGTCAGCTCAAACCACAAAAAATAAGCCGTCCCAAAACCCTAGATCCTAAAAAATGAGGGTGCTACGGGGTCACGGAACATGGCCTAAAAAGTGAACTTCTTTTATTTTTCAAACTTCTGAATTTTTCTCACCACTTAGAGAACAGTAAAAGTTACCGTAGGTATCTACAAACTCGTAACTCGTACTGAACTTTCAGTTTTACCATTTAGTGAACATGATGAATGAAAAACCCCAAAATGCTTTCCACAGTGTCTTTGCTCGTGTTTGAAAATACCACGAGATTCCCCTCTGATGACAGTGTTGGAGCCGCGTTAGGGGCGGGGCCTCCATAGGTAAGTATGGACAGCATTTACGCCGTACTACCATGGCGGTAGCACGGCATTTATGTGGCAAAACACTACGTTTTTACATATATGTACCATGCGTTAACGCTAGCGCTAAAAATGAAAAAAAATGCCATAAAATGGCAAAGGTAAAAAACGATCCTGTATAGCATCCTTCCAAATGGACTTACTTTTTGAAGATGCCTGGCACCACTGATGTCCTCTTTCCCCGCTTTTTCTCTGCTGCCCTTCGTTCTGGGGCTCACTTGGAGTCTGCTTTCACAGACGCTGCTTCACGCTGTTCTGCCAGCCTCCCGATCACGTGTGGTGCACTTCCGATATCTCGTCCCAGCGTCTCTTAGCAACCAAACAAATAAGCGGCAGCACTCACCGATCACAGGGTGTTTCTATATTATTTCATACGGAAATCTACAGCGGTTACATCAGGTGCATATTCAGGGGTACAGGGGAGAAGATGGGCTCCCTCAAATGACGGGCCTTTTCACGCCTCACACAGGCACTTCTCCAGATTATGGCACCTTATTGCCATAATCTGGAGAAGCGCCCGTGTGAGGTGTGAAATGGCCTGTCATTTGAGGGAGCCCATCCTCCCCCCTGCACCCTTGAATATGCACCAGATGTAACCGCTGTAGATTGCCATATGAAATAATAAAGTAATACCCTGTGACCGGTGAGTGCTGCCGCTTGTTTGTTTGGTTCCTTCCAAATGGATGCAAGGTCCCAAATGTGACCCTAGCCTTACACATCAAAGCACTTACTTTATGTAGATGCCGGGCACTGCTCGCTGTCCTCAGTCTCCTTTCTGCAGGCCTTGCTCCAGACTGGAGCTCACACTGCTCACACAGCTGCTGGTGATTTACCTCTGACTCCTGTCAGCGTCCAAGACACGTGTAGTGCACTTCCAGGTTACAGAGTGTATCTTATGATATTCAGCAGAACAGATAGATGGCAACACTCACCGGTCTCCAGGATCAATCCTTTATTTTAGATTTATTTTAGATAAATACCATTAAAACAGCATAAATGCATGTTCAGGGGTGCAGGGGGGAGGGTGGATAGTCCCCTAAAAAGCAACGGGCCGTTTCACGCCGCACTCGGGCGCTTCTCCAGGCTATGACACCTGGAGAAGCGCCCGAGTGCGGCGTGAAACGGCCCGTTGCTTTTTAGGGGAATATCCATCCTCCCCCCTGCACCCCTGAACATGCATTTATGCTGTTTTAATGGTATTTATCTAAAATAAATCTAAAATAAAGGATTGATCCTGGAGACCGGTGAGTGCTGCCATCTATCTGTTCTGCTGAATTACACATCAAAGCAGCTAGCCTTGCCCCATTTTCAAGCTGAAAACTAGTAACACATCCAACCGAGGGAGGAAACAGTAAAAGCATTAGTCAGATACAATATTATTTCTTCATAGAAACCCCCAATAAAAAATACAGTGTTACACATCATTTATACACATTGGCTTATTCTAAATAGGTATTTGAAACAATAGTCTTGCCATATGCATTATTGAACCAGATCATTCAATTGCAACCCAAAACACATTAGGCTAATGTTGACCAAACCCAAGAATATCGATGGGTTAGGACTTCAATGTAATGTTAATGGGGGCACATACTTTGGACTAACAATCACTGTGTTCGCTGGGTGAAAAGCTGCCACCAGACATGGTTACTGATCACGTAGGGACCACATGACTGTTTGGCTGAACGAGTGTTCTTGTGTATGGGAGAGATGGCCACAGTGACTGCTGGATGAATAATTGGCCTAAGCATTGGTCATATTATAGTCATCTAATGTGTATGGAAGTCTTTAGTTGATTGCTGAAAGAGAAAGAATAATATTACAATTTTACTAGTTGTCTCTTGTAGAGATTATAATACGTTCAACATTGGGTTTATTGGCTAGGGAAAATATTGTTTTACAGGCAGTGCCCAGGTCATAAACCAGAAACCATCTGTAGGTTTTCTCTTAAGTATTGAAAATAAAACAGTAAAAAAAATGCACATATTTGGTATCACTGTGTTCAGAAATGCCTGATCTATCTAAATATAAAATCAATTAATCAGACCTAAATAGTGGGAAAAAAAGTCAATGATGCAAAATTATGTTTTTTTTGTTATTCCAACCTTGCAATAAAATGCAATAACAGGTGATCAAAACAACATATCAACCCAAAGATTGTATCATTTAAAAACAAGCTTAAGCCGCAAAAAATAACTTGTCACAGAGCCCCAGAGCCAGAAAAATGACAACGCTACGAGTCAGGGGAAAATTGCGCCAAAAATGCAATTTTTTTTAAACAAACTCATGATTTTTTTTTCACCACTTAGATAACAGTAAAAGTATACATGTTTAATATCTACGAAGTCATACCATCCTGAGGAATAATACCGACACATCAGTTTTGGGTAAATCAATTTTTATTGAAATGTTTTGCAAGATAAAAATAAACATTTTCACATTTAACAAAGGCGTGTAATTATTTTATGCCACAATACTTAATGACAGTGATACCAATAAAATAAAAAAGGGAACAATAGGAAAAGCACAGTCATCCTTGATAACCTGTAATCTAATACAGAATTTGTCCTAAAAATAAAAGTGTTAATAAGAAATATAAGCCACAATAGAGTCAGTTTTCGCATAAACATATGGCTATGCCTCTACTTATGATATAAACCAAACAATCCCGAGACGTTATTTAGATTTAGCGGCAGTAAACCTGTACTACATAAACCAGTAAGAGAATAGAAAAGGAAAGAGGGAAAAGAAGAAAGAATAGTGAGTTACTTATCAAAACAGATTATGGAATATGTGTACGACAATATTCCATCCCCAAATTAGAACTATTAATGCATTATTAGCCATTTTTGTCTCCACCCTGATTCAGCTCAAATATGTTTCTAAGATATCCAGTGCTTAAGAGCAACCGACACTCTGTAGAGGATCCACGGGGTCCATAATCTGCAATGTCTGTCCAGACTATTGACATCTGGAAGACTATGGCTGATCAATTCTTCCAATCTGCACATGTCATTGAATTCTGCAACCAATTCTGCCCTGGACAGTCATGCAGCACGTTTCCAATATCGCGGAACTAGGCGTCTGGCTGCCGTCAAGAAGTATCTGAGGAGGCTTTTCTTAAATTTTGAGATGGACATCTGGTGCAGATTTAGAAGAACCAGCTCCGCCGATAAGGAAGTATGCTGTGATGTTCCTTGTTGGTAGAGGTCGCCCACATCCCCCCAGAATGATTGAATTAGCGGGCAGGTCCACCAAATATGGAGGTATGATCCTCTCCCCCGCAGGCATCTCCAGCACCCATCTGATGCCGTCGAGAAGATTTTGTGGCTGTCCACCGGACACCTTTACCATCTCGCCGCCACCTTATAATTTCGCTCCTGGGAGAGCGTCTCTGACGAAGCTTTGCGAGTGGACAGGAAAATTCTGTCCCATTCTAATTCAGATATATGTCTCTCCAGATCATCATCCCACTTGCTCATAAACCCAAAAGGCCATTTTCTAACCCCAGCTGATGAGTCTTGAAAAAGTCTGTAGAGGACTGAGATTGCACATGATACCAGCAATTGTCCTCTGCAAAGTTTCTCAAATGCCGTTAGTGGGCGTTGAATATCAGTCATGGAAAGGGATTTGATATAGCTATGGAGTCTGGCATATATAAACCAGGAATCTGGCGATGGGACCAAGTTCGGGTAAAAAGAAGGTAAAGGTTTGAGTCTCGAATTGGAGATGAAGTCTGACAATGTGGGGTTTTCGAGACATTTAAAAAGGAGGTGCTGCATTTGTCTATGGGAAATAACGAGTTACTACAAAAGGGTATCATCGGGCCTGGAAATGTGGTTATACACAATCTTTGATGATTACGTTTTAGGAATGTGTGTAGTTGTTTAATCATGTACGTGGCAGAATGTAAGTCTGGTGAGCCTGGGGACCATATTATCGCCACGGGAGGTACAATAGAGTAATTTGACTCAATTTCTACCCATTTCTTCCCCCTTCCTAGCATAAAAAGGTCCAGCAAACGTTTACCCATGGTGGCTGAGTGATACAATTGAAAGTTAGTAATCCCATGCCTCCCAACATGTAATCCCTACACAGCATATGGTATGACAACCTCGGACATCCATGAGACCAAATAAATCTCACGATCGAAGTTTTAAATTGGGGAAAAAAAGAGGCTGGAAAAAGAATGGGCAGCGTTTGAAAGACATTAGGGATGGGCGAATCTACTCGCTAGGACTCGGTACTCGGCGAGTAGTAAGGGACTCGCAGGACTCGGTACTCTGCGAGTTTCCCAGCATTTACTCGCACGAGTCCAATGCAAATCAATGGCAAACGCTGACAAAACTAGGATTGCCATTGTCTTGCATTAGACTCGGCTACTGTGCCAGTGATAGCAGGGAAACTCGCAAAGTAACTGCTGTTACTTTGCGAGCCGAGTCCAGCTGTCTTCTCTGTGCAGGCTGCCGCAGCTCCAGGGTCCTAGAGCCCGCCTGCTCACAGAGATGATGTAGCAGAGCTGCGATTGTTCTCAGTCTGCTCATCCTTGTGCATAGACATCTATATCTATGCACAGGGGATGTCGCAGAGAGGACATCACGTTTTGGACTACGTCGGACGGAAGAGGATTTTTTTAATTAAAGATGGAGTCCCTAATGGCTTTTTTTTTTATTTCAAATAAAAAATTTTCTATGTGCTGTGTTTTTTTAACCCTTTATTGGAGATTCTTAGTGGCTGGGTCAAACGTGGCCTGACATTAAGAATCTCGGGCTTAATACCAGCTTGTATAACAAAGCTGGTATTAACCCCTTTATTACCCAGCGTGCCACCGCCACCAGGCCCGCTGGAAGAGCGAGGTTCAGCGCCAGAGGATGGCGCTTCAATGAACGCGCCATCTTCTGGGGAGGCTGCGGGCTGCAATTTGCAGCGGGGGGTGCCCAGAAAGCTTGGGCATCCCTGCGCTGCGGATTCCAGCCCCCAGCTGCTTAGCTGTACCTGGCTAGACATAGAAATTGCGCGGAGCCCCACGGATTTTTTTTATATTATTTCATGAAATTCATGAAATAATTAAAAAAAAAGGGCTCCCCTATATTCTTGTGTCCGGCCAGGTACAAATAGGCACCTGGGGGTTGGGGGCAGCCCGTCGCTGCCTGCTGGATCTGGCTGGTTCCACAAATACGGCGAAGCCCACGTCAAATTTTTTTCTGACAAATCCATAAAACAATGTAAATAAAAGGGACTGCATCTTTATTAACCCCTGGACCATGGGCGAGGAGTTAATAAAGATGCAGTCCTTTTTTAGGATTGTTTTATTGATTTTTCAGAAAAAAAATTACATCCTCTGGCGCTGAACCCCGCTCTTCCAGCGGCCCTGGTGGCGGTGGCACGCTGGGTAATAAAGAGGTTAGGGCCAGCTTTGTATTATCAGCTGGCCCTAAGCCCGAAATTTATGGCAGTCACGCCAATATTAGACATGACCGCCATGAATTTCTATTAAATTGTTTTAAAAAAAACACAACACAGAGAAATTTTTTTATTAGAAATAAAAAAAAAAGCCATTAGGGACTCCATCTTTAATTAAAAAAATCCTCTTCCGTCCGACGCAGTCCAAAACGCTATGTCCTCTCTGCCACATCCCCTGTGCATAGACATCTATATCGATGAGCAGACTGAGAACAATCTCAGCTCTGCTACATCAGGCAGCAGGCGGGCTCTAGGACCCTGGAGCTGCGGCAGCCAGCACACAGAGCAGACAGGACTCTTATCTGTGTGAGTTTCCCAGCGATTACTTGCACAGTAAACGAGTCCAATGCAAATCAATGGCAAAACTCGGATTGCTTCAGGCTGAAGCTTCCGAGACACATCTGTGATTTGTAAATCGCACACTACTCGCTATTACTCGCTTCCCCATTCATTAACATTGGACTCGCTAGACTCGCAACGAGTCCTGGGCTCGGACTCGCTAGAGTCAAGCGATTCCGAGTAATTTAGGATTCGCCCATCACTAAAAGACATACAAAAGCCTGGGGAGGAGATCCATTTTAATAGAATTAATCCTGTCTAGCCATGATAGCGTCAATTTATTCCATTTGGTGAGATCCTGTTCAGCACGTGTAAGGAGTGTATTGTAATTGGCAGAATATAGCGAGGAGATGTCCCTTGTCAATTTAATCCCTAGGTAATCTATGTACTCAGATTTCCACATAAACGGGAACTCTCGCTTGAGCAATGTGATAATCACCCCTGGTAGGGATATGCTCAATATCGCAGATTTTGTGGTATTTATTTTAAAATTGCTCCAGTGCCCTAATGTGCGGAGCTCTAATAGAATGTTTGGGATGCTGATCAACGGGTTAGTGATGAAACAAAAACAAATCATCTGCAAAAAGTGCAAGTTTTTGCTCCTTATTTCCCACCTCCAGTCCTTGAACCGCTGCATTTCTTCTAAGGACGACACATCAGTTTTACCATATAGTGAAAATGATGAATAAATAAAAAAAATTGTGCAATTCTACTGTTTTTGTAATTTTACCGCACTTAGAATTTTTTCCCATTTTCCAGTACACCATATGGTAAAATAATTAATGTCATTCAAAAGTTCAATTTGTCCTGCTAAAAACAAAAAACAGGCCCTCATATATCTGTATTGACGAAAAATAAAAAAGTTATAACTCTTGGAAGAAGGGGAGGGCAAGCGAAAGTGCAAAAAAAGGAAAATTCAAGGTCATAAAGGGGTTAAGAATGTGTACATTTTTCAAACCATATTATTTTTCATTATTTTTCTGCTTCCACCCAAAAAGGTTTCAGTTTATTTTTCAATTGAACAGTACAGATTATAGATGAAAATAAAGGTGGAAAAAGTTCTGAAATGATTCTTTGAATATTTTTGAACATGTCAAATAGCTGACATTTAGTGTAGACGTTTGTATCTACTGTAGATGAAAGGTGTTAATTCACAAATCTGAAAAAAGTCAGCCGCACAGTGGAAGGAATCAGCCTGAGATGATTAAACCCAGTGACATGTGTACTGTGCTCTTTTTGTGATGATTTTCAGAAGGGTTCAAAACACTTGTTAGGAAACCAGATATTAGCATTTTCTTAATCTTTTTCTCTGCTTGATTTCAGGTTCAGAGGGGTGAATTGCGCGCAGCAGGTGCATTCTTTTGGCTGTTGAACAAAATTCACAATATCGAAAAAATATATTTACCAAGGAATATCTGACAGAAAAACAAACTTGTTAACTATGTCTTGGCTGAATATTTTTTTGCCTGCCTGATATCAGATGCCTTGTTGATGATAAATCATCTTTTATCACTTTATGTAAACAAGCTGTTCCAGGCTATGGGGCGGATGCTGACTGGAAGATGACTCCCGCCTCCAGAGATTATTATAAATAAAAGGGGAGTTACCAGTGTGATGAGTGATGGCCGCTCTCTGCCCTTCTGATCTCACTATAAAGTTCTGTGTGATCAGGGACAGAACTACCGTGGTGCAGCTGGTACAGCTGCACCAGGACCCCGGCCAGCTAGGGGGCCCCTGAAGGCTCCAGAGGCGGGTCCGTTCCTCTCCCTGACAGGTGGGTGGAAGAGGCCGCAGGAGGAGAATCTCCAGGATTCAATGTGAGCGAGTCCCGGGGGGGGGGGGGACCGCATTTTCCCCCCTCTCATGTGAGGAATCACCGCTGGGCCCCGCCCCCTGAGCTCTCTCCTCAGATGCAGGGGGTGTTGGAGCAGCGGCAGTGTCCCAGGGTTTATTGAATACTGTTGGGACACTGCCTGCATTGATTCCCCTGCGTGCTGGCACTTCCGGGATCAGTGTGTGAGCTCAGCTTGGATAGAGCAGCTGAGCTCCTCCTGACCCGGAAGCGCTGATGCTGCGGAGGTGCCGGCTGCCTGAGGACCCT
The DNA here is from genome assembly GCA_033576535.1 of Allobates femoralis. NCBI lineage: Eukaryota > Metazoa > Chordata > Amphibia > Anura > Aromobatidae > Allobates > Allobates femoralis. Next base: position 130,680,579 of record JARQOC010000002.1, on the reverse strand, counting down.
CTGGGAGCAGGAGCAAGACAAGGTAAGCGCCAATGAGCCGAAGAGAGCAGGGATGGGGAGAACAGGAGCCACAAGATAGACGGAGCAGGGTGAATGGGGGGGCACAAGGGGAGAAGCAGGGTGAATATGGGGCCAAAAGAGGGGATAAACAGGGAGAATGGGGGGACACAAGAGGGGAGAAGCAGGCAGAATTGGGGGGCACAAGAGGTAAGAAAGGGAGAATGGGGGCACAAGAGGGGAGAAGCAGGGTGAATGGGGGGGCACAAGGGGAGAAGCAGGGTGAATGGGGGGCCACAAGAGAGGAGAAACAGGGAGAATGGGGGACATAAGAGGGGAGAATCAGGATGAATGGTGGGCACAAGGGGAGAAGCAGGAGAATGGGGGCCACAAGAGGGGAGAAACGGAGAATGGGGGGCACAAGGGGGGAGAAGCAGGGAAAATTGGGGGCCACAAGACGAGAGAAGCAGGGTAAATGGGGGGAGGGGGAACAGGATGGGAGAAGCAGGGTAAATAGGGGGGGACAAGTCTGAGTCCTTTCCTGTAAGACCTCCATGCGTATCTAGACCGTATGTCCCTGGCTGAGTGTGCATGTGTGTGTGCCTGGCTGGGTGTGCATGTGTGTGTGTGCCTGGCTGGGTGTGCATGTGTGTGTGTGCCTGGCTGGGTGTGCATCTGTGTGTGTGCCTGGCTGGGTGTGCATGTGTGTGTGCCTGGCTGATTGTGCATTTGTGTGTGCATGCCTGACTGAGTGTGCATGTGTGTGCGCCTGGCTGAGTGTGCATGTGTGTGTGCGCATGGCTGAGTGTGCATGTGTGTGCGCCTGGCTGAGTGTGCATGTGTGTGTGCGCATGGCTGAGTGTGCATGTGTGTGCGCGCCTGGCTGAGTGTGCATGTGTGTGTGCCAGGCTGGGGGTGCATGTGTGTGTGCCTGGCTGGGGGTGCATGTGTGTGTGTGCCTGGCTGAGTGTGCATGTGTGTGCATGCCTGGCTGAGTGTGCATGTGTGTGTGTGCCTGGCTGAGTGTGCATGTGTGTGCGTGCCTGGCTGGGTGTGCATGTGTGTGTGTGTACGCTCCTTGGAGGAAGGCTTAGTTGTAGTGAGGAGTAGGGAGGGGTGGCAACAGGAGTCACTTAGTTAGACAGAGTCAAGCGGTGAGAGAAAGTGAGTCTGCTGACAGCCTTCGGGCTGTGTATACATCCTGCAGCAGTTACTAATGTGCATACAACCCTCAGCAGCATTTAATGTGCATACGTCTCCCAGCAGTTTCCATTGTGCATTTGTCCTGCAGCCATCTCTATTGTGTATTCTCTGTTGTGTGTATACCCTGCAGCCATCTCCATTGTCTATATGGTCAGCAGCCATCTCCATTGTCTATACGGCCCGCAGCCATATCTATTGTGTATACAGCTAGCAGCCATCTCTATTGTGTATTCTCTATTGTGTATACAGCTATTGTATATTCAGCCCACAGGAGTCTCAAGTGTGTGTGTGTGTAATATATAATAGAGAGAGAGTGTAAAAAAAGAAAAACGGCACAAAAATATAGAAAAAAGTGGACTTTATTGCCCAATGGAGTGGCCACGCATTGGGCAATAAAGTCCACTTTTTTCAATTTTTTTGGGCTGTTTTTCCTTTTTTTACTCTATTGTAAGAAACCGTCTGGATTGCTGGTTGGGAAAGCTTTGCACATAAATTGAGGTCATTTTTGGTGCTGTTCCAATTTTTCACTATAAGTATAATGTATGTTTGGGTGGAAGCGGAGCATGGGTGGAGGCAGAGTCTCAGGGGGCCCCCAAAGTTTTGGCAGTAAGGGGCTCCGAAATTTCTAGTGGCAGCCCTGGTGCTGATAGATTACAGCGCCGCCGCCCGCCCACAGCTTTATTATGACATTGAGGTCCGGGGGGGTATGGGTTGTGGGGCAGTTGCTGGGAGATTACAGCGCCGCCACGGCCGCCGGCCGCCCGCATCATCGCTCGGACATACACTCCCCGTGGGGTGCTGTCGGGTTTGAGCTGTGCCGGACACCAGGGATGAAGAAAGCATACGGTAACTGCATTGCTCCGGATTACACATCTGGAGCAATCCGGTTACCGCATTCCGGTTTTAACAACAGATTTGGACACAAAAATGTGTCTGAAGGCAATTGCTGATATCCATCACTTGTACTTCCGGGCCACTCATTAACTTCCTGGATATGCAATGTAGAGTGGCCCAACAGCCAATCAAAGATGCTGTAACACAGAATCATCGTCTGTGATTGGCTGTTGGAGTAACCTGGAATCAGCCCTTATATTCTAGCATGGTAGATGCAAGAATGTATGGGTTGATTTCAGGTTACTCCAACAGCCAATTACAGATGCCTATTTACTGTGACAGTGTCTGTGATTGGCTGTTGGACCCCTCACCCATTGACTGACATCACTGTAATGTAAAAATAAATAAACTATTAAAAAAATGATGTAGCACTTTGCTGTATCCTTGATTCTTAGCACAAATATAGTAGACAGCTGAGGGCTGCCACTCCCACCTGCCTGGCTTTACCTTGGCTGGCAAGCAAAACACAGGGAAGCTTATTATTTTTTAAACTTATTTAAATAAATAAGCAATAAAAATGCATGGGCTCCACCCTATTTTTGATTGCCAGCCAAGGTAAGACCCAGTCAGCTGGGGTTTGGGATTCCCAAGAATTCTGGGCCCCCATGCTAAAATTCACAGCCCACAGCCACCCTGAAAATAGTGCACTCTTTCATGGCGCTTTTTTCAGGTACTTCACCCAGCTCTTCCAGCGTCACTGGTGGTGGTGGCATGCTGGATAATAAAGAGGTTAATGACAGCTTTGTATTAGCAGCTGGCACTAAGCCCAATATTCATAATGTCAGACTGATGTTAGACCCACACACTATGAATCTCTAATAAACATTAAGAAAAACACATAGAAAACATCTTTTAATTGAAATAAAACATAAAAGACATTCCTGTTTCCCATCTTTTATAACCCAAAACATATTCTCCAATGATAATCCACAGGGCTGTCCCTAGGCAAACATGTTCAGCTTTTCTATATAGCTGTGATCAGAAACACGTCTGTTCACAGCGAGTAGCAGGCTTACACTGACACCCGGGCATGGTCCTGTGTGTTGAACGCTAGAGAAGGGTGCCCTTCTCCAGCATGTAAGAAGCTCTCTTATACTGTGCCATCACATCTATATATTATGGTACTTTGATTTGTCTATAAACCTCACTGTGATTTTTGACAGTGTCACCGTATAAAAGGCATATCCTGTACAAGAATCTATTGTGTCTATGAAGGCCTACATGTTGGGGTCAAAACATTACATTTTTTTGGCTGCCTGTACAATAAAATCCTTATATTCATTTTGATGAGCCACCTGAATCTGTTCAGCCCCATTGTCTCTTGACGCACAGCAACATGGGATAAAAATAATATACTTTACCAGAACAATCTCTTATAGTTGATGAATCCACTGAAATAGATAACCAACCAGCCTTAATACTCAGTTACATGAGCACTCTGAACTCTCTTTGGTGGGAATAAGGTGGTTAAGTAGCTGTTGCCGTTTACCACAAATAGACAAATTTCAGTCAGGAATGATGATGATGTTAACATTCCAAGGTTTATAAGACCTGGAAACCAAATATGGGGGACGTGGAGGATATGTCATTAGGGGAGTGTTGGCCTCAGTGATACACAATGTAAGTGATGCTTAACTAAAAGATGCTCTAAAGATTAATCTGATAGTTCTGCAGTCGCCTTTGGAGCAATTGTTGCCACAGATTTACCTTTTATTGTATAGTAGAGCTGTGGGTGGTAATTGGAGAGATGAATAAGTTAAAGTGTAACCGCCATTTAAATTTTTATTTAATAATAATGTAGAGCAAGAAATTTTAATTAACTTTCAAATATACTTTATAAGTGAAATCTGGTGGAAAACCATTCATAAACCTTCCACAAGGTGCCCCACTAGATTGTGTGTGAAGCAGACTATGTGAATTCTCAGTCAGATCTTCAGACTGAATACGGCCACATAACCATATAAGGTTAAGGGGGCGGGGATCTACACATTGAGCGAGCTCCTGACTGCAGCTGATGAGGTGACAATGTATCAGATTACCTCAGGCTACAGCACAGTGTTGAGCAATGTCAGGATCACTGCAAACTCCTCTCCACTTTCCTTGGCACAAGCTTCTTTGATCTGTCATCTGGATCCTTCTCTTCTGGATCCCCACGCAGCTCACAATCTCTCTTGCCCTTTATCTGCCCTCACATTGCACTGCTCCCTATTAGCTGCTGGCCAGGCCCACACAGCCATAAAAAGCAAATTTTAAAAGTGCAAAAGGAAGTTGAGAAAATAAGTCTTATGAAACATAAAAGCATTATCTTAGCTGCTACTAGAGCATCTCAATGATTTAGAATATCATCAAAAATTAATGTAATATTGGCAAGTTTCATTTTGAACTGGGAGTAGAGATGGGCGAGCATACTCGCTACTATTCGGCACTCGCCGAATAGTAGCGGTATTCGTGTACTCGCTACTCGCCGAGTAAATTAGGATTACTCGGGAGTAGCAAGTACCGAATACTTTTGCAGTGTATCAGTAGATACACTGCAAAAGTCCTGTAAAAGAGAGAAAATTTGGTTAAAAAATAAAAAAAATCAGATACTCACTAGGGATGAGCGAGTCCTAAATTACTCGGACTCGCTAGACCCCAACGAGTCCGAGTCAAGGACTCGGGACTCGTTGCGAGTCCAGCGAGTCCAATGTTAATGAATAGGGAATCGAGTAATAGCGAATAAAGCGATTTACAAATCGCTGACGAGTCTCTGAAAGTGAGCGAGTCCAAACTGCAGGCAGGACACCGTACAGCTACGCACTGGCACAGGAAAAAATTGTTTAGTACGCACAACCAGGCACACTTAGGCTGCGGTGCTGGCTGCGTGCAAGTTTACAAGTACCGTGCGAGCTGCAGGCAGGACACCGTACAGCAACGCACTGGCACAGGAAAAAATTGTTTAGTACGCACAACCAGGCACACTTAGGCTGCGGTGCTGGCTGCGTGCAAGTTTACAAGTACCGTGCGAGCTGCAGGCAGGACACCGTACAGCTACGCACTGGCACAGGAAAAAATTGTTTAGTACGCACAACCAGGCACACTTAGGCTGCGGTGCTGGCTGCGTGCAAGTTTACAAGTACCGTGCGAGCTGCAGGCAGGACACCGTACAGCTACGCACTGGCACAGGAAATTTTTTGTGGAAAAATGGCACCAAAATTATTTGGTAGACTAGTGCCAAAAATAAGAAAAAGCTTAGGATTACAGCTCTGCGGAAAGCTGGGTGAACTAAGCTCTGAGGATGGTGCTGGATTCACTGTAAGGCTGCTCCTATCTCCCTTCCTTACAGTCCTGTACAGCAATCCTCCGTCCTGGTAGTTCTGAAAAGAACTTTTGGGTTATGTGTGAGGAATCTTGACTCCTACACTCCGTCCTGTTAGTTCTGAAAAGAACTTTTGGGTTATATGTGAGTCCTACACTGCCTAACTGTCCCTAGATCTGCTCCAAGTCTCCCTGCACTAGGTCAGCTCTTCTCAGCAATGTGCCCAAAATGGCGGGGGCAAGCCTTATATACTGCCTTGCCTGTCATACATCACGATGGACAGCAGCCAATCATAGTCCTGACACAACCAAAGCTGCTATGCCATTACTGACTATGATTGGCTATCTTCACAAGTTTTCTGACCTAACACGCAATGCTGACTAGTAACATAAAAGATTCTGGATTCGCGAGTCCCGAATAGAGAATACAGGACTCGGAATCGCAGACTCGCTAGGATTCGGACTCGTAGACTCGCTCAGACTCGCTGCTGTTTGGGGAGATTCAAGCTATATAGCGATGTGATAGAGCGAGTCTAGCGAGTCTAGCGAGTGAGAGAAAGTAAACTATGACAAAACTAAGATTGCCATTCACTTGCATTGGACTCGTTACTGAGCGAGTATTCGCTAAAAGACTCGCCGATTCCCGAGTCCAGCGAGTCCCTTAAGAATCGCCGAGTAACGAGTCCTAGCGAGTAGACTCGCTCATCCCTAATACTCACCTTAACCGACGGCTGTACCGGGACCGGCCGATGCACATCCATTCATGGAAAAGGACCTTTCCCTCTCTCAGCCAATCAGATGGCTGGGAGAGATCTGGCCAATCAGAGGTCGCCACGTCACAATCACGTGATCACTAGCGGCCATCTGATTGGCCAGATGGAAAGGTCCTCTCAGGTACATTGAGGACCTTTCCATCTGGCCAATCAGGTGGCCACTAGCGATTATGTCATTGTGACGTGGCGGCCTCTGATTGGCCAGATCTCTCCCAGCCATCTGATTGGCTGAGAGAGGGAAAGGTCCTTTTCCATGAACAGATGTGCATCGGACGGTCCCGGTACAGCCGTCGGTTAAGGTGAGTATCCGATTTTTTTTATTTTTTAACCACTTTTCCTTTATTTCACAGGACTTTTGCAGTGTATCTACCGATACACTGCAAAAGTATTCGGAATCGCTATACTCGCAACTAGTAGCGAGTACCGAGACCTACTCGTTGCGGGTATAGCGATTCCGAATAGTACGGTATTCGCCCATCTCTATCTGGGAGCCCTAAAACTCGTTGATTAATAAATCCATATTACATTAACCCTTTAATGTCTCGTAGAATACGGCAGCACGGTTTTTAATCATCCTCCCTACTTTAATTTTCTGAAATAATGACCTATGGGTTTTTCATTGGCTGTAAGACATAATCATCAGCATTAACAGAAAAACCATTTGAAATAGATCACTCTGTTTGTAATGACTCTATATAATATATACATTTCACTTTATATATTGAATTACCAAAATAAATTAACTTTTTGATGATATTCTAAATCATTGAGATGCATTAGTATGTGACCCATCATTAAAGAGGACCTGTCACCCCCTGGTGCTATGCTAACTGAATGCAGCACTGAATGTAGCGTGTCTGCTGCATTCAGGGAAGGGGTCCCCCATTTCTCTAGCCCCCATGTAAGTTGTAAAAATGACTTTATAAAGTTTATGGATAAGGAGTCAGGAGGGCCTTACTCAGTAGTGAGTCATCACTGTTGCATGGTGTCCTCCCCGCCTCCAGTCCTCTCTTGTTCAGCCTACTGTATGTGTTATCAGTGTTGTATGGTGTCCTCCCTGCCTCCAGCCCTTAGCAATGACACATACAGGAGGCTGAACAAGAGAGGGCTGGAGGCGGGGAGGACACCAGCAACAGTGATTACTTATTACTGAGTAAGTCCCTCTGGGTTCCTTGTCCGTAAACTTTATAAAGTCTATTTTACAACTTACGTGGGGGCTAGAGACATGGGGGACCCCTTCCCTGAATGCAGCAGACATGCTGCATTCCGTTAGCATAGCACCAGTGGGTGACAGGTCCTCTTTAATAACCAGTGCAGTATTGTTTTTCTTTCAATGAAATGACATTTACAGTTTACACTTTTTTTGTTACTTCATAGCATTCAGCAATGTTTTTGAATGAATTAGGTAGCCTTTGAAGCATTCATTTGTTTCCCTTCAATTGTCAGGACATTGAAAATAAATAATATCATAATATATTCTGTTACAGAACTCCAAATTCTTCCTGCCACACAACCATTCATAAATGATAAAATGCAGACACCACACTGAAGGTTTGTCATAGTGAAGACAGATTTAGTGTACATTTAATTAATTGGGAGATAGATGCATACTGTAAATTTGTTCTCAGTAATAGAAAAATACAAAAATCTGAGAGTCCTCAGTGGTTCATTACTTTTAAAGGCTAAATGAAAAGATGGTAATAAATAGCAGCTTTAGGGACAACTCATGTCTCTTCTTAGCTGGAAGAAGGTTTTAGGCTGGCTTCACATTTGCGTTTGTGTTTGCATGCTGATGGCTTGCAGACACAAACGCAGTGCAAAGCAGAGTCATTTTGATGTGTCCGCAGCAGAGAATGTCCGCCTGCGAACACATCACTGTGGAGCCCGGGCAGCCAATTGACGGTGTCCGGGGGCGGGCTGGAGGCGGAGATCAGTGGCGGAGATCTCCTCCTCCTGGCCACCAGTAAGCTCCGGGACATGTCAGCAGGGTTAAACAGCTGATTTGACAGCTGTTTGAATCTCCTGCTCCGACATCGAGAGATGTCAGCGCGGGAAGATTCAAACAGCTGTCACATCAGCTGTTTCTCCCCGCCGACACCGCTAGGGTATTACCGGCGGCGGGGAGGAGAAGATCATAAGAGGCTTCAGCTGATCGCCCGGTGGCCGGCGGTGATCTCCTGTGACATCACCGGCGGCCACCGGGAGAGATTTCAATGGGTCCGCAGTGTTCTCCTGCGCTGTCAAGCGCAGAACACTGCAGACCCATTGACACCAATGCATTGTTTTGTGCGCGTGGGCAAGCTTGCTGATTTTCCAAGGTCCCCGAGCGCACAAAAAATGCAACATGCTGCGTCCCGGGTGCGGACGGGGGACCCTGGAGGAAGCACATATCTTCCGCATCCGCACCCGAACGCAGCAAACGCAGGCACTATGCGTTCCTATGTTAAACATAGGAACGCAGTGCGTATGCGCTTGACTGCGTTTGGGAACGCAGCATACGCTGCGTTCACATACGCAAATGTGAAGCCAGCCTTAGTGACTGAAACATCACACCTATTGCCTGAAGGATAATAAAGGTGAGATAAATCTGGAAGGAGTGCTGCAGCCCTTGGTTCATTTGGTCTGTTTAAAGGAGTGATTGAGCCCCACTCTGGGCTGAATTTGCACCCACCTTATTAGGAAGAAGTGCTGCTCCATTGCATATATATATATATATATATATATATATATATATATATATATAACACACACACAACATGACATGAAATACTGCAGTTTTTAAGACAAGTGAGACAGAGCAAACAGGAATGGAGTGAAATGGTTAGAGCAGAAATGAACATTTCACATGGATTTTTGTTTTTTTACATCAATTGACACTGCATTTGGGGGCATCATATCTTTAACCATACCCCAATTGCAGGACAATAAAACTCTGACCCTTCTTATCAGTGAACTGTTCCGATATTTACTACCATGAACAGACGTGGGAGAGTGCACCAATGAGAAGCATCCGGTGGTCTAGTGAGGACTGATCCAATTAAGGTGGGGGGATTAGCCTATCACCCAGGCAGGTTGTGCAGCCCTGCACAACCACGGTAGTATGTATGTCCACGGATTCGAGCTGCTCCACTAGGACTGCTCCTGTGTTCCTCCTTCCGGGTCAGACATCACAAAGCTCTCACTCATCTCATGGAGACCAGTCCTTCCTGGTTCGGTCATATGAGGGCTCAGCCTGGTCACGTGATTGCCGCTTCACCGGAATTACGTCAATTAAGATCCTCAAATCTGGAAGTGCTTCTATGACCCTGAGCTGCTCCAGCCACAATCCCTCAGAGGGGACGGTGATATATTAAAGACATAAATTGCGGTCAAACTATAAAGTGCTCAGGCAGATAGAGCACACTACATATGGTTTGTGGCAAACAAACCTTTTATTAAACCACTATGCATTTCGTTAGCGGACCACTACTTTCCTCAGATGGATTGAATCAACCTGAGGAAGGTAACGGGCCACTACCAAAACACGTAGTGGTTCAATAAAAGGTTTGTTTGCCCTAAATCATATGTTGTGTGCTCTATCTGCCTGAGCACTTTATAGTTTGACCACAATTTATATCTTCAATAGATATTTACTGCCATAACTATTTCACCCCATCTCATTCCTGTTTTGCTCCACTCCACTTAAAACTGCAGTATTCCATTTCATGTTGTGTATATACAGTCATATGAAAACGTTTGGGCACCCCTCTTAATCTTACTAATTTTTTTTTTTAATTTGGGTTTTTGCAACAGCTATTTCAGTGTGATATATGTAATATCTGATGGACACAGTAATATTTCAGGATTGAAATGAGGTTTATTGTACTAACCGAAAATGTGAAATATGCATTATTTCAAAATTTGACAGGTTCCAAAGTATGGGCACCTCAACAGAAAAGTGACATTAATATTTAGTAGATCCACCTTTTGCAAAAATAACAGCCTCTACTGGCTTCCTGTAGCTGTTAATGAGTTCCTGGATCCTGGATGAAGGTATTTTTGACCATTCCTCTTTACAAAACAATTCCAGTTCAGTTAAGTTTGATGGTCGCTGAGCACGGACAGCCCACTTCAAAACATCCCACAGATGTTCAATGATATTCAGGTCTGGGGACTGGGATGGCCATTCCAGAACATTGTAATTGTTCCTCTGCATGAATGCCTGAGTAGATTTGGAGCGGTGTTTTGGATCATTGTCTTGCTGAAAGATCCAACCCCGGCGTAACTTCAACTTTGACATTGATTCTTGAACATTATTCTCAAGAATTTGCTGATACTGAGTGGAATCCATGCGACCCTCAACTTTAACAAGATTCCTGGTGCCGTCATTGGCCACACAGCCCCAAAGCATAATGGACCCTACCCCAAATTTGACAGTGGGTAGCAAGTGTTTTTCTTGGAATGCTGTGTTTTTGTGGTGCCATGAATAACGCCTTGTTGTGTGACTAAACAACTCAATCTTTGTTTCATCAGTCCACAGGACCTTCTTCCAAAATGAAACTGGCTTGTCCAAATGTGCTTTTGCATACCTCAGGTGACTCTGTTTGTGGCGTGCATGCAGAAACGGCTTCTTTTGCATTACTCTCCCATACAGCTTCTCCTTGTGCAGTGTGCGCTGTACTGTTGACCGATGCACAGTGACACCATCTGCAGCAAGATGATGCTGCACGTCTTTGGAGGTGGTCTGTGGATTGTTCTTGACTGTTCCCACCATTCTTCTTCTCTGCCTTTCTGATATTTTTGTTGGCCTGCAACTTCTGGCCTTTACTAGAACTGTCCCTGTGGTCTTCCATTTCCTTACTATGTTCCTCACAGTGGAAACTGACAGGTAAAATCTCTGAGACAACTTTTTGTATCCTTCCGCTGAACAACTATGTTGAACAATCTTTTTGTTCAGATCATTTGAGAGCTGTTTTGAGGAGCCCATGATGCTACTCCTCAGAGAAGAAGCAACTAGGAGAACAACTTGCAAGTGGACACCTGAAATAGCTTTTCTCATGATTGGATACACCGGGCTATGAAGTACAAAGCTCAATAAGGTTACCAAACCAATTTAGTGCTTCAGTAAGTCAGTAAAAAGTAGTTAGGAGTATTCACATCATGAAAATCAGAAGGGTGCCCATACTTTGGCACCTGTCAAATTTTGAAATAATGCATATTTCACATTTTTGGTTAGTACAATAAACCTCATTTCAAACCTGAAATATTACTGTATCCATCAGTTATTACATATATCACACTGAAATAGCTGTTGCAAAAAAACAATTTTAAACAAAAAAAATGAGTAAGATTAAGAGGGGTGCCCAAACTATTTCATATGACTGTATATGCGCCACATCAGATTTTGTCTTATATCAGCCTGAAGAAGAGACCCGAGTTGTCTCGAAAGCTTGCTATGTTTACCATCTTTTCAGTTGGCCATTAAAAGGTATCAACTAGTGATGGGCGAATCCTAAATTACTCGGAATCGCTTGACTCTAGCGAGTCCGAGCACAGGACTCGCTACTCGTTGCGAGTCTAGCGAGTCCAATGTTAATGAATGGGGAAGCGAGTAATAGCGAGTAGTGTGAGATTTACAAATCGCAGATGTGTCTCGGAAGCTTCAGCCTGAAGCAATCCTAGTTATGTCATTTATTTGCATTGGACTCGTTTACTTTGTAAGTAATCGCTGGGAAACTCGCACAGATAAGAGTCCTGTCTGCTCAGTGTGCTGGCTTCCAGCTCCAGGGTCCTAGAGCCTGCCTGCTGCCTGATGTAGCAGAGCTGAGATTGTTCTCAGTCTGCTCATTCCCTGTGTACAGACATGAATGTCTGTGCACAGAGATGATGTAGCAGAGCTGAGATTGTTCTCAGTCTGCTCATTCCCTGTGCATAGACATCTATATCTGTGCACAGGGGATGTAGCAGAGAGGACATCGCGTTTTGGACTGCGTCGGATGGAAGAGGATTTTTTTAATTAAAGATGGAGTCCCTAATGGCTTTTTATTAAATTTCTAATAAAAAATTTTCTTTGTGTTGTGTTTTTTTTAAAACAATTTAATAGAAATTCATGGCGGTCATGTCTAATATTGACGTGACCGCCATAAATTTCGGGCTTAGGACCAGCTGATAATACAAAGCTGGCCCGAACCTCTTTATTACCCAGCGTGCCACCGCTACCAGGGCCGCTGGAAGAGCGGGGTTCAGCGCCAGAGGATGGAGCTTCAATGAACGCGCCATCTTCTGGGGCGGCTGCGGGCTGCAATTTGCAGCGGGGGGTGCCCAGAAATCTTGGGCATCCCTGCGCTGCGGATTCCAGCCCCCAGCTGCTTAGCTGTACCTGGCTAGACATAGAAATTGCGCGGAGCCCCACGCATTTTTTTTAAATTATTTCATGAAATTCTGAGATTCTGACTCTGACTCTGACTCTGAGACTCTGACTCTGAGACTCTGACTCTGAAATTCATGAAATAATAAAAAAAAAATGCGTGGGGCTCCGCGCAATTTCTATGTCTAGCCAAGTACAGCTAAGCAGCTGGGGGCTGGAATCCGCAGCGCAGGGATGCCCAAGCTTTCTGGGCACCCCCCGCTGCAAATTGCAGCCCGCAGCCGCCCCAGAAGATGGCGCGTTCATTGAAGCGCCATCCTCTGGCGCTGAACCCCGCTCTTCCAGCGGCCCTGGTGGCGGTAGCACGCTGGGTAATACAGGGGTTAATACCAGCTTTGTTATACAAGCTGGTATTAAGCCCGATATTCTTAATGTCAGGCCACGTTTGACCCAGCCACTAAGAATCTCCAATAAAGGGTTAAAAAAACAGAGAGAAAAATTTTTATTTGAAATAAAAAAAAAAGCCATTAGGGACTCCATCTTTAATTAAAAAAATCCTCTTCCGTCTGACGTAGTCCAAAACGCGATGTCCTCTCTGCTACATCCCCTGTGCATAGATAGATGTCTATGCACAGGGAATGAGCAGACTGAGAACAATCTCAGCACTGCTACATCATGTCTGTGAGCAGGCGGGCTCTAGGACCCTGGAGCTGCACAGAGCAGACAGCTGGACTCGGCTCGCAATGTAACAGCAGTTACTTTCCGAGTTTCCCTGCTATCACTGGCACAGTAGCCGAGTCTAATGCAAACAATGGCAATCCTAGTTTTGTCAGCGTTTCTGAGAAAACTAGGATTGATATTGATTTGCATTGGACTCGTGCGAGTAATCACTGGGAAACTCGCAGAGTACCGAGTCCTGCGAGTCCCTTACTACTCGCCGAGTAACGAGTCCTAGCCAGTAGATTCGCCCATCCCTAGTATCAACCACTGAGGACTCTCAGATTTGAATATTTTTTTATCTACTGGTTAACAAGGTACAAACATATATTTTAACTTTTCAGTAATAGAATTTTTTTTAATACACCTTTAACTGCATCTATGAGAAGCTTGACTTGTGATGCATCCATTTATTCAGACAGCCCTTTACTTCCCTTTAAGGCTGCATTCACACATTGCGTATTTTGCTGCGCTTTTTTACGCGCACTTTTCAAAATACGCAATGTGCCTTTTGTCTGCCAGCAAAGTGAATGTGAAATTCATTTTGCAGTGCAGACATTGCGCAAAAATACGCAGTGCATTTTCAGGGAGAAAGAGCAGCTGCGTAAAGAATTGAGATGTCAATTCTTTACGCAGCTGCTCCTGCGTTTTCTCCCTGTGATGTCACAGAGGTGAGGAAGAATCCTGCTTCCTCCTCCCCTCTGTGACATCTGTGGCTGCCCATTAGACTTCACAGTGTATTAATATACACTGTTAAATCTAAATTAAACAAAAGCAAGTGAATGAAAAATAAAAAAGAATGAATACTTACCTGTCTGACGCCTTTTCCCGCTGTCCGGTATCCGGTTCCAAGTGAGATGTCTTCTGACAGGACCTGTGGTGACTTCAGAGGGGCGTTCCCGGGCACTCGTGGTCATGTGATACATATCACATGACCGCGAGCAGCCAATCAGCGCCGGGAACGCCACTCTGACGTCACCACAGGTCCTTGCAGAAGACATCTCACTTGGAACCGAATACCGGACAGCGGGAAAAAGGCATCGGACAGGTAAGTATTCATTCTTTTTCATATTTCATTCACTTGCTTTTGTTTAATTTAGATTTCACAGTGTATATTAGTGACTCACCGTGGCCGGGACTCCGGTTTAGACAGGCGATGCTTCCTTCCTCCTTGTCACGGGTGGACCGCGCCTGCCGGTAGTGGGGCCCGGTGTAGTGCAGATCAAAAGTGAAGACGTCTTGGTGGAACAGATTAAAGGGGTTTTAATTTATTCGTGACGCCACCTATGAGTAGTTCGATAAGGACTACCGACGCTGCGGAACCTCCGGGGGATGGACAGCAGCTAGATGTTACGCTCCCCACAGGCTGAGCGGTGATCCCCGGAGGTTGGAGCTGCCCAAGATGTTGTGCGGCAGCTGCGGTTACCTTTTAGTGCGGACGGACAGTTCATAAGGAAGCACGGACACAGAAAGTCTCTGCAACGGGTCTTTACTGTAACCAGCAGGCAGTACATGGCATACAGTGGTTGAGTAGTAGACCAGGTGGACTCAGCAGTGATGGTGTCCCTTAGAGATCCGCAGTGTTCCTTTCTACCTATTTGGTTGCCAGTGTCGCCCAGGAATACCAGGTCGGGTACGGGGAGGCTGCTTCAATGCCCTATCCATGATGTACGTTCTGGATGTTTTGGGGAGCCTTGGATCCCTCAGTGGGTACACCGCTGGTTAGACGACTGGAAGTTGGCTGGTGGTGGGGTGCTCCTTTGAAGCTGCTCCTCCACTCTTCTGGTTCGCGTGGCAGAGGTGAACTGCTGCCAGCTTCGGTACCAGTGAACCGGCTGTGAGTTGTGGGCACGGGAGTCTTTTGGGAACCCGTGTAGATAATGCCCAGTCCCGGTAGTTAAGGCCTCAGGTGCTGACACCCGACCGGTGACGGCCCAGGGGCCCGCACGGGGTGCGGAGCCCCCGCTCCTCTCCAAGTTCTAGTCTTAGACCCTTCTTTCCCGAGTTCTAGACTAGTCTCTTTTGTCTAGATTATTGTGTGCTACTCCACTACCCTAATACTCCACCCCCCAGGACCTATGATTGGCCCTCTGTTCTAGGTGTTGCATGTAGGGTTGGATCTCTATGTTAACCGGATCATTGCTGAGTCAGAGAATATTGCGGCTGCATTTATGGCTGCAATAACCTCTTGTGACGCACTCGTTGCGGGGCGCCACATTAGTACACTGTGAAATCTAATGGGGCTGTCACAGAGGGGAGGAGGAAGCAGGATTCTTCCTCCCCTCTGTAACATCACTGCGATTTCTGGAGTAAAGAAAGCGCAATGTGTGAAAGCCCCTGCTTATTTTGTTGCGCTTTTTTGCGTGGCCGAAAAACGCGGCAAAAAGCGCGCGCAAAAGAGCCCATCAAAATATGCGAATGTGTGAACGCAGCCTAAGAAACGTTCACGACGCAACAGTTAATTGTCCCTGGGATGTCACAAAATAAAGATACTTATAATGTGACTAGCAGACTGAGGAGTAGAGGAATGGTGGAGTAGAGGCCAGAGAGCAGATCGGGTGGGTTGGAAGGTTTATCCCAGAGGACCAAGATCTTCAAAACACTTTCTTCTTCAAGACAGAAAATTTCTGTGTAGCAAATAGTTGAACTTTTCACAGAAATACTTTTTTTAGATACTGCATGTGAGGATTCAGGACAGGAGCAATGGGAAGTCTGCATTTGGGTTGACGAATTAACATCTGCTAGAAGAAATACGCACACGTCAATGACGTGTTTTCTTATTACTTTTCATGTATGAACAGTGTAAATAAAAGGACAAAATGGTTCTGGCACATATTGTTTTACTGATCATTGAAGTGGAAGAAAAAAGTATTTTTAGGCTATAGCTTTTTGATTATAGATAACATTGTGAAAACTTGCAAAACATTTTTTTCTACTAAATAATTGCATTATCTCAATTTTCCAACCATTTTAGTCCCTACGTTCATTTTTAAGCATTTTTACACTCCAAATTTGTGAGCTAAACAGGTTTTCTGTTCCGTAAGTCATAAAAGAAGAGTGAATAAATTAAAAGCCTCCATGCATATTATCTTTCAAAGCTATAACTCATAATACGCACTAAGGAATGGTATGTCAGAATCACTCATGTTATTAATAGATAACGAGAGAACAACAAAAAATATGCAAATAAACATATCAAATAACAACAGAAGGCGAGATAGTCACACGCCTTATTACTGTGACTTGCGGAAGAATAAAACTGCTATAAATATATTCATATAGAAGCTGGAAACAAACATCAGGATGAGGATTGTGTTCTTTCTTTGAATTAATGTATAATACAAAGGAAAAACAATACTGTTAACCCAGCACATTTATAATAATATATTGCACATTGTGAAGACTAAACACATTGTTCAACACCTGTCTTTTGAAATAAACACTTTCTAATATGGGATATCCAAATCTACATGAAATGTGGTATTTCTGCCGAACAAGAATGTAATATCTGATGGTAAAGAAAAATACAAATACAAATTCTAATATATAATGTAAAATCTATGCTGTATGTATAAGCACATTAGCTCTGAATTACCATATTTTTCTGACTATAAGATGCATCAGACTATAAGACGCACCCAGAGGAGAAAAATAGAGAGAAATAATTAAGCAAAAAATATGGTTATATTGCGCTGTTATTGGAGGGGGATCTGCTGCTGACATTGTTATGCGGGATAGTGTCCCCATCCTGGGCCCCTTCCCAGTAATATATGATCGCCCTTTCTGTATATGGCCCCTCATCCTGGATATGGCCTCCCATTATGTAGATAGCCCCCTTATCCTGGTGCATAGCCACTGCATCCTGGATATGGCCCCTTAGCCTAGATATGGCCCCCTTATCCTAGTACATAGCCTCCCTATGGTAGATATGGACCCCCTATCTTGGATATGGCCCCATATCATGCTGTATTGCCCCCCTGCTGGCGCACACAGAAAATTAATAAACAATGTTAACTCACCCTCCATAGATCCCTGCCTGCATCACCATTTTCCTGTGTCCTAGGTATCTGTCACATGCTTAGATGGTGCTGACATTGCTGGATGCTGCAGTGTATGTTGTTTGTCTTTAAGAGCTGCATGAGGAGTAGTTGTGAAGGTCTTTGCCTCCTGTGTTGTGCTTCAGAGCTGCATTCCCTATAATTTTCAGCTGCTGGTTGAGTGGTTGAAATGTGACTCACCTGGAATTCCTTCCCCTTGGATTTAAATAGCCTTCCATCTCCTCTGTCAGATGCTGCTGATAGAGTTATTTGCTCTAGGTCTTGGTGTTGTTCTGTTGCTTAGCTGCTGGGCTGAAGTCTTCCCTTGGGAGTAGCTGTGATCCCAGATCCGTGGGTGAGGTAAGGGCCCTCATCCTAGGGCTAATCAGGAGCCAGGGAATAGGGTGGAGACTTGGACCTCCTCACCATCAGAGGTATCTCCAAGAGCAGGGTGAGCTAGGGACCCCCAGGGTAAGGGTCAGATTAGCTCCTCCTGATCCCTTGCCCATTACACCTACCTGTTACCTGATTCCTTTACTTCCCAAGCGTGACAACATCAGATCATCTGATCGGTGCAGCACAGTGGTGACATCACTGTGCTGCACTGATTACATGATCGGATGCTGGGCATAGACAGGAAGATGGCACTGCTGCAGACAGGGAGCTACGGATAGTTAGTTAACATAATTTATTACTTTTGTGTGTGCGCCAACAGGGGGGGCATTTCCAGGATAGAGAGTTAGTATACTTTAGGCTCCTGTAATAAGTGCCCCTCTCCCAACCACTTCTCAGCAATGGCTTTAGCTCTGAGGTGATGAACAGCGGGATGCAGTGAATATTACTTGAGCCTAATGAGCGGGCCCATGTGACCTTTTGTTGCCTATGCAGCCTGCGCCAGCCTCCTCCAGTCTTTTCCAGAGCCGCTGCTCCCCCCAGCACAGCCTCACATCCAGTATAGGTCTGTATATCCAGACCACAAGACGCACCCCCACATTCCCACACAATTTTGGGGTAAAAAGTGTGTCTTATGGTCCAAACAATAAGGTAATAAGGCATTTTCTAAAAGGAATATTCTCATTAGAATACAGTGTGTATGCAAATGATTTGTAACAACAGAAGGAAACAATGAGAAGGCTACACAGACTATATAGGTTTTGAAGGAGAACTATAATGTTTGAAAAAATAGCCCTAAGTTAGAGAATGTTATAAAAAAAGAAATAACAATGATTTTTTAAAAGGGTTACCTGGGATTTAGGAAACAAAATGTGTCTAGGCATTAACAGGCAGTTAGCTGCCACCTACATGCCTGTTGTGCTTGGCGCTGTCTTAAAACACTCCTGTCAGCGATTTTTCAGCTTCCTGTGACATCACGTCAACAGAGGGATGGCTTCTGATGGGCGTCATAGCCGATGTCATGTTGTTTGACAGCCGGATCCCCCAGTTAGGTAGCAGGGAGTCGGGTGTCAATCAGCAGGAGGTCGGCTGTCTCACCTCTTCTACAGAGCAAAGCAGAAAAGAAGCCACCACAATGTTTACCCCTCTATGCTGTCCCCAGCAGGAGTGGTCTGTGCCCCTCTGTGCCAGCGGTGGACGATGCCAAGCACAACAGGAAGGTAGGATGCAGCTACCTGCCTGCTAGTGCGTAGGCAATTTTTTATATATATCTCTAATGGTACATTTACACGCGGCCACAGGAAGGTAGACACAGGCAGGCATCGGACACAATTGTGCCTGTTGCCTTGAAAAGACCACGATGTGGCTGCGTGTAATTCAGGACTTTCCTTCCTTCAGGGAAGACACAGGAAGGAAGTCCTGAATTACACGCAGCCACATCATGGTCTTTTCAAGGCAACAGGCACAATTGTGTCCGATGCCTGCCTGTGTCTACCTTCCTGTGGCCGCGTGTAAATGTACCGTAAGATATTGTTTAAATAAACTGCCTTTCCAGGTGTCCATGTCAGTGCACAAAGGGATTAGGTAAGAATTTGATATTTCTTTGTTTTACAATATTCCTATCTTAGAACCAATTTTGTAAAATCCTGGTTCCGTTTTTGAAAAAAAATGTAGGAACGAACACATCACATTTTGATGCATCTTTATCGATTTTTGATCCATTTTTTTGTGCTGTGATTTTTTTCCCATTACAATGGAGTCAATGGAGAAAACGGAGGAGAGAAAATGGATCACTAATTCCCGCGCTCATTATTTTTCTGGATGCATTTTCTGTCCCAAAAATGGACCAGTAAAAAACACAGCTTCAGAACAGCATTTGTGAAAACTTATTGATTTTGCTGGGCATCGCAGTGATCTGTTTTCCATGTAAACCGGATCACAAACAAAGGATCAAATATGCAGTGTGAACATGGCCTTAATGTTCTTATGATCTTGGTATGCTGTTCAATGTGACTTAATCTTGAGAAAATCTCTTTATTATACTTACACCGCAATGCAATATGGAGCACAGTGTCACATGAAGTGTCTACGGTCATATTAGCCAAATGCAGGTGTTGAGAAGCTTCAACCAAGTACCAAAGAGAATCCGTTTTAGGGCTTGGACACACTCCCTGAGTTACATCCGAGTTTGACGGACAGACGAGCCTCGGAACAGGCTGGAGCAGTGATCCTGAACGGCTTCTCCCTGTCAGGACAGGGCTGTGAGCTGCTTGTGTTTCTGTGCAGCATCGCATTCCCTGTCCAGAGAGGGAGAGGCCATTCAGGGTCACTGCTCCAGCCTGTTCCGAGTCTTGTCCGTCAAACTCGGATGAATGTGTCCGAGCCCATAGAAGGAACATTGACATTGAAGACAATTATTTAAATCAGCGTCATAACTATATATAAGTAGAATATGCAAGCAACCCTAAAAGAGACATAAGAAAGGACTAAATCCAACAAATAGTAGGTATACTTTTTTAATTAGTCTGAATGATCAACAATGCATTATAGGAATAAGGCCCCATACAAGATTAGCAGTGTTGGGCTATGTATTAAACTATTCCAGCTTGTCATGTGTTGACGTTAATTGAGTTAAAGAAACTCTTGGGACACAGTAAACTAAAAGGTTTGTCAATGCAATGTATATGTTAATGAGCACCAATGAGAATTCCAGTAAGCTATCACATCAGGCTGAAATCAGTCTTTTCTAATTGTCCATATTATAGTCAGAAATAAACATTAAGCAAATAGCTGTCATGTGCCTGTCATGATATGATTTATGAGCCACATATGATCAATTACTTCAGAATGCAGCAATAGGAGACTAGACACCTTATGGCGAGGTCCGTGAAAGTGTGCAGAATTCTACTAAATATTTACACATTTATTTGTCCTATGGAAGGAAAGTAATTGATGCATTACATATACAGGGATGGAAGGTAGTATTTATATGTTGGCAGCTCCTGGTGTATTTTTCTACCATACATTTCCAAATCATCTTTTATATAAATGTCTGCACACCAGATGCAACTGTTGAAGCAAGAACATGAGGACAGTGGATCAAGGGAGCTGCAGACAGCAAGAATATTTTAGATGGAGATTTAGGGTGCGTGCACACGATCAGGAAACACAGCGTTTTGGACGCAGCGTCTTTGCGTTGCGTCCAAAACGCTGCGTAGTACAGTACAGGCATAGTGGATGGGATTTCAAGAAATCCCAGCCTCACTATGCGTAGCCGGGAGTCCGCTCCTCCGCAGCATGTTTATTTCATGCTGCGGAGTCGGAAGCGGCTCCCATCGGGTGACTGCAGGGAGAAGCCGCCCTGCACCCGCCGCACATGGTGAGTACAGGGCGGCTGCGGTCTCCCTGCGGCCACCCGCGGCTTTCCTCAGGTCCGGAGGAGCTGCGTCCAACACGCAGCTCCTCTGGACCATGTGCACATACCCTTAGAGATCTGAATATGATATGCTAATATGATGAAAGATATCATATAAAGTAATACAATAAATCCAGTAAGAGAATAAATACTGTAGCTGCATATAATTTACACATCTCAACAGAAAAGAGACAGTTATGTTTCCTTAAGGCCCCGTTACACAGGGCTACATCACCGCCAATTACATAGGCGACGTAGGGGCGTGACCTATCGGCAGCGACATCGCCCCTACGTCGCCTCATGTAAAGGGGTGATGTCGGCGCCGCCGGGAGGTCGCCTGGTTTCAGAGCAGTGCTCTGAAACCAGGCGACCGATCTGGGGCGATGTGCACACATCGCCCCATGTAACCGGCCGCCGGCGACCTGACAGGCGATTTGAGCCATAGGCTCCCATTGTCCTGCATTGCCGCTGGGGTTTTCAGACACCCCGGCGGCGATGCCACCTGTCAGCTCACCGGCGCGGCGCTGGAGATGTCGCCCCATGTAAATGGGGGACGGCGACAATGGCGGGGCTCCAAAAACATGCGCGCACCCGCCAGTCGCCGCCGACATCACCAGCCCCGTCGCCAGGTGTGACGGGGCCTTTAGAGGTAAAGACCAGATGATACTTATCCTTTTAATGCCTACTGTTGCATATTTACATAATAACAGTTCAATTAATTTGTGTGCATATGTAGATTTTAATTTAGGCAATAAGGGGTTAAATTGAATCTTTCAGCAGGTTTTTGCTATGTAATCTGAGGACTGCATGAGGTAGAAGTTAAAACACAGAATTCACTGATGAGTCACAAATCAATCTCCTTTGCTGTCATTTACTTAAGCCGATTGGTTTATCACTAGGACATTATCATTGCTGTGAACAGGGCAGCCATTAGGGGGTTACAGGGCATACTGAGTGAGGGGCCCACGTCCTGACTGCAGGGGGCCTGGCCATTGTATCAGGGGCAGGGGTGCCCAGCTATGAGTCCGTGATTGCGAGGGGGGTGGCTGTCGCCCCCCTCAGCCGGCACGCACTGGCTGAAGTTGCTTTGCTGGGCCCGTGCAAGACGTGACGGGACGGGCCTGATCTCCTCCGGGCCCTGCCCCCTCACATCTTGCACGGGCTCCCTCTCGTTGATTACTGCCTGGCCTTGCCCCATCACCTCTTGAGCAGGCTCTGTTCATCACCGCATCACCGGAAGTCACACGGTCTGGAGGAGAGGTGAGGGGGAAGGTCTTGGTCTCATCTCTTCAGCCGCTGCGGCCCAGCCTCAGGCACCGGCAGGATGCAAGGGACTGGACTGAAGTCACGGAGCTACTGCTGGTGAGTATACTCCTCTGTCTCTCTGTCTGTCTCTCTCTCAGACTCTCTGTCTGTCTCTCTCTCTCTGACTGTCTTGTCTTTCTGTCTCTCTGTCTGTCTCTCACTCTGACTGTCTGTCTCTCTCTCTCTGACTGTCTCTCTCTCAATTCAATTCAAATTCAAATTCAAATGAGCTTTATTGGCAGGACTAAGTGCATATTAGCTTTGCCAAAGCAAATGGTAAAAATAGGGGAATGGGGGTAGGGTGTGGGAAGTAGAGAGGCATATTCACTGTGTGCAGAATTATTAGGCAAATCAGTATTTTGATCACATGATACTTTTTATACATGTTGTCCTACTCCAAGCTGTATAGGCTTGAGAGCCAACTACCAATTAAGTAAATCAGGTGATGTGCATCTCTGTATTAAGGCGGGGTGTGGTCTAATGACATCAACACCTTATATAAGGTGTGCTTAATTATTAGGCAACTTCCTTTCCTTTGGAAAAATGGGTCAGAAGAGAGATTTGAAAGGCTCTGAAAAGTCCAAAATTGTGAGATGTCTTGCAGAGGGATGCAGCAGTCTTGAAATTGCCAAACTTTTGAAGCGTGATCACCGAACAATCAAGCGTTTCATGACAAATAGCTAACAGGGTCGCAAGAAGCATGCTGGGCAAAAAGGCGCAAAATAATTGCCCATGAATCGAGGAAAATCAAGCGTGAAGCTGCCAAGATGCCATTTGCCACCAGTTTTACAATATTTCAGAGCTGCAACATTACTGGAGTATCAAAAAGCACAAGGTGTACCATACTCAGGGACATGGCCAAGGTAAGGAAGGCTGAAAAACAACCACCTTTGAACAAGAAACATAAGATAAAACGTCAAGACTGGGCCAAGAAATATCTTAAGACTGATTTTTCAATGGTTTTATGGACTGATGAAATGAGAGTGACTCTTGATGGGCCAGATGGATGGGCCAGAGGCTGGATCAGTACAGGGCAGAGAGCTCCACTCTGACTCAGATGCCAGCAAGGTGGTGGTGGGGTACTGGTATGGGCTGATATAATCAAAGATGAACCTATGGGACCTTTTGAGGATGGAGTGAAGCTCAACTCCCAGACCTACTGACAACGACAAAAGTATTGTTCAAGAAAAACATGATTTTTACGCAGGACAATGCTCCATCACATGCATCCAACTACTCCACAGGTTGGCTGTCCAGTAAAGGTTTAAAAGAAGAAAAAATAATGACATGGCCCCCTCGTTCATCTGATCTGAACCCCATAGAGAACCTGTGGTCCCTCCTAAAATGTGAGATCTACAGGGAGGGAAAACAGTACACCTCTCGGAACAGTGTCTGGGAGGCTGTGGTGGCTGCTGCACGCAATGTTGATTGGAAACAGATCAAGCAACTGACAGAATCTATGGATGGAATCCTGTTGAGTGTCATCATAAAGAATGGTGGCTATATTGGTCCCTAATTTTTTGGGTTGTGTTTTTGCATGCCAGAAATGTTTATTTGTAAATTTTGTGCAGTTATATTGGTTTACCTGGTGAAAATAAACAAGTGAGATGGGATATATATCTTGTTTTTATTAAGTTGCCTAATAATTCTGCACAGTAATAGTTACCAGCACAAACAGATATCCTCTTAATATAGCCAAATTAAATAAAAAAAAAAACACTCCAACTTCCAAAAATATTAAGCTTTGATATTTGAGTCTTTTGGGTTGATTGAGAACATAGTTGTTGATCAATAGTAAAAATAATCCTCTACAATACAACTTGCCTAATAATTCTGCACACAGTGTAGAGGTGCAGGATATAGCAGGATCCTTTTAGAGGTTAGTGCCATGTCCGGGGTGGGGTATATAAGTGCATGGCATATCAAACTCTAAGTTGGGGAATAGGGACGTGTCCAGGGTGCGGTACAGAAATCTATGGCATATCAGTCTCCTCTTAGTATGTGGCAGGCACTGATATATTGTGCTACTATGGAAGCTGCACTTTCTTCTTACCCCAGTATTATTGGCAGTTTCATCTACCTCCTCCATGAAGGTGAAGTCTGGGAGGAGATCAGACAGTCTCATAAAGTGAGTGTCCTTCAATGCGGAGTATTTAGGCCATCTCAGCAAGAAGTAGGCCTCATCGCCACGACCTCCTGGGGGCACTGCTGGCACAGTCTTCTCTCTCGGGGCTTGTAGTTCTGTCAGTGTCACCCGGATTCAATGAGTAGGCTGTGGGCGCTCAGTCTATACCGGCTCAGGATCTGCCGGCTCTTTGGAGTTTTCCAGTTTCTCTAGATATGAGGCCAGTTTGCACTCCCTCTGTAGGTTCTGGTATATTGTCAGTTTCTGTGATTTGTTTATAGTATGTCATTCCTCTAGATGCTGAGATATTCCTCTTTGCTTTGTGAACCATCTTATGGATTTCACCTTTTGTCAGGCCATGTGGGTTGGTGGCTTGGTCAGGCTGTCTTTGAGTACTTTGTGTTGGGAGGCTTTGGGTACTTAGTGTTAGGAGGCTTCCTGGGGCTTCCTGTTGTAGGAAGGCTTTGTGATGGTAAGAGCTGGGACTACTGCTTTGTAGATGAGCCTTGAATGACAGCGCCTTCCTCTGGATCTCGAGGTGTAGCAGGAAGCTGGCCAGCTCTGCCTGGCAGGTGCTGTTTGATGTGCTCCTATGGACTTGGAAAAGATGCTTGCAGAACTGTAGGTGGAATATTTCTGTTGGCCCAGCGTCGCACTTTGACTAGTTTGGGTATGAGACTGGGCCTCAGACCTCACTGCCATATAGAAGGATTGGGGCAAAGGTGGAGTCAAAGATTTTTAGCCAGACAGTTACTGGTGCCTTGAGGTGGTACAGGTGTCTTCTGATGGCATAGAAGGCTTTGTTTGCATTGCCTTTCAGTAGCTATATGGCTTGATTGGCTGAGTTCTAGGCCCAGGTAGGTGTACTTGTTGGTTTCTGTGAGTGGACAGTTGTCTATCATAAAGGGAGGATGGCCAGCTGGTTTCTGCTTTCTTTTCTGGAACACCATGATGTTAGTTTTCTTCTGGTTGATTGGCATTGTCCATGTGCTGCTGAAGGTCTCTAGGATTTTCAGATGATCTTGGAAGCCTTTCTCGGTTGAGGATAACAGCATGAGGTCATTGGCATACAGAAGAAATTACACCTGAGTATCATGGAGGGTGAGTCCTGGTGCTGAGGAGAACTCCAGAGCCACCGCCAGCTCATTGATGTAGATGTTAAAAAGCATTGGACTGAGGCTGCAGCCTTTTCTCACTCCTCGGCTTTGTTGGAAATTAGCTGTCCATCCTTCCATCTCTCTCTCTCTGACTGTCTGTCTCTCTCTCTCTGACTGTCTCTCTCTCTCTGACTCTCTGTCTCTCTCTTTGACTGTCTCTCTCTGACTGACTTTCTCTCTGACTAACTGTGTCTGTCTCTCTCTGGCTGACTCTCTCTCTCTCTCTGACTGACTGTGTCTGTGTGTCTCTCTCTCTCTATCTGACTGTCTGTCTCTCTCTCTGACCGTCTGTCTCCCTCTCTGACTGTCTCTCTATCTCTGACTGACTGTAGATATCTCACTGACTGTCTTTCTCTCCCTGACTGTCTCTCTTTCTGACTGACTGTGTCTTTCTCTCTGACTGTCTGTCTCTCTCTCTGTGACTGACTGTTTCTCTCTCTCTTCCTGACTGTCTCTCTCTCTCTGTCTGTCTCTGTCTATCAAATTCAAATTCAAATGGGTTTTATTGGCAGGACTAAATACATATTAACATTGCCAAAGCAAATGGAAAACTCCACCTGAGGAAGACAACAGGCCGTTGTTGAAACATGTAGTGGAAAATCATAATAATAATAATGATAAACAGGTCTGTAAGAAAGTTCCCTTTGAGAGTTCCTTGCTACCTAGTGTTCCTAATATCAGCACTGAGTTCATGTATCTTTAATTTCATTGTACTCATCCATTGGATTGTGGCTGGAGTGGATTGGAGCTATCAGAAAGCTCTCAACAGCCTTTCATAGTAAACAAAAAGAAGATAAGGAGCTCTAACTGAAGATCTCTTTGACAATTGTTAAAGGGTTCTATCATAGAGTTTCTCACTTGTGTCTGTTATACACCGCCTAACACAACTAAGGTGAGAGATTAGACCAGGGGAGACACTGCACTTCTCTACTTAACGTTTCTTCCTGGTTCGGGAGGCGTCATCCTGTGATGCGATCATGTGACCAGATTGGTGTATACCTGTGACATCATCGCAGGTCCTCTCTGCCCAGAGCAGCTTCACCGCTCACAATGGTTGAATATTCCATAAGAAAAAATAATACCACGGTATTAAGAAGCGCTAAGGCACTGGGTGTTAGTAGTAATACACACCTTTATTAAGCTTCCACAATCTCCTATGTGACATGTTTCAATAGACCAGCTATCTTCCTCAAGCAATCAACAGCCTTTCAGGACCTTGCATGATGAAGTTCCAGTGACGTGGACGTTAGGTGATCGGAATCTCGCATGCGACCGCACCAGGAAGGAAGACGCCTCGGAGCGGTCTCGCAGCAGCTTATGGTCCTCCACCGCCGTGCGAATACCAGTGTTGAGCAAGGGTGCACAACCGAAATAGGTGAGAGGCAAACCCCCCACCTTATATAAGTTTCCCTGACTAGACCACCAGGTCCTTTTCAAGGTGTGCCTCTCTATTTTAATTTTTGCATGTTTGTCTCTTTCTGTCTCTCTGCCTGTCTCTCTCTGTCTCTGTCTATCTGTCTCTCTCTGTCTCTCTAACTGTCACTCTCTCTCTCTGTTTCTGTCTGTCTGTCTCTCTCTGTCTCTTTCTCTCTGTCTGGCTCTCTCTGTCTGTCTGGCTCTCCCTGTCTCGCTCTCTGTCTGATTCTGTCTGTCTGGCTCTCTCTCTGTCTGTCTGTCTCTCTCTGTCTCTCTCTCTGTGCCTGCCTCAGTCTGTCTCTACACAGTACTATACTCTATATACAGGTCCACATTGGATGCTGTATTTGTGTATCTATATACTGTATGTGATGTGGCCAGGGCTACGGGTACTCGGACACCGGGACTGATGGCAGCTTGGATGGGGAGATCACGGGTGGTCAGGATCCCGATTCCATGCCCTGGTTATCATTTGAGAGATGGTGGGGGAGGAGGGAGTATGTGCAAGGGAACGTGATGCCACCTGTAGTTCCCGGTAATATAGGTACCGACACTGCAAGCCGGCCACTGAGGTGATGGTGGGTGCAGCAGAGTGTGGAGCAGCTCCCTACAGGTGGAGCTATTACCTCAGAGCAGCAGCTGCTTCCCCAACGTGACCAGTTGGCTACAACCAGTCCTGGCCCATTGCCCTCTGTCCTGGTTCCCCCTTGAAGGTTGGGGTTCCTCAAAGCAGAGTTGCTGTCAGGCTTGTCCTAGCTGACTGCCTTCCCAGCACTAACTTACTAAACTCTAACTTTCCCTCCCACTACTCTATCCTACGCTCCACCCCCACCCATTTGGAACCTACTAAATTACCGGCTCCCCTATTCTAAGTGGTGTGGTCCTAGGTGGGTGTAAAAACAGACTCCATAAGGTGAATCTTGAACTGGAAACTTTACAGGGTTAACACATTATTATTAAAGTGCAATACTAACCTGTGGTGCCTAGTCACAGGGGCACCACACACCCCCTTAGTGAAACACACCCGTCTGCGGGTGTTAAACCAATCCGGGTCTTAGTTGACATTTTTCATATGCATAACCAATAATAAAATTTTTAATAACAGGTATATTTGGATTCTTCCCGTCCGGGAGGCGCATTTCTTATAACATTGCAATAAACATAAATACACATATTAATCCACATCGGGCCAACGGGGACCAGGTTTCAAGTCTCTGATTAATGTTCATCAGGGTTTTGCACAAAAGTTTACATTTGGAAATTGCACAGTCCAGCAGGTAAAGGTTCTGTAGGCTGTTAAAGTCACAATACACACAAACATTAACCATTGGTGGTGGTACGGTGTAGGAGTCTTTGGTACTGCATTGGTCTCTTTTGGCTATAAGTACTGTAGGCCTCCTGGCCCTGGGGTCACCGAGTTGGCAAAGATTTTACACTCCCAGCACATCTCCTTACGCCTTTTCCACCCTCTTTACTATTGTGTACCAGATCTTACCTGCTCTATACCGTTTCATATATTAGCACACAGCATAACAATAAACTATTTACATTGATATAAGATACCGGGATTGTTTCATCACTCCATACTCCTGCTAACCTGGTTCGAATACCACCCCCGGAGTCCTGTATGGCGTTTGTAGATGATGACATTGCCTTTCGTGTCATCCTGGAACTGGGGCCTCCCAACGGGTTGCCAGGAGTGCGGGGGTTGGGGCAGGAGACTGGTATTCACATCGCTTCATCTCCATACCGACCCGGTTTGGTTGCTGTTCCAGGTGAACAGCCCACCATAGCTCGCGGGGCCCGGAAACCTCTGCGTTGCTGGCTGTTCCTTCCTCTCGGTCCTCCTCCCCAGTCAAGTCTGGCTCTTCGGAGAACTGGATCAGGCTTTCTGGTTTGGCGGTCTCCTCTCTTCTGGGCTCTACACTCGCTGGATCCTCCGGTACGGCCCCCTTGGTTGTTTGATAGCAAGGGGGCGGGGGGACACTTTGGCGCCTCTTACTTGGCCCATTTATTCTGAGGGGCCGAGGCACGCCCCTGGGCCAGCACATAGTCTCTTTACATTCGTGAGCTCGCCACTATTCTCTTCATTTCTCAGCAGAATGAAGGGGCGGGGCTTATCTTCCCGCTCTTTTCCTTCGCTATGGCGCAGTTGTAATTCCTGACGCGATGTAATGGCGGCCACATAAATAGTCAATATTAAAGTCTTTTGGGCGCACTTTACCTGGTTCCATCCTATTCGTGACGCCAGAAAATGATGTGGCCAGGGCTACGGGTACTCGGACACCGGGACTGATGGCAGCTTGGATGGGAAGATCAAGGGTGGTCGGGATCCCGGTTCCATGCCATGGTTATCATTTGAGAGATGATGGGGGAGGAGGGAGTATTTACAAGGGAACGTGACGCCACCTGTAGTTCCCGGTAATATAGGTACCGTCGCTGCAAGCTGGCCACTGAGGTGATGGTGGGTGCAGCAGAATGTGGAGCAGCTCCCTACAGGTGGAGCTATTACCTCAGGGCAGCAGTTAAGGATTAGTGATGATGAGGGGGGGTGAGGGGAGTTGTAGTGGTGGTTAGTGTTGCAGTTCTTACTCCTCTGCTGGGCAGCAGCTGGTACTGAGCCTTCCGGGCACCGCAGCAAGGAAGACTGAGTCCAATTCTACTTTAACTTCACTTTAATAGGTACCGGCAGATGGTGATGGTATACGGTACAGTCTGGATTACTGGGGGTCTGTTACCAGTTCCAGGTTTCCCGTTATGGAGTCTCTAGATGTTCTTCCTTCTATGGCTTTCTGGGTTAAACTTATTCTTCTTCGCTTCTACCACCCTCGCAGAGCTCTCCCGCCAGTCCCTGGATCTCCTACAGTGGGGCACGGTTGTCCTTTCAAGGTTCTAAGGGGAGACCTGGCACTCCTGCCACCAGTATTCGGGCCGGTTCCCCTGTGATCTTGGATCTAGTATTTTGGTCCTGAGAGGTGAGGTACCCTGTGGTGCTGTCAGCTACCCCTTTAGTGATGGGCCTGCAGCTCGTCGGTCTGCAGCCAGAGATAAACATCTGACTGCTATGGCTACCCGCACTGCCGATGCTTCTCCAACGTGACCAGCCAGCTCCAACTAGTCCTGGCCCATTGTCCTCTGTCCTGGTTCCCCCTTGAATGTTGGGGTTCCTCACAGCAGTCCTAGCTGACTGCCTTCCCAGCACAAACTAACTAAACTCTAACCTTCCCTCCCACTACTCTATCCTAGGCTCCACCCCCACCCTTTTGAGACCTACTAAATTACTGACCCCCTATTCTAAGTGGTGTAGTCCTTGGTGGGTGTAAAAACAGACTCCATAAGGTGAACCTTGAACTGGCAACTTTACAGGGTTAACACATTATTATTAAAGTAAAATACTACCCTGTGGTGCCTAGTCACAGGGGCGCCACATATGTATATAGTGTGGACCTGTATATACAGTACAGTGCTGTTTGTGTATACAAGATATACAGCCAGCAGTCTCTGCATACGGCCAGCAGTCTCTGTGTATACGTCCTGCACAGTCTCCAATGTGTATACATCCTGCAGCAGTCACTAATGTGCAAATAACCCGCAGCAGTCTCTAATGTGCATACATCTCCCAGCAGTCTCCAATGTGCTTAGGTTTAGGTCCCGCAGCCATCACCATTGTGCATTTGTCCTGCAGCCATCTCCATTGTGCATACGAGCAGCAGCAGTCTCTATTGTGAATTCTCTGTTGCGTGTATCGCCAGCAGCCATCTCCATTGTCTATACAGCCCACAGCTATCTCTATTGTGTATACAGCTAGCAGCCGTCTCTATTGTGTATTCCCTATTGTGTATACAGCTATTGTGTATTCAGCCCCAGCAATCTCAAGTGTATATGTGTGTAATATATAATAGAGAGAGAGTGTAAAAAAAGGACAAACAGCCCAAAAATATAGAAAAATGTGGACTTTATTGCCCAATGGCGTGGCCATGCACTGGGCAATAAAGTCCACTTTTTTCAATTTTTTATGCTGTTTTTCCTTTTCTTACTTTATTGTAAGTAACCATATTTCAGCATTTACGCAGCACTATTTTGCGAATTGGCAAATGCAGTAAAATGCAGTGTGGTTTTGCTTCCCAGCAAAAGCAATGCATTTCCCGATTTTGCATTCACACGCTTCATATTTTTGAGGATGTGCTTTCACTGCAAATTAGTGATTAGGGATGTAGTAGGAAGTGATAATAGGTAGTGATAGGTTTGGGGGCATAAATATCCTGACAGGTTCCCTTTAAAAGGTTATTCTCATTTTCATAGATAAATGTTGTTGGATAGTGCAAGTAAAAACATGCATTTTTGAAATTTACTATTTTTTAACTTTTTTATAGTCTTTGATAAATTAACACTTCTTTCTCTTTTGTATACAGTTCATTACCTATGTAACCGACCAAAATTGCTCTCTAGCAGCTGTGATGGACCATGCACTATACTAAGTTACACTCTCTTTTCTATTGAGCTTGTAAGCAACGCTTTAAAAGGAATCTGTCATGTATAATAACACTATTAATCTGCAGATATAAGGTTAATCTGCAGGTTAATAGTGCTGTAAAGGTGTCTGACCGCAGCACTGAAAGTGTGGCACCCAGGATGAAAGAAAATGAACAATATTTTATCCATTGGCCGCCAGCTTTCAGTCATGTAGGCTGGGAGCCATAACTTTTATTCCTTACCAGGTGCCATGCTTTCAGTACTAGGGGAGAGATACAGCTGCACAATAGAACTCTAGAATTAAGTAAATAAGCTATGGCCTGTATTAGGCTAGGGTCACACTTGGGAGCTTACATCCATTTGCAGGATGTATTAAAGGATCCTTTTTTTTCCCTTGCCAATTTCATGTCATGTGTGCATACTTGTTGGCTCAATTAACTGATGTGTTAACGCATGGTACATGTATGTACCATGCGTTAATGCATCCGTTAATGCATCTGTTAATGCATGGTACATACATGTACCATGAGTTAACGGATGTGTTGCCCATAGACTCCCATGTTACAAAAACACCCATATGTTTTTGCAAAAGCACCAAAAAACGCTGCAGACCGCGTTTTTTGGTGCAATTGCCAAAATGCATAGCGTCAAACGCATTGTACTTTTCCAATGCATTTTTTGCATTGGATCCTATGGGTGCGTTAACGTATGCATTTTTGCAGATTTGCACATGAAAATAGAGCATGCATTTAGCAAATGCATGACGCAAGTCTGATCCTAGCCTTACTGATGGAGGAACGTTAGAAAAAAAGTAAAAATACACTTAGTATACTACATAATAAAATGAAGAAAACTAGACATTGAAAAACTGCTGTAGGTATATTTGAAAAAAGGAGATGCTTAGCTAATGTATTGGCCAATGCATATGAGCCCGATAACCAATGTGAAGGTGATTTCTTTATATCCGGACCTTAATCTAAAATGTCTCTATGTGCAAATAAAAATCTGCATGTCTGGGCAGACAGGATCCTAGCTATATAGGAAGGTGCATACAGCATGGCTATAGGGTGCTATAGGGTGGGGGTGCTTGGACAGAAAAATACTACAAATCTATCAAAAGACTCACCGTAGAACACCAAGTGTGAACAGGTGCTAGGTGAAAAAAACAACTACAGTACAAGGGGTATAAGGATATAGCTGCATAATAGACCACTAGAATTAAGTAAATAGACTTAGGAATGTTAGAAAAAAAGGAAAGATATATTCAGATTAATGCATAATGAAATCAAGAATTTTGACTTTGCAAAATTGCTGTAGTTATATTTACAAAATGGAGGTGCTTAGCTAATGTATTGGCTAATCCTCCATCAGCATTTTAGATTAGGGTCCCAATATATGAGATCACCTTGTTGTTGGTTATCGGGCTCATATACATTGGCCACTACATTAGCTAAGCATCTCCTTTTTTCAAATATACAGTACTTACAGCAGTTTTGCAATGTCAAATTTTCTTCTTTCCATTATGCAGTAAGCTAAGTGTATTCACGCTTTCAGAACTATGACCAGGCACCATCATAACAGTATTACTCTGCTTATAAACCCTATATCTCCAGGTTAATAGTGTTTCAGACCTGATACGTTCCCTCTAAAGCAGGCTGGACTGCTGGAGTGCATTATTATCTGCCAGCCTCAGTACACTGCTTACTAGTTAGTTAATAGTGGCCGTCGGTCTCCTTGTAAACAAAAGAAAATAACAATTTTATTATCTCAAGAATGGCTGCAAATTTTTATAAATAGTAAATTGCAAACCTGTTTGTTTTTGCAAACACTATCCAACAACACTCATCTATGAAGATGAGAATAATCCTTTAAGAACCACTGAAGCCATTATTAACGCATGGCTTTGCTGACTTCTATATAGAGCTATGGAGATAGCGTAAGACTATATACATCTCTGCAGAATTTGTGATTATGTTTTGTGAATATTTGGTAATTGTGTACAACACAAATGCAGATCCATGTATTTTGACATATCTGCTTGCAAATGTTACTGCTGCCCTTTTCGGGAATAAATGTCTTTGCATATATTTTGCTATCTTGGTATTTTTCAAATTAGTTAGTTGATGTTTGACCTTTGATTATGTTTTTTCCATTTAGTTTTATAGCACAATCAGTTTATACCGTCTCCACTTCCCATGACATGCACACACTTTATAGTCACATATTTCTCACTTTATTTTGTATGTACAGTACAGACCAAAAGTTTGGACACACCTTCTCATTCAAAGAGTTTTCTGTATTTTCATGACTATGAAAATTGTAGATTCACACTGAAGTCATCAAAACTATGAATTAACACATGCGGAATTATTTACTTAACAAAAAAGTGTGAAAATGAAAATATGTCTTATATTCTAGGTTTCTTCAAAGTAGCCACCTTTTGCTGTGATTACTGCTTTGCACACTCTTGGCATTCTCTTGATGAGCTTCAAGAGGTAGTCACCAGAAATGGTCTTCCAACAGTCTTGAAGGAGTTCCCAGAGATGCTTGGCACTTGTTGGCCCTTTTGCCTTCATTCTGCGATCCAGAGGTAGTCACCGGAAATGGTTTTCACTTCACAGGTGGGCCCTGTCAGGCTTAATAAGTGGGATTTCTTGCCTTATAAATGGGGTTGGGACCATCAGTTGTGTTGTGCAGAAGTCTGGTGGAGACACAGCTGATAGTCCTACTGAATAGACTGTTAGAATTTGTATTATGGCAAGAAAAAAGCAGCTAAGTAAAGAAAAACGAGTGGCCATCATTACTTTAAGAAATGAAGGTCTAGTCAGTCTGAAAAATTTGGAAAACTTTGAAAGTGTCCCCAAGTGCAGTTGCAGAAACCATCAAGTACTACAAAGAAACTGGCTCACATGAGGACCATCCCAGGAAAGGAACACCAAGAGTCACCTCTGCTGCGGAGGATAAGTTCATCCGAGTCACCAGCCTCAGAAATCGCAGGTTAACAGCAGCTCAGATTAGAGTCCAGGTCAATGCCACACAGAGTTCTAGCAGCAGACACATCTCTACAACAACTGTTAAGAGGAGACTTTGTGCAGCAAGCCTTCATGGAAAAATAGCTGCTAGGAAACCACTGCTAAGGACAGGCAACAAGCAGAAGAGACTTGTTTAGACTAAAGAACACAAGGAATGGACATTAGACCAGTGGAAATATGTGCTTTGGTCTGATAAATCCAAATTTGAGATCTTTGGTTCCAACCACTGTGTGTTTGTGCGACGCAGAAAAGGTGAACGGATGGACTCTACATGCCTGGTTACCACCGTGAAGCCTGGAGGAGGACGTGTGATGGTGATGGGGTGCTACGCCAGATGACCTGGCCTCCACAGTCACCAGACCTGAACCCAATCGAGATGGTTTGGGGTGAGCTGTACGGCAGAATGAAGGCAAAAGGGCCAACAAGTGCCAAGCATCTCTGGGAACTCCTTCAAAACTGTTGGAAGACCATTTTTGGTGACTACCTCTTAAAGCTCATCAAGAGAATGCCAAGATTGTGCAAAGCAGTAATCAAAGCAAAAGGTGGCTACTTTGAAGAACCTAGAATATAAGACATATTTTCAGTTGTTTCACACTTTTTTGTTAAGTATATAATTCCACATGTGTTAATTCATAGTTTTGATGCCTTCAGTGTGAATCTACAATTTTCATAGTCATGAATATACAGAAAACTCTTTCTATGAGAAGGTGTGTCCAAACTTTTGGTCTGTACTGTATGTATATATATATATATATATTTCTAGAGAATTTGAATCATTTATTGTAATACATATTATGCAAATGACTAAAAGAAATTTTGCTCTTGCAAAAATACTATCTGCGAGATTAAAGTTGCTGAGTAGCAACAGTATCTATCACCTCTCCAAAGGACATATCGGGGTAACAGCACCATATCATGGGCAATTTTGCATCATCATTGCACTACAATAGAGAAATGTGACCTCCATTTTCTGGATTGGTAGGGTCCCAAACAATCAGATCCCCCAAACATGGATTTATCATCTATTTTGTGAATAGATAAAATATATTATTGGTGGGATAATTCCTTTATGTGGCTTATTCCATCAATAACTTCTAAACTTAATTATTGTAGTTAGAGTTGATGATAGTGATAGTGTACATTCAGTATCAATATGGCAAAGCAGATATTGTAAGTATTACGTCTATGGCACTCATCCAATTTTTATTTTGCTTCTTATTCAGGTTTGTCTAACTGTTTAGAGGGTCCCCGTACTAGGGAACAACCATTTCAGTGTTTTGTAGCCTAATGTTGAGGTCCAAAAAGTGAATTTTAGACCATGTCCATAAATAGTTGAGTGTTCATCTGTTGGTGGAATGAAATCGATTGACGTGTTCATGAGCTGTTGCTGAGACTCAGTCCAGATGATTAAAATAATGTCAATGTAATAATAATAGGCCAGAGGCCTGATAGAACAATAGGACAAAAAGTCACTTTTAAGCTTGGTCATGAAAAGATTTCCATATTGTGATTTTATTTGC
This sequence comes from Allobates femoralis, assembly GCA_033576535.1. Classification (NCBI taxonomy): domain Eukaryota; kingdom Metazoa; phylum Chordata; class Amphibia; order Anura; family Aromobatidae; genus Allobates; species Allobates femoralis. The sequence goes on along the minus strand of JARQOC010000002.1, from coordinate 130,644,479 downwards.
CTAGGGTCACACTTGAGCCCTGGATCCTTTAAAAGCATCATTTTTTCAACTTTCGAATTCTAAGCAGAAAAACTGTTGCTTTTAACGGACTAAGGGCTCAAGTGTGACCCTAGGCTACGCCTTTTTGTAACGGATCCAAAAAATGCTGCAGGCAGCATTTCTTGGGTGCAGGAAAAAAACTCATCCATTTTTTTAAAAATGGGACCCTATGGGAAATGGATCCGTTAACGCATGGTACATGTAGGTACCATCCGTTAACGGATCCTTTAATGCTAGTGTTTTTAGCCATAAAAATGGCAAGTTTAAAAAATGCATAGCAGTACCGGAGGCTCAAAACACAGCCGTAAAATAATGGATCCGTTATTGGATCCATTAACACTAGAAGTCCAGGGAATTTAAAGGATCCTTAGTTTTCAATGGTAAAAAGGTCAAATGGCCCGTCTCTGGGACTTCTAGTCTTAAAAAAAACTGACTGCCAAGTGTGACCCTATCCTTTCCATCACTATGCCAGTCTGTGTGTGACATTGGAGTACACATTTCCACATCCTTGACGGCAATGATGATTCCATCTGGTAGGGGATATATTGCTGTTTGTTTATTTAGTACATCAGTTGCATCTTGAATGTGGCTGTGTGTATACTTTACCAAGAGGTTAAGATCACCCTCTTTTCTTTTACAAGCGTGCTCAGCAAGGTGCCCAAATAATTGGTGTTCATGGATTTCCAGATTTGTGGATTTTATAAAGCATGTAGAATGTCCCTGTTTTTAGACTCTCTGGTATCATGTCATTAGCTCTGTTGGATTGATAAGAGACCAATTTTATTTCTTTGTAGTCCAGCGCAGGGTCAGACCCCACTTTTGGGTACTAGAGTCCGACAGTTGTCTGTTTCCTTAATTCATATAGTCTGTGTTCATCAGAACTATTCTATCACCATTGTTTGCAAGCTTCATAATGATTTCTTTATTAGTTTTCAATGTGTATAGGGCATTCTTCCCCTTAGGTGATGATGTTGTATCGTTGTCTCCTATTTGTATCTTGGACAATGGATTTTACCAAATGTCTGAAGGAGTCTGTATGATTATCCATTTGAAGGTTATATCCAGATAAAAGTGTCCATTCTGACCTCTCTGCTGTCAAGGTAAATCTTCAATGAGTTCAGGTGGGTTCCGAATCTTCTGAGAAATAGAAATATTTCCTCAAGTGTAGTCTCTTTAAGACATTTTCCATACAAACTGCAGAGTTCAATTTTTTCCAGAGTTTTAGTAAAACAAAATGAATGCTAAAGGAAGTTCCACTCTCTTGGGCTGATAAGATTGAGAGCACAATTAGCTGCTTTTGTGTCTAGAATGGAGTAGTTGTTCAAATTGTCAACACTAGAGATGAGCGAACCTTCCCCGTAATTCGAAACGAGCATGGCAAATTTGGTTTAGGTTAAGCAAACCCGAGCAATTTCACCAGGGCCGGACTGGGACCAAAAAGCAGCCCTGGAGAAAAGATCCCACCAGCCCACACACTATATCACCCATCAGCCCCGATCAGTGAAATTTGCTTTTACGTTGTCATGGCCTCATCACTTTCTTAAAAGGAGTTATCTGAAGAGCCACATGTGAATGGTGCAGCAGAGGGAATAATCACCCACAGCTCCATTTACATGTTACTGTTCAAAGCCACATTTCTAAGGATTGTGGGGTCCCAGCGGTCAAATCCGCAGCGAAGGGAAAGTCATCACCTATACAGAAGAGAAGTGATGACACCATATTGGGGATAATCAATTTAAACAAGTTAAATGCTAAAAATCACAAAGTCCAATACCACCTCTCTGACAACAGGACAGGAGAAGTGGTACTGTGCAGAGTATATATACAGAATAATACAGATACTGAGGATTACACCCAGTACACAGGACAGAAGTGGTACTGTGCAGTGTATATATACAGAATAATGCAGATACAGAGGATTACACCCAGTATACAGGACAGGAGAAGTGGTACTGTGCAGTGTATATACAGAATAATACAGATACTGAGGATTACACCCAGTATACAGGACAGAAGTGGTACTGTGCAGTGTATATATACAGAATAATACAGATACTGAAGATTACACCCAGTATACAGGACAGGAGAAGTGGTACTGTGCAGTGTATATACAGAATAATACAGATACTGAGGATTACACCCAGTACACAGGACAGAAGTGGTACTGTGCAGTGTATATACAGAATAATACAGATACTGAGGATTACACCCAGTATACAGGACAGAAGTGGTACTGTGCAGTGTATATATACAGAATAATACAGATACTGAAGATTACACCCAGTATACAGGACAGGAGAATTGGTACTGTGCAGTGTATATATACAGAATAATACAGATACTGAGGATTACACCCAGTATACAGGACAGGAAAATTGGTACTGTGCAGTGTATATATACAGAATAATACAGATACTGAGGATTACACCCAGTATACAGGACAGGAGAAGTGGTACTGTGCAGTGTATATATATATAGAATGATACAGATACTGAGGATTACACCCAGTACACAGGACAGGAGAAGTGGTACTGTGCAGTGTATATATACAGAATAATACAGATACTGAGGATTACACCCAGTATACAGGACAGGAGAATTGGTACTGTGCAGTGTATATATACACAGAATAATACAGATACTGAGGATTACACCCAGTATACAGGACAGGAGAATTGGTACTGTGCAGTATATATACAGAATAATACAGATACTGAGGATTACACCCAGTATACAGGACAGGAGAAGTGGTACTGTGCAGTGTATATATACAGAATAATACAGATACTGAGGATTACAACCAGTACACAGGACAGAAGTGGTACTGTGCAGTGTATATATACAGAATAATACAGATACTGAGGATTACACCCAGTATACAGGACAGGAGAATTGGTACTGTGCAGTGTATATATACAGAATAATACAGATACTGAGGATTACACCCAGTATACAGGACAGGAGAAGTGGTACTGTGCAGTGTATATATACAGAATAATACAGATACTGAGGATTACACCCAGTATACAGGACAGGAGAAGTGGTACTGTGCAGTGTATATATACAGAATAATACAGATACTGAGGATTATACCCAGCATACAGGGCAGGAAAAGTGGTACTGTGCAGTGTATATATACAGAATAATACAGATACTGAAGATTATACCTAGTATACAGAACAGGAGAAGTGGTACTGTGCAGTGTATATATACAGAATAATACAGATCCTGAGGATTACACCCAGTATACAGGGCAGGAGAAGTGGTACTGTGCAGTGTATATATACACAATAATACAGATACTGAGGATTACACCCAGTATACAGGACAGGAGAAGTGGTACTGTGCAGTGTATATACAGAATAATACAGATACTGAGGATTACACCCTGTATACAGGACAGGAGAAGTGGTACTGTGCAGTGTATATATACACAATAATACAGATACTGAGGATTATACCCAGTATACAGGACAGGAGAATTGGTACTGTGCCGTGTATATATATATATATATATATATACAGTTAGGGCCAGAAATATTTGGACAGTGACACAAGTTTTGTTATTTTAGCTGTTTACAAAAACTTGTTCAGAAATACAATTATATATATAATATGGGCTGAAAGTGCACACTCCCAGCTGCAATATGAGAGTTTCCACATCCAAATCGGAGAAAGGGTTTAGGAATCATAGCTCTGTAATGCAAAGCCTCCTCTTTTTCAAGGGACCAAAAGTAATTGGACAATGGACTCTAAGGGCTGCAATTAACTCTGAAGGTGTCTCCCTCGTTAACCTGTAATCAATGAAGTAGCTAAAAGGTCAGGGGTGGATTCCAGGTGTGTGGTTTTGCATTTGGAAGCTGTTGCTGTGACCAGACAACATGCGGTCAAAGGAACTCTCAATTGAGGTGAAGCAGAACATCCTGAGGCTGAAAAAAAAGAAAAAATCCATCAGAGAGATAGCAGACATGCTTGGAGTAGCAAAATCAACAGTTGGGTACATTCTGAGAAAAAAGGAATTGACTGGTGAGCTTGGGAACTCTAAAAGGCCTGGGCGTCCATGGATGACAACAGTGGTGGATGATCGCCGCATACTTTATTTGGTGAAGAAGAACCCGTTCACAACATCAACTGAAGTCCAGAACACTCTCAGTGAAGTAGGTGTATCTGTCTCTAAGTCAACAGTAAAGAGAAGTCTCCATGACAGTAAATACAAAGGGTTCACATCTAGATGCAAACCATTCATCAATTCCAAAACTAGACAGGCCAGAGTTAAATTTGCTGAAAAACACCTCAAGAAGCCAGCTCAGTTCTGGAATAGTATTCTATGGACAGATGAGACAAAGATCAACCTGTACCAGAATGATGGTCAGAAAAAAGTTTGGAGAAGAAAAGGAACGGCACATGATCCAAGGCACACCACATCCTCTGTAAAACATTGGGGAGGCAACGTGATGGCATGGGCATGCATGGCTTTCAATGCCACTGGGTCACTTGTGTTTATTGATGATATAACAGCAGACAAGAGTAGCCGGATGAATTCTGAAGTGTACCGGGATATACTTTCAGCCCAGATTCAGCCAAATGCTGCAAAGTTGATTGGACGGCGCTTCATAGTACAGATGGACAATGACCCCAAACAGACAGCCAAAGCTACCCAGGAGTTCATGAGTGCAAAAAAGTGGAACATTCTGCAATGGCCAAGTCAATCACCAGATCTTAACCCAATTGAGCATGCATTTCACTTGCTGAAATCCAGACTTAAGACGGAAAGACCCACAAACAAGCAAGACCTGAAGGCTGCGGCTGTAAAGGCCTAGCAAAGCATTAAGAAGGAGGAAACCCAGCGTTTGGTGATGTCCATGGGTTCCAGACTTAAGGCAGTGATTGCCTCCAAAGGATTCGCAACAAAATATTGAAAATAAAAATATTTTGTTTGGGTAATGTTTATTTGTCCAATTACTTTTGACCTCCTAAAATGTGGAGTGTTTGTAAAGAAATGTGTACAATTCCTACATTTTCTATCAGATATTTTTGTTCAACCCTTCAAATTAAACGTTACAATCTGCACTTGAATTCTGTTGTAGAGGTTTCATTTCAAATCCAATGTGGCGGCATGCAGAGCCCAACTCGCGAAAATTGTGTCACTGTCCAAATATTTCTGGCCCTAACTGTATATATATATACACACACACACTATCTGCATTGTTATAATATATATATATATATATATATATATATAACAATGCAGATAGTATTTATGGTATATTATATACTACACACCACAGAGCGCACACTATAAACTACAAAGTATACACCATACACTGCATGTTATACAGGACATAGTGTACACTGTATACACAACCTACACTAGATAGATTTCATTATATACCACATAGCATAAAATGTATATCAGCATGTATTCTCTATATACCATACATTATACATAGCACAGTATACACTTTCTATATGATTATGTACTTTATCTTGTCTTCTGCACTACAATACGTTACAGTGGATGCGATACATGATATACTCTAATCCAGGGTTCTCAAACTCGGCTGGGTTGGTGGGCCGCACATAGAAAAAAATTGATATCGGAGAGCCGCATTACTAAGTGACATTTTTAGTAATTCCAGAATTTTTCGCTTAATGTAGTAATGATCAAATCCTGATCTCCTTTTAGTTATGTCCCCACCGTGGTTACCTTCTTGTAGTAATGTCCCCGTTCTGGTCCTCATCTTGTGTAATGTTCTCATCCTGGTCTTCCCTTGTAGTAATGTCCCCATCCTAGTCCCCTTCTTGTAATAATGTCCTCATACTGGTCCCCATCCTATATTAATGTCCCCCACTATGGTCATTCTTGTAGTAATGTCACCATCCTGGTCCTCCTCATGTAGTAATGTCCCCAATCTGACCGTCATCTTGTACTAATGTCCCCATCCTGGTCCTCTTCTTGTAGTAATGTCCTCATCCTGATGCCACTTTGTAGTAATGTCCCAACCTGGTCGCGCTTCTTTTTGCGACACACACACACACAGTCTCTCATACACACTCACACACACACGCTCATACACACACTCTCATACACACTGACACAAACACACTCATACACACATACACACTCTCACATACATACTCTCATACACACACACACTCTCACACACGCACACTCATATACACTCACTCTTCTACACCCACACTCTCATACACACACTCACTCATACACACACACACACACACACACTTTCTCATACTCACTCACACACACACACTTTTACACAGACTCTCATACACACACACACTCATGCATACTTTCATACATACACTCATATACACACACTCATATACACACACTTTCTCATACATATTCTCATACACACACACACTCTCATATACACACACACACTCATATACACACACACTCTCATACACACACACACTTTCTCATACTCACATACACACACTTTTACAGACTCTCATACACACACACACTCATGCATACTTTCATACATACACTCATACACACACACTTTCTCATACATACTCATATACACACACTCTCATACACACTTTCTCATACTCACATACACACACTTTTACACAGACTCTCATACACACACACACACTCATGCATACTTTCATACATACACTCATATACACACACTCATATACACACACTTTCTCATACATATTCTCATACACACACACACTCTCATACACACACACACACACACTCTCATACACACACACACTCACACACTCTCATACACACACACACTCTCTTACACACACACTCTCATACACTCTCATACACACACTTTCTCATACGTACACACTTTCTCATACACACACTCTCATACACACACTTTCTCATACACACACACACTTTCTCATACACACACACACTTTCTCATACTCACATACACACACTTTTACAGACTCTCATACACACATACACACACATGCATACATTCATACATACACTCATATACACACACACTTTCTCATACATACTCAGACACTCTCTCATACACACACACACACTCTCTCATACACACTTTCATACACTCTCTCTCTCATACACACTCATATACACACACTCTCATACACACACACACACACACTTTCTCATACACACTCACATACACACTCACTTTCTCATACACACACACTTTCTACACACACACACACACACACACACTCTCATACACACAGGCACACTCTCCCTCACACACACACCTTAACGATGCCAGGATCCACTGTGCAGGGGGGCGCCACGGTGCGCTGTGTAAAGGGTCACCGCGGCACGCTGTGTAAGGGGCCGCCATGGTGCATAGTGCTGGGGACTGCGGCTTTATTATCACTTCCTGCGGCCGCTACGACAAGCTCCGAGACTCCTTCCCTCAGCTACATCAATGGAAGCTGGTGAGCCAATCAGATCACAGACCCGCAAGTGACGTTGGTGTATGACGTCACTTGAGGTTTCTGATTGGATGACGTCACTTGCGGGTCTGTGATCTGATTGGCTCGCCAGCTTCCATTGATGTAGCTGAGGGAAGGAGTCTCGGAGCTTGTCGTAGCGGCCGCAGGAAGTGATAATGAAGTCGCAGTCCCCAGCACACTGCACCGTGGTGGCCACCTGCACAGTGAATCCCGGCGTCCTTTCATTGTCCACGGTGCCGCGGGCCACACTTTGAAGCCTGGGGGCTGCGTGTTTGAGACCCCTGCTCCACTCTATACAGTATATACACTCTCCATATTACTATACCACGTGTTGTACAGTACTGTACTTTTCCTTATATACTACCATATATTATTTACTATGTTATATGCTGTTTACTAGGCATTACATAGATTGTATTATATAATGTATCCTATGCTATATAATAGACATTTTGTAATTTTTATTATTATTGATCTTGTTACACTTTGCACATTTGATATTAATAGATGTTGTACACTACTATCCCTTATACTGTTTATATACAATATAGTGTATGTTATTTAATTTACTCCATATTGCATTACATATTTGCCATACTAGATGTATAATGCTATACACTATATACTTATAATAACTTTTGTGCTCAGGCACACAGACAGATTGAAGCTCCTGGGTACAGAGTAAAATGTGACTTTATGTGATACATGTGCTATTCCTCCTAGGTTCGGGTATGTAAATCATGGTCTGTAGTTATACTCATATTCCCAATGCTTAGGCTGCCTTCACACTTGTGTTTGCAAGCGCAGCGTACCGAACGCAGCCAAACGCTTGCACACTGCGTTCCTATGTTTAACATGTGAACGCATGTGCCTGCATTTGCATTCAGATGCGTACAATTTGTGCGCCCTCCGAACGCAGCCTGATGCATTTTTTGTGCAGTCGCAGCTGATCGCTGCTTCAAATCTCCCGTGCCGGCATCACCTATTCGGTGTCAGTGCGGGAGATTTAAACAGCTGTCAGATCAGCTGTTTCTCCCCGCTGACACCTGCGGGAGATCAGCTGTGGCTCTGCATGATCTTCTGGTGGCCGCTGCTGATTAGCGGCGGCCGCCGGGAGAGATTTCAATGAGTTCCGCAGCGTTCTCCTGTGGTGTCATGCAGAGGACACTGCGGATCCATTGAGATCCATGCATTGTTTGTCTGCTTGCGGGCTCTTGCAGATAAAACAAGCGCCCGCGACCGCACAAAAAATGCAACATGCTGCGTTCGGAGGGCGCACAAATTGTGCCCATCTGAATGCAAACGCGGCCGAACGCACGCACATGCGTTCCCATGTTAAACATAGGAACGCAGTGCGCAAGCGTTTGGCTGCGTACGGTACGCAGCGTTCACAAACGTTAATGTGAAGGCAGCCTTAGACTGGTCTATGAAGCAGAATTATTCCTGCAGCCATGAAAGATTTCACCTGGGTGTAAGAACAATGATCACAGAGAGTTAATAGAGTCCAGGGTGTATATACTGCCCTCTGTACATGTATCTGCAGGGATCATATTTACATTGAAGTGTGGCTGCAGTTATGTGCATTAATAATGAATCATATATAGGTAGAAGGCAATCAGATGTGTATGGGGGAGTGATTACTGCAGGCTGTGCAGGGCAGGGGAGCCTGCTATTCCTCAATGGGGGGAAAATTAGCCTCCCTGCCCCCCATCCCCATCTTCAGGGCCATGAGCTGTGTATACTTACTGCTCCTCCTGTGTCATCCTCCTGCCTCCAGGCTCGACCTCCTCCTGGCCCCCATGTCATCCTCCTGCCTCCAGGCTCGATCTCCTCCTGTGTCCTCCTGCTGACTCAAAGCTCGTCCTCCTCCTGGCCCCCATGTCATCCTCCTCCTCACACTGTGGTGACGTCCTGCACCTGCAGTTTGCTGAGAATGAGGACGTCACTGCACTGCACCGACTCTCTCTCTCTGCTCCTCTCTAACACAGGGAGCTGATTACAGCTCCTCTGACCCCGGAAACGCAGGTGCTGGTATTTCCGGGGCCATTCAGCTCCCTGTGTCTACATGGATGGAGGTGTGGCCCCCGACCCCGCACACACCCCTTCCCCTCTTCCTCCCAAAAAGACAGATTAGTTTGTCTAATAGAGGGGAGGAGAGGGTGCAGAGAGTGCAGGCAGGCAGTGACAGGACTGGGGACTCCGGGCTGCATCTGTGCATGATGGCCGCCCACCGCACAATGACTTACAGCCTACCTACGGCCGGAGGAGCAGGAGCACCGGCCCCCGGCCACACCCCACCACCGGCCCATAGGGAGAAGTCCCGGTAGTCCCGCCTACCAGTCCGGGCCTGAATTTCACCCAAAAACATGGCGAGCACAGATTTGTTCTGTGAGTGATCATATAAAAACAAGCATTACTGAATTTAAGTGGTGCTTTTCTCCTACCTTCTGACAGTGTAGTATAGTGGGCGGGATGTCTTTGATGAGAGAATGGGGTGTGGAATGGTTAGAGGAGTGTTGAACTCCAATATTTTTTCCCCGCCTTTTCAGTGTTCATGTTCTGGGCCGGCAGCCAATTAGGGCACATAAAACATCCACAAGTTGAAAATATAAGGGCTTGTGTCATTGGCTGGCTTCTATCAATGGCTGCCAAAGTCACATGCCCATAGGGATATGAGAAGTGCCCATTTGCCATTGTCAACATTTTGAGAGTGTTATTGCTATGGACAGTGCTGGCCGCTCCGTGCTGCTCCGTCATGTTACAC